>CM055128.1:218533484-219133484 GCA_029206835.1 Rana muscosa
TCTAGATGTTATAACTTTGCGCAAACCAATCAATATATGCTTATTGGGATTTGTCTTGCCAAAAAACATGTAGCAGAATAGATATTGGCCTAAATAGATGAAGACAATTATCTTTTTTTTTTTTTTTTAATTAACTGGGATATGTTTTATAGCAGAAAGTAAAAAAATATATATATATTTTTTCAAAATGGTCTGTTTTAAAAAAAAATTGTTTATAGCGCAAAAAAATTAAAAACAGAGGTGATCAAATACCACCAAAAGCTCTATTTGTGGGGGGAAAAAAGGACAAAAATTTTATTTGGGTACAGTGTTGCACAACCGCGCAATTGTCAGTTAAAGTAACAGTTCCGTATTGCAAAAAATGGCCTGGTCAGGAAGGAGGTAAATCTTCCGAAGCGGAGGTGGTTAAAGCGGAGTTCCACCCTAAAGTGGAACTTCCACTCATCTGATTCCTCCCCCCCTCCGGTGACACAATTGGCACCTTTGGGGGGGGAGGGGGGACAGGATACCTGTCTTTGACAGATATCCTTTCCCACTTCCGGGAGTCCAGCCCGGCAGCCCGTGATGTCACCGCAGGGCTCACTCCTCCTCCCCCGGCCACCGGGCCAATAGGAGAGAGTAGCGGGACCTTGCGCATGCGCATTAGGGTTCCCGGCGTGAAGCCAAAAGGCTACAGTGCTGGGTTCCCATACCCGCAATGGCGGTGGCAGCATCTGACAGCTGATGGAAACATCAGCTGCAGTGCCGACATCGCTGGACTCCAGGACAGGTAATTGTCCATTTATTAAAAGCCAGCAGCTGCAGTATGTGTAGCTTCTGGCTTTTATCTATAATTTTTTTGGCCGGAACACCGCTTTAAGAACTATGTACAGCTGCTCCAGATTCTGTCTGCTCCAGTTTTCGTAAATTCTCCTAACAGGGGCTCATTTTTATTTTATTTTTAATTGACAATTTTTATTACATTTTTCTATTTTACAACAAGGTAAGAAAAGGGGAATCAAAAGAGATGTTCCAGAACAAAAAATACAACAAACAAGGACAGTTGCTACAGTGCACAGCTGACCGATGTTCAATTACTTCAATAAAGTGGACAATGCCAATAAATATGGAGCAGAGTACCACTGTCCTTAAGGCTTTAAAACTGGTGGGAGTCGTGTACCAGAAAAACAGCACTTTATAAGCATTCTCCTTGTAGAGGGTGCATATGGAGCTCTTAGCCACCTGGGACCGAACAATCTGCCACTGTGGCAAAGACCGCTCTTCCCCAATGGCCTCCTCCCATTTAAGCATATACTGGTGCTTGCCTAAGGTATCCATTGGGAAAGAATTTAGCAATTTATAAATGCCTTTCTGAGATGGACCCTCAAGGACTAGCCATTCAAATAGGGATAATTTGGAGAAATGTAAATTAGGAACAAAGGATAAGGCATAGTGACGAATCTGAAGGTAGCCAAAGAAGGGAAGATCATGCTTATCACACAATTCCGCAAAAGACAGTAGTGTACGTGTGAGCGGATTAACTAGGTGTCCCAAAATGGAAAAGATTCTTCGACAGCCATGGGGAAATCATGGAGAGAAAGACTATCAGGCATCCTAGGGTTGTAAAGGAAAGAAGTCAATAAAGAGGCAGCAGACTGGAAGGCAGTAGAAATGAAGGGCCCATTTACCGACAGTGTAAACCGTTTACTCAGCAAAGTAACATTGTGCAGATCAAATATTTTGTCAATATAAATAATGCAATTCTGCATGTTCCATACCTATGTGAAATGATGCCCAAACTGTATTTGTGTTTTGTTCTTTAAGCTCAGAATACTTTCACGCATATGTGTGTTTCGGTATCCTAAGGCCCCTTTCCCACGTGCGGACCGTATGTCCGTATTTCATCCATCCATTTTCGGATGAAATACGGACATGCATGTATCCCTATGGCATAGCGGGTGTTAGCGGATGAACATCCGCTGACACCCGATGTCATCAGTCTCCGCTATGGCCCGATTTCTGCAGACGGAGGAAAATCCTATTTTTCCATCCGTCTGCAGAGCGGATCGGATGAACACGGATAGATGGTCCGTGTTCATCCGATCCCCCCATAGAGGAGAGTGGAGATCTGACAGGGTGGTCCCTGCACAGTGTGCAGGGACCGCCCTGTCATCTGCCGGCTCAGCGGGGATCAAGGGAGCGATCCCCGCTGAGCAAGCGGATGTTTAAGGAACGGATCCCTACGGGATCTGCATGTCTGAAAGGGGCCTAAGGGGTCATAACCTTTATTCCATTGTTTTAAATTCATCTATAAACGAGAACTTTTATTCTACAGGTCATGTTTCAATATCCATATCCAGAGATTTCCAGTGTGGGACGCAGAATGGATAACCGGAAGGTGTTTGCATTATGTGCCGTGTAAGTATTTTGTTAAACACATCTGTGGTATAGTGTATGTAGCATCTTCCAAAAGCTGAACTTCAATCAATCTGCTAAAAATACAGTTGGAATGCATATATGTGAAGTGTAAGGTTCCCTTGCCAGACAGTATTGCCATGTCATTGACCAGCAGTGGCAATCAATAAAAGTCCATCAAAATATGGTGTGCTGAGCAGGGCCGCCATCAGGGCCCAAAGCCCCCCCCCTCCAACCTCTACAATTTGCGGTGGCGTCAGCACCCCCTCCGCTTCTCAATTCGTGGCAACCCCCCGCTTCTCAATTTGCGGCAGCAGCACCCCCCTCCGGTTCTCCTCTGCTCCAGGGGGCCCATGCCTGAAGCTGTGTAAGGGGCCCCAAAATTCCTGATGGCGGCCCTGGTGCTGAGCTGGTGACAAGTTGCGAATATCTATATCAACATATATAACATAAAGTGCTCAGTGCTGATATTGTGCAAAATAGAGACAGTCAATAAAAGTCCATCAATATATGGTGTGCTGAGCTGGTGACAAGTTGAAATATTTCTCAGGTGATATGTCGTGCTACCCCCCTGGGTGTCCACTCACCAGAAAGAAGTTATAAATACGCCTGTATCAATATGGTATCTCCCATCCACAGAAGTGGTTGGTGTTGCTGGTCCTCAGAGATGGATGTCTCCTATCCTCTACCAAAGTGATTTCGGACCTGTACAGACGGTCTGGGTCCTTCAAGTTTAAACGATCAATGTGCATTCATTGTGGAACAGTTAAGCAATGAGAAAAGAAGAGGTACCGTATATACTCGAGTATAAGCCAATTTTTTTTATGCACATTTTTTGTGCTGAAAATGCCCCCCTCGGCTTATACTCGAGTCACCTTTTTGCGCCTGATCTTCCGGATTTTGGGGACCCGGTACCGGCCGGCCGTAGGTCCCCTGGACCCCAAACTTGGCACACATGTAGCCCCACTCTTCCTCTACAAGTGTACAAAGTTTGTTGTCCGTGGAATCTACAGCCGGGGAGCACCGATTTTTCAAAGCCAGGCACCCCTCCCAAAGACTCCCATGTTAAACGGTAATTTCTTTGGTAACTTTGGGGACCCGGTACCGGCCGGTCGTAGGTCCCCTGGACCCGCAACTTTTCACACATGTAACCCCATTTCTCCTCTACAAGTGTGCAAAGTTTGTTGTCTGGGGGACCTACAGCCGGGGAGCACCGATTTTATTTATTTTTTTTAAACCCGGGCACCCCTTCCATAGACTCCCATGTTAAACGTCAGTCTAGTCATGGACACAGTGAGGCATGCAGATGGACACCCTAGGCTTATACTCGAGTCAATACGTTTTCCCAGTTTTTTTGTTAAAATTAGGTGCCTCGGCTTATACTCGAGTATATACGGTATATAGTGTAACTCTGCAAGGTTTATTAAAAAGGTTCAAAAAATATTACACCTACATCAAAATCTTTAAAATCGTGCAAGATTGCCGCCTTGGCACACAAACGGCCTTCACAGTTTTTCCTTAGCTTGACGCGTTTCGCCCCTCCCACTGGGTGTCATCAAAGAATCTGTATGCCAGGCCAGATAACCCCTCTTCTACCCAGCGTTCCTCAGTTCTTTACTAGTGTCCTAAGAAGATGGACCCCCTTTTCTTCAGCTCTGCTGGAAAAAGTCCTTAATACCTAAGTACTTTTTCTTGGTATACCCATCATAGGATGCTCAGACGATCTCCCGTGAAGAAAGCAATCACTCAGAGGCTAGGTAGATGACTCCTCATGATGCTATATGCTTGCAAGATCCCTTTGAGTGTTGCCTCGTCAAGTTTTGGTGTTAGATTTCTTTTGAATGCCTGTCTTTGGTCCTCGTCATTGGCATGCACAGAAGCTAGTCACCCCACCACTCAGACACCGACCCAACACCGTAATCTTAAAGGAGCTGGAGAACACTGCGAGCAGGCAGGTATGGGCATTTTATTTAACCACTTCCCGCCCAAGGACGTCATATGGGGATATCTGAATGATGCCTGCAGCTACAGGCATCATTCAGATATCCATCTTTTCAGCCGGCGATTCTGTGCACCATAAGAACGATCATAGCGGCAGTTCTGCTCCTTGAATGTTCTTTTAGGCAACAGAAGGGGACAGGGGACTCCACCCTCCCGCTGCTATCTGGTGCTTCTCCGGGCTCTCCTGTGCCATCGGGGACCCGGAGAAACAATCTGCCGGCTCCGGATGGGAAGCATAGAGATGACTGGTGACCAGATGGTCACTAGTCATCTCTATGACCGTCGGCGGCCCGGGGGCGACGTTATGACGTCACGCCCAGGTACCTGGAAGTAAACAAAACTGGGATCGCGGCTGTCGGCATGAGATCGTGATTTTTTTTTTTTTTTCATGATCTCATGCTTTTCAGCCTGGAGGAGAGATGTGAGGTCTTATTGACCCTGCATCTCTCCATAAAGAGTAGCTGTCACGAACCATTCCTATTACAAGGGATGTTTACATTCCTTTTAATAGGAATAAAAGTGAGCAAAAAATTTTTTTTTAAATATATATATATATATATATATATATATATATATATATATATATATATTTAAAACGCCCCTGCCCCAGTAGCTCGCGCTCAGAAGCGAACGCACACGTAAGTCCCGCCCACATATGTAAACACTGTTCAAACCACACATGTGAGGTATCGCTGCGTGCATTAGAGCACCAGCAATAATTCTAGCACTAGACCTCCTCTGTAACTCTAAACTGGTAACCTGTAAAAAAAAAATAAGCGTCGCCTATGGAGATTTTTAAGTACTGGAGTTTGGCGCCATTCCATGAGTGAGCGCAATTTTAAAGCATGACATGTTGGGTATCTATTTACTTGGCGTAACATAATCTTTCACATTATACAAAAAAATTGGGCTAACTTTACTGTTTTGTTATTTTTTAATTCATGAAACTATTTATTTTTTCCAAAAAAAAGGTGTTTGAAAAATTATTGCGCAAATACCATGCAAGATAAAAAGTTGCAATGACCGCCATTTTATTCCCTAGGGTGTCTGCTAAAAAAACATTATATAGTAGTGTTTGGGGGTTCTGAGTAATTTTCTACAAAAAAAAATGATGATTTTTGCATGTAGGAGAGGAGTGCCAGAATAGGCCCTACAACTTTGAAGTGGTTAAGAAGAGACAATGCATGACTCCCGCACAGTCCTCCACAGAGCTCCACCAGTGCCCTGACATGTCAAGCAGCGCCGCCAAACCCCCGCCCCCAGTGCGGCTTGCTCGAGTTCTCCGCTGCTCTGCCCTGGACATCACAGACAGTGTCACATGGCATATGGGTCCCGGCTGCCACCCCCCCTCCCCTCCCCTCCCCCCTATATACGTCGGCACAATGGCTCGGCTGGGCATATGGGCGTACAGGTATGTCCCCTTTAAGACGCGGCATTGTGGGCGCGCACCCTCTGCGAGCTCCGTGAGTGTGACGGCGGGTCCCGCGGACTCGATGTCTGCCGGGAGTGCCGCGATCGCCTCACGGAGAGGTAGAACGGGGACATGCTAATGTAAACAAGCATTTCCCCATTCTTCCTAGTGACATGGACACTGATCACAGCTCCATGTAATCGGGAGCAGTGATCAGTGTTGTGTCACACGTAGCCCACCCCCCCTGAAGTTAGAACACATCCCTAGGACACACTTAACCCCTTCAGTGCCCCCTACTGGTTAACCCCTTCACTGCCAGTGTCATTTACACAGGAATCAGTGCATTTTTATAGCACTGATCGCTGTATAAATGACAATGGTCCCAAAATGGCGTCAAAAGTGTCCGATGTGTCCGCCATAGTGTCGCAGTCACGATAAAAATCGCTGATCGCCGCCATTACTAGTAAAAAAAAAATATTAATAAAAATGCCATAAAACTATCCCCTATTTTGTAGACGCTATAACTTTTGCATATCAGCCTAAACTGATTTTTAAAAAAAAAAAAATTATATATTTTTGGGGGATATTTATTATGGCAAAAAGTAAAAAATATAGAATTTTTTTCAAAATTGTCGCTCAAATACCACCAAAAGAAATCTCTATTTGTGGGGAAAAAAAGGACGTCAATTTTGTTTGGGAGCCACGTCGCACGACCACGCAATTGTCAGTTAAAGCGACGCAGTGCTGAATCGCAAAAAGTGGTCTGGTCTTTGGGCAGCCAAATGGTCCGGGGCTGAAGCGGTTAAGATTAAAAACATTCTGTGTGCAGCAGCCTCCCCCAGCACCCCCTACTACTTACCCAAGCCCCATCTCTGTCCCTGATTCCCTCGGCCATCTGTGATTCTCATCCTGATTGCCTGAGACACAGCAGCGGCGCCATTGGCTTCAGCAGCTGTCAATCAAAGTCAGTTAGCCAATCAGGAGAGAGAGGGGCAGGGCTGAATGGCAGCTCCGTGTCTGAATAGACACAGGGAGCTGCAGCTCGGCCCGGGTGCCTCCATAGCAAGCTGCTTTCTGTGGGGGTACTCAACAAGAGGGAGGGGCCAGGAGGACAGAAGAGGGAACCGAGAAGGGGAGGATCAGAGCTGCTCTGTGCAAATCCACTGCACAGGGTAGGTAAGTATAATGCCGCGTACACACGATCGTTTTTAATGTCATTTTCAAAAACGACGTTTTTCTCGACGTGATTTTTCTTCTTTCCTCTCAAGCCTGTCTTGCGTACACACGTTCATTAAAAAAAATGCTCGAGCAAAGCGCAGTGACGTACAACACGTACGACGGAACTATAAAGGGGAAGTTCCATTCGGATGGCTCCACCCTTCATGTTAGTAAAGTTTGTTGAGCGACGATTCACGCTTTTCAGCCTCGTGCTTTTCAGTCCGTTACAGCGTGACGAATGTGCTATCTCCATTACGAACGCTAGTTTTACCAGAACGAGCGCTCCCGTCTCATCACTTGATTCTGAGCATGCGCGTTTTTTTCCCCTTGTAAAAGCATACACACTACCGTTTTTCACGTCGTTAAAAAAAACGACGTGAAAAAATAGAGCAGGTTCTCATTTTTTTAGGCCATTTTTCACGTCGTTAAAAATGCTCTGGAGACTACACATGATCGTTTTTAATGCCCAATTTAAAAAATGGCATTTTTAACGACGTGAAAAACGATCGTGTGTACGCGGCATAAGACTTTACAATCGCTTAAGGATCAAGGCACACTGGTAAAGTGTGTGTGTGTGTGATAGAGATATATATATATATATATGAGATATCTAATATATAATCTCAATGGAGCAACTTCTTGCTGGACTGGGAAGTGGGGAAGCAACTTCATAGAAGGAGATTGCTTTCAATCCTGTTGCTGGCAAGTCGTAGTCAATGACAGTATCTCCTATCTGACATGGCCCTTACAATGAATATGGTAAATAATAGAGATTATGGATATACAGTTGTGTTCAAAATAGCAGTCCACCATCACTAACCAGATCAAGCCGAAGAGGAAATGCCCTTGAAATTGTTGTTTCCACAAGACAACGACCCCAAACACACGACTAAGCGAGCAGCATCTTGGTTCCAGACCAATAAGATTAACGTTATGGAGTGGCCAGCCCAATCCCCGGACCTTAATCTAATAGAAAACTTGGTGAATGAGATCAAAAATGCTGTTCCTGAGGTAAAACCAAGAAATGCAGAGGAAGTGTAGAATGTTGTGCAATCGTCCTCAGGCTGGGTTCACACTTGTGCAATGTTCTACATTCCATGTAATTGGCACCGCACTGCTGTGCAGATCATATGCGATGTCTGTGCGATGCAAATTCAGCCATGCATATTGTATGGCTGAATTTGCATCGCATTTGTACCAAAATGGCGCAGGACTCTTTTTTTTTTTTTTTTTTTTTTTTTTTTTGGTCCTGCACCATTTGACAGTTCACACTGCGCTATGCGAACCGATCTGAGGGTGTCATTAACACCTGCAGCGGTTTGCATAGAGCAGCACTGGAATCGTGCTGGTTCCCGCATTGCGCTATTGTGAACCAGCACTTACTTTTTGAACACAACTGTACAGAATTATAAATGTCCTGATGTTTTGTAATAAAACCACATTATCTCCTCTAGGGAAAAGGAAGGAGCCCCTGATATGAACTCCTTTAACTGTTACGTGTTTGAGACACTTGACTACAAAGAGTGTGAAGACGTCATAAAGCGAATTGGTGAGTTGTAAATACTGTTTTTATTCATGAAAAAAAATCTGATTACTGCAAAAGAAGACTAAGTATACTCCCTTTTCCGGTGGCCTGTGTGCATGTCCTACCTACCTCTTTTCTAACACAGCCTAAATCTCACCTACCTGATGTTCCTCTACAGCAGGGGTCTCCAAACCCCGGCCCGCGGGCCACATACGGCCCGATTATGTGTTTTATCCGGCCCGCAGCTGACAGGTCCTGTAAACAAAGCCGCCCATGCTGCCACACCATTTTTTTTTTACATTGGCTGTTGGGACCGCCGAGGCGCGGCACCTCCCCTCTTTCCGCCCGCTGTTTGAATTTCCGATCCTTAGACGTGTGACGTCACAGGCGCGGCACCTCCCCTCTTCCCGTCCGCTGTTTGAATTTCCGATCCTTAGACGAGTGACGTCACAGGCGCGGCACCTCCCCTCTTCCCGTCCGCTGTTTGAATTAACGATCCTTAGACGAGTAACGTCACAGGCGTGGCACCTCCCCTCTTCCCGTCCGCTGTTTGAATTAACGATCCTTCCACGAGTGTAGCAGCGGGCGAGAGACGGGAGTTGCAGAAGAGCTGCAGAAGAGCTGAAGTCAGCTAGTATGGAGGTAAGAGGCGGAGGCAACAGGTAAATGTGCTGATCATGTTATTGTGTTGCACAACGCTGATGGGCACACTGCAGGGGAGATTGCTGATGGGGACATTGCTGTGCTGATGGGGATATTTCTGGGGACATTGCTAAGCTGATGGGAACATTGCTGGGGACACCACTGATGGGGACACCACTAATGGGGACACTGGTGTCCCCATTAGTGGTGTCCCCATCAGTGTCCCCATTTATCTCAATCAGTGGTGTCCCCATCAGCAATGATGGGGACACTGCTGATGGGGACACTGCTGATGGGGACACTGCTGATGGGGACACTGCTGATGGGGACACTGCTGATGGGGACACTGCTGATGGGGACACTGCTGATGGGGACACTGCTGATGGGGACACCGCTGATAGGGACATGGGGTCACTGCTGATGGGGACACCGCTGATGGGGACATGGGGTCACTGCTGATGGGGACACCACTGATGAGGACATTGGTGTGCCCATCAGCGTTGTCCCCATCTGCAATGATGGGGACACTGCTGATGGGGACACTGCTGATGGGGACACTGCTGATGGGGACACTGCTGATGGGGACACTGCTGATGGGGACACTGCTGATGGGGACACCGCTGATGGGGACACCGCTGATAGGGACATGGGGTCACTGCTGATGGGGACATGGGGTCACTGCTGATGGGGACACCACTGATGAGGACATTGGTGTGCCCATCAGCGGTGTCCCCATCTGCAATGATGGGGACACTGCTGATGGGGACACTGCTGATGGGGACATGGGGTCACTGCTGATGGGGACATGGGGTCACTGCTGATGTGGACACCGCTGATGGGGACACTGATGGGGACGCTGCTGATGGGGATGCTGTTGATGGGGACACTGCTGATGGGGACATGGGGTCACTGCTGATGGGGACACTGCTGATGGGGACACCGCTGATAGGGACATGGGGTCACTGCTGATGGGGACATGGGGTCACTGCTGATGGGGACACCACTGATGAGGACATTGGTGTGCCCATCAGCGGTGTCCCCATCTGCAATGATGGGGACACTGCTGATGGGGACACTGCTGATGGGGACATGGGGTCACTGCTGATGGGGACATGGGGTCACTGCTGATGTGGACACCGCTGATGGGGACACTGATGGGGACGCTGCTGATGGGGATGCTGTTGATGGGGACACTGCTGATGGGGACATGGGGTCACTGCTGATGGGGACACTGCTGATGGGAACATGAGGTCACTGCTGATGGGGACATTAGGGCACTGCTGATGGGGACATTAGGGCACTGCTGATGGGAACATTAGGGCACTGCTGATGGGAACATTAGGGCACTGCTGATGTGGACACCGCTGATGGGGACGCTGCTGATGGGGACACTGCTGATGGGGACACTGCTGATGGGGACATGGGGTCACTGCTGATGGGGACATGGGGACACCATTGATGGGGACACCGGTGTCCTCATCAGCGGTGTCCCCATCATTGGTGTGCCCATCAGATACATAACTGATTTTTTTTTTTTCGGCCCCCGAATACTTGTAAAATCTACAATGTGGCCCTCGTGTTGAAAAGTTTGGAGACCCCTGCTCTACAGGACATGGCAGCGGCATGCTATTGTACTATTTAACCACTTCCAGCCCAAAGACGTTATTGATTTTGAGTGGAGACATCTGAACGATGCCTGCAACTGCAATCTTTTTCAGCCGGCGATTGCGGCAGTTCAGCCGCTTGATCGTTTGTACAGGCGGTGGGAGGGGACACTGCCTCCCACGGCCCTCCGGTGCTTCTCCGGGCTCGCCCGTACGATCGGCGAACCAGAGAAAGAATCCGCACCATACTGACTTTTGCGTGTTTAGTATCCAACCACAGTGTCGAAGAGTCTGACAGGTAATAAACACGCTTGCCTCTAATTCTGAGCTTGAAGGGGCCTTCAGTAGAAGGTCGTCCGAGTAGCCCATGATAGCGATACCCCGCTGTCTTAGAAGTGCCAGAATCGGAGCGAGCACCTTGGTGAACGTCCTGGGTGCTGAGGCAAGGCCAAACGGGAGGTCCACAAACTGGTATTGGTTCTTTCCGATAGCAAATCGCAGAAACCTATGGTGTCTGGAGTATATGGGGACATGCAGGTATGCGTCCTTGATGTCCAAGGAGGCCAGAAAGTCCCCCGGATGGAGAGCTGTGACTACAGATCGAACCGACTCCATCCGAAATCTTTGTACCTTCACAAAGCAATTGAGGGCTCTGAGATCCAAGATTGGACGAACCCCCTCCTTCTTCGGCACAATGAACAGATTTGAGTAAAAACCCTGACCTGTTCTGACCCTGTTCTGGAACTGGAATAACTACCCCGCGTTCCAGTAGACCCTGGACCGCCCCATACAGGGCCTCCCGACGGATCGGTAGTAGCTGGAGATTGGAGGTGACGAATCTGCCTGGTGGACAAGATGGAAATTCTATCTTGTAGCCTGAGGAGATTACTTCGCAAACCCACCTGTCGGAGACTAGAGATGTCCACTGAGTCGCGAATTTGCAAAGACGTCCCCCCACCCGAGAGCTGGGTGGGGGCGGACCTTCATGCGGACGCAGATTTGTCCGCAGGCTTGTTGGGTCTGCGGGACCAAGGACGCTTTTATCCTTGGGCAGGCGCCTTGTCGGCCAGGGGTCCTTTCCCTGTCGCCCTAGGGGACGAAAAACTCTTGCGTGCAGTAAAGGAGGGCCCTTGCCCTTGGCGTGACCCCTTACCCTTGCTAGTTTGGGGAAGCAAAGTGCTTTTACCTCCTGTGGCATCCTTGATGATGTCATCCAGAGAAGCCCCAAAAAGTCTGTCGCCCTTAAAAGGCAGATCCAACAGGGCTTTCTTGGAAGTCTGGTCCGCAGACCAGCCCTTTAGCCAGATCAGGCGGCGTATTGCTACTGCATAAACCGAAGCTTTTGACAGCAGGGGAATAGTATCCATGTCTGACTCGCAGACAAACTTAAGGCCTTGGACCAACTGGTCGGCCAAAGCTATCTCATCAGGAGGAGCATCTCGCTCCTTTAAACCCTGGAGTAGCAATTTTGCCCATTCAGTAAGTGTCTGAGACACTAGGGCCCCCGCCAATGCCGGGCGTACTGCCGAGCCTACCACTGAGTATAGGTAGCGAGCGAGTGCTTCAGCCTTCTTATCCACAGGGTCCTTGAAAACAGGAGCCCCTTCTACTGGAATAGGGGTAGCTCCATTAAGTCTGGACACCGGAGGGTCCACTATAGGGGGGAGAGGTCCATTTCTTCAGAAAACTCTCCTCAAAGGGGTACCGTACCGCAAACCTCTTTGGGGCTGTAAAGACCCTCAGTGGGTTCTCCCATTCCTTGTATAAGAGTTTATCAAAATAAGACACACAAGGGAACACCTTAGCAGTGCGGGCAGGTTTACGAAACCCAAACGGGACTGGAGTCTCTGCTGCTTCTGCAGTATTTTCCAACTTTAGCGTATCCCGCACTGCAGTAATAAGGTCAGATACCAAAGCCGTCTCGCGTACTGACCTGGTCTTGGAGTCATCCTCACTGTCCGATCGGTCACGGTCTGCAGTCTCTGATGCGTCAGAATCTGGGCCATGAGCCGTAGCTGGATCTGGTTCTGTCTCAGAAAAATCCCCAGAAGATTGCAGGGGACGGGGGCGTTTACTACCCCCTGTATTCCCGTGTGCTGCTTCCACCCTGGCAGCAAACGCCTCTAGGATTGCCGACATAGCGTCCATAGACACCTCAGGGGCACCAGCTGCTAAATCTGGTGTTTCAGGGGAGAAGACATCTGGCTCAGATGCCATGCTGACCACACGCTGACACCCACAGGGCTCCAGGCAAGATATCAATGGGCCACCCTCCTGTGCTGCAGAGATGCTGGGTCACCCAGAGGACTCACCACCCTGGACCGGTACTGCTATGCTGCCGTGTGCTGCGCCTGTGATGCTGTCCCACTGCTGCTGTGTCAGTCTGCTTCTTTTATCAGCACTTCCTGTGTGAATTTTGTGCGCCAGTGTAATGCACCCTAGAGGCCGGAGACTCTCGCAAAATGGCCGCCAAAACGTCTGTATGGAAGATAATGTGGGCTCTAAGAAAATGGCTGCCGAGCCGAAGATAGAGGCCAAAGCAGCCGTAGACCCCAAAAAGATGGCCGCAGAATGGCAATATATACATACAGCGTGGATCATTACAAACATGGCCGCCGATCAGTCAATAGAGGCCAGTGGGTGTGGAACTACAAGAAAATGGCGCCGAAACCACAGGAAGATGGCCGCCGGGCAGTCACTAGAGGCTGAACTCGGCATGGACCACCGCAAAATGGCCGCCGACAGCATGGAGGAGGAAGCACATACAGGTAAGCAGAAATGACTTTTCTTTTAAATGTTAGTTACAGCCAGCCCCGCTCCAGTGGAACCCCTTAGGTGGCCCCCAGCACCCAGCAACCTTTAACTAGAAGCCCAGGGAGGAGGGAAAGGCAGGAAGAGAGGGAAGAAAGGGGCCACAACCACTTACTTGGTCTCTCCAGGAATGTCCAGCCAAATCACCCAGCCGAGGCAGGGGAGTTTACTTGCCTATCCTGCATGTATTATGCTGGAAGACATTCCAAACAGATCATCGTCCACGCACGGAAGGTGACTGTTGGCCAGGCATGCTGTGATTGGACCCAAGGGGACGATCATATGTATGCCCTGAAGCGCGACGCTCACCGGACAGGCTGCTGCGACTCGGCCGTAAGGTCAGCCGAAGCTGAGCGGTCCGATGCAAGCCTTGGAGCGTAAGCTCACCGGCCAGGCTGCTGCGACTCGGCCGTAAGGTCAGCCGAAGCTGAGCGGTCCGATGCAGGCCCTGGAGCGTAGGCTCACCGGTCACCCGTGGAGCAACGGGCATGTCGTGGAAAACCCAGCTCGTAGCTAGGGTTGGCACACGCTCGATGGCCGAAACTGGGGCGACTACAAGGATCGAGGATCCAGCCTGTCACCCAGTCGGCAATTGATCGAAGATCGCAGGAAACAAAAAAAAAATGTAGCAAAAAATATATATCTTTTTCCCCCGGAACAATGGGCCCGAAGGGAGCCATGTCCTACTCCTTGCTAGACAGAAAAAAACTGATCTGCGAGATGCAGACTGAGGGGATATACCCAGAGGGTCTGCCCCCTGGGCGGTACTGTAGAAGATGTGATGCAACACTTTTTACAAGTTTTCTGCCTAGTCACTCCTAATTAACGGATAATACCCACTTTGACAATAGAGAAGCTGTGTCGGTCCATGGACGAAAGAGTAAATATGTTTTTTACATTTAGGAGAGGAGTGCCAGAATAGGCACTGGAAATTGACTGGAACTGACTGCATTGGTGTGAACTAGAGCCATTGGAATAAATGGAAAACACTGTGCATGCATTTTTAGTGCAGAAAAAAAAAAACGCGCAACTGCATCTGGTGTGAACTGGCCCTAAAAAGAAAAAAAAAAGCTTCTGTTCTTTTAACCAGTTAACCTCTTTTTGACACTTCTTGTTTCCAAGTTAAAATCAGTTCTTTTTTGCTAGAAAATTACTTGGAACCCCCAAAAATGATATATAAATTTTGCAGACACCCTAGAGAACAAAATGGCGGTCGTTGCAATACTTTGTCACACCGTATTTGTGCAGCGGTCTTGCAAGCGCAATTTTTTTGGGGAAAAATACACTTTTTTTACTTAAAAAGCAATACAACAGTAAAGTTAGCCCAATTTTTTTTTATATTGTGAAGGATAATGTTACGCCAAGTAAATTGATGCCCAACATGTCACGCTTCAAAATTGCGCCCGCTCATGGAATGGCGACAAACTTTGACCCTTAAAAATCTCCATAGGTGACGTTTAAAAATTTCTACAGGCTACCAGTTTTGAGTTACGGAGGTCTAGTGCTATAATGATGCAACTTGCATATGCGTTCGCTTCTGCACGCAAGCTCGGTGGGATGGGGCGCTTTCAATTTTTTATTATTTATTTTACTTTTGAATGTTTAATTTTTACACTGTCCTTTAAAAAAATAAAAATTTGGGGTAACTTTTAATGTAAACATCCCTTGTAATAGAAAAAAAAGCATGACAGGACCTCTTAAATATGATATATCAGGTCAAAAAGACCTTGGATCTCATATTTACACTTAAATGCATAAAGAAAAAAAAATCCCCTTTAAGACCATTGGACGGAAGTGACGTTTGACGTTGCTTCTGTCATCCAATGTTATGGAGCTGAGGGGGGGGGGCCATCGTCTCCACTGCTACCGACAGCTCCGATAAGCGTCGGAGACGACCGGAGCGTGACAGGAGGGCCCCCTCCCACCCCTGATAAGTGATATTGCTGTGAATCCACTGCAGAGACCACTTTTTTCCTAAAGAGGACCCCCCGCTGTACTGAAAATACCAGGGTTATGGCAGCTAGCTGCTGCCATAACATTGGTATTTAGCGTCAAATTACGGACATACAGCTACGGTGGTTAAAGCAAGATAAATATCACAGCGCTTCTGAAGTGTCATTTGTCCCATTCTATGTTGTAAAATACCTGGTTGATCCTGCCTGTTCCTGTGTCCACATACTGTAGTTGTACTGACCATGGTAATCATGGCTGCTGATCCATGATACTGTACCATGGTCAGTTTATGTGCCTCTGTCATCCAGGTATGTTCCCAGAGTCTCTCCCCCCCCCCCCCCCCTGCCATTTCTGTGTGTGAGTGCTGCTGTAAAGTAAGATTAACTGGCATCCCCTCTGTTCTCTGAAGACACACAGTACTTTTATATCTGTTTTTCTAAAATTATTATTCTAAATAGGTACCTTCTTGCACAATGCTGCTGTGTGGTCATGTGATTTCCCTCAGCTGACGCCAGCGGGGAATTTCATCCTCCTGCTGCTCTCCTTAGATCAGGAAGGAGATCGGAGGGAGATCACTTCTCCGAACAGTGATGCTGTGCAAGAAGGTATTTGGGTATTTGTAAATCGGACTTTACAACAACTTTAAGAAAGTCGCTCTAGTTCTTTTCTGACAATATTCTTCTTTTTTAAAAAAAAGCTTCCTGTAAGCTGGCAATACAACACACACTTCCAATGCTGCCCTGCAAAGCAGCCCAGAAACTCATTACTTATAGCCTGCTAAACAGGGAGACATTTGTTCAGTGACTGTGTGCTACACCTAGTGAATAATCACAAATTTTAGTAGGTTTGAGCTACTATGGCCGGCTATACGCAGTTCGAAACGTTAACGGGCGGGCTGAATGTACCAAGTTGATCGATTATCGCTAGTGGCTGCTATAGCCGCTAGCGATAATCGCTGTCTTCCCCTGCCCGCCGAGAGCAGACAATTGCTTGACGGGAGGGACCCATGTTTGCAGGAAATAAATTTGCATGGTGTGCGGTTGGTCCAACATCTCTTGTGCTGCTCTTATTCAGGTAACTGCCAACAAATATATTTCTTAGTAGAAAGTGATTAAAATATGTGCAGCCCCAATTGGACCTACATCTGATCTGCCAACAAGTATACCGGTAGTGATGCTCCTGAAAGCCTCCATAGTGCCACTTGTGAAGGCTTTTTGTTAACCCCTTGGAGCTGGTGTCTCCCAGCCAATCACATGAAGGAGCTTTCCATTAGCCGCCGGTAACTATGGCGGGAGTGTGCTGAGAGGCTGTAAATTTGCATGCGGCCAGCACCAAGAGGTTAAATATGTGAATTTAAAAAGTTTTTTAAAGTGGGTGTAAACCCTCACATATACCCAGTGAAGTGAGCAGCCTCAGATACACAGAGATGAAACAAATCTCCCTACATAAGTTTTACATCCATATCTGTCTTCAGCTTTATATATTCTTTAGATCCTGTTACAGATTTTTCTCTTCCTGTTCAACACTGAGTGTGAAGTCTGGGCATAAAGCCAAGACAGCTGATTGGAGGAAAGGCACCCCCCCCCCCTCCCCTCCACATAGGCAAAGAAAGGAAGGAATGTGCAGAGCTGTGCTATGACAGGCAAACTGTCTACTAATCTACCCCCCAGGACACAAAATTCAGACTGCTTTTATCTCCTGTGTCTGAGAACTTGTCAGAAGTTATCAGACTGATAACAGAAGAACAGAGCAGAAGAAATCCAGGAGACTAGGTGCTTTGACAAGATAAGAAAACACTGCAGATATATGTGCCCAGCTCAAATTTCATGAATTGGGTTTACATTCACTTAAAACCATGTAGACAGATCTGTTAATCCACCTTATTTTGGCCTTCTGGGTATTTTCTGTTAAGTATTCGCTCTTGCAAAAGAGTGTGGTACCCAACAGCTGGCTTAGCTTGTTTGGGGGGGGGGTTTGAAATCCCTGGTCTTCTTTGTACAGTCCTCCTGGGATGGACGAGAGCAATTCTAAATGGTCAGTGCCATCACAGAGCATTGCTCTGATCCATCCTGGAAGCGCTGTAGAGATAACAGCTGGGATTGACAGTTCAGCAACCCTTTGGGTAAGTACAGACAGGGATGTACAGTGATAGTTCACATTTTGTTTTCTATAAAGGTGGACACACACTTTAATACTAGTTTCCCTTTTAAGAGTTAAAATCAATTGACCAAAAAATAAATAAAAAATGTGTGTATGTTTGTGATTTTATATATATACCGTATATACTCGAGTATAAGCCAAGTTTTTAAGCACAATTTTTTTGTGCTGAAAATGCCCCCTCGGCTTATACTCGAGTCACCTTTTTGCGCCTGATCTCCCGGATTTTGGGGAGCCGGTCCCCTGGACCCCAAACTTGGCACACATGTAGCCCCACTCTTCCTCTACAAGCGTGCAAAGTTTCTTGTCCGGGGGACCTACGACCGGGGAGCACTGATTTTTTTTAAATCCGGGCACCCCTTCCATAGACTCCCATGTTAAACGGTAATTTCTCTGGTGAATTTGGGGACCCGGTACCAGCCGGCCGTAGGTCTCCTGGACCCCAAACTTGGCACACATGTAGCCCCACGCTTTCTCTACAAGTATGCAAAGTATCTTGTCCAGGGAACCTACGGCCGGGGAGCACCGATTTTTCAAAGCCGGGCACCCCTTCCATAGACTCCTATGTTAAACGTCAGTCTAGTCATGGACACAGTGAGGCACACCCTAGGCTTATACTCGAGTCAATACGTTTTCCCAGTTTTTGTGGTAAAATTAGGTGCCTCTGTTTATATTCGGGTCGGCTTATACTCGAGTATATACGGTATGTATGTACAGTGGGGCAAAAAAGTATTTAGTCAGCCACCAATTGTGCAAGTTATCCCACTTATAAAGATGAGAGAGGCCTGTAATTGTCATCATAGGTATACCTCAACTATGAGAGACAAAATGTGGAAACAAATCACGACAATCACATTGTATGATTTTTAAAGATTTTTTTTTGCAAATTATGGTGGAAAATAAGTATTTGGCCACCTACAAACAAGCAAGATTTCTGGCTCTCACAGACCTGTATCTTCTTCTTTAAGAGGCTCCTCTGTCCTCCACTCATTACCTGTATTAATGTCACCTGTTTGAACTTGTTATCAGTATAAAAGACACCTGTCCACAACCTCAAACAGTCACACTCCAAACTCCACTATGGTGAAGACCAAAGAGCTGTCGAAGGACACCAGAAACAAAATTGTAGACCTTGACCAGGCTGGGAAGACTGAATCTGCAATAGGCAAGCAGCTTGGTGTGAAGAAATCAACTGTGGGAGCAATAATTAGGAAATGGAAGACATACAAGACCACTGATAATCTCCCTCGATCTGGGGCTCCACGCAAGATCTCAGCCCGTGGGGTCAAAATGATCACAAGAACGGTGAGCAAAAATCCCAGAACCACACAGGGGGACCTAGTGAATGACCCGCAGAGAGCTGGGACCAATGTAACAAAGGTTACCATCAGTAACACACTATGCTGCCAGGGACTCAGATCCTGCAGTGCCAGACGTGTCCCCCTGCTTAAGCCAGTACATGTCCGGGCCCGTCTGAGGTTTGCTAGAGAGCATTTGGATGATCCAGAAGAGGATTGGGAGAATGTCATATGGTCAGATGAAACCAAAGTAGAACTGTTTGGTAGAAACACAACTTGTCGTGTTTGGAGGAGAGCGAATGCTGAGTTGCATCCAAAGCACACTATACCTACTGTGAAGCATGGGGGTGGCAACATCATGCTTTGGGGCTGTTTCTCTGCAAAGGCAACAGGACGACTGATCCGTGTATATGAAAGAATGAATGGGGCCATGTATCGTGAGATTTTGAATGCAAACCTCCTCCCATCAACAAGGGCATTGAAGATTAAACCTGGCTGGGTCTTTCAGCATGACAATGATCCCAAACACACCGCCCGGGGAATGAAGGAGTGGCTTCGTAAGAAGCATTTCAAGGTCCTGGAGTGGCCCAGCCAGTCTCCAGATCTCAACCCCATTGAAAACCTTTGGAGGGAGTTGAAAGTCTGTGTTGCCCAGCGACAGCCCCAAAACATCACTGCTCTAGAGGAGATCTGCATGGAGGAATGGGCCAACATACCAGCAACAGTGTGTGACAACCTTGTGAAGACTTACAGAAAACGTTTGACCTCTGTCATTGCCAACAAAGGATATATAGCAAAGTATTGAGATGAACTTTTGATATTGACCAAATACTTATTTTCCACCATAATTTGCAAAAAAAAATCTTTCCAAATCAGACAATGTGATTGTCTGGATTTGTTTCCACATTTTGTCTCTCATAGTTGAGGTTTACCTATGATGACAATTACAGGCCTCTCTCATCTTTTTAAGTGGGAGAACTTGCACAACTGGTGGCTGACTAAATACTTTTTTGCCCCACTGTATATATATATATATATATATATATATATCACTGTGTGTGTGTGTGTGCGTGCGCGTGTGTGTGCGCGCGCGCGCTACAGGGATAATGAAGGGACTACTTTCATCAGCAGCTGTATTAAATATGAAAATACATTTATCAAGACAGGTTAGTGTACCTTCAAATTATACCAGCAGAATATGGTGCACTAATCACATGACATCTACAGTGGTGGCTATTGGCACTGTATTTCACTCCATGAAGTAGGTAGACTGGTCTTCACTCAAGAGTTTAGACATGGACTATATATCTTAATTTCACCAAATGTATGTAAATCCACTTTCTGTCATAGGAACCTTCCACAAGATGGTGTTCAGCTACAGAGATAATGGTAAAGACTCTGGATCCTTCATGTATCTCCTCACAGCTGAGTCATCACTGAAGGAACCATGGGCCTGGCTTGCTGCTGTGACATTGGGGGGCTCCCACTGCTAAAGATTTGATCCAAATTTAACAAGATTTATATTTGTGGAGGTTTAAGATTTGTTTCTCTATTGTTCATTTAAGGACAACGCTGTACTTACTTCATGGATGGGTTTTTTGCTGCCACCTTCAGGAGCAGGATGCTAGGTGCAACTTAAAGTGGTTGTAAAGGCTGAAGGTTTTTTTTTTTTTTTAAACCTTCGTGCATTCTATGTAGGGCCACCATCAGGGGGTACAGGCAGTACACCTGTAAGGGGCCCGGATGGCCCCCCTTTTTTTTTTTTTTAAGGGGCCTGGAGTTCCCCAGGGCCCTGAATGTCAACCCCCCTTTTTTTATTTATTTTTTTTATAATTTTTTTTATTAAATGTTTTATTTAATTATTTATTTTATAAGGGGCATATTTTTTTTTTTGCTCTTCTGGTTTTTTTTTTGTGTTAGTCAGCACCCAAACCCCCTGCTTCCCGGTTCTCCTCGCCTCCAGGGGGCCCATGCCTGAAGCTGTGTAAGGGGCCCCAAAATTCCTGATGGCTGCCCTGATTCTATGCAAGAAAGTTAAAAAACCTTCAGTGTGCAGTGCCCCCTAATACTTAAAGTGGAAGTCCAGTCAAAAATGTTCTATTAATTATATGTAAAATATCTTTATCTTTGACATTATTCATTTTCTGTATAGCAGTTTGTGTCGCTTAGAAAGTCTAATCAAAGCCAATCAGCTTCTTCCTGTTCTTCAGGGACAATCTTACTTCCTTATTTCTGAATTATGCAGGTGGCCTCTCACTTCCTGGGAACATTGACCTTCTCTTCTACATGCCCCACCTCTCCTCTCCTTTAGACAGACATGCCTAGACCTGCCCAGCCCCCATCCTTCTCAGACCTCCTCCTGTCTTCATAGCCTTGTTTTGGATGGCTCCTGAGAGAGAGGAGGAGGGGGGGGCAGGCTTTGGAAGAATGTTCTGTTTCTTAGAAACTGTAATATAGATTACAATGCAACATGCTGCAGATTTTCTAGTGTGCAACCATGTGGTTATTTCTGCATGGCACTGTGATGGGCACGGTGTGGCACATGCCCAGCTGAGGGAGCTACATGTAATGAGTTTAAGGCTCCGTTTCCACGAGTGTCACTTGTCATGCGACTGTGGACACAAAGTCGCCTGGCAAGTCACAGCCTATTGATTTAAATGACAAATGTTCCCATCTATGCGACTTTGAAAAGGTGCCTGCTCTACTTTGATGCGGTTTTAATCCAGAGTGTAAAGTTGGATCAAAGCTGCGCTCAAAGTCGCACAACTTTGGAGTCACACTAGTGGAAACTTAGCCAAAGGCTAGAGTGCGACTTTGATACAACCGTACACACTCTGGATCAAAGTCGCATCACAGCATTGCAGGTACCTTTTCAATGTCGCATAGATGGGAATGGGTGCCATAGAAATCAATGTGCTGTGACTTTGTGTCCAAAGTCGCATGAAAATTCATACTAGTGCAAATGGAGCCTTAGTTTAAGTTTCCACTATTGCGATCACACAGTTGCACTATTTAGAGTGCGACTGATTCGACTTTGGGCCAGAGAGTGTAACGTCGCATCAAAGCATTGCAGGTACCTTTTCAAAGTCGCATAAATGGGAACGGGTGTCATTGAAATCAATGAGCTGTGACTTGTCATGCGACTTTTAACACAGTCGCATGACAAGTCACGTTTCCACTATTGTGATCTCCAAAGTTGCACGATTTAGAGTGCAACTTTGAGCCAACTTCACGCTCCCTGGATCAAAGTTGCTGATTTTTACCCTGCCCCGTGTCCAGCTCACTTCTCCTGTGCACAGCTATACTGTATATTCGCACTGCACCTCCCATTCCCCCTGTGTGGATGGGACTTTTTATTTCTTAATTTTGTCATAAATTAGGATGTACACTAAGAGAACACTGGGCAGGAACCTATGATCAGCGCCTCCCATCCTGTATACGCCCACTGGCTACACAGGAACAATGTCCCTCCCAGGAAGGGATGTCACTAGCTTTCAGTAACCACACCCACTGGCTGATTTTAAACTCAGAGGGAAGTAGAATTGAAGTCATGTGACAGCGCTGGATTCTGCAACATAAGGTAGAAAAACTGGGATTTTTTCATTTTGAGGCTGAACTTAGCTCACATTGATTGCAGGGGAGAATTAAAGGTGTTAGGGAGACCCTTCCTCCTGATTGGCTGAGATTTAGGAGCCAATGGCTCCCGCTGCTGTCAATTACTGCCAGTGAGGCGGGAGCAGGGCTGAGCTCTATGGATGCAGAGAGCCGGCTCGGGAGCGAGCACATACAAGTGCCTCCACAACAAGCGGCTTGCATTGGGGCGGCATTCGGCAAGGTGGAGGTATACAGAGCGTCTAAATCAAAAGCATGCTCAGGGGGAATTCCCCTGTCTGTGTTGATGGCTGAATCATGCAAATTTCTCTCCTGCAACCCGTGGTCCAAGATCTCTAGTGCTGCTCTTATTCAGGCAACTGCCAACAAATAGATTTCTTAGTAGCAAGTGATTAAAATATGTGTAGCCCCAATTGGACCTACATCTGATCTGCCAACAAGTATACAGGTAGTGATGCTACTAAAAGCCTCCATAGTACCACTTGTTTAACCCCTTGGAGCCCATACCCCACCCCCAGTCCTTCAAGTAGTTTAGATAATGTGACAGCCAATCACGGCAGTCACATGATCAGAAAGCTCCTGATCGCAAGCAGAATTTAGACATGGGCTTTCGTCATCGGATGTGGTATTCAAATCCACTGTTTAGCATAGGAACCCTTCACAAGATGGTGTTCAGCTACAGAGATGGTAAAGTCTAGCAAATTGTGTTGGATCATTCACTTATCTGCTCACAGCCAAATCATCACTGAAGGAACCATGGGCCTGGCTTGCTGCTGTGACATTGAGGGACTCCCACTGCTAAAGATTTGATCCAAATTTAACAAGATTCCTATTTAGACTCTTGTACATGATACAGCTTCTCTGGGGGAATTACTCAGGAATGTGTGAAGGTTTCATGGATGTACAATACAGGCCCTACTATCAAGCCGTTTAGTTTGAAGGTTTAAGAGTGGTTTCTCTATTCATTTAAGGACACCACTGTACTTATTTCATGGATGGGTTTGATGCTGCCACCTTCAGGAGCAGAATGCAACTTAGTGGCTGTAGTTTTTCTTTTTTAACCTTCATGCATGAAGGCAAACCTTAAGTATTAGGGGGGGGTGTGGTATACCCAAGGTTCTCCCTCCTGATTGGCTGAGATGCAGGAGCCATTGGCTCCCGCTGCTGTCAGCCCCCACAACATGTGGCTTGCCATGGGGGCACTCAGCAAGGTGGAGGGGGCCCAGAGTGCTACTCTATGCAAAACCACTGCACAGGAGAAGGTAAGCATGACATGTTTTAAAAACGTCCCTTTACAATCACTTTAAATCAAAAGCATACCCCCCCCCCCAAAAAAAAACTAGTTAGACTTACCGGTAACTCTATTTCTAGGAGTCGTCCAGGACAGCACTAGAGAGATAGGCTCCACCTCCAGAGGCAGGAAACACATCATACCAATCTTTAAAGGGCGGCTTCCGTCCCTCGTCCTCAGTCTTTTAACCGAGAACTTCCCCGGAACGGCTTCTGAAACAACAAAAAACACTCGTCCACCATTATAACAGCATATAGGGAGGGAATCCCTGCTGTCCTGGACGACTCCTAGAAATAGAGTTACCGGTAAGTCTAACTCTAGTTTACTCTAGTCGTCTGTCCAGGACAGCACTAGAGAGGATCAGCGAGAACTTACCAGATTAGGGGGGGGGGGGGGACTACCGCTTGGAGGACTTTCCTCCCAAACGCTTGGTCTTGTGCTGAGAGAAGGTCCAATCTATAATGCTTCATGAACGTCGAGTAATTTGACCATGTTGCTGCTCGACAAATTTGTTCTGGTGTTGCTCCAGCTCGCTCTGCCCAAGAGGCCGATAGTGCCCGTGTGGAGTGAGCCATGGGGGGAAAAAGGGCATTCCTTTCCTAAGATTTTGTAAGCTTCCACAATAGCCTGCCTAATCCATCTTGCGATTGTGCCTTTTGAAGCTTGAAACCCCAATTTTTTTCCCGAATGCAAAATAAATAGAGCATTGGATTTCCTAATGTTTTTGGACAACTCCAGATATTGTAAGACACAGGCTCTCACGTCCAGATTGTGGAATTCTGTCTCCCTTAGACTGGTTGGGGACCCAAAAAAGGAAGGTAAAACCATTTCTTGAGCCCTATGGAACTTTGACACAACTTTGGGCAAAAAACCTGGGTCTGTCCGTAATACCAGCCTGTCTTCAAAAACTTGTAGAAAAGGCTCCTTAATGGAAAGTGCCTGCAGCTCACTAATGCGTCTCGCAGTGGTTATGGCCACTAGAAAGACAGCTTTGAGCGTGACCCATTTTAGGGACAGCTCTTTCTCTTGTGACCATTTAGCCCAACCCTGCAACACTGTCGTCAGGTCCCGTTTTGGCAGGACTTTAAATGGAATGGGTCTAATTCTGGCTAACCCCTTGAAGAACCTGCTCACTAGCGGGTCTATAGCCAGGGGTCGCTCTAAAAAAACTGACAAGGCCGATACCTGTACTTTTAGTGTACTAATGGCCAGTCCTTTATCTGCACCATCTTGTAAAAACTCCAAGATGGCTGGGATACTTGCAGACACCTTTTTGGTATCCAACCAAGAACAAAATTTTTTCCAAACTTTAACATAAATCGCTTGGGTAACCTTCTTTCTACTAGAAAGAATGGTGTTTACTACCCTATCCGAGAGCCCCTTAGACTTCAGGAGACTCTCTTCAGACACCAGGCTGACAGCTTCAGGGTCTGAACCTTGGATAATAGGACTGGGCCCTGGGATAGCAGATCCTTCCTTACGGGCAACATGAGGGGGGGTTCCGCTGTCAGGCGTAGCAGTATGGAAAACCAAGGCCTCTTTGGCCAATACGGGACCACTAGGATCATTGTGGTGCGTTCCTGCACAAATTTCCTCAGAACCAGAGGAATAAGTTTGAACGGGGGAAAGGCGTAACATAGATGAAACGGCCACTTCTGGGCTAGGGCATCTATCCCTTTGGCCCCTATTTCTCTTTCTATCGAAAAGTAAGCTGGAACTTTGGCATTCGCCCTGTTGGCAAACAAGTCCACTTCGGGAATGCCCCACTTTTCTATTATTAGTTGGAAGACCTCCCTGTTTAGCGACCACTCTGATTCGCACACTTGGTGTCGGCTCAGAAAGTCCGCCAGGCAATTGTCCACTCCCTTCAGATGGACCGCGGATATGGACTTCAGATTTTTTTCTGCCCAGGTCAAGATAGCGCTCGCTATCTTGATTAAGGATGGACACCTTGTTCCTCCTTGCTTGTTTAAATATGAGACTGCTACCACACTGTCTGAGAGGACCTGTACGTGGTGATTTTTCAGCTCCGCGACAAATGCCCTTAGGGCTTCCCAGATTGCTTGCAACTCCCTCCAATTGGCTGACCTTTGGGACTGCACTTTTTCCCAGCGCCCTTGGGCTACCTTTGGGCCCCCCAGCCCCAGGCACTGGCGTCCGTGGTTATTCGGACTGACACCGGAAGAGACCAAAACAGACCCTGCACTAGGTTCTCTTCGTCCCTCCACCACCAAAGAGACCTTTTGGTCTTTGGGGATAGGTGGAAGGTCGCGTCCAACGATTCCTGCATTCCGTCCCAGTTGTTCAGAATATTTGCCTGAAGACACCTGAAATGGGCTCTTGCCCATGGAACCGCAGGGATTGTTGCCGTCAGGACACCCAAACCCGACATGGCTGAGCGGATAGAAATTGCCAGATTGTTTTGAAGGAAGGCTGCCGTAGCCTTTACCTTTTTTACTTTCTCCGCTGTGAGATAAATTTTCTGCGTCACTGAGTTTACTAGAAAGCCCAAGTACTGCAGGACCTGTGTCGGGGTTAGGTTTGACTTCTCCCAATTTATTAACCACCCCAGTTTTTCCAAAAAGGATATGGCCACCCGTAGATCCTCTTGCAGTTGGAGCGCGGAGGGTGCAAAAAATAAAAGGTCGTCCAGGTAAGGGATGACTGATATCCCTTCCAGTCTCAGGGGGGCCAGTGCCTCCGCCAAAATTTTTGTAAATATTCTGGGGGATGAAGACAGGCCGAATGGCAGGGCCCTGAATTGAAAATGTCGGACCTGCTTTCCCCATCTGATTGCTACCCTTAAAAACTTTTGAGATTCCGGATGGATAGGGACGTGTAAGTAGGCATCCCTCAAATCGAGGGAGGCCAAGAAACAATCCGGGGGAAGAATTGACTTCACCGAAAGGATTGTCTCCATCCGAAATTTTCTGTAAGCCACCCACTTGTTTAGTGATTTCAGGTTTATCTCCTGCTGTGACACTGGGATAAGAACCCCCTGGTCTACCAAGTCGCCTATTTGTGACAGCAAGGCTGTCTTTTTCTGAAAATCCCTGGGCGGAGAGGTTACGAACGTTCTTGTGGGCGGAGTGCCCCTGAACTGAATTCGATAGCCTTGGCTGATTATCCTCCGAATAAATGTATTTGGGGTAGTCTTTTCCCACTGTGGGAGGAACTGCCCCAATCTCCCTCCCACTGGAACTAAGTCACTGGGATTTGGTGGTCTTTTTAGGAGAGGAAAACAGGACACCTTTCTGTTTACCCTTTCCCCACTGCTTCCCAGAGGACGACCCCTTAGGAGCCTGCCCCTGAATCGGCCTTTGTCCTTGGGGACGAAAAAAACGTTTCCCCTGAACCCTTTTATTTTTGACCGGGAAGGCCTTTTTCTTGTTGGCAGTACGGTCTAGCACTTTCTCTAGATCTTGCCCGAACAAAAGGTCTCCTTCAAATGGGATGCCACATAGTCTGATTTTTGATGCCGGGTCTCCCGACCAGGACTTTAGCCATAAAGCCCTGCGTGAGGAATTGATTAAGGCAGCAGTCTTTGCCGATAGCTTGACCGACTCCGCGGATGCCTTGTGTAGCATAGGCAGGGAATCAAGAATCTCCTTCCTGGAGGTCCCACTTTCCAGATGGTTTTGCAGCTGGTCCAGCCAGACCTCCAAGTTACGAGCCACTATAGTTGCTGGCTTTAAACTTGTCATGGCTACTTCCCATGACCTTTTCAGCAGTACCTCCATCCTTTTGTCCATAGGTTCCTTAAGGACACCCATGTCCTCAAAGGCGAGGTCTGTAGACTTGGAACACTGGGAAAAGGCTGCATCCACTTTGGGCACTTTGTTCCAGATACAGGAGGAATCCTCACTGAAGGGAAATCTCCTCTTCAGACTTTTGGGAAAAAACAATTTTTTCTCTGGTTCCCGTCATTCCTTTTTAATAGAATCTGCCAGTGTACTATGTACCGGAAATACCCTGTTCTGATCCTCTTTCAGGGTTTGGTACATCTGGTCATGCAAGGACAAGGAAGCCTGCTCTTCTTTGATATCGAGTCTCATATATCACCCCTAATAAGGCATCCACCTCCTCGAGTGAGAGCCTGTATCTGGGCAAACTTGTCCCCTGGCTCGGAATATCTCTGGATGAAGCCGCCTCACTTAGCTCGTCCAAGGAATCTGGTTCCCCTCTGTCTGATGCGTCACCCACCTCTGGGGCCGAATCAGGGGGGGGCTGCAGCTGGTGGTTTTGGGGTTTCAAGGCTTGCCAGCATTGATTTAATGGTCTTCATTTCTTCCTGCACCCCAGCAATTAGTTCTTTACATGCCCCTGTTGCCTCCTTGTAAACCAATTTGTCAATACATGGTTTACAAAGGGGCTTGCTCCATCCCTCCTTTAGTTTGTTCGTACATGACGGACACCTCTTCTTCCCCCTTGACCTCTCCGGGTCTTTAGGCTGAGCCTGGGAAAGAGAAGGAGAGAAGAAACCAGGGCAAGTAGTCAGAAACCTTTTAGACAATCGGGGATTGTACCTTCACCACACCGATGTGCACCCCCACCAGCCGCTGACAGGATTCACATGGCTCTTTAGCCCGGATCCTGTCGCTGAAGGAGGGGGGGGGGGGTATTTCCCCTTTTTCCCCCTCCTTCCCCAGCCCTGTAGGTCCAGGGCACCTCAGTGTCTGCCTACCTGAGCTGGGCCGGCACCACTGCCACCTGGTTCCATTGTCTCCATGCTGTCTCCTACCTCTGTAGTCAGCTGCTGGATCATCTTCAAGGAACCGTCTATCTTGTGGCCGGCGGTTTTTTTAAATTTCCCGCCATGGCCCCAGCGTCCACGCTCGCCGCGCGACCCGGAAGTGTTGCGCCGGAAGTCCCCGCCCTCCTCCTGCGTTACACAGGCCGGAACTCGAGGCCTACGCCTGCCCCCCGCTGAACACCCATGCCAGAGACCACAGTAACTGGCCGGCAGATGCCAGGATGTCCTGCGGGGAACGTCAGCCCTCCTCGGGCTATACCGGAGGATTGCGCCGGTACCAGCTTCACTGCAGCCTGACCGGGGGACCCAACAAAGCCTGCCACCTTCCAGGTATCACAGACCTCCTTCCCCCTTCCTCGAGCAGTCTGCCTCAGCTTAGGGGAAGGAGAGCTCCATCCAGCCTCCTCCTCCGGTGGAGGAAACACAAAGACTGAGGACGAGGGACGGAAGCCGCCCTTTAAAGATTGGTATGATGTGTTTCCTGCCTCTGGAGCCTATCTCTCTAGTGCTGTCCTGGACAGACAACTAGAGAAAAATATCTGCAAGCCAGGAGAATTACAATATGGAACTTGCTTCCAAATTTCTGCAGTTTTTTTTATTTTAAAAATTTTCCATGGAGCTTTGTGTTCCATGTGTTCAAATCAGCTATGGAAGTGTGGTGGGTGAAAGGCTTTATACATTTGGGTAGTTCCACCAGCAAGAGCATGCGCTCTCCAATATAGGGTAGAGCTGCACAATTCTGCCTAAAATTAGAATTTTGCTCAGAATAAAGATCAGGACTCTCGCTGCGCAACATCTTTCACATTATACAAATTGGGCTAACTTTACTGTTTATTTTTAACTCACTGAAGTGTATTCCCCCCCCCCCCAAAAAAATAAAAAATTGCGTTTGAGAGATCGCTGCACAGATAAGGCCTGTACACACGATCCAATTTTATGGCCAGAATTGTCTGATGGCGTGTCAGATAATCTGACTGTATGCTCCATCAGACATCATGCAGATCTAATATAGGGGATAATGCTGTGACAGCTCATGACTCGGTGGTTGTGTGAAATGACAGGGTTCTTCTGTTGCAGCACTGCTAATTGCCCAACATCACAGGTGTTCTCCCCACCTGGAGATCAAGTCCCAGGTTTGCACTCAAGTGTATAAGTACATCTCCTCTGTGGGGGGGTCGAGTGCACTGGGTTTATATTATACAGTAGCTATTAGTGTTTTCCCTTCAGCTTCAAAGCCATTTGTTAGTTTTCATGAGTTTGAAAGAGGCATCTATATATTGCCCCTACCCCATGTGTACCTTTCCCCTGCTCGTTTCAAGCTGATCAGAGCAGCCACTATGGTTTCTTGGCTATGACTAGGTTAGGGTAAAAAGGACTATCAAAAAAAAAAGTTATCACTTTTATATTTGTAGCACCAGCTCATCATTACTGACCAAACTTATGTTTGCCAATGTTGTATTACTGCTACACTGCCATTGTGTGTATAAAAGCTAAAATTCTTGTATTCAGTACCCAAGACTGGGATCACACTAGGTACTTTAGCGCATGGAGATGCCGTTAAAAATGAATGTCAAACACACTGAAGGCAGCACAGCTATGCTGCAGCTTACAACCCTTTTGCCAAGCACTGGCAGCTCATTCAAAATAGGCTGTTGTAACACATTAATGTAGGCGTGCACCATGAACGTGTGTGAACCCAATCCAAGTGCCCACCTAGGCATCAAGTCTTGTGGGGGTTCACCGCTCCAAGGTAATTACCTCTCCTACGATCAGCGGTCTCCGCAGTTAAGCAGGGTGCTGGCTGTTTGCAACAGATGATTGAAAAAGAAATAGCTGCACTCCAAATAATCACCTTTTATTGTAAAGTTTGTGCATTGGAAATGTCCGTAATTGTTCTGCGCATGCGACTTATGAATAGAGGTCGACCGATATATCGGCCGATTTTTGGCATTTTTTCATTAATCGGCTTTGGCCGATATTCTGAGAACAGAAGCCGATATTAAAAAAAAAAAAAAAAACTTCAGCGCGGCTTGGAAATGACATCTCTCATAGAAGTCAATACAAGTTGCCTGAAGTTTCCCGTGCAGTGACTCATCTTTGGGCAGCCTGCCAAGTGAGAGAGAAAAGTTACAAATGTTTCTTCTTATCAATGAACTGAACTTGTGAGTAGAAGTTCTCAGTTTAACCATTTAAAGGCTAAATCTTTTCTGACACTTGTAGCTTACAAGTAAAAATCCTGTCTTTTCTGCTAGAAAATCACTTGGAACCCCCAAACATTATATATTTTTTTTTTGCAGAGACCCTAGGGAATAAAATGGCGGTTGTTGCAATATTTTATGTCACACGGTATTTGCGCAGCGGTCTTTCAAACGCAATTCTTTGGGAAAAAAATACACTTTAATGAATGTTAAATAAAACTAAACTTTTTTTTTCGTCAAAGTTTTGATTACCTGTTTTTGTGCCTGCTTCCTGATTCCCTTACCGAAGATGGCGGCGGCAGCACCCGAGAGCGAGATCGGCTTCGGGTGCCGACATCGCGGGCGCCCAGGACAAGTAAGTGTCCATATATTAAAAGTCAGCAGCTGCAGTATTTGTAGCTGCTGACTTTTAATATATTTTTTTTTTTGGCGGAACTCAGCTGCTTTCACACTGGAGCAGGCAGGCGTTGGCGGTAAAATGCAGCTAGTTTTAGCTGCGCTTTACCATAATTTTAGCGGCGATATTCGGCTGCTAGCGGGGTGCTTATAACCCAGCTAGCGGCCGATGAAGAGGTTAAATGCGCCCGTGTAGCACCGCTGCAGAAGCGCTTTGCAGGCGCTTCAGCAGCAGTGCCCATTAATTTCAATAGGCAGTAGTGATGGAGGAGCGGTATACACCGCTCCAAAGATGCTGCTTGCAGGACTTTTTTTTAACGTCCTGCCAGCGCACCGCCTCAGTGTGAAAGCACTCAGGCTTTCACACTGAGACTGCAGGGGAGCTGTTTTGCAGCCATTTTTACAGGTGCTATTTTTAGCCCAAAAGTGCCTGAAAAACACCCCAGTGTGAAAGGGGTCCAACTGTTAGTTTTTTTTTTCCCCCTTCATCGGCCTAACATATCGGCCCAAAAAAATCGGCCACAGCGATTTCTAAATATCGGCATCGGCCAGAGAAAAACCCATATCGGTCGACCTCTACTTATGAACATTTCCGAATTACAGCCAGGAGGAAAGTCCCTAACGGGTTCGTAACCCGGGGACCCCCTGTAGTGTGAATAATCTCAAAATATTTCTATGCAAATCCAATCTGCATGTTTTTCTGCACATTTAGTGGGAATGTGGTCCAAATAAACATGCTATACTTCTATTACAGCTGCAGGATTCAAGCATACAGAATGGTTTGTGTAAATGAAAACCAACTGAAAGAAGACCAAGGAATGTTAATGAAGCCATAACTATAGAGATTAGCTTTACTTTGTACTACAATGTATATTGTATTGACTTCTGCAAATAAAACTATTTTTATATGAAATGAGCAGTGTAAAATTGAAGGAGCACACAACATAAATCATTAAAAAACATTTAATTTAAAATAGTGACACTACAATAAAAAATAGCTTTCTTAAATGCACATTGTGTTTAGCTGCCTTGTTAACACATCAATCTGCACACTTCAGAAGCACCAGAACATTGACTCAACTACATAGCTATGAGTTACAATGAGACAGTGAATGAACAGACACAAGTTCACAGTGGTAGACTAGAATTCTCAATATGATCACCTGATGTACCCATCTACAGTTGCAGACCAACCCCATGAAATGAGTGATAAAACCACAACTGGAAAAAAAAAAAAAAAAAATATAGGTGAATGTGTCCCTGTGTCTGGCTTGTGCAGTTAGACAGAACCAGCTAGAGGGCAGCACTGCCCCCAACTATTCAAGCTAAACAATAGACAAGTTATTGCATTGGCTGCAAAGCACCCTGGAACATGTTACCAACGTCATACAAATAGCAAAAAAGCACCTGCTGTCCCCACACTGATGTCCCCGCTTTATGCAGGCAGCAAAGGGCAGCCTTGATCATAAGCATTCACCCTGAGTGGCAGATGGAATGGTTGTAAGATAAAAATACAGATTTATATAAAATAAAAAACACAAAATAAAACCAAATATATACGGCATTTACTATAAAATAAGTTTGCAGGTTTGACTATGCCCGCTCTCCCCGTATCCTGCGAGCAAGCTGGATGTCTTTGGGCATGATGGTCACCCGCTTGGCATGGATGGCACACAGATTGGTATCCTCAAACAGCCCAACCAGATAGGCCTCGCTAGCCTCCTGCAAGGATTAAAGACAGGGTATTAGGGAGGTGTACTACCATGAGCAAACTATATATGAACCAGCTAATTAATGCAATCATGTCCATGGATATTGATTTATGAGAACACTTTCTGCACCAAGACTCAGAACATTCACCAACTGCCTGTCTTGTTAGTAAAGCTGGGCTACTGCATATAATCATGCTGGAGACACACACACACACACACACACACACACACACACACACACACACCTTCTCAGGGACCAAGTCCTCTGTACGAACTTTGCAGTCTGGGTTCCCACTCCAGGCTGATGTCACTGGCAAGTGTCACTTCCTGGTAGTGTGAACACATGTAAATCAGAAGACCTGACTGCTCCAATTGCTGTATTTTAGTTCCACATCAGTGACTCATAAGCTGTGGTAAAAAAGGCTCCCTCCCAGGAAAATTGCTAGCAGAAGAGACTGCATATAACCGGTTTCCTTTAAAGCTCCTGCAATGCCTTCTGATGGTACACCTAAACTACATATCTTGGCATGCTGTGGGTGGGAAGTATCTCTCCCAAAGGCCAGATGTCAGTGGCAGCAATGGGTTGGCAAAGTGGAGTGCAAACATTGCATCACTAGGAAAGCCTTCCATGTATTAAAAAAAAAAAAAAAAGTGCAAACCCCAGATCATTTAATTTTCCTATACACAGACCTGATCCCCAGCACACAATACATAGATTTGAGAGAAGCATGGAGGCTGCCATTGCAGACTTAACAAATTCTAGTTGCCCAATAACGTGTCTCCCCTTGCTTGAATAGTTGGAATCCTTTACCAAGAACACATCTGCACAGAAGAACTGACTTTGCAGATCCACATGCTTGTTCCTGATCTGTGAAACTATTCTAGCCAATGGTTTAGAACATTCAGATGCATAGGATTTCACCCAAGTTTAGCAATGGCAGCTTTCATGCTTCTAACAAGTTTACTTCAACCCAACAGGACCCAACACTCACAAGCCAATCAGCCACATATTTAGATGAAAGATGCAGGACATCTAGGTGATCTCTACAGTGCCAGCTAATAGTGTAGGTATAAAATACTATTTACCTGCAGTGCACCTATGGCAGCACTCTGGAATCTCAGATCAGTCTTGAAATCCTGTGCAATTTCTCTCACCAGTCGCTGGAAAGGAAGCTTGCGAATCAAAAGCTCGGTTGATTTCTGGTAACGGCGAATTTCACGCAGGGCAACAGTTCCAGGCCTGAAACAAAAAAAATTAGCCTTTGATAACATCCCAACTCCAGCACTACATATTCTGTACCAGCAACTTGGCTCTCCAATGAGGTAGAAGAGAAGAAAAAAAAAAAAAAAAAAAAAAAAAAAAAAAAGGTGGTAGTCGCATTCTACAGGTGGCACTTGGAGTAGCACAACAATACAGGACACTGATGAGCGTTATGGTGGTTGTAAGGGTTAACAGGTTACCTTAAAAAAAAAACCCACACAACCTTGTGTGCAAAGGCTCTTTCCTCATTGGACAGATAGCAGTGGGAGCCATTGGCTCTGGCTGCAATCAAATCCTGTGGCAAGGAGAAGACGGTGGGGCCAAGCCACTGTCAAGATGCAGACAGCATGGCTTAGGATCAAGCCAATAGTTCGCCACAATAGGAAGCAGCTTCCTATGGAAGTACACTGAACATAAGGAGCCAGTGGCACTGTGGAGGACCCAACCACAGAGCAGGTAAGTACATCATGCTTACTTAAAAACCAAATAAAATTAGGTTTACAAATCACTTTATTTGCAGCTAACCTAGCACACAGTGTAGACGTGGAGAAATACATACAAACACCCCACAGTATGGGGGAGGGAATGAAGTTCACTTTACTTTGGCATCCTTTTCTGTCCCGCAGCAAAGGCCCAGATGTAAATCCATCTGTTTAGTGGTTGACACAATGCACTGAAAACCAGAGTTCTGTCTATGGGGAAATAAGTGCCAAAAGACAAACCACTTGTTTTATATATTTCTAGGGAACTCCAGCAGTGACATGTCTGCACAACTGCTGCAATCACTGGATTGTTTAATAACTGTAGATCATAAAAAAAAAGATGCCTTTATGTACTGTCAGTTACTTTACAAGCATCAAGGCAAGGCCAGATTAATGCATACAAACGTTAAAGTAGAACACTGCTTACCTGTAACGATGGGGCTTCTTTACACCGCCTGTAGAGGGTGCACTTTTACGGGCTGCTTTTGTAGCCAGCTGTTTTCGTGGAGCCTTTCCTCCAGTTGATTTACGAGCGGTTTGCTTGGTACGTGCCATGTTTTATCTGCAAATAAAAAAAAGTTAGTATACCATAATGTGCAACACAAGTCCTATTTTTAAAGCAAACCCCCCCCCCCTCCCAACTCTTTGCAGGCTGTTCCATCATAGCTATAATAGTTTCTTGTTGGCCTTTGAGGATGTATGCAAGCTGCCAGTAACAACCTACCTCTAAAGCCACCTATTCCCCTTTTCACTATGCTGATACAACTGTTCAGTATTACTTCCAAGTCACTGACCAGGAACAAGTACACATCACAAGGTCAGAGTCTCAAAGTACTAGAGTACAGCAGTCTGGAAAGCAGAAGGTGGTCCCAGTACTCAGGTACACTAGAATCCCTTTGGGGATTGCTACAAAGCAGATGGGGGGGAAAAAAAAAAAAAAAAAAAACAGGCTCCAGTAATTAGGGTGTGGTTTGCCAGTGCCGTGTATCTATGGGTTCACAGCCCAGCTCAGGGGTAACCTGAAGAAGGAGTGGACAGTGCCAGCAGAGGACTGCCAAAGAGGTAACCTGTGGAAATTTTTAAAGCGTCACCTATGGAGATTAAGCACCGTAGTTTGATGCCATCAGCATGCGCAATTTTAAAGCGTGACATGTTCGGTATCCATTTACTTGGCACATATTTATTATAAAAAAAATTGGGGTATATGAGTTTTTTTTTGCGCAAGTGGAACCGAGGCAGAGTATGAAAAATGACAGAAGAAATCTTGGTGGCAGCAACTCATTTACAAACGTTGGCATTTCAATGATAATCCATAGACACCATAGAGGTCAGTAATACACATAGGAAATTCCATAAACGTCAGGCAGATGTGGGAGTTTGGAGGCTGGCCAGCGGTTGGGGTGTCCAGCAGACGTCACTAGACCAGTACTATGATCTCACATTAATCTCTGGCAGCGGGGTGTGTGAGCAGAGCAGAGATCCAGCAGCACACTGACACTGCTCCACCAGACGCAGACTGACACTGCGCACACTGCCACATTTTAGGTTGTTTTTAATGCAATAAAGCGCATTTTAACCCAAAAAAGCATTTGAAAAACCACTGTGCAAAAACCATGTGATAAAATAGCAATGACCGAGTTTATTCTCTAGGGTCTCTGGAAAAAAATAGGATTTTTTACTCACCGTAAAATCCTTTTCTCTGAGTCCATGGACCGACACAGCTTCTCTATTGACAAAGTGGGTATTATCCGTTAATTAGGAGTGACTAGGCAGAAAAACTTGTAAAAAGTGTTGCATCACACCTTCTACAGTACCGCCCAGGGGGCGGACCCTCTGGGTATACCCTCTCAGTCTGCACATCGCAGATCAGTTCGTCAAAAAGCAGTACAAACTTAAAAGGAGGGGTGGGTGCTGTGTCGGTCCATGGACTCAGAGAAAAGGATTTTACGGTGAGTAAAAAATCCTATTTACTCTTTCGTCCATGGACCGACACAGCTTCTCTATTGACAAAGTGGGACGTCCCAAAGCAGTGTCAGAGAAAAAAACGAGGGGTGGTAACAGCATAAAAACAAACTTCACCCCAAAACACAAAACAGCACTCCAACGGAGGAGTTGCAACTCTAAACAGCCGCCTGCAAAACCTTGCGGCCGAAAGAGGCATCCGAAGATGCACCTACATCAACTTTGTAGAATTTTGTGAAAGTGTGAGCGGACGACCAAGTCGCCGCTTTACATAATTGGGAAACAGACGCTTGATGTCGGAAAGCCCAAGAGGCACCTATTGCCCTGGTCGAATGCGCCGTGACAGGAAAGGGGGGCGCCTGACCCTTTAAGGCGTAAGCCTGGATTACTATCTGTCGGATCCACCTAGAGATGGTGGCCGATGAGACTGCTTGGCCCTTCTTGGGACCAGCCACCGAAACAAACAGTGAGTCTGACTTCCGGAACAGGGAAGTAGCAGATATGTATACTCTCAAAGCTCGGACAACGTCCAAGGAATGCAACGCCGACTCCTTAGGATTCGACGGCTGAGGACACAAGGATGGAAGTACAATGTCTTCGTTGAGATGGAAAGCCGAAACGACCTTCGGAAGAAAGGAAGGCTGCGGCCGCAGCACCACCTTATCCTTGTGGAAAATCAAATAGGGAGCCTTGCAGGACAAGGCTGCCAGCTCAGAGACTCGTCTAACTGACGTAACAGCCACCAAAAAGACCACCTTCTGAGAAAGTGTCAACAGGGGAATATCTCTAATATTCTCAAACGGTGCCTTCTGAAGCACCGAGAGGACCAGGTTCAAGTCCCACGGAGGTAACGGGGGGCGGACCGGAGGGGCCACATGTCGAACCCCCTGCACAAATGTACTCACGAGAGAGTGAGTCGCCAGGGGTCGCTGAAAAAAGACAGCCAGGGCAGATATCTGTCCCTTACTCGTACTTAGGGCAAGCCTTTGGTCTACCCCATGCTGTAAAAACAGCAGGATTCTGGAAACCAAATAGGTACGCGGATGCCATTTCATTTCCTCACACATGGAGATGTAGGCCCTCCAAGTGCGGTGATAGACCTTCCTAGAGGACGGTTTCCGAGCACTTCTCATAGTAGAAATTACTGAGTCTGACAGGCCCCGGTCTCTCAGTACCTGGTTCTCAACAGCCATGCCGTTAAAGCCAATGACTGTAAAGCAGGATGGAATATGGGACCTTGCGACAGCAGGTCCTTCCGTAGTGGTAGGCGCCAGGGGACGTCTGCTACCAGACGTACTAGATCGGCGTACCAAGGACGCTGAGGCCAATCTGGAGCGATTAGGATCATTGGAATTCCCTCTGCCTCCACTCTGCGGAGCAGAAGAGGAAGAAGCCTTAAGGGAGGGAAGGCATAGATTAGCCGATACTGGCCCCACGATGCTACCAACGCGTCCGTTGCGTCTGCCCATGGGTCTCTTGACCGGGCCACAAACCTCAATACCTTCCGATTGAGTCGGGAAGCCAGAAGATCTACGTCTGGTGTGCCCCATCTTTGGCAGAGGAGTTGGAACACCTCCGGGTGTAAGGACCATTCTCCCTGGTCCAGCATCTGGCGGCTCAGGTAGTCCGCCTGCCAGTTTTCCACACCCGGAATGTACACGGCCGACAGTGCCGGTACGCTCCTCTCTGCCCACTTCAGGATGCGAGCGATCTCCGATGCTGCAGCTGAGCTTCTTGTTCCTCCTTGATGATTGACATATGCCACTGCTGTGGCGTTGTCTGACTGGATCCTGACTGGACGCCCTTGCAGTCTCTGAGACCATTTGAAGAGGCACAGCTTGATCGCCCGGATCTCCAGGACATTGATCGGCAGGAGGGCTTCCTCTGGGGTCCAGCGACCTTGCGCCGACTGGACACCCCAGACTCCCCCCCAACCTGTAAGGCTGGCGTCCGTCGTGATCACTATCCAGTAAACCGGAAGAAATGACTTCCCGGCCATTAGAGCCGGTGCTGTCAGCCACCATACCAGGGATCTCCTGACTAGGTGGCTCACTCGGATTTGATAATCCAGAGATGAAGGGCATCTGTTCCATCTGGACAGAACTTCCCTCTGTAACACTCGAGTGTGGTATTGAGCATATGGGACCGCCTCGAAGGAGGCTACCATGAGGTCCAACACTCGCATGCAAAAACGGAGTGACGACCAATTCCTGGAAGTCAGCTGCCGTACTGCAGCCCGGAGGGTCTGCAACTTCTCCACAGGGAGGAATACCTTTGCCTCTGAGGAATCCAGAATCAACCCCAGGTACACTAGGCGTTGAGTGGGCACCAATACTGACTTTTGCGTGTTTAGTATCCAACCACAGTCTCGAAGAGTCTGACAGGTAATGGACACGCTTACCTCTAATTCTGAGCTTGAAGGGCCCTTCAGCAGAAGGTCGTCCAAGTAACCTGTGATAGCGATACCCCGCTGTCTTAGAAGTGCCAGAATCGGAGCGAGCACCTTGGTGAACGTCCTGGGTGCTGAGGCAAGGCCAAACGGGAGGGCCACAAACTGGTAGTGGTTCTTCCCGATAGCAAATCGCAGAAACCTCTGGTGTCTGGAGTATATGGGGACATGCAGGTATGCGTCCTTGATGTCCAAGGAGGCCAGAAAGTCCCCCGGATGGAGAGCCGTGACTACAGATCGAACCGACTCCATCCGAAAACTTTGTACCTTCACAAAGCAATTGAGGGCTCTGAGATCCAAGCTTGGACGAACCCCCTCCTTCTTCGGCACAATGAACAGATTTGAGTAAAAACCCCGTTCCAGTTCTGGAACTGGAATAACTACCCCGCGTTCCAGTAGACCCTGGACCGCCCCATACAGGGCCTCCCGACGGGTCGGTAGTAGCTGGAGATTGGAGGTGTTGAATCTGTCCGGTGGACAAGAGAGAAACTATCTTGTAGCCTGAGGAGATTACTTCGCAAACACACCTGTCGGAGATTAGTGCTGTCCACTGAGTCGCGAATTTGCGAAGACGTCTCCCCACCCGAGAGCTGGGTGGGGGTGGACCTTCATGCGGACGCAAATTTGTCCGCAGGCTTATTGGGTATGCGGGACCAGGGACGCTTTTGTCCTTGGGCAGGCGCTTTATCGGCCTGGGGTCTTTTCCCTGTCGCCCTAGGGGGACGAAAAAACCACTTGTGTGCAGTAAAGGAGGGCCCTTGCCCTTGGCGTGGCCCCTTACCTTTGCTAATTTGGGGAAGCAAAGTGCTTTTACTTCCTGTGGCATCCTTGATGAAGTCATCCAGAGAAGCCCCAAAAAGTCTGTCGCCCTTAAAAGGCAGATCCAACAGGGCTTTCTTGGAAGTCTGGTCCGCAGACCAGCCTTTTAGCCAGATCAGGTGGCGTATTGCTACTGCATAAACCGAAGTTTTAGACAGCAGGGGAATAGTATTCATGTCTGACTCGCAGACAAACCTAAGGCCCTGGACCAACAGGTCGGCCAATGTTATCTCATCAGGAGGAGCATCTCGCTCCTTAACCCCTGGAGTAGCAATCTTGCCCATTCAGTAAGTGTGTGAGACACTAGGGCCCCCGCCAATGCCGGGCGTACTGCCGAGCCTACCACTGAGTATAGGTAGCAAGCGAGTGCTTCAGCCTTCTTATCCACAGGGTCCTAGAAAACAGGAGCCCCTTCTACAGGAATTGTGGTGGCTCTATTAAGTCTGGACACCGGAGGGTCCACTATAGGGGGGAGAGGTCCATTTCTTCAGAAAACTCTCCTCAAAAGGGGTACCGTACCGCAAACCTCTTTGGGGCTGTAAAGACCCTCAGTGGGTTCTCCCATTCCTTGTATAAGAGTTTATCAAAAGACACACAAGGGAACACCTTAGCAGTGCGGGCAGGTCTATGAAACCCAAGTGGACCGGAGTCTCTGCTGCTTCTGCAGTATTTTCCAATTTTAGCATATCCCGCACTGCAGTAATAAGGTCAGATACCAAAGCCGTCTCGCGTACTGACCTGGACTTTGAGTCATTCTCACTGTCCGGTCACGGTCTGCAGTCTCTGGTGCGTCCGAATCTGGGCCCCAAACCATAGCTGGACCTGGTTCTGCACCAGAATTATCCCCAGAAGCTTGCAGGGGATGGGGCGTTTACTACCCCCTGTATTCCCGTGTGCTGCTTCCACCCTGGCAGCAAACGCCTCTAGGATTGCCGACATAGCGTCCATAGACACCTCAGGGACACCAGCTGCTAAATCTGGTGTTTCAGGGGAGAAGACATCTGGCTCAGATGCCATGCTGACCACACGCTGACACTCACAGGGCTCCAGGCAAGATATCAATAGGCCACCCTCCTGCGCTGCAGAGATGCTGGGTCACCCAGAGGACTCACCACCCTGGATAGGTACTGCTATGCTGCGCCTGTGATGCTGTCCCCTTGCTGCTGTGTCAGTCTGCTTCTTTTATCAGCACTTCCTGTGTGAATTTTCGCGCCAGTGTAATGCACCCTAGAGGCCGGAGGCTCTCGCAAAATGGTTGCCAAAACCGTCTGTATGGAAGATAATGTGGGCTCTAAGAAAATGGCCGCCGACAGAAGATAGAGGTCAGGCAGCCATAGCCCACAAAAAAGATGGCCGCCGAACGGCAATATCTGCATACAGGGTGGACAAACATGGCCGCCGATCACCTGATAGGGGCCAGTGGGTGTGGCCGAACTACAGGAAGATGGCCGCCAGGCAGTTACAAGAGGCCAAACTTGGCATGGACCACCTCAAAATGGCCGCCGACAGCATGGAGACACAGAAACACAGGTAAGCAAAAATGACATTTCTTTTAAATGTTAGTTACAGCCAGCCCCGCTCCAGTGGGACCCCCTAGGTGACCCCCAGCACCCAGCAACCTTTAGCTAGAAGCCCAGGGAGGAGGGAAAGGCAGGGAGAGAGGAAAGAAAGGGGCCACAACCACTTACTTGATCTCTCCAGGAATGTCCAGCTAAATCACCCAGCCGAGGCAGGGGAGTTTTACTTACCTATCCTGCATGTATTCTGCTGGAAGACATTCCAAACAGATCATCGTCCACGCACGGAAGGTGACTGTTGGCCAGGCATGCTGTGATTGGACCCAGAAGGGACGATCATATGTATGCCCTGGAGCATGACGCTCACCGGACAGGCTGCTGCGACTCGGCCGTAAGGTCAGCCGAAGCTGAGCGGTCCGATGCAAGCCTTGGAGCGTAAGCTCACCGGCCAGGCTGCTGCGACTCGGCCGTAAGGTCAGCCGAAGCTGAGCGGTCCGATGCAGGCCCTGGAGCGTAGGCTCACCGGCCACCCGTGGAGCGACGGGCATGTCGTGGAAAACCCAGCGCGTAGCTAGGGTCGGCACACGCTCGATGGCCGAAACTGGGGAGACTACAAGGATCGAGGATCCAGCCTGTCACCCAGTCGGCAGTTGATCGAAGATCGCAGGAAACAACAAATGTAGCAAAAAAATAAAAATATATATATCTTTTTTCCCCGGACCAATGAGCCCGAAGGGAGCCATGTCCTACTCCTTGCTAGACAGAAAAAAACTGATCTGCGATGTGCAGACTGAGAGGGTATACCCAGAGGGTCCGCCCCCTGGGCGGTACTGTAGAAGGTGTGATGCAACACTTTTTACAAGTTTTTCTGCCTAGTCACTCCTAATTAACGGATAATACCCACTTTGTCAATAGAGAAGCTGTGTCGGTCCATGGACGAAAGAGTAATAGACATTTGGGGGTTCATAGTAATTTTCTAGCAAAAAAATTATGATTTTTACCTGTAAACAGTGGCAGGAAAAGGCCTGGTCAGCAAGTATCACTTAAAAGCCCTCCCTCTAAAAAAATAAAATAAAAAAAACTTTATATTTAACTAGATATGTGCTAGGAGTATGCATGTGTGGTTTTATTAAGTGCGGTTGTAAAAAGAGTATGCTGATAAATTGTGTTGTATGTATACAATGACAAAGTACATCTTCTCCTTGCCCAGTTTATTATTAATGGCCATACATACAATTTCATTATCCAATTTATATCAATCAAAAACACTTCTGATCAATTTGGGATTTTTATCAAATCCACCATTTGGCATAACTTGGCAGCATGGAGATGATGTGGTCATAGCCCTGTCCTCACCACATGGCAGACAAGGTCCTCCATTCTATATGATGACCCGATCACATCTCCGGAGCAGAGAAGAGTGCTGGGGAATAGGAGAAGTATTACTGCTCAGGACTCCACCCCCCCCCCCCCCCCCCCGATTGGAGGAATAATAGATGTAAAGTCAGCAACAAAATCTATTGATATGACACATGGGGGAAGTGGAAAGTAATCAATAGTTGGAAACTAACTTATGGCTTGTATCCGTTTTCCTACCTCAATCAAATCTATGAACACATCATCTCCATGCTGCCAAGTGGTGGATTTGATAACAATCCTAAACTGATCAGAAGTGTTTGATTGATAGCAATTGGAATTTAATTGCTGTATGAAAACAGATTACAAGCAGAAAGTTAGAGTTCCCAACTATTGATCATGTTCCACTTCCCCCATGTGGCATAGTGATAGATTATTGTTGACGTCACATCCATTATTCCTCCAATCATAATTCAGTAAAACGTGTATGACCACCATTAGACCTTTGTTTGGGGTGCAGTCCTAAGCCGTAATCAGGTACAATGGAGGATGTGCCATGTGATGAGGGCAGGAGGAGAGCTGTATGGGAGGAATGAATGTATAAACACAAGCAGCCTATAGGAGGTGAAGACCAGGATTTCACCTCATCATTACCGCCCACATGCCAGATGTTTACCTCGTATAGTGTCCCCTCCATGCAAGGACACCTTTCTACAACATATACAATGACTACTCAAAGAGGAATGGGTCCCAGAAGAGGACAGGCCTCGGAATACGAGCAATGGATTTCTTTGTTCTATACACAGCCTGTACCTCCACTCCTCACCACCAGGGCGGAGCACTGACACCATAATCTCACCCACACACGGCCGATGGAGGGTTCTAGTCGGTGGAGGGTTTTACTGAAAAATTCCGTTGATTTGTTCGAAGAAAAAAAAAAAAAAAAAGGAGGCGCCAACCCCTCCCCCACAAAGCCGAGGCGGACAATGAAGGTCACACTAAGGGGGTGACGTCATGGCCGTGCTGAGGTGACTGGGCGCCATGGAAAGTCCCGGGTGCGGCCTCTCCCCTCCCTCCGTACAACCCCCCCGAACCCTCCTCGTCACCCCGAACAAGGACTCCGCTATACGGGCCGCTCCTATCCCTCACACCGCCGTACTTACCGCTTCCGTTCCAACTGCTTTCTCCTCACGTCCGTAACACACCTCACCAACGAGTCGTCTAGTCGCTATACGTCACCGAGCGGGACCGCGCTTCATATAGCCGCACAACGCTCAGCCAGCGACGTCACCGTTTGTTACCAATTTCCCCGTCTGTCATTGGTCACAGTAGTTATTGTGGGCGTTTCTCGGTGCTCAGTCCCGCCTTAAAATAATTGCGGGCCGAACGCTGAAATTAGCGGCTTCCAATTGGTTCTTAGCTGAGCGCTCCTATTGGTCGTCTGGGAGAGATAGCGAACCAATCACGCGTGGTGCTTCCTCCTGGCTCGGGATTGGCTGAATCCGAGCATGTTTGTATCCTGCATTGTTTCAAAGCTCCGCTATAGTAGAGGAGGCTGGAGATGTGTATCGAGGGGGCAATGATAGGAACTTTATATGACAGCCAATGATAGAGGGGCGAGCTCAGAGCACTGGAGACTGATCACAAGGCTCATTACTACTACAAGACTTTTATTTTACTAAGACCATACACTGTATACAATCTGATTGTACAATCCCCCTTATGGTGGACCTCCTCTATACAATCTGATTGTACAATCCCCCTTATGGTGGACCTCCTCTATAAAATCTGATTGTACAATCCCCCTTATGGTGGACCTCCTCTATACAATCGGATTGTACAATCCCCTTATGGTGGGCCTCCTCTATACAAGCTGATTGTACAATCCCCCTTATGGTGGGCCTCCTCTATACAATCTGATTGTACAATCCCCTTATGGTGGACTTCCTCTATAAAATCTGATTGTACAATCCCCCTTATGGTGGACCTCCTCTATAAAATCTGATTGTACAATCCCCCTTATGGTGGACCTCCTCTATACAATCTGATTGTACAATCCCCTTATGGTGGACCTCCTCTATACAATCTGATTGTACAATCCCCTTTATGGTGGACCTCCTCTGTACAATCTGATTGTACAATCCCCTTTATGGTGGACCTCCTCTATACAATCTGATTGTACAATCCCCCTTATGGTGGACCTCCTCTATACAATCTGATTGTACAATCCCCTTTATGGTGGACCTCCTCTGTACAATCTGATTGTACAATCCCCTTTATGGTGGGCCACCTCTATACAATCTGATTGTACAATCCCCCTTATGGTGGACCTCCTCTATACAATCTGATTGTACAATCCCCTTTATGGTGGACCTCCTCTATACAATCTGATTGTACAATCCCCTTTATGGTGGACCTCCTCTATACAATCTGATTGTACAATCCCCTTTATGGTGGACCTCCTCTGTACAATCTGATTGTACAATCCCCTTTATGGTGGACCTCCTCTATACAATCTGATTGTACAATCCCCTTTATGGTGGACCTCCTCTGTACAATCTGATTGTACAATCCCCTTTAGGACTCGTGCACACAGGATGTTTAAAAAAACGCCAGTGCTGCTGCCAGGAAAAAGCCGTTTTTTTGAACAGCGTTTATGGGCGTTTTTTCAGTAAAAACACTCACTATAATGTAAAAATGGCAAACACGGCTAAACGCATGTTACAGCTCAACAGTCTCGTCTCCTGGAGGCACAGACTGTCGTTTTTTTCTACTGTCCCTAAACGCCTCTGTACATTTATGTGTGCATGGATACGTAGGATAACATGGAGGGGCGTTCTGAGGCAGATAAAAGAAAACGTCAGACGCCCCTCACAGCAGCTGTAAAAACGTCCTGTGTGCATGAGCCCTTATGGTGGCCATACACAATACAATGTGATTGTACAACTCCTATATAGTAGCCATACACACTTCTATAAAGGATTGATTGTTTTCCCCAATCAATCTGTAGTGGACGAGCCGTTTGATCAATGTGCCATACACAGGGAACGGGTCTCCATTGCTGGTTACAGAGGAATTTAGAGAGTCCTTCTCTGTAGTGGACCCCCCCTCCCCCTCTGGTGCCACCGTTATGGCGTGTCCACAGATGTGGCACAGCGACCTGCCCGGCCTTTAGGTGGTGGTGGGGTCCTTCTGGTAAAACTTTTATCTGTAATTGACATTTACTGTAAGGGTCACAGATATGCCCTTTTGTGGGCGGTGCTTGCCCGGGCACCACACGCCATTCATTTGAATGATCTGCGTTTCCCACAGAAAAAGGTGCATGCTCCCACAGGGAAATCTCATGGCCTTAGGCCAGCCATACACAGATCAAATCTCGGCCAGGTCAGCAGGAACCAACCGTGATTTGATCTGTGTATGGGCAGGCTGAATGTACCCAGGTAATCGATCAACTTGGGCACAACCAGCATGCTGGGTTTTACTTGTGATTATGGCACCCCCGGCCCCCCGGGAGAAGACAATTACCCACCAGGAGGGATTCTCACATCAACACTCTCTGTGGTTGCAGGAAAGAAATTGACTCCGTGTATGTCTGGCGTTAGATGTGATTGTAACAAATGATTGTAGGACATCAATCACATGTTTGTTTCCACCCTGTAATCTCCAAATCTGATCAATTGAAATACAATTCTTTTCACAAAGTTTTCCAATGCTACCAATCAATGGAAGACAACAAATCATTTCCTGCCCTGGTCGATTTAATCATTTGATCGATTCCAATCTAAACTGAGTTAAAATCGATTACAAGGCATGGTATAAAGTGGATATAAACCCTCCATACACCCAGTGAAGTGAACAGCCTCAGATGATACACAGAGATGAAACAAATCTCCCTACATAAATTTTACAGTGGAACCTTAGATTACGAGCATAATCTGTTCCAGGAAAATGCTTGTAATCCAAAGCACTCTCATATCAAAGCGAGTTTCCCCATAGAAGACAATGGAAAACGAAGATAATTTGTTCCACATTGACTTCTATGGCATGCAATACCGCATGTGGCCAGAGGTGGGGGGGCGCCGGAGAGACTCGGAAATACTCGGAGACAGCTCGGCTGCACTCGGAAACCATCGGGAAGGCTTGGGAACTGAGTGTTTCCAAGTATTTCCGAACGGCTCCGAGTGCCCCCGCACCTCTGGCCACATGCGGTATTGCATGCCATAGAAGTCAATGTGAAACAAATTATTTTCGTTTCCATTGACTTCTATGCACACCGCAGAGGCTTGAATCCTGCTCATTTTGCAAGACAACACTCGCAAACCGAGTCAGGATTTAAAAAAAAAAAATTGCTCGTATTGCAAAACGCTCGTTAACTGCGTTACTCGCAATCCGAGGTTCCACTGTACATGTATATCTGCCCCCTTCAGCTTTATATATCCTTTAGAAAGTTCAGATCGTGTTACAGATTTTCTCTTGCTGTTCAGCACTGGGAGTGGAATATTGGCAGACCACCAAGATAGCTGATTGGAGGAAAGCCACCCCCTCCCCCCTCCACATAAGCAAAGGAAGGAAGGAATGTGCAGAGCTCTGCTCTGACAAGTCAAGCTGCCTGCCAATCTATTTATAGCCACCTCCCACAAAACTTCTATGTCCTGTGATGGAGAATCTGTCAGGAGTGATAACAGAAGAACGGAGCAGGAGACAGCTACGGGACATAGTGCTTTGATGAGAGATAAGAAAACACTTCAGATATATGTGCCCAGCTCAAATTTCATGAATCGGGTGTACATCCACTTTAATTGTTTGCAGATTTGATTGTTTTGACTGAACCAAAGATGGATCAGATAATAAAATTGAAGTGTGTGTGGCCACCATGAGGCCGGCCATACACATTCTGCAACCATGTGGGGCGGGGGGTACGGGGGAAGCCATTCCCACCAGCAGAAGACAGTGATTATTGTTAGCCACTAGTAATAATTGTAAGTGAATATGGCATGCTGGTTGTACCCATGCTGATCGATCGATCGACTTGGTACACTCAGCCTGCCCATTAATGATTCAAATGTCACCCGATTCCTTCTGAACCATGTATGGCCGGCCTTAGGGTCACCAGACATAGGTCAGAGAGGTCTCAGCCAGCGTTCCATGTTACCCCAGAGGTTCCTAGGGGTTCCTTGATCTGATTGCCCTTTCCCCTTGAGGCTTCGTTCACACCTCAGTGCTCTGTAGCTTAAAGTAGAACTATAGCCAAAACGTCTTTTTTTTTCATTTTCGATAGAGCAAGGGAGGGTTATAACCCCTGTCAGATATTTTTTTATTTTTTTTAGCCATCTGTGTCCCATTGCAGAGATTTCCCGTCACTTCCTGTCCCATAGAGAAACAGGAAGTGAGAGGAAATGCCTCCAAATGAAAGGAATCTCTTGGGGACTCCCAGGTCACCAGAACTAGTGTCCCCATTGGAAGATTTCCTTTCTATTACATTTCTGGGGAAACCCCAAAATTTTTGATTTTTATTTTCACTGTCCATAATAATGGTAAACAAGACAAATAAAGAGGGTGATTCTCCGTAACGGGGGGGACAGACAGCAACAAAACATGACAGGTGTTCTAATCCCTCTCCACTCCATCCAAACCTTTAGTTATACTTCATGCCTGGGTTCACACTTGTGTGTTCCAGACAATGCATGTGATTCGCACAGGAATCGCACCGCATTCCTGTGGACATCACATGCGATGCCTTTTTTTGTATGGCTCAATTCGCATCGCATCGAATCCACACCAAACTGATGCAGGACCCGTTGTTTTTTCCGCATCTGAAACGCATAGCATGGGTATTCACGATTTGTTTCCAGGTGTCGTTAATCAAAGATTGACTCTCGCAGCAGATCATATGGACGCAGTGCGATTGCAGTGCGGTGCGGGAAACGCACAGGAGTCACTGCGTTCCCCGCATGGCATCAGTGTGACCCTAGGCTGATGCTCCAAACCGCCCATCATACAAGATCCCATGGTTTTCACTGGTGGCCCGCACCTGACCGTAGGGTTGCTTAAAATTTTAAAACATGAGCTCCTGTTCAGTTACAAGCTTCAAGCATTAAGGCTGGGTTTACACCTATGCGAATTGGATGCGGCTTACACCGCATCCCATTCGCATAACATTTTAAAATACATTCATTTTAAAGTGGGATTCCACCCGCAATTTTTTTTTTTTTTTAAGTCAGCAGCTACTAACACTGTAGCTGCTGAGTTTTATTAAGGACACTTACCTGTCCTACTTACCGGCGATGTCGGGCCCCCGATGGTGATCGCTCGGTCCTGGTGCCTCCATCCTGACTAAGGGAAACAGGCAGTGAAGCCTTACGGCTTCACTGCCCGTTTTTTACTTACTGCGCATGCGTGACTCGCACGGCGCTTTGTGAATGGGCGGCTGCCTCCTGGGATTACACACAGTTCCCAGAAGGCAGCGCAGCCAATTCACAAGAAGAATCCGAGTGTAGGACGAGGAAGAAGATCCACCGTGGAGGATGAAGAGGCAGATTAGGGACTTCCGCATAGCAATCGCTATTTATGGTAAGTAAAAAAAAACATTTTTAATTTTTTTTCTTTATTTGTAGATTTTTTGTGAAATTTTTTTTTCAGGGTGGAACTCCACATTAAATGAGGCTGGTTCACATATCCGCGGGGCATTCGCACTGCGCATTGCACAAAAAACGTGTGCGTTTTCTAGACATTGCAGTATGAATTGTCTGCACATTTTCTTTAATGGGAACGCATCTGATTCGCAGATTTGTTCCGTTCTGAACAGGAATTCTCTCCCTGCTCACTACACCTCCCCCTCCCCCTCCCCTCTCCCAGGTCAGCTACAACACAGACGAAACGCTGAACAGCTGTTTTTTCTCTTCGCAGAGAAAACAGAACTGGAAATCGCACCGCACAAGTGTGAACCCAGCCTTAATGTTTTTTGCCCCAAATGACTTAATCAGGGCATGAGAAATCATGCAAAAACCCAATTTTTTATTTTATTTTGGATAGTTATAACCTTGTAAGTTTTTTTTTTTGCCATCAGTGTCCCATTGGCTCGATTCCCCTTCACTTCCTGTCCCATAGCCAAATCAGGAAGTGAGAGGAAATTCCTGCAAAGTGAGGGGATCCCTAGAACTAGCGTCCCCATTGAAAGATTTCTCTTCTATTCCTGTTCTGGTGACAACTCAAAATGTAAATTTGTTGGTAAACAGAAGAAATAGAGAGCAGGAATCTCCGTCATGGGGACACAGACAGCAATAAAAACAGACAGGTGCTCTAATTCCTCTCCAAAACTGAAGCCCTGTACACACGATCGGATTTCCTATGGTTTTTAAACCGATGGATTTTTCCATCGGAAATCCGATGAAACTGTCTTCCATCAGTCTTGCCTACACACCATCAGTCTAAAAACCGACCGTTCCAAACGCGGTGACGTAAAACACTCTGATGAGCCGAGAAAAATGAAGTTCAATGCTTCTGAGCATGCGTCGACTTGATGCTGAGCATGCGTGTTTTTTTTCCCCCACAGACGATAGTAATTTGCTATCGGTTTTTTAACCATCGGATAAATTTAAAACATGTTCTATTTTTAAACACTGATGGAAAAAAGACCGATGGGGCCCATACACGATCGGTTTGTCCGATGAGAAAAGTCCATCAGACTGTTTTCATCTGTAAAACCGATCGTGTGTACAAGGCTTTAAGAAATACGTTTTGCCTTTAGTTCTACTTTATTCCGTGTTTTCTCTGGATGTGTATACTATAAGCAGAAAGTACATTTGTATATTTATGAGACAATTCCTCCTTGGGTCTCCGTAATTATCCTTTCTATATGTCACAATGGCGGGCGTTGGCACTACAATGGAGTGTTGTTGTACCCAATAACAATCGTTATGTCAGCTTAGAATGTCATTCGAATTTGAATCGGTTTGCCCTGACCTCGTATAATGGGTGGAAATTTTTCACAACTGATGTTTCATTTACAAAACATTGCACTGTTCAAATGGAAAGTTGGATTTGATCACCTATATGGTTTATTTCCTGTAGGCAGTCATTGCATAATTGATCTTCAGGGGTCAACATTTATTCTAAGGCCTTATGCACACAGACATACAGCACTGTGCAAAAGTTTTAGGCAGGTGTGAAGAAATGCTGGAAAGTAAGAATGCTTTCAAAAATATTTATTTAACTTTCATATAGGTTTTGGCCAATCAAAGGTGAAACACCCAATTATATTGGCACCACATCCCAAAAGTAGTATGTTATAAAGGAGGCGGAGAGGGAATGAAGGGATTTTTTCAGTGCAAAGAATAAGTAGTGATGAGAAGAGAATCGTCTTCATTAAAATAAATAATTTATTTGGTATTCATTAAAATATATATATATATGTATAAATGATCCTAGGTATACAAAACATAGACAAATTTCAAGGTGGTCACAATGTACAGGTCATTTTCAAGCCAAGAGTGAGGAGTTGTCGCAGCAACCCGACATGTTTCGCTTATGCAGCTTCTTCAAGGGTAGTGCGAAAACACTTGATGCTATCAATACCAACTGTGTAGACAACAAAAACAGAATATTAGATTAAATTTTTTATCTGTATATATAACAGCATTAATACATTCAACAATGGGTCAAATGCTGTGCTTCAATCCAAAGATCCTGGGGGGATCCCTTTCTGATCCCAAAGATGTTCTATCTGGCTGAGGTCAGGACTCTGTGCAGGCCAGTTAAGTTCCTCCACCCCAAACTCGCTCATCCACACTATATTGCCAAAAGTATTGGGCCACTCCTCCAAATCATTTGGTGGTGGGGGGGGGGGGGATTAAAACGGGGAAAAATGCTTTTCTGGAAGAATGGTGAAACATTCCCATAGACACACTCCTAAACCTTGTGGACGGCCTTCCCAGAAGAGTTGAAGCTGTTATAGCTGCAAAGGGTGGGCCAACTCAATATTGAACCCTATGGACTAAAACTGGGATGCTATTAAAGTTCATGTGCGTGTAAAGGCAGGCGTCCTAATACTTTTGGTAATATAGTGTATATTGTACATTCACATCAGCCCCTGCCCTCGAGGAATTTATAATCTAAGGAGTTCACACGTGTAAACATGCACGAGGAATTGCATACATATAAACATGAGCAAACTAATTTCAGAAATTGAGTGAGCTTATCTACATAAATATATATTTATGTAGATAAGCTCACTCGATTTCTGAAAGTAGCTTGCCAATTCAAAATCGCTTTTGGTGTAGCAACATGTCCGCTGCCCCACCTGCTTACTGTAGTTGTGGTTGAGTGTAAGGCGATTCCGTAGAGTGCATGCAGGCGCAGTTACTTTGTGAGGATTCTTAACAATGTAAATATCATAAGTTGTAGTTGATTTTTCCCGTGCGCAGTTGTCGGTCGAGCATTCTGCCAGGCAAATTTCTGTGTGCAACGACGTTAGTGACTGAAGGCGTGTATGCAGTGCGGGCGATTTGGCGATACAGCTGATCCCATGTCACAGGAAGTGACGCAGGTTGCACATTCTGCCAGGTTGTTCAATTTGTCAAAACACCGGAGCCTGCGAACCCGTCAGGCCATCTCAGGTAAGTATTATTTAATAAGCACTTCTGGCTGTGCAATGTGGGGTGTTTTCCGGACGTGCAGTCCTGTACGTGGGGGGCGTGCAGTATATGTAGTACTGCAGTGTAGGATGTGTCCCGCCCTGCAAGATGGCTACTCGGGGATTTCCGGGACCAGCATGGAGCGCAAGCTGCCAGCAGTGAAGTCACGCCGCCTCGTTCATAAGTAGGAGTCGTTAACAACTCGGATGTTTGTAACTCGGGGACTGCCTGTACAGCGCTGTCTCTGTGCATGGGTGACATATTCAATTCAGTTCACCATCCAAATAACACCATGCCTACATTTTGGTCCAACAAAATACTGACACAAGGGGGTGATCCTTTTTCCAACTCAGTGATTCTGTTTTTGAATTAAATTTTTTCTGACATGTTGGTGTTATATCTTTCACTTGGATGTTATAAGTTGCATAAGTAAACACAGCTGGATAAAACAAAACTGTGTCTGTCTTCATTTCAGGCTGCAAAGCAAAAAAAAAAAGATTATTTTAAAGGGAGGAGATTCTTTTCTCTATCCACTGTATGCAAAGTCCAAATGTGATGAGATTTCAAAAAGGGTCCTGTGTGTGTTTGATGTGATGCAGTGCGATTATGAGCTCCATGTAGTTGAATGGAAACCACATACAGTAGGTGTTGAAATACACTGCAATTCCAAGTACTCAGTGCTGCGATTCTATGGTGCTTTCTGGGGAGAGAGAGAGATCAAAAACACAGCTGCATGAAAATCGCTAATAAACGAGTCAGTGTATTCAGGTGAATTATACCACGTGTTTTCAGGACAAATTGTGCTTTTATTTGGTGGTAAATTGTAATGGATAGCCAGTACTTTTTTGGGTGATAATCTCACTTCCCCATTACCTGTGAGGATCCCCCCCCCCCAAGCCATTATAAACAAGCCACCCCACATCTCTCCATAAAGAGGACCTGTCACAGCACATGCTATTAAAAGGGATGTTGTTTATTCCTTGTCATAGCAATAAAGTTGATAAAAAAAAATGATACAGTGTTAAAAAGGTAAATTTAAATGAAAATAAAATAAAAATGAAAGCACCCCCATCATCACACAGAAATTTGAATGCACGCGTCAGTCTCACACGCCTATGTAAACAGCATAGGCGTGTGCAGCCTATTGCATTACGGTGTGCACCCCGAAGCTGAAACACACATGCTTATATATTTAAGAGTAACTTGGTTTGAGAGCAATTTGATTTGCGAGCAATTAAAAAAAAAAAAATTCTGACTCGGTTTGCGAGTGTTGACTCGCAAGACGAGCAGAATTTAAGCTAAATAGGCCTGCAGTACCGCATTTGGCCTGAGGTACGGGGCGCAGGAGCCGAGCAGAGCCAAACAGCGACTTTTGCCGCCGTTCGGTAATGCTCGGAAAGACACGGAAATACTCAGTTTTTGTGCATTTCTGATGTTTGCCGAGGTCAGCCAACGTGTCCTCGGGCCTTTTCGTCGCTCTTTGGCGCCCCTCCACCTCTGGTCACATTCGGTATTGCATCCAATTGAAGTCAATGCGGAACTAATTATTTTAATTTCCATTGACTTCAATGGAAAAACTTGCTTTGATATGTGAGTACTTTGGATTACGAGCATACTCCTGGAACGGATTATGCTCGTAATCCGAGGTTTAACTGTACAGAGACACCTCGGATTGCAAGTAACGCGGTTAATGAGCGTTTCACAATACGAGCACTGTATTTCGAAAAATCCTAACTCGGTTTGCGAGTGTTGTCTCGCAAAACGAGCAGGATTCAGGCCAAAGCGGTGTGCAGAACCGCTTTTGGCCTGAGGTGGGGGGGCGCCGGAGCCGATCAGGGCTGTTCGCAAATGTACGGAAAGGCCTGAGGACAGTTCGGCTGACCTCGGAAAGGCTCGTGAACGGAGTCTTTCTGAGGCCAGCCGAACTGTCCTCAGGCCTTTCCGAGGCTCTCCGGCGCCCCCCACCTATGGCCGCATGCAGTATTGCATGCCATTGAAGTCAATGCGGAACAAATTATTTTAGTTTCCATTGACTTCAATGGGGAAACTCGCTTTGATATGCGAGTACTTTGGATTACGAGCATTCTCCTGGAACAGATTATGCTCGTAATCCAAGGTTCCATTGTATATATAATACACAATATATTGTCAAAAGTATTGGTACCCCTTCTATTCACGCACATGAACTTTAATGACATCCCAGTCTTAGACGGTAGGGTACAATATTGAGTTGGCCCACCCTTTGCAGCTATAACAGCTTCAACTCTTCTGGGAAGGCCGTCCACAAGGTTTAGGAGTGTGTCTATGGAAAGGTTTGACCATTCTTCCAGAAGCACATTTGTGAGGTCAGGCACTGATGTTGGACAAGAAGACCTGGCTCGCAGTCTCCGCTCTAATTCATCCCAAACTCAGGTTGAGGTCAGGACTCTGTGCAGGCCAGTCAAGTTCCTCCACCCCAAACTCGCTCTTCCATGTCTTTATGGACCTTGCTTTGTGCACTGGTCCAAATCATTTGGTGGAAGGAGGATTATGGTGTGGGGTTGTTTTACAGGAGTTGGGCTTGGCCCCTTAGTTCCAGTGAAGGGAACTCTTATGCCCTGTACACACGAGCGGAATTTTCGATTGAAAAAGTCCGATGGGAGCTTTTCGTCGGATATTCCGACCGTTTGTACAGTCATGGCCGAAATTGTTGGCACCCCAGAAATTTTTCCAGAAAATCAAGTATTTCTCACAGAAAATTATTGCAGTAACACATGTTTTGCTATACACATGTTTATTCCCTTTGTGTGTATTGGAACAAAACAAAAGAAGGGAGGAAAAAAAGCAAATTGGACATAATGTCACACAAAACTCCACCCTTTCAAAATTGTGGATAAATAAGATTGTTTCAAGCATGTGATGCTCCTTTAAACTCACCTGGGGCAAGTAACAGGTGTGGGCAATATAAAAATCACAACTGAGAGCAGATAAAAAGGAGAGAAGTTCACTTAGGCCCCTTTCACACAGGACGGATCAGTAACGATCCGCCCCGTGAACCTCCGCTTGCTCAGCGGGGATCTCTCCGTTGATCCCCGCTGAGCCGGCAGATAACAGGGCGGTACCCGCACACTGTGCAAAGACCGCCCTGTCAGATCTCCGCTCCGTGTTCCTCCGGTCTGCAGACAGATAGAAAAATAGGAATTTTTCTATCCAGAAAAACGGAGCATTGCGGACACGGAGGAGATCGGGTGTCAGCGGTTGTTTCATCCGCTGACACCCGCGATCTCATAGGGACCAATGTATGTCCCTTTTTCATCCGTAAACGGATGGATGAAAAAGCGGACATACGGCCTGCTAGTGTGAAAGGGGCCTAAGTCTTTGCATTGTGTGTCTGTGTGTGCCACACTAAGAATGGACAACAGAAAGAGGAGAAGAGAACTGCCTGAGGACTTGAGAACCAAAATTGTGGAAAAATATCAACAATCTCAAGGTTACAAGTCCATCTCCAGAGATCTAGATTTGCCTTTGTCCACAGTGCGCAACATTATGAAGAAGTTTGCAACCCATGGCACTGTAGCTAATCTCTCTGGGCGTGGACGGAAGAGAAACATTGATGAAAGGTTGCAACGCAGGATAGTCCGGATGGTAGATAAGCAGCCCCAAACAAGTTCCAAAGAAATTCAAGCTGTCCTGCAGGCTCAGAGAGCATCAGTAACAGCAGAAAGGAAGGGATGGACAGCCGCACTCCAAAAAAACCTTAAAGGTTGCTTTTATTGTAAAAAAGATAAAACACATGCACCACAGGTCACAGCAAGGCAGGGATCAGCTGACGCGTTTCACACTTCAAATGTTAGTGCTTACTCATGAGTAAGCACTAACATTTGAAGTGTGAAACGCGTCAGCTGACCTCTGCCTTGCTGTGACCTGTGGTGCATGTGTTTTATCTTTTTTACAATAAAAGCAACCTTTAAGGTTTTTTTTTGGAGTGCGGCTGTCCATCCCTTCCTTTCTGCTGTTCCTGTTTGCCTTGTGCATTGCCAGCACCCATGGTTTCCTGATTGTTAAAGGATTAACAGAACTCACTCACCTGGAGCATTAAAGACTACAGTTTGCCAAAATGTACTTGAGTAAGCCAAAATCCTTCTGGGAAAACGTCTTGTGGACAGATGAGACCAAGATAGAGCTTTTTGGTAAAGCACATCATTCTGCCGTTTACCGAAAACGGAATGAGGCCTACAAAGCAAAGAACACAGTACCTACAGTGAAATATGGTGGAGGATCAATGATGTTTTGGGGTTGTTTTGCTGCCTCTGGCACTGGGTGCCTTGAATGTGTGCAAGGCATCATGAAATCTGAGGATTACCAAAGGATTTTGGGTCGCACTGTAGAGCCCAGTGTCAGAAAGCTGGGTTTGCGTCCGAGATCTTGGGTCTTCCAGCAGGACAATGACCCCAAACATACGTCAAAAAGCACCCAGAAATGGATGGCAACAAAGCGCTGGAGAGTTCTAAAGTGGCCAGCAATGAGTCCAGATCTAAATCCCATTGAACACCTGTGGAGAGATCTTAAAATTGCTGTCGGGAAAAGGCGCCCTTCCAATAAGAGAGACCTGGAGCAGTTTGCAAAGGAAGAGTGGTCCAAAATTCCCATGTATATTTGTTATACATGTGACATCAAATATCACTGGAATTATTGCACTTGGAGTTAATCTGTATAGCAAATATCTATAGGAGGGGTTTAAACCATCCCTGATAAGTTTCCTTTTATACAGTATGTCTTACTTTCAGTGTGATGTGTATTATATGTGATGTTACATATCACAGAGACCGGTATTGTGGTAATATTGAAGTTTATTGAGATTTCCATACACTGGAGGGTTCCACCATTATTAAGTTATTGCTGCACTTTTTTTTTTGTGGTGTGAGAACACATAACAGTGCCTAACGGCAGGCCTTTTACTGACACTTTTTTACTTTACCTCCAGTAAACTATTGTAAATAGTAGTGTGGTGATTACCTATTATACTAAAGATTGGCATGTGGCATTAATAAACATCAACAGATTTGAGTTGTGCCCCACCAGGCTGCCACCCCCCCCCCCCCATGGGCAATGTGCCTGGTTGCTGAGTTAATCTCAACATCCCTGCACTGACAGGCAGCATTGATAGACAGCACTGATTGTGCCAATCAGTGCTTAATAGAAAGCACTGATTGGCAGCACTGATGGGCCCTGAATGGCAGTGATAGGTGGCACTGATTGGCAGTATTTAGTGGCACCAATTGGCAGCACTGATAGGCGGAACTTATAGGCAGCGCTGATTGGCACTGTGACAGACTCACCCGGGACAGAGGCTTTTGGAGGGGACTGAATGTTAGCCTCTTGCCTACCGACTATGGGCCCTGGCATTTGAGGGAGCAACAAGCATTTAGGAAGATATTCTGTTATGTAATGCAAAAGGACATTATTAAGGAGTATGCACAGGGGAGGAGAATGTACTAGTGCACCGGTCAGTGGCTCTGGTTGGCGCGGTGTTCGGTTGTGAGCTGGTGTTCCAAGAATTCTATGTGCTGTGCTGATCTGTGGGGAGAACTGCTTGATTTCTGCATACATTGATCCTCTGTCATGGGGGGTCGTGTCTAGCTGGTAAGGAGGAATTCCTACTGTCTGGTGGTGGAACGTCATTTTTCACTTTGGATGCAATTTCACCTCATATGATTTTTTACACGGATCACTGGTGTTATCTAATGGACTTTATCTAATAATTTTTTTTATATGGACTGTATGACATTAATTTATATCACATATATATTTTTATACTTTAGTTTAATTCTTTGATTATCAATTTTTCACTCATTAATTTCACTGATTGATGTGTGTTTCACTGGTAATTTTTGATTATTTATCCCATCACTTGTTAGTGTATGGTCACGGATTAGCGCGATTTTCCTTTTTTCCAATTTGTTATTATGTATTGTTGCTTGCATTTAATCGCAGCTCCCAATCACAGATTGAGCTACCGGTGAGAATATCTGGTGGTTTATTTTAGCATATTTAGCGCAGTTTTCCAATTTTCCTATTATTAAGGAGGCCATGATGGTCTCGGGCCAGCTTGGGACTCAGTGGACAGATGTATGTGAAAGGAATGCTGATTAATGAGATCTTTCACCCAATAGTTTATTGTGCTCATTAACACACCTTTGTCTCCTAGCAAACTAATGGGGGATGTGATGTGAAATCATTGATTTCAATGGGCAGGGGCGCATTAGGAGAGGTGTATACACCGCTCCTATAGCACCTCAAAGATGCGGCTAGCAGAACTATTTTTACCGCCCTGCCAGCGCACCGCTTCAGTGTGAAAGCCCTCAGGCTTTCACACTGGAGTAAAAGGAGCGGCTCTTTCGGGGCGCTGTTTAGCGCTATAGCGCCTCAGTGTGAAAGTAGCCTAAAGAAAAGGCTTTTACAGTGTCGCCCATGGATAATTGTACTGTAGTTTAATCGCCATTCCACAGGCATACACAATTTTAAAGCATGATGTGTTGGGTATCCATTTACTCCGTGGAACATCATCTTTTATATTTTACCCAAAAAATTGGGTATTATAATATATGTGTGCAGTGTATTTTTTCCAAAAATTTGCTTTTCGAAAAATCACTGCGCAAGTACTGTGTGACATAAAAAGTTGCAGCACCCACCATTTTATTAGCTAGGGTCTCTGCTTAAAAAATATATATATAATGTTTGGAGGACCCAAGTCATTTTTTTTTGCATAAAAAAAATATGATTTTTACATGTATGAGACAAATGTCAGAATTGGCCTGGGTGGCAAGTAGTTAAATAAAGCAAAAAAAGAAAATAAAGGTCTGATGTGACCCTTTTGACATCTCCATCCCTAATAGTACACAAAAAGACAAAAGAGGTCGCCCTGGGACTTTGACTGAGTCCCAGGGCGACCTCTTTTGTCTTTTAGTGGTTAAATAAAGGGACCTTAAATAAAGGGACCTTTGACTATCTTCCTTAATGGACCAGGATTTAAACCATCCATTATTCTATCCGAAATGAAAACAATAAAGTTTTGTTTTTGGATAAACTTTAACCACTTGCCGACCACAATACGAATATATACGTTGCAGTTTACTTGTAGTTTTCGGGGATTATGGCTGAAAATATAAGCCATAACACCAGTATCTTTTTTCTCAGCTGGCTTATTCATGAAACCGTTCCGAGCGGCTCATTAGCCACTGGATTGCTTTCTGAAGATTCCCCTCCCGCTGGTGTTTCTCAACTTACAGTTTCCGCCGCCTCTCCCGAGAAACGATCGATGGTGCCGCCGGCAGGTCACAGAGACAGTGAGAGACTAGATTGTCTCTGATTGCCTCTATGGCCTTGGAGAACAGGAGCGACGTTATGATGTCACTTCCGGTTAGGGTTACCACCTCATCCCTTTAAACCCAAACACATATGTATTACACAGGTTCTACACAACCCTAGTTCCGGTCCAGGGTGGAAGTAAACAATTTTTTTATTTTTTTAGCAGAAGATCAAAAAAAAATTGATCATTTGCTTGATCATTGAATGTTTACATTCCTTGTTATAGGAATAAACGTGATCCAAAAAAAAATTAAAGGGACAGTGTAAAAGTAATAAAAACATTTAAAGCGTCCCCATCCCTCCGTGCTCGCATGTAAAAGCGAGTGCATACATATATAAACGGTGTTTGCACCACACGTGAGATATTGCCATGAACATCAGAGCGAGAGCAATAATTCTAGCACTCTAAACAGATAACCTGTAAAGGCATTTAAAGCGTCGCCTGTGGAGATCTTTAAGTACTGTAGTTTGTCGCCATTACACGAGAGTGCGAAATTTCAAAGCATGACATTTTAGGTCTCTATTTACTCAGTGTAACATCATCTTTCACATTCTACAAAAATTGTGTTTAATAACCACTTCAGCCCTTTTTGCGTTACGGCACTGCGTCGCTTCAACTGACAATTGCGTGGTGATGTGACGTTGTACCCAGAAATTTATGTCCTTTTTTTCCCTACAAATAGAGCTTTCTTTTGGTGGTATTTGATCACCGCTGCGGTTTTAATTTTTTGAGCTATAAACAAAAAACAAGAGCATCAATTTTGAGAGAAAAAAACTATATTTTTTACTTTTTGCTATAATAAATATCCCCAAAAATGTTTTTAACCACTTCCCACCCGGCCACTGTATATATACGGCCGGGTGGGTGCTCTCTCCTTCTGAGTGGACGTTCCTGAACGTCCTTCAGAAGGAGCGTGATCGCGCGCGCGATCTCGATGCGCGCGTGTCCCGCGGACACGCCGCATCTCGGAACAGCAGGAGGGCACTGTGATTTGCCCTCCTGATCGGCACGATGGCTGTGTGTAATCACAGCCATCGTGATGTAAACACAGAGAGGGGGGGCTGGCACTTGTGAGGGGATCGCGCCACCACGTGCACGCGCAGCGGCGCGATCCCGATCTGCCTGTACCCCCCAGAGATAGAAGGTGTGTGCAAACAGGAGGGCCATGTGATTGGCCCTCCTGATGACATGACGGCTGTCCAATGACAGCCGTCATGTAATGTAAACACAGAGCAGTTGTAACTGCTCTGATCTCTTCCTCTCCTCACACAGAGCCTGTCAGTGAGGAGAGGAAGAGACAATCTGTGCTGCAGCCGGGAGATCAGTGAGTTTTTAGCTGTTTGTCTGCTGTTTACCCACTGATCACCCAGCTAGTGTCCCCAAAACAGTGTCCCCAAAACAGTGTCCCCAAAACACAGTGTCCATAAAACAGTGAAAACATCTGCCCGCCAACATCTTGCGCATCTGCCCGCCATCTGGCACAGCTGCCCGCCAACATTTGGCACAGCTGCCCACCAACATCTGGCGCATCTGCCCGCCAACATCTTGCGCATCTGCCCGCCAACATCTTGCGCATCTGCCCACCAACATCTGGCACAGCTGCCCGCCAACATCTGGCACAGCTGCCCATCAACATCTGCCCACCAACATCTGGCACATCTGCCCGCCAACATCTGATCGCCAGCATCTGACCGCCAACAGCTGCCCGCCAACAGCTGGCACATCTGCCCGCCAACATCTGCCCTGCCAGCATCTGACTCCCAACATCTGGCAGTAAACATCTGCCCGCCAACAGCTGCCACATCTGCCCGCCAACAGCTGCCACATCTGCCCGCCATCAGCTGCCCGCCAACATCTGGCACAGCTGTCCGCCAACATCTGATCGCCAGCATCTGACCACCAACAGTTGCCCGCCAACAGCTGGCACATCTGCCCGCCAACATCTGCCCTGCCAACATCTGGCACATCTGACTCCCAACATCTGGCAGTAAACATCTGCCCGCCAACAGCTGCCAGCCAACAGCTGCCACATCTGCCCGCCAACATCTGGCCGCCAACATCTGGCATCTGCCCGCCAACAGCTGCCCTGCCAACATCTGCCCGCCAACATCTGACACATCTGACCGCCAACATCTGCCCTGCCAACATCTGGCACATCTGACCGCCAACATCTGGCACATCTGACCGCCAACATCTGGCACATCTGCCCACATGGCTAAACGATTCTACAGCAGCGAGGAGGCTCTCCAGATACTCCAGGGTATGTCGGACGAGAGTAGCGAGGAACTCTCTCTGTCAGAATCGGATAGTGAATATTATCCAGAGGAAAGTAGTGGCTCTGAAATAGAAACTGAGGATAGAATCGTAACAAGTGAGATCAGGAGTTATGAGCAGGCGCCGCAGACATCCACCAGCAGCGCAGCACTCCAGGACATCCACCAGCAGGCATCCACCAGCAGCGCAGGACTCCATGATGATATGCAGGCATCCACCAGCAGCGCATCACGCCAGGATAGGCAGGCATCCGCCAGCAGCGCATCACGCCAGGATAGGCAGGCATCCGCCAGCAGCGCATCACGCCAGGATAGGCAGGCATCCGCCAGCAGCGCATCACACCAGGATAGGCAGGCATCCGCCAGCAGCGCATCACGCCAGGATAGGCAGGCATCTGCCAGCAGCGCATCACGCCAGGATAGGCAGGCATCCGCCAGCAGTTCTGCAACTTTTCTAGAGGATAGGCCAAATGCTAGCAATGGGGCGTCCCATCAACAACGAGGCAGGGCCCATACTAGCCTCCCCGATCTTCTACTGTATCCAACATGGCTGCCCGATACGTCAGTAGAACTTATCATTCCCCCTTTTACAGCCCAGCCAGGCCCTCAGATACAGTCGGAAAATGCTACCCCGATTTATTATTTTGAATTATTTTTTACTGATGATATCCTAACCTACATTGTGGAGCAGTGTAATCTATACGCCAGTCAATATATAGCCAACAATCCAAATTCTTCCTATGCCCGTCCTTTTGTTTGGAAACCCCTCACCGTGGAAGAATTTAAAATTTTCCTTGGCCTAACCCTCAACATGGGGCTGACAAAAAAAATGAACTCCATTCCTACTGGTCTACCCGACCTATCTACCACATGCCAATCTATTCATCTTTTATGAAAAGAACCCGTTACGAGATGATAATGAGGTTTCTACACTTCAACGACAATGCCCAATGCCTCCCTCGAAATCATCCCAATTATGATAAATTATTTAAAATTCGGCCCCATATCAATTTTTTTTGCGCCAGCTTCAAGCAGATGTTTACCCCTGATGTAAATATATGTGTAGATGAATCATTAGTACACTTCACAGGAAGACTTGGAATAAAGCAATACCTCCCCAGTAAAAGAGCCAGACGTGGGGTAAAATTTTATAAGGCATGTGACAGGGCCACGGGTTACACATATGATTTTATAATTTATGAGGGAAAAGACAGACAGCTAAACCCCCCTGGATGCCCTACCTACATGGGAACAAGTGGCAAAATTGTCTGGCAGCTGATTGAACCATTGCTTGGGAAAGGTTACCACCTATACGTAGACAATTTCTATACAAGTCTCCCACTTTTTCGCCATCTGTACCAAAAGAAAACTGTGGCCTGTGGGACAGCACGGACCAACCGTAAAGGCTTCCCACAGAGATTGGTTGCCAAGAAACTGAAACAGGGGGAAATGGCCAGTATGCGGACTGAAGAGGTCCTAGCATTGAAGTGGAGAGATAAAAAAAGAGATGTCTACATCCTTTCCACAATGCATGATGACACCTTGGTGGAACTGCAGAGAAGAAGAGGCCCCGTCCAGAAGCCAAAATGTGTGCATGACTATAATCTTTACATGGGGGGGGGGGGGGGGTGGATATGAACGACCAGATGATGCAGCCCTACTTGGCCACCAGGAAATCACTGTTTTGGTACAAAAAAGTTGCCATTTATTTGATGCAACTAGCCCTTTTCAATTCTTATATCATTTTTTCTAAGTGCACCCAAAGTTCCCTAACCTATCTAAAATTCCAAGAAGACGTGATCGAAGCCCTTCTCTATCCCCATGGCCAAGCCCCTCAACTAATTCGCTCCGATGCAGTAGCCAGACTCCACGAAAGGCACTTCTCTGAAATCCTCCCTCTTACCGAAAAAGGTCGCAAACCCCAAAAAAAATGTCGTGTATGTTCAAGTAGAGGAATTCGTCGTGACACCCGATACTACTGTCCCCAATATCCCTCCCAGCCAGGCCTTTGTATTGAAAAGTGCTTTCAGAGCTATCATACTTTACTAAACTATTAGTAAAGTGAAGATGATTTTTTTTCCAGTTTCCACCATCTGCCATTTCTGTGAATGACCCGGACTGTTTTCGACTATGCCTCTGCCAACCATGTTTCTGCCTTCAACGTGAATTGACCTCGGCCTGTTAAATGACCATGCTTTTTGCCTGCCTCCTAAACTGATCATTTGAGTACAGCACAGGGGTCTCACATATTTGAGGGGCTCCAGAAAAGAGTTTCCGAGTGGAGAAAATGTTTTTCTCCAGGTTTTGTTTTTCTCGGATTAGGGTCTGGAGACTTCGTAGAGATTTGGGTGGGAAGAAGCCTCTACCCCTGTTCTTAGGTCTTTCCTGACCAAGGCCTAAATGTTATAGTGCTGCCACCTGAACTGGCCGTGCCTCTGCCTGCCATCTGAACTGCCCATGCCTCTGCCTGCCACCTGAACTGGCCATGCCTCTGCCTGCCACCTGAACTGGCCATGTCTCTGCCTGCCACCTGAACTGGCCATGCCTCTGCCTGCCACCTGAACTGGCCATGCCTCTGCCTGCCACCTGAACTGCCTGCTAAACCATGGACCATGTTCATAGGTTTCCATATCTCTGTTTCCCTGCTGGACAATTCCTGGACATTTCCTATGGCTGTCTGGACCAATGCTTTGACTGCTCTGGAACGGTATTCCTGCCTGCTAAAACCATAGGTGAGCCTTTTTTTTATTACCTTTTGCTCAGCAGAATGTATTTTGGGGTGTAATTCTTGGTGTGTACATGCTATGTGTTAGAAGCCTGAAGGTGCTACTTGCATGTTGGGCCTCTGTATGTGGCCAGGCTGTGGAAAAGTCTCACACATGGGGTATCACTATACTCAGGACGAGTAGCAGAATGTATTTTGGGGTGTTATTTTTGCTGTGTACATACTATGTGTTAGAAAGATCTTCTGAATTGACAACTTTGTGAAAAAAAAAATGTTTTAATTTTTTTTCCACACTTTCCAAAAACTTTTGGAAAGAAATTACATGTTCAAAAGACTTATTATGCCTCATAGAATATACATTGGGTTGTTTTCTTTCCAAAATGGGGTCATTTTGTGGGTAATTCCATTGTCCTTGTTCTCCAGGGCCTTCAAAAATGTGATAGGTACTCAGGAAATGAAATGTGTAATTTATGCCTTTAGAGCGCCTGATGGTGCTACTTGGATGTTTGGCCTCCGTATGTGGCCAGGATGTGGAAAAGTCTCACACACTGGGTATCGCCATACTCAGGATGAGTAGCAGAATGTATTTTGGGGTGTTATTTTTGCTATGTACATACTATGTGTTAGAAAGATCTTCTAAACTGACAACTTTGTGAAGAAAAAAAAAATATATATATATTTCTTAATTTTCCAAGGCATTGTGGGAAAAAAATTGCAACTTCAAAAAATTCACGATGCCTCTTACTAAATACCTCTGACTGTCTTCTTTCCAAAAAGTGGTCATTTGGGGGGTATTTGTACTGTCCTGACATTTTAGGGCCTCAAGAAATGAGATAGGCCATCAGTGCATTAGGATTGATCAATTTGCAATAATGCGTAGCTTAGTTTGTAGACTCTATAACTTTCACACAAACCAATTATCATACACTTATCAGGATTTTTTTTACCAAAGACATGTAGCAGAATACATTTTGGCATAAATGTTTGCCGAAATTTGATTTGTTTGGATTTCTTTTAAAACAGAATGTAGAAAATGTTGTTTTTTTTCAAAATATTCGCTCTTTTTTCGCTTTTATCGCAAAAAATTGAAAATGAAATTGTGAACAAATACCACCAAAAGAAAGCTCTATTTGTGTGAACAAAATGATAAAAATTTAATTTGGGTACAGTGTAGCATGACTGAATAATTGTCATTCAAAGTGCGAGAGCACTGAAAGCTGAAAATTGGTCTGGGAAGGAAGGGGGTTTAAGTGCCCAGTATTGATGTGGTTAAAAAACAAATTCCTTCATCAGTTTAGGCCAATATGTATTCTACATATTTTTGGTGAAAAAAAAAAAAAAAAAATCTGCAATAAGCGTATATTGAATGGTTTGCGCAAAAGTTATAGCGTCTACAAAATAGGGAATAGATTTATAGCTATTTTATTATTACATTTTTTTTATTAGTAATGGCGGCGATCTGCAATTTTTATCTGGACTGCGACATTGCGGCTGACAGACCGGACACATTTTTGGGACCATTGACATTTATACAGCGATTAGTGCTATAAAAAAGCACTGATTACTGTATAAATGTCACTGACAGGGAAGGGGTTAACACTAGGGGGTGATCAAGGGGTTAACTGTGTTCCCTCAGCGTGTTCTAACTGTGGGGGGAAGGGATGAGACTGACTAGAGGAGCCAGATTTTTGTTCCTACTTGGTAGTAAGGATGAGCTCCAGGAAGTTGGCACTGCGCTAATCACAGTGAGACATTTCCCGATCTCTGTAGCCGCGCATCGGGAAAATGTCTCACTGCCTGTGAATAACGCAGCGCCGACTTCCTGGCGGGCTCTGTACCTGGGCATTGCGAACACGCCGGAGCTCATCCTTACTTGGTAGGAACAGACGATCGGTTTCTCCTCCCCTGTTAGTCCAGGGATTTATGTGTTTACACACACACACAAATCCCCGCTCTGGCTCCCGTGCCCACTGGACACGTGCATCAGGTCCCCTGCCGTGCAGCGGGTGTGGGCGCCTGCTTTGGCTCTTAAAGTAGCCGCCATACATATACGGTGATTCGCGCAGGAGAGCCAACCTGCCGCCGTATATGTACAGAAGCCGGTCGGGAAGTGGTTAAAAGACCCCCTGCACAAATATAGTGTGACATTAAAAAAAAAAAAACGGCACCCACCATTTTATTCCCTTGGGTCTATGCTAAAATATTTATAATATGTTTGGGGGTTCTAAGTAAAGTTCTAGCAAAATTATGTTACGCTTGTAAACAAAAAGTGACAGAAAAGGCCTGGTCTTGAAATGGTTGATTGAAAAAAAAAAAAAGAGAACGTTAATGTAAAATGATGAAAACCTCCCGTTGTGCAGTAACCCCATCACATAATAATGGGGTACATGATGCAGCCCCTTTCCTTTATGTCATCTCTCTCTCACACATCCGGACAGAGGAGCAGAGACCGGAAACACGATCAGTAAACTACAACTCCCGCCCTGCTCTGCGCCACCCATCCGCTTAGGCACCCTGCTTCCCTCTAGCGGTAGTAGGAGCGCAGCGCACCTTCTCCCATTCCCTCGCACTGCCTCGGAAGCACTTCTGACTTCCTCTCATGGCGCCCGCGCAGGCGCACTCGGCCCCCACCGCGGCGTTCCGCGTAGAGCCAGCGATAAAAGGAACGTAGGAGGGAGGCCCGAAGATGTCTAAGGGCCCCGTCCCCACTTCACCATCCGCCTCGTCCGCTTCCCCGGCAGCAGTGGCGAGCGGAGCGCTCCAGGCGCAGCCCGAGAAGCCGCAGCACTACACGTACGTAAAAAAAAACACGGCACAAGACGGCTGACGTCAGCGGGAGGCGTGAGTCACGCGCAGTGTCCCGCGCCCAGGCCGGCGGGAACCGGTCAAACCTGGAGAAAGTGGGCGGGGCCTTGTTGGGGCGCCAGGCGCGCGGGGCTCGGCGTTGTCAGAGTACAGGATGTGTCACCGCTTCCGGGAGAGGTCCTCACCCACTGTGACAGGGACTTCCCCTTTAATGTGTCCTTCCTGTACTCACCTCACAAGGGTGGACCCAGGAGGACTCTGCACACCCTCTATATTCTACTGATAATGAGTCACCCTTCATACTCTGAACATCCACTTCACTACCAATAATGAAAGGTGCACCACCCCCTCCCATCTATACATAGTAATAATACATAGAATACCCCTCCCCCACTGTGTATATCTATGAATACAAATGATCAGTATTACTCCTGAAGAGTAGGGCCCCTTACATTGGTGGTCAGCGGAGGAGGGCCCCTTACATTGGTGGTCAGCGGAGGAGGGCCCCTTACATTGGTGGTCAGTGGAGGAGGGCCCCTTACATTGGTGGTCAGCGGAGGAGGGCCCCTTACATTGGTGGTCAGTGGAGGAGGGCCCCTTACATTGGTGGTCAGTGGAGGAGGGCCCCTTACATTGGTGGTCAGTGGAGGAGGGCCCCTTACATTGGTGGTCAGCGGAGGAGGGCCCCTTACATTGGTGGTCAGTGGAGGAGGGCCCCTTACATTGGTGGTCAGTGGAGGAGGGCCCCTTACATTGGTGGTCAGCGGAGGAGGGCCCCTTACATTGGGGGTCAGTGAAAGAGGGTCCCTTACATTGGTGGTCAGTGGAGGAGGACCCCTTACATTGGTGGTCAGTGAAGGAGGGCCCCTTACATTGGGGGTCAGCGAAGGAGGGCCTCTTACATTGGGGGTCAGTGAAGGAGGGCCCCTTACATTGGTGGTCAGCGGAGGAGGGCCCCTTACATTGGTGGTCAGCGGAGGAGGGCCCCTTACATTGGTGGTCAGCGGAGCAGGGCCCCTTACATTGGTGGTCAGCAGAGGAGGGCCCCTTACATTGGTGGTCAGCGGAGGAGGGCCCCTTACATTGGTGGTCAGCGGAGGAGGGCCCCTTACATTGGGGGTCAGCGGGAGGGCCCCTTACATTGGGGGTCAGCGGGAGGGCCCCTTACATTGGGGGTCAGCAGGAGGGCCCCTTACATTGGGGGTCAGCGAAGGAGGGCCTATTACACTGGTGGTCAGCGGAGGAGGGCCCCCTTACGTTGGTGGTCAGCGGAGGAGGGCCCCTTACATTGGTGGTCAGCGGAGGAGGCCCCCTTACATTCGTGGTCAGCGGGGGAGGGCCCCTTACACTGGTGGTCAGCGGAGGAGGGCCCCTTACATTGGTGGTGAGCAGGAGTGGGCCCCTTATATTGGTAGTGGATAGAGTAGAGCCTCATTACTTTGGTGGTCAGTAGAGAAGAGCGCCTTTACATTGGCAGTGGTCAGAATAGCCCATCTGTTGGGGGCCAGTAGGAAGAGTACCCTGACACATTGGGGGTCAGCAGGAAGACTGCACTGTTACATTGGGGGCCAGTAAGTAGGAAGAGTGCCTCGTTACATTGGGGACCAGTAGGAAGAGTGCCTTGTCTAATTGGGGGTCAGTAGAAAGAATGTCCCATTATATTGGGGATCAGTAGGAAGAGTACCTGTTAAATTGGGGGTACCTTGTTACATTGGAGGACAGTAAAAGGATGTCAGGTTACATGGGGGGGGGTTCAGTGTAGTGCCTCTTTACATTAGTGGTAGAGTTAGGAAGAGTTAGGAAGCATGCCCCGTTACATTGGGGGCCAGTAGGAAGAGTGCCCCGTTACATTGGGGCCAGTAGGAAGAGTGCCCCGTTACATTGGGGCCAGTAGGAAGAGTGCCCCGTTACATTGGGGGCCAGTAGGAAGAGTGCCCCGTTACATTGGGGGCCAGTAGGAAGAGTGCCCCGTTACATTGGGGGCCAGTAGGAAGCGTGCCCCATTACATTGGAGGCCAGTAGGAAATGTGCCATGTTACATTGAGGGTCAGTAGAGAAATCACGTTAAAATTAGGGGTCAGTGTAATGCCTCCTTTCAATGGTGGTCAATAGGAAGATAAATCCACCACTGTTCACTTCTCAAGCAACCCTTAGCAATCAGGAAAGAAGCCCTAAAAATCCATAGATCACTGGCCGAGAAAGGCTGTTCCAATATACAGTGGATATTAAAAGTCTACACACCCCGGTTAAAATGTTAGGTTTCTGTGATGTAAAAAAAATGAGCCATTTCAGAACTTTTTCCACCTTTAGGGCACTTTCACACTGAGGCGCGGGGGCATCGGCGGTAAATCGTTAACGTCCCGCAAGCGCACCGCTCCAGTGTGAAAGCACTCAGTTACAGGAGAGGCGCTATTTTTAGCGCCTGTAAAGCACCTCAGTGTGAAAGTATCCTTAATGTGACCTATAAACTGTACAAATGGAAAACAAACTTAAATCTTTTAGGGGGGGGGGGGGGAGTAAAACTAAAAAAATAAAATAATGTGTTTGCATAAGTGTGCACACCGTCTTATAACTGGGGCTGTAACTGTGTTCAGAACTAAGCAATCACATTCAAACTCATGTTAAATAGGAGTCATTACACAATACTCACCTGCCATAATTTAAAGTGCATCTGAATAACCCCAAATAAAGCTCAGCTGTTCTAGTAGGTCTTTCCTGACATTTTTTTAGTCGCATCCTACAGCAAAAGCCATGGTCCGCAGAGAGCTTCCAAAAAACTCATTGTTAAGGTATCAGTCAGGAGGAGGGTACAAAAGAATTTCCAAGGCATTAGATATACCATGGAACACAGTGAAGACAGTCATCATCAAGTGGAGAAAATATGGCACAACAGTGACTTTACCAAGAACTGGACGTCCCTCCAAAATTGATGAGAAGAAAACTGGTCAGGGAGGCTACCAAGAGGCCTACAGCAACATTAAAGGAGCTGCAGGAATATCTGGCAAGTACTGGCTGTGTGGTACATGTGACAAGAATCTCTCATATTCTTCATATGTCTGGGCTATGGGGTAGAGTCAAGACAGAAGACTTTTCTTACGAAGAAAAACATCCAGGCCTGGCTAAATTTTGCAAAAACACATCTGAAGTCTCCCAAAAGCATGTGGGGAAATGTGTTCTGGTCTGATAAAACCAAGGTTGAACTTTTTGGCCATAATTCCAAAAGATATGTTTGGTGCAAAAACAACACTGCACATCACCAAAAGAACACCATACCCACCGTGAAGCATGGTGGTGGCAGCAGCATGCTTTGGGGCTGTTTTTCTTCAGCTGGATCAGGGGCCTTAGTCAAGGTAGAGGGAATTATGAACAGTTCCAAATACCAATCAATATTGGCACAAAACCTTCAGGCTTCTGCTAGAAAGCTGAACATGAAGAGGAACTTCATCTTTCAGCATGACAATGACCCAAAGCATACATCCAAATCAACAAAGAAATGGCTTCACCGGAAGAAGATTAAAGCTTGGAAATGGCCCAGCCAGAGCCCAGACCTGAATCCCATTGTAAATCTGTGGGGTGATCTGAAGAGGGCTGTGCACAAGAGATGCCCTCGCAATCTGGCAGATTTGGAGTGTTTTTGCAAAGAAGAGTGGGCAAATATTGCCAAGTCAAGATGTGCCATGCATATGAGTATACCCAAAAAGACTAAGGGCTGTAATAAAATCAAACGTTGCTTCAACAAAGTATAAGACCCCATACACACTGATTTTCTGCAGATTTTTGTCTTCAGATTTACCAAAACCATGTAGTGCAAGGGCTTGCCTGATTGAAAATCTTAAGATTTGACCTCATATTATATGGTTTTGGTAAATATGAAGACAAAAATCTGCAGAAAATCTAATAGTGTTTACTGGGCTTTAGTTAAAGGGTGTGCACACTTATGCAACCATATTATTATTTTTTTTCTTCCCTCCACCTAAAAGATTTCAGTTTATTGTTCAACTGAGTTGTACAGTTTATACGTCACATTAAAGGTGGAAAAAGTTCTGAAATTATTTATCTTTGTCTCATTTTTTTACATCACAGAAACCTGACATTTTATCAGGGGTGTGTAGACTTTTTATATCCCATGTACCTTTAGAGAGATGACGCCCCATTCGGCAAAACACAAACAGTAAGGCTGCATTCACACCTGAGCGTTTTCAGCTCGTAAAACGCTCATCTCAAAAGTTCCAAAACGCCCAACAAGCTAAATCCCATTTTATTTAAATGGTCCCTGTTCACATCTGAGCGTTCTGTCGCCTAAAGTAAAACGCCTGAAGCTCAAAAAAGTACATAAGCTTCTCGCATTCACACCTGAGTGTATCTTTTTCAGGCGTTTTGAGGTCCAAAGGTCACCAATGTAAAAAGTAGAAAAACGCCTGTAATCTGCCTAAAAAGAAGCTTGTGTACTTTTTTGAGCTTCAGGTGTTTTGCTTCAGGTGACAGAACGCTCTGATGTGATCAGGGGCCATTTAAATGAATGGGATTTTGCTTGCTTTGGAACTTTTGAGATGAGCGTTTTACGAGCTGAAAAGGCTCAGGTCTGAATGCAGCCGGCAGATTACAGGCGTTTTACTGCTTTTTACATTGGTGACCTTTGGACCTCAAAACGTCTGTACAAAAACGCTGCAAAAACGCCCCCAAAAAAACCTGAAAACTATACGCTCAGGTGTGAATGCAGCCTAACTGATGGGATCCATACCACTATTGTACAATCGGCACTTCTGAGTTTTCATCTAGTGGATTCCCTAAAAGTTCCACAACCACAAGTGGCATTCATTCTGCATGTTCACAAAAACACATCTAAAAGACATTAAAGAGCGTCTATTGCCAAAACGTCTTTTCCCAGTTTTCATTAGGGTATGTAACAGTTATCCCACACTTCCTTTTCTTAGAAAGAAAATAGAAATGAGAAATAGAATAGAAATTAGTGAAAATACCTCCAAAGTAACGGAGAGACTCTTCCATGTGGGTGAGGAACAGTTGAATGGACACGGTAGCTGACCCTGTAATTCACTATGTTTTATAAAAGAGTAAATTTCTCAACTCTAAGCAATGTCTCTAATTATGTTTTGTTCTATGCAGTGCTACATCTTTGTGTCTTTTTCTAAAAAAAATACCCTGAGGAAGCCCTGGGTGGTGAAACATGTCGGGATAGTCAATTATATTTGAAGACAAGATGATTCCTCGCACCTGTATATCATAGGCACAATTAATTTTTTAATTCTGTATTGTGTGTACCAATAAAATGTCTGTTGTACTTTTATAAATTCTAGTATTTATTAGTATTCTCTTTGCCGGAACCCCCAAAAATCCCCCTAAAAAAAAACCTTTGTCTATATCTCTCAGGGATGTTGGTGCCTTTTTCTTTCTGTCATCTACCCATATCTCCATTTCTCCTCTCACCAGAATAGTTGTCTCTCTTTGAAGATTTTCGCTCCCTGATTTGGTGACAGCTGTGGTATTGTAAGTTTTCCATCATTTTTATCTTTGGGACAAATCTCACCAGGACAGATACAGTTCAACCCCAATCCATATACTGCAGACTCCAGATCAGTTCCATTCCATACGCTTCATACCTCAGATAAGCCTCAGTCCATACGGTTTGAGGTCAAGACTCTGTGCAGGCCAGTCAAGTTCCTCCACTCCAAATTCGCTCATCCATGTCTTTATGGACCTTGCTTTGTGCACTGGTGCACAGCTATGTTGGAACAGGAAGGGGCCACCCCCAAACTTTTCCCACAAAGTTGGGAGCATGAAATTGTCCAAAATGTCTTGGTATGCTGACGCCCTAATGCCGCGTACACACGGTCGGAAATTCCGACAACAAATGTTCGATGTGAGCTTGTTGTCGGAAAACCTGACCGTGTGTCACATTTGCTGTTGGAATTTCCGACAACAAAAATTTGAGAGCTGGTTCTCAAATTTTCCGACAACAAAAGTTGTTGTCGGAAATTCTGACCCTGTGTACACAATTCAACGCACAAAAATTCTACGCATGCTCGGAATCAATTTGACGCATGCTCAGAATCATTGAACTTAATTTTTCTCGGCTCGTCGTAGTGTTGTACGTCACCACGTTCTTGACATTCGCAATTTCCGACAACATTTGTGCGACCGTGTGTATGCAAGACAAATTGGAGCCAACATCCGTCGGAAAAAAATCCACGGTTTTCTTGTCGGAATGTCCGATCGTCAGTACGCGGCATTAGAATTTCCTTCTCTGGAACTAAGGGGCCAAGCCCAACCCCTGTAAAACAACCCCACACCATAATCCCCCCTTCACCAAATGATTTGGACCAGTGCACAAAGCAAGGTCCATAAAGACATGGATGAGCGCGTTTGGGGTGGAGAAACTTGACCTCAACCAGATAGAACCCCTTTGGGATGAATTAGAGCAGAAACTGTGAGCCAGGGCTTCTCGTTCAACATCAGTGCCTGACCTCACAAATGCGCTTGTGGAAGAATGGTGCAACATTCCCATAGACACACTCCTAAACCTTGTGGACAACCTTCCATTAAGAGTTGAAGCTGTTATAGCTGCAAAGGGTGGACCAACTCAATATTGAACCCTACGGACTAAGACTGGGATGCCATTAAATTTCATGTGTGTGTAAAGGCAGGCGTCACAATACTTTTGGTAATATAGTGTATGTCCATTCCGGGGGACTATCACTGTATAGCTCTCGAAATACACACGGCACAGTACTGGACACGACTGTGTCTTTTATACCAGTAGAACAAAAAAATAAATAAAACCCCAATCCTCAGCTTTGTTGACCACTTTATTGCCTGCCGGTATGGACACTGTTAGGTTCCTACATGTGCCTTTCATTTATTTATATAACAACCATGTGCCCTGAAATGCCAGGTTGATCTGTTGGAGAAACATTGACCACAGTTGTCATGGCTGACCTATAGTCTACCTCCTCCTGCTCTTTAAACCCTATCTGGGCTAGCTGGGCTGCCATTCACTGTTTTTTACCCAATAGGGGCATTAAGCAAGCATCAAGGGGAAAGCCATAACAGCCGGGATTGATGCTTCCCTAGCAGATTAGCCTGTTTTTTTGGAGGTTCTAGGTTGTTCTGTGAAATACCTATGAGTGCTTGCAAAAATCTGGAGGCACCTGCACTATACACTGACTGGTGGCTTGTAGTGTAACAAATAATGTCTATAAATGTGCTTTAAGTAACTTAATGGCAGAAATACTTAGCTTTCAGTACCTGCAAGATTGTAGAATTAGTACTAGGCACCATCTAAAATATTACTGCTTAGTATCCATTTAAAAGCCATGTTCTTGTTTAAAAACGATCAATTCCATTGCAGTATTATCATCTTACGTTGTATATGATTCATAAATACAGATATATTCATTAAAGCTTAGTTTACCAGAATCTCATGTATTAAACTAATCGGCTGGTGGGTAGTCGGTGTTCTCCCTAAAAAACAGGTGCACGTGGCAAAAAAAATTTAAGGAATCGGTAACAAAAAAATTAGAGAAATGTAAACCTTGCACAAATGTTTATGAAATTAATGTTTTATTAGTGTGCACAAATACTCAAAATTGTCCGGTAAATATAAAATATATTTAGGTTGAAAATTGTGTGTGCTTTTGAAATGCCCAAAAAGGTAAATACTCAAACTTGTAGGTGCATATTGCAAAAAAATAAATAAAATACTGTATTTATTGGCGTATAACACTCACTTTTTCACCCTGCAAAACGGTTGTAAATAGCGTGTGCGTGTTATACGCCGATACTGCAATTTGGGCTGTCTCGGAGAGAACGGGGAGGGGGGCGGGTATTGATCAGGCTACATTCATGGCAATGGTGAGGCTGCAGATGGGCATTGATCTAGCTGCATTGATGGGCACCTACTATTATTTTGCTTCAAAGTTCTTTATTTAAGATTTACGTTTTTTTCCTGAAACTTCCCTCTTAAAATGAAGATGCATGTTATACGCCTGTGCGTGTTATATGCCGATAAATACGGTAAATTATTAAATATAGGAGAGAAAAAACAATCCTGGACGGCCGCACACCATTGAAGGAATCTTTATTAAATCTTGAAAAAACAGATAAAATCCAAAACAGTTGCTACATGTTTAGCAGAGGCAGGAGCATATGCTGACGCGTTTCACACCATATGTAGGTGCTTAGAAACACTGACACGTTTCACACCATATGTAGGTGCTTAGTCATGACTAAGCACCTACATATGGTGTGAAATGCGTCAGCTGTATGCTCCTGCCTCTGCTAAACATGTAGCAACAGTTTTGGATTTTATCTGTCTTTTCAAGATTTAATAAAGTTGCCTTCAACGTTGTGCGGCCGTCCAGGATTGTTTTTTCTCTCCTAATTTGCAGCAGAGCCTGCACCTGAAGGTTGTATAGGGCGTGTGCTTTTAGGATTTTGGACTTAGAGCGGCATTCCCTTTTCTAAATAATTAAATATAAAAATATAAAGCCTAAATGTGTGTGTGGTCATCTTAACTCAAAGATGTTTTATTTGATTGTTGCAGTCATGATTGCAATGGGCTATAATCAAATAAAGCATCTTTGAATTAAGAAGCATTCCCCCATCTCTTCCTATAAAAGGCTGCACCATATTTTATATATATACTGTATATATATATTTTGCTGTCTTGATTTACCTTCTATTTGTCCTGTTAAGACAGGAATTGATGGAAAATTCAAAATTTTAGTTGTCATCAGGAAGAAAGTCTAATAATGGGGGCACCTGGTAGGGTGACAACTGTCACCATTTTGTAATGATTTCTACTCACTCCTATAGCATCCCCAGTATGTGAAATCTCCAAAAGAGGACAAAAACAGAAAAGATAAGTTGATATGGGTTTTACCCCTTCCTCACCCTATCCAAATCATTTGGCTATATTGTACATACATTTTAAATGGACAGTATTCTGCAGTGAAAGTAATCAAGTAAAAACACTAAAAAACAGAAAGAAGTGCTGAGTCTAATGTTTTTAAAAATTGTGCTATGGTATAACTTCATTATTGTTTATATTCCCTATTTCTCAGGTATCTAAAAGAATTTCGGACTGAGCAGTGTCCATTATTTGTACAGCACAAATGTACCCAGCATAGGCCCTATACCTGCTTCCATTGGCACTTTGTGAACCAGCGGCGGCGGAGGTCAGTACGACGTAGAGATGGAACATTTAACTATAGCCCAGACATCTACTGTACAAAGTATGACGAGACTACAGGCCTTTGCCCTGAAGGAGACGAGTGAGTAGTATTATGACATTTTATAGTGGCTGCCAATTACATCTGTCATACAGTTGTGCTCATAAGTTTAAATACCCTGGCAGAATGTATGATTTCTTGACCATTTTTCAGAGAATATGAATGATAACAAAAAAACTTTTCTTTCAGTTATGGTTAGTGTTTGGCTGAAGCCATTTATTATCAACAATGTTTACTCTTTTTAAATTATAATGACAACAGACACTACCCAAATGACCCTGATCAAAAGTTTACATACCCCAGTTCTTAATACCGTGTATTGCCCCCTTTAACATCAATGACAGCTTAAAGTCTTTTGTGGTATTTGTGGATGAGGCTCTTTATCTTCTCAGATGGTAAAGCTGCCCATTCCTCTTGGCAAAAAGCCTCCAGTTCCTGTAAATTCTTGGGCTGTCTTGCATGAACTGCACGTTTGAGATCTCCCCAGAGTGGCTCAATGATATTGAGGTCAGGAGACTGAGATGGCCACTCCAGAACCTTCACTTTATTCTGCTGTAGCCAATGACAGGTCCACTTGGCCTTGTGTTTTGGGTCATTGTCATGTTGGAATGTCCAAGTACGTCCCATGCGCAGCTTCCTGGCTGATGAACGCAAATGTTCCTCCAGTATTTTTTGATAACATACTGCATTCATCTTGCCATTAATTTTGACCAAATTTCCTGTGCCTTTGTAGCTCACACATCCCCAGAACATCAGCTATCCACCTCCGTGTTTCACAGTAGGAATGGTGTACCTTTCCTCATAGACCTTGTTGACTCCTCTCCAAATGAAGCATTTTTGGTTGTGGCCAAAAAGCTCAATTTTGGTCTCATCACTTCAAATAACTTTGTGCCAGAAGGTTTGAGGCTTGTCTCTGTGCTGTTTGGCATAATGTAAGTGGGATACTTTGTGGCATTTGCGTAGTAATGGCTTTCTTCTGGCGACTCGACCATGCAGCCCATCTTTCTTCAAGAGCCTCCTTATTGTGCATCTTGAAACAGCCACACCACATGTTTTCAGAGAGTCCTGTATTTCACCTGAAGTTATTTGTGGGTTTTTCTTTGCATCCCAAACAATTTTCCTGGCAGTTGTGGCTGAAATTTTAGTTGGTCTACCTGACCGTGGTTTGGTTTCAACAGAACTCCTCATTTTCCACTTCTTGATTAGAGTTTGAACACTGCTGATTGGCATTCTCAATTCCTTGGATATCTTTTTATATCCCTTTCCTGTTTTATACAGTTCAACTACCTTTTCCCGCAGATCCTTTGACAATTCTTTTGCTTTCCCCATGACTCAGAATCCAGAAATGTCAGTGAAGCACTGGATAAAAGATGCAAGGGTCTGTCAGGAGTCCAGAAACTCATTGACGTTTTATACACACACACTATTTACAAGCAGACAGATCACAGGTGAGGATGGTTACCTTTAATAGCCATTCAAACCCCTTTGGCCCCTTTCACACTGAGGCGTATTTCAGGCGTTTTAGCGCTAAAAATAGCGCATAAATAACGCCTGAAATACTCCTGCCCCAGTATTCTCAATGTGGAAGCCCGAGGCGATGCGCTGGCGGGAGGAAAAAAAATCTCCTGCAAGCCGCATCTTTGGAGCGGTGAAAGGAGCGGTGTGTATACCGCTCCTTTACCACTCCTTCCCATTGAAATCATTGGGACACCGCGGTAATACCGCCTGCAAACCGGTTTGCGGGCGGTATTAACCTTTTTTCGGCCGCTAGCGGTGCGGTTTTAATATAATTTAATATATAATATCGCAGAAAATACGATGGTATAGCGGTGCTGAAAATCGCGCCACTATACCGCCACCGCACCTGCCCGCCCCAGTGTGAAAGGGGCCTTAGTGTCAACTTGTGTGCATGTTATCAGGCCAAAATCACCAGGGTATGTAAACTTTTGATCAGGGTCATTTAGGTAGTTTCTGCTGTCATTATGATTTAAAAAGAAGCGAACGCATACGTGAGTAGCGCCCGCATTTGAAAGCGGTGTTCAAACCACACAGGTGAGGTATCGCCGCGATTGGTAGAGCGAGAGCAATAATTCTAGCCCTAGACCTCCTCTGTAACTCAAAACATGCAACATGTAGGATTTTTTAAACGTTGCCTATGGAGATTTTAAAGAGTAAAATGTTGTCGCCATTCCGCTAGCTGACGCAATTTTGAAGTGTGACATGTTGGGTATCAATTTACTCTGCGTAAGATTATCTTTCACAATATAAAAAAAAAAATTTAATTAAAAAAAAGTGTATTTTTTCCCCAAAAATTGCGCTTGTAAGACTGCTGCGCAAATACGGTGTGACAGAAAGTATTGCAACAACCGCCATTTTATTCTCTAGGGCAGTGGTTCTCAACTTTCCTAGTGCCGTGACCCCTTGATAAAATTTCCCAAGTTGTGGGGACCCCTAACAGTAAAATTATTTTCGTAGCGTGTGTTCTCAGCACCTAAGGCAAAACAAGTAATTTGCGCCCCTAACCAACGGACATTTAGCGCTCCCTGAGTCCCTTCGACTCTTACATCATTAAACCCCTTATGGTACATTTTAGGGTGTACCGTTCTATTTGTTCTCCTTTCTTTTCCTTTTATCTCTCTCTATCCTAATTTCTTGTTTTTTTCCCCATCCCTCTCTCCAGCCGTCTTTCTTGTTCTTGTTATTTTTTTTCTCTCCCTTTTTCTTTGTTCCTCCCCCTCTTTTCCTCTCCCTTCCATATATTCTCTATTTTTATTTCTTCTCTTACTCCTTGGTCGAGGGTGCTGGGAATGAGATGAGTTGTAGTGCTGGCGGGGAGTTGGGATGAGTTGCAGTGCTGGCGGGGAGTTGGGATGAGTTGCAGTGCTGGCGAGGAGTTGGGATGAGTTGCAGTGCTGGTGGGGAGTTGGGATGAGTGGCCATGCGGGGGGGGGGTTCTGTTTAGCCAACTTAGGTGCTCTTGATCAAGGTCATCTGCTGATCTGAGAACTGTAGTGGGGACTTTTAATAGCAACTATAATCACAGGCAGTGTTACTCACTGTGTCTCCAGCTCTGTGTTGTCTCACATCAGTGACACCTATGCTGAAATCAGGGGATAGGGTCTCCTTCAGCCTCTCCCACTTCACATTCCTCACCAGTCAGCCCAGAATTCGGTGACCCCTGGCAAATCGTCATTCGACCCCCAGGTTGAGAACCACTGCTCTAGGGTGTTAGAATAAAAAAAATATATATAATTTTTGGGGGTTCTAATTAGAGGGAAGGAGATGGCAGTGAAAACAGACAGGGGAAGCTCCATTAGCATTGCTGGTTGTCTTGTCATACCAACGGCCACCACAAGATGGCGCCAGATCACAGAAGGAAGCATAGGACTGCAGAAGGCCGCAAAGCCGCGGCCTCAATTACCGGCTGGCGCGGCCCAACGCGATCGCGCGGCGGGCGCACGGAGAGACAGGATACCCCAGCTGTGCCGCCCCAGGCGCCAGGTCGCTAGTTCTAATCGCAATGGCGACCTGGCGCCCGGGGTTTGTCGAACCCTGTAGTAGAGTAATACCGCGTACACTTGGTCGGATTTTCCGTCGGGATAAACTCAGACAGATTTTTCCAACGGAATTCTGTTTAAGCTGTCTTGCATACACACTTGTCACACCAAATTCCAACCGTCAATAACGCAGTGACGTACAACACTACGACGAGCCGAGAAAAATTAAGTTTAATGCTTCCGAGCATGCGTCGACTTGATTCTGAGCATGCCTGTTTTTTTCTCTGTCTGAGTTCCATACAGACGAACGGAATTTCCGATATAAATTTTTTCCTAACTCCATTGTAATTTCCGACGGAAAAAGTCCGATGGGGCACAAACACACGCAGTCGGAATTACCGATGAAAAAAATTCTGTCTGACTTTTTCCATCGGAAATTCCAACCGTGTGTACACAGCATAAGTTCCAGCACAAACCAATTAATAAACACAGTTTTTCAGCACATTTTTTTGTGCTGAAAATGCCCCCCTCGGCTTATACTCGAGTCACCTTTTTGTGCCTGATCTCCCAGATTTTGGGGACGAGGTACCAGCCAGCCGTAGGTCCCCTGGACCCCAAACTTGGCACACATATAGCCCCACTTTTCCTCTACAAGTGTGCAAAGTTTGTTGTCCGGGCGACCTACGGCTGGGGAGCACCGATTTTTCAAAGCTGGGCACCCCTTCCATAGACTCCCATGTTAAACTGTAATTTCTCCGGTAAATTTGGGGACCCGGTACCAGCCGGCCATAAGTCCCCTGGACCCCAATCTTGGCACACATGTAGCACCAGTTCTCATCTAGAAGTATGCAAAGTTTGCTGTCTAGTGAACCTACGGCCGGGGAGCACCGAATTTCAAAGCCGGGCACCCCTTCCATAGACTCCCATGTAAAACGTAAGTCTAGTCATGGACACAGTGAGGCATGGGCACAGTGAGGCATGGGCACAGTGAGGCATGGGCACAGTGAGGCATGGACACAGTGAGGCATGGACACAGTGAGGCACAGTGAGGCATGGATACAGTGAGGCATGCACATGGACACAGTGAGGCAAAGTGGGGCACAGTGAGGCATGCAGATGGACATCCTAGGCTTATACTCGAGTCAATACGTTTTCCCATTTTTTTGTGGTAAAATTAGGTGCCTCGGCTTATATTCGGGTCGGCTTATACTCGAGTATTTACGGTACTGGGATTTTGTTTTACTAAAGACACGTAGCAATATACATTTTGGCCTAAATTTATGACAAAGTTTACGTTTATTGGATATTTTTTATAACAGAAGGTAGAAAATAGATTTTTTTTAAGTTTACATAAAAAATAAAACACCCAGTGGTGATCAAATACCGCCAAAAGAAAGCTAGATTTGTGTGAAAAAAATGCAAAAAAAAATATGTTCTTACAAAGTTTATTACCGAGCAATTGCCTGTTAAAGTAGTGCAGTGCAAATAGCCGAAAATGCTCTGGTCATGAAGGGGTAAAACCTTCCGGAGGTCACGTGTTTAAACGACTGTATTTTGCATACTTTCATATGCAGAAACATTTACCTGTGCTACAGTGTTATCCCATTATGGGGTGGATTTACAAAACGCAGTATTAAACCCACAAGCAATTATTTAGTATATTGCAGCTTACTAATTCTTAGATATGAAGGCTGCATTCATGTTCTTTTATAGGTTTTCTTTCTTCTATTTTTATCTGGCGATCCAGCCAGCAAATTTGTTGTTTTTCAAAACATCCATGTATCAGTATGCATGGATGAGACAAATCATTTAACACCGACAGGGATGCTTAAAATTATTAGCTTTTATTTATTCATATAAAATCTTTATCCCAAAAGGAAAAACAAAACTGTTTGCTGTAATTGATTATAAAGTGTAAGCTGGAGTTTGGCTTCAATTTGTTAGTGTATGTAAATCTGCTAATACATTTAACACTACCCTCCCCCTAGACTGACAATGCTGCAGCCTGATGTACCTCCTGTGCTCATTCATCCAGAGTGGGGGCACTCTAATACAGGAGGTGTGTTACTGGCCAGATCACCAAGTGAAAACAGAGGGGAAAAAGCCAAAGAAAAGAAAACTGATGCAGCCACCACATCTAATGATTGGTAAGCTGCAATATATTACATTTTTGGTTTAATACTGCTTAAAGGCAAATAGCGCACCTTGCAAATGCAGTTGCACTAATTTTCCCCGGAGCTTAGTAAATGTGGTAAAGCTCTGCTGATTTACATCATCCAATCATGTGCAAGCAAAAATGCTTTACTTGCACCTGATTGGGTATTCTTTACAAAGTGAAGCTTTACCACATTACATTGACTGGGGAAAATGAGTGCAACTGCACTTGCAAGGTACACGGTCTATTTGCCTTTAGTAAATCAATCCCTATGTGTTGTCTTTTTCACATCTGCATTATAACACACCGATCTGGCATATAATTATGCAAATACATGCATTTATATGCTTTGAGGAATGAAGAATTATTCAAATAGGCTGTTAGCTGTTCTTTTGCCCCCAAACAAATGCAGGCTAGAATAAAAAAATGAATTGACTGACATTTAGGAAGTACTTTGCTTGTTTATGATTTTGTAGAACAGGACAGTGGATAAAAGATACTCTTCTGCAGGAGCCCTGAAGCAGAAAATTACCGGTTGCCTTACAAAGGAATGCTTGGTCAGCAAAAGAACCCAAGAACAAAATATGTAATATATTGCAGTTTAGCAGTTTTTTTTCAAGCTGTTATCCTTTATTTTCACCTGGTAATCCTGCCAGTAACACACATTTTATCATAGGGTGACAATACTCACTCACTGTACTCAGTGGCGGCTGGTGCTCAAAATTTTTTGGGGGGTCGCAAACAAACTGAAAAAAAACAAAACATCAAGTGCCACCACTGTGCCCATTAAACGCAGCCACTGTGCCCAAACGCCACCAGTTTGCCCCCTCAAATGCAGCCAGTTTCCCCCCAAATGCAGCCAGTTTGTCCCCAAATGCAGCCAGTTTGTCCCCAAATGCAGCCAGTTTGTCCCCAAATGCAGCCAGTTTGTCCACAAATGCAGCCAGTTTGTCCCCAAATGCAGCCAGTTTCCCCACAAATGCAGCCAGTTTCCCCCTAAATGCAGCCAGTTTGTCCCCAAATGCAGCCAGTTTGTCCCCAAATGCAGCCAGTTTGTCCCCAAATGCAGCCAGTTTGCCCCCAAATGCAGCCAGTTTGCCCCCATATACAGCCAGTTTGCCCCCATATACAGCCAGTTTGTCCCCAAATACAGCCAGTTTGTCCCCAAATACAGCCAGTTTGCCCCCATATACAGCCAGTTTGCCCCCATATACAGCCAGTTTGCCCCCATATACAGCCAGTTTGTCCCCATATACAGCCAGTTTGTCCCCAAATGCAGCCAGTTTGTCCCCAAATGCAGTTTCCCCCCAGCCCTGCACTTACCTTCCTGGGGTCAGCGCCGTCCTTCTTCCGTCCTCAATGTCTTTTCCCACCCTCGATGTCGCTTCAGCCAATCAGGTTACCGGTAACCAGACCCGGTGAACCTGATTGGCTGAGACGCCTGTCAGTGTTAACCAAGGAACGCACCCCCCGTGCGTCCTTTGGTTAACTATTTGGAAGCCGATTACAGCCCTCAGGCACTTCCAAAAACCAACCAGCCGCTGTTATTCAGATGGCCGGCACTCACCAGGGGGCCAGCCATCTGAATAGTGGGCGGCAGCGGCAACGGCGACAATACATAGGTTCATGCAATGCATGAACCTATGTATTGTTGTGAGTGACGGGCGCAGGAGAGAGAGGGGGCGGCGCTCCTGCGCCCACTATGGACTCACCGCCACTGACTGTACTGTATCTATGGAGGAGCAGAATAGTCATCGTAGGACCATAGGACAGGACTACAAAACACTTTTCACTCTTCTTTTTTCCACAACCTAGGAGGAAGGTGTTCTTTAGCCAACAGAAAGAATTGGGAACAATGTAACTGATAATAGTTAGCACAGGCAGAGTGCAAAGGAAGTTTTAAGATCACAAGATTTCTGGCAGGATCAACAGGAAGTTTTTTTGTGCTTTCACGTTTTAAAGTAGAATTCCAGCCCAACACTAGCACAGTTTAAAAATGTTTCCTCCCTCTACTGCTATCTTTGCTGCCTAGACTGAGCAAAAAATATGTGCATTTTCCTTTTTTCAGCCCACCTTGGTCCAGTCACATGGTCCCCCGTGTTAGTGAGAAACTGTTCAGGTAAAGCAGGACTTTTTAGATGCACATACAACGAACACTAGTAAAAAATTATAAATACATTTATTCCATTAAAATGTAATAATAAAATCAGTAATCATATTATGGTCTCGTTCAACATTGATTGGTTCAATCAACATGTATCAAGCTACAGATGTTGCTTGAAGGCTAAGTTCACCTTTTAGGAAAAAAAAAAAATGCACATTTTTTTGCAGGTAAAAAAACGTGCATTTCTTTTTTTTTTCTTTTGAAGCCTGTAAAGCATTGCACCAGCGATCATAAGATTGCTGGTGCCATTGCAGGTCTCCTGCAGATCTGTCAGTATATCTGTATACCCATACATCCCGTACGACCAGGAAGATACACTGACAGGAACAAATTAATGAACAACCACAACGCTCCACGCATTGAGAACTCCACATTGAGAACTACAACCTGACAACTGCAAAGGATGTCGGGGCTTGTAGTTTATTTACACACAGAGCTGTGTGAATAAATAGCGCGGCCGTGCGTGGCAGGACGCTGATTTTAAGAAGTGACAGCTAGTATGGAAAACTTCATCCCGTACTGCAGTCACAGGGAGAGAAGGCAGCGGCTGCAGAATTGGGAACATGGTACATGTTTCACCCTAAAAACGGGTGTAACATATAACATGTTCCCAAAGGGGAACTTATCCTTTAATTAAACCAATAATCATAGTGTTGCATCATTCAACAGTGGTTGGTTCAATCCACATTTAGTAAAGCTACAGATGTTACATTCTCTACATGTTTTGCCATAAACATGGCTTCTTCACAAGTTTTCCTAGGCTCCCATGTCTCATCCCTTGTCGGCGCTCGCTCCTCTCCCCTGCAGCCGCCACTGACTGACATAGGGGGCCAAAGCTGCAGATTCCATGACCAGACTAAACTAAAAATAGGTAAGTATACACCCCTTTTTTTACACAGGTTAGGCCCCTTTTACACGGGCGGACCGTATGTCCATTTTTCACCCATCCAATTTCGGATGAAAAACGGACATACATGTATCCCTATGGGATAGCGGATGTTAGCGGATGAACATCCGCGGACATCCGATCTTATCCGTGTCCGCAATGCTCAGTTTTTCAGGATAGAAAAATTTCTATTTTTCTATCCGTCTGCGGAGCGGACCGGATGAACACGGACAGACGGTCCGTGTTCATCCGATCCCCATAGGGGAGAGCGGAGATCTGACAGGGCGGTCCCTGCACAGTGTGCGGGGACCGCCCAGTCATCCGCCTGCTCAGCGGGGATCATCGGAGCGATCCCCGCTGAGCAAGCGGAGGTTCACAGGGCGGATCATGACTGATCTGTCCCGTGTGAAAGGGGCCTTAGGCAGCATAGATAACAGGAAGGGAAAGGGAACAATTATAAAAATAGTTTTGGGTAGGAGTTCCACTTTAACAGATGAAAAGGAAACAAATAAGGGAAGTCTGTTATTAACGTTTACATACTCTTTAAAGCCTTGGTGCCCAACCTGTGGCTTGAGGGCCACATGTGGCCCTTTGGTATATAATGTGCGGCCCTTGGACTTCAGCAGTCTTTAGTGGAAACATTGATTAGGGTAATAGCATTGATCACTACTAACCTCATGCAACGTGTTCCCAGTTTCCTATTGTCTTTTGCAGCATATCCCCAGCCAAAAATGCCATGTGCATACTCTCTGACCCTCATTTCCTCTATTAGGTCTGCAGTCTGACAGTCCCCTCAAGCATTACATGTATTGAACATGATGTAAGGTCCTTTGGTGCTCACAGGGACCACATTTGAGGCCCCCTTTAGCTCATAAGTTGACAACCAATGATTTAGGAGGAAGTATAGCCAAAACTGTTTTTGTTTTGGATAGATTACAGAAGGCTTAAAGGGGTTGTAAAGATTCCTTTTTTTTTTTTTTAAATAACAAACATGTTATACTTACCTCCACTGTGCAGCTCGTTTTGCACAGAGTGGCCCCGATCCTCGTCTTCTGGGGTCCCTCGGTGGCTGTCTCGGCTCCTCCGCGCATCAGCTAACCCTCGTTCTGGGAAGCTCTCTCCCAAGGGGGTTAGCTTGCGGGCGTGCTATAGCCGCCGACTGTATCATTCGGCCCTGTCCCCGGCGCGCCGCGTTATTGATTTGATTGACAGCAGCGGGAGCCAATGGCTGCGCTGCTATCAATCATCCAATGAATGAGCCGAGAAGAGCCAAGAAGCCCAGCCGAGAAGCCGAGTTCACGACGCGGGACTTTCGAGGGCTCAGGTAAGTAAACGGGGGGGCTGGGGGGCCGCTAATCGTCGGATGTTTTAGGCATAAGGTTTAGGTTTAGGTTTAGGTTTTAGGTGGTAGGCATAATGGCTTGAGGTTAGTGCAGGGGAACTATTAGTTATAAGAAAAGAGCCTGTGGGCCAGAAGCAGAACTTACCCAGAATAGAGGGAAAGACAAAGGCAAGAGAACTGACCATACTCCAACCATGTAGAAAATAAATTAAGTTTATTGAAATCTTCAATGCAAAAAACATACAGACATCACAGCTCCAAAGCAGAAATAGCGGTTAACGTGTTTCATGCAGGAGGCACTGAGTGACGTGTGTTAACCACTATCCCTGGTTTGGAGTTGTGATGTCTGTACATTTTATGCATCGAAGATTTCAATAAACTTCAATTATCTTCTACATCGTTGGAGTGCGGTCCGCCTAGTTGCCTTTGTGTTCAGAATTCCACGATCACGGATCGGACCGGCACCTGTCGGTGTGTAGAGGGGCTGTCTGTCTGTGTGCTTGCCTGGAGCGGTGTCTCCTTTCATCACTGTCTGTACTCTGCATTACTTACTCCTGAACTCTGGATTACTTACTCCTGACCTCTGTACTCTGCATTACCTACTTGTGACCCCTGCACGTGGCAAAAGCCACTCCTGACCCCTGCACTCTGCATTATTTAATTCCAACCCCTGCACCCTGCATTACTTACTCCTGACCCCTGAACTCAACACTACGTACTCCTGAACTCTGCATTGCGAATTCCTGACCCCTGCACTTTGCATTTTACTCCCACTGACTCCATAGTAATTTTTCATTGGCATTAATTTCCTCCTACTGGCCAATAATGCAGTCACTTTTCTCCTGAGCAATGATGCTGCCCATTTTTTTTTCCACTGACCAAAAACACAGGGCATTTTTTTTCCCCACAGAGCACTGAAGCCAGACTTTCTCCTCCTATTGACCACCAATAGGCAGTAATTTCATTTTTCTCCTACTGTCCAAAAATGCCGGGCATTTTTATCCCACAGACCACCAACAGGGGGTCATTTTGTTTTTATCCCACTCACCAATAATTTTAGGCAATTTCTTTCCCAATGGCCACCATCAGTGGGGCATTTTTTTTTTTTACCACCAATGCAAGGGCATGATTTTCTCTTTCATTGACAAGCAATATAAAGCTGGCCATACATTATACAATTTTCTTGTACAGTTTTTTTTTAGATTTACCAAAACCATATAATATGAGGTCAAGCCTAAAAACTTTCAATTTGTATACAATCATACAGGCCCTTGCACTACATAGTTGAAGGTAAATCTAAAGGAAGCCGAGTAAGAAAATTTGCATAATATCTGTCCAGCTTTAGAGACACTGTTACATGATCCTAAGCTCACAACACACATTACCATCTAATTGAATAATCTACCTTGATCTACCAATAACTATGCAGTGAGATTGCCTGTCTGATCGTATACAGATTGATTGTATAGTTTAAGTAGGCCCTCATACATCATTTTGGTAAATCTAAAGTTGATTGTATAAACATTGTGCAGTCAGACTGCAAAGTGTATGGTGACCCTAAAACACTGCAGCTTTTGTGCTGCCTTATTTCCCATATTTCTGACCAAAGTGTTGTTTCAACAGTTGCTGGGTACTAAAAAGGGTGATAGTAGTACAAGATTGCAACAAACATGTACAGCAAACACTATGCGTAGACTCAGATATTTACCTGTATTCCTTTAAACCACACCCAGAATTCATCCAAATGTAGTCATGCTCACTTCTCGCCGCAGATCTGTGCCTTCGCCCATGAGCCCCATGATCTACACCAGTGTTTCTCAACTCCAGTCCTCAAGGCTCACAAACAGGTCATGTTTTCAGGATTTCCCTCAGATGAAACAGCTGTGGTAATTACTAAGGCAGTGAAACTGATTACATCACCTGTGCAAAATAATGGAAAGCCTGAAAACATGACCTGTTGGGGCGCCTTGAGGACTGGAGTTGAGAAACCCTGATCTACACCAATGCTGGAGGTTGTTATTGCAGACACTGACACCAATGCAGGGGGCTTTTATTGCACTCACTGACACCAATGCTGGGGGTTGTTTTTGCACTCACTGACACCAATTTTGGGGGTTGTTATTGCACTCACTGACACCAATGTTGGGGGTTGTTTTTTCACTCACTGACACCAATGCTGGTTTTTTTTATTGCACTCACTGACAACCAATGCTGGGGGTTGTTATTGCAGACACTGACACCAATACTGGGTCTTGTTATCGCAGAGACTGATGCCAATAGGGTTGCCACCTCATCCCTTTAAAACCGAACACATATCAATTAAACAGGTTCTGTGGCTGATTAAGTTGGTAATTAAACTCACTTGGTGCCTTATCTGCATTTAATTAGCCTCAGAACCTGTGTAAGTCATATGTGTTCAGTTTTAAAGGGATGAGGTGGCAGCCCTAGATGCCAACGTTGCAGGTTATTCTTGCATGATCTAGTTTATAGCACCATGAATTACTTACTAAATGTTGTTGATTGAGTTTGTGTAGACATTTTGTTTTGTATGGCCCTCTCAATTTCCTAAAAACATTTTTCTCTTTCGTCCATGGACGGACACAGTTTCCTTATATTCTTGACATTAGGGTTAGTCCTCTCCTAATAGACGGAACATAACCCTAATGTCAAGAATATAAGGAAGCTGTGTCCGTCCATGGACGAAAGAGAAAAATGTTTTTAGGAAATTGAGAGGGCCATACAAAACAAAATGTCTACACAAACTCAGAGAAAAGGATTTTACGGTGAGTACAAAAATCCTATTTGTTTCTCGTACATCACGGGACACAGAGCGACATAGTCATTACTATGTGGGTTATATAGATTACCTTCAGGTGCTGGCACTGGCAACTTCCAAAACCGGAAGTACCCTCCCCTATATAAGCCCCTCCCATCCGGGAGTACCTCAGTTTTTTGCCAGTGTCTAAGGTGTTGGCCAAAGGTTAACATGTTTTTCATCTGGGCTTGTGTACAGGTTCTTTTGGGATTCAGCAAGCTATTCCGGATCCGACCAAAAAAGCTTCATAGCTAAACGGTCGGTACCCGGGCCTTGCAGAGAAGAGCAAGGTTTTGCCTGTAATGCCTCTCTTAGGAGGGCTGGACCCTGGGATCCAGAGCTCTGGTCATACCCACGACCAAGATGTTTTCTGTGCAGGGTGCTATACAGGTCCAGGGGAGTGGAATCCTTGGGAACCCAGTCCCTGAAGGTTTAAGTACAATGCCTGCCGTGAGAGGTGAAGTTTGGGCTTCTGTGGACCAAACAGAGTCCTGCGGCGGGGAAAAGGTAAGTGGGGGCCCCTCAGGAACTTGGTTCTATTGGGGGGACCCCCAAGCCTAATATGTCTTTCTGCCTGTTACCTAACGGTATTCCCGCTAAATATCTGTGCATGCCTGTAACTACTAGAAAATGTAATAATTTTAATGGTGGTCAAGAAAAAAAAATAAAAATGGACAAACCGCGGTACCTGTGTTAATCCACTAGAGGCCACTGTGGAATGTCGTTTTCTTGTTATGTGGACTATTTCCTTCTGAGGTCAAGTCCAGGCAGATGGTGAGTTCTCTTGAGGGAAACTGCTTCCTCTGTCATGTTGCAATGCTCGTCCATCCCCGGGCCCTGCTGCAAACAGGGACCCTGGCTCCTCTCCCTAGTTTTTTTTTCAAAAGAAGCGCCGAAGGCGCACGTGCCCGCGCGCGTGCGCGTGCATGCGCCTCTATATATAGAGGTGAGCTGGAAAAGGGGGCGGAGCTGGGCGGATGACGCTCTGTGCGTGCGGCAGCGCTTCTGCGCATGTGCGGGCGTCCCAGCATGTCAAAAGGCACAATTATGTGTTGTGAGCTGGCTATGGAGTGCAGAGACAGAGCTGGTAACATTTAAAAAAGGCATACAGCAGGCAGTTGATGCAGGCATCCCCATAGAAAGGCACATTAGTAGACACCAACTGTTTATATAGCAGCAATTGTGCTAGACTATTTTCAGTAAGTGGTGTATTACGGCTGGAATACCTCAGCTTTGGGCTTAGGAATATGCCGTCCAAAGTCTCCGGGACTAAGACTCCCAGGAAGCAAAGGGGGTCTCCGTCGGGCTCTGAGGATCTTGGGCATGCTTTTGCTGCACCAGTCTCCCCTGAAAAATCAGAGGTTGGTGCCCGTAGAGAACCCTCAGGAGTACCTGGTACTGTGGCTGTCCTCAGTTCACCTGCTCCTGTGTATGTAACAGAGGAGGTTTTTTTCCTCAGCTCTGGGAGGACTGGAAGAGAGATTGACAACATTGATCGCTGCTTCCCTGTCAGAGGGAAAGCGCGCCCGATCTCCGTCTCCTCCCTCAGAGTGCCTGTTAGCGGAGCAACAGTCCCATGCAGGGATCGACCTACCTGAAGGGGATCAGGATGAGGTTGATTCTGTTCTAGAGGAATCAACAGTGGAAAAGCCATTTTTCAGCATCACATGCTGAAAGGTTATGGGTTCAGTCCCTGACTGATATGGTCCGATCAGCATTTAAAATGCCCCTTGCGGAACCATCAACCACTTCTGTCTCCTCGTTGGGGTCGCTAAAAGCTCCCCAGACTGTTTGTTCCTTTCCAATCCATCCTTTACTGGAAGGACTGATTTACCAGGATTGGGAACATCCTGATAAAATATTTACTCCCCCTGAAAGATTTCCGGTGGTCTATCCCATGGAGGATAAGTTCATCCGAAAATGGAAGGTGCCTACAGTGGACGCAGCCATCTCTTGTGTGAACAAATCACTGACATGTCCAGTAGATAATGTTCAAATGTTCATGGACCCAATAGATAAAAAACTGGAGTCCTTATTAAAATCTGCTTTTACTACAGCAAGCTTGGTGACACAACCAGCAGTAGCAGCTATTGGGGTCTGCCAAGCGGTGAAGGATCAGTTAAAACAGGTCTTAAGGGACTTGCCGGATCAGCAGGCCCTTGCCCTAGCTGATCTGCCTAGAGCCTTATGCTTTGCGGTTGACGCCATCAAGGATTCAATCCATCAGGCCTCCCGCCTTACGCTGTCTGTAGTACATATGCGTAGGCTTCTATGGCTCAAGAACTGGTCTGCTGAAGCTCCCTGTAAAAGATTGCTGGTTGGCTTCCCATTTCATGGTGAACGCTTATTCGGGGAAGACCTGGACAAATATATCCAGGAGATTTCCAGTGGTAAAAGTACACTCTTGCCGGTTAAAAAGAGATTTAGAGGTCCCTCTTTTAAGAGGCCTGCCTCTCCAGTCCCTGGGACATCTGCTGTGAAGCAGTTCCGACGGCCTCCTCGGTCAAATCCCGGGGGTAAGAGTCAGGGACAATCATAGGGTAACAAAAAACCCTGGGTCAGGAGAGGTACAGAACCTCCCCCCAAGTCAAATCCCCCACTCAATCGAGTGGGGGGAAGACTTCAGTTGTTCGCAGAATAAGCTGGAGTTAAAAGACTCTCCTCCTTCCCATTTTATGTGGTCAAACGTGCCAAGAGATCCCCGGAAGAGAGGATCCCTCCTGTCGGCACTAGAACAACTATTGCTCCAAGGAGTAATTATGGAGGTTCCCCTGGAAGAATGCGGGTTCGGGTTTTACTCAAACCTCTTTACAGTCCCGAAGCAAACGGGGACGTAAGGCCCATATTAAATCTAAAAGGGCTAAACAAATTCCTACATATCAGGACTTTCCGGATGGAGTCGATCCGATCGGTGGCCACTGCCCTACAAGGGGAGGAATGGTTAGCCTCGATCGACATCAAAGATGCTTATTTGCACATTCCCATCTTTCCAGTCCACCAAAAATTTCTACGCTTTGCAGTAGAAGGGCGCCATTTTCAGTTCAGAGCCTTACCCTTCGGTCTGGCCACAGCACCACGAGTGTTCACAAAAATTCTGGCCCCAGTATTGGCCAATCTAAGAACACAATTTGTGACGATAATGGCATATCTAGACGACTTGTTGCTGATGGACCACTCAGTGGAAAAACTAGAAGTGGTTACTCACGAGACAATCAAGTATCTGGAATCTCACGGTTGGATCATCAACCGAGACAAGTCAGCCCTAAAACCAGTCAAAAGTCTGGAATACTTGGGGCTAAGGCTGGATTCAGACCAGAGGAAGATTTTCTTGCCTCAAGAAAAAGTGTCTTCTCTGAGAGATTTGATCCACCTGGTGGGTACAAAAAGACAGCCGTCCATACGCCTGTGCATGAGGCTGCTGGGAAAAATGGTGGCATCATTCGAAGCGGTGCCCTACGGTCAATTCCATTCAAGGAATTTGCAAAGGGCCATACCGTCAGCCTGGAACAAAAAAGTTCAGGCCCTAGACTTACCAATGTCCTTGTCCCCTTCCGTTCGCAAAAGCCTCCGTTGGTGGTTGGTTCCCCAGAATCTGAAAAAAGGGAAATCCTTCAGTCCGATTTCTTGGAAGGTGGTCACTACAGATGCCAGCCTTATAGGCTGGGGGGCAGTACTGGAGCAATGGTCTCTCCAGGGCAGATGGTCGGATGCAGAGAAGGCCCTGCACATCAATCTCTTAGAGATACGAGCAGCCCGGTATGCCCTAGTAGCATGGACATCCAAACTCCAAGGGTCCCCTGTCAGAATTCAATCAGACAATGCCACGGCAGTGGCATATATCAATCATCAGGGGGGCACCAGGAGTCGTGCAGCCCAGAGGGAAGTAAATCGCATCCTGAAATGGGCAGAAAGATATGTCCCAGCCATATCCACGGTCTTCATTCCAGGGGTGGAGAGATGGAAGGCGGACTTTTTAAGTCGCCAACAATTATGCCCAGGGGAATGGTCCCTTCACCCCGAGGTTTTCCGGGCAATATGTCAGCGGTGGGGAGCACCGGATGTAGATCTGCTAGCATCCAGATTCAGCGCAAAGGTGGACAGATTTGTCTCTCGGACAAGGGATCCCCTAGTTTGCGGCTCGGATGCTCTAGTGTTCCCTTGGGATCAGTTCAAGCTGATATATGCATTTCCACCGCCACAATTGTTGCCTCGATTACTCCGCAGAATCAGGGTAGAAAAGAAACCAGTGATTCTGGTGGCTCCAGCGTGGCCCCGAAGGGCATGGTACGCGGAGATTGTAAAAATGTCTGTGGGGAGTCCTTGGACCCTTCCACATCGTCCGGACCTGCTTTCGCAAGGACCGATATACCACCCTTCCTTACTAGCCTTAGGTTTGACGGCCTGGCTATTGAAGCCCACATTCTAAAAAAGAGAGGTCTCTCTAATCCTGTGGTATCTACCATGATCAATGCCAGGAAGCCGGTATCCAGGCAGATTTACTATAGAATCTGGAAGGCGTACATCGCGTGGTGTGAGGCCAAGAAATGGCATCCACGTAAATACGTAATAGGTAGGATTCTGGACTTCCTACAGTGGGCTGTAGATAGGAAGTTTGCCTTGAGTACTATCAAGGGTCAGATTTCGGCCTTGTCAATATTTTTTCAAAGGCCCTTGGCTTCGCATTCACTAGTCAAAACTTTTATACAAGGAGTGATGCGTATTAGCCCTCCGGTTAAAATTCCCATATGTCCATGGGACCTAAACCTGGTTCTATCGGTTCTACAGAAACAACCATTTGAACCATTACAGCACATTTCCTTGGTTCTTCTCACCAGGAAATTGATTTTTTTAGTAGCCATTTGTTCGGCTAAAAGAGTGTCGGAATTGGCCGCTATGTCCTGTAAGGAGCCATATCTGGTTATCCATAAGGACAGAGTAGTGTTACGTCCTCATCCAGCCTTTCTTCCTAAGGTGGTATCGAGGTTTCATTTGAACCAAGATGTGGTTCTTCCTTCCTTTTTCCCCAAACCTAGTTCGGTAGAGGAAAAGTTATTACATTCTTTGGATGTAGTAAGAGCAGTTAAAGCTTATCTAAAAGCCACTGCTCAGATTCGTAGAACGGATACTTTGTTTATTCTGCCGGAAGGCCCCAGAAAGGGTCAGGCAGCGTCAAAATCTACTTTAGCCAAGTGGATTCGACAGGTCATAATGCAAGCCTAGGGCTTGAGAAGGAGACCGCCTCCGTTCAAAGTTAGAGCGCACTCCACGAGAGCAGTTGGAACTTCATGGGCAGTGCATCACCAGGCCTCCCTGGCTCAAATCTGTAAGGCCGCAACATGGTCTTCGGTACACACGTTTACTAGGTTCTACCAGGTGGACGTTAGAAGTCAGGAGGATGTCGCCTTTGGGCGCAGTGTGTTGCAGGCCGCAAAAGATCCTCATGTCTGATAGCGCCCAGCTTATGTATGGTGTATCCCCCCCCTCATTGGGCATTGCTTTGGGACGTCCCACATAGTAATGACTATGTCGCTCTGTGTCCCGTGATGTACGAGAAAGAAAATAGGATTTTTATAACAGCTTACCTGTAAAATCCTTTTCTTGGAGTACATCACGGGACACAGAGCTCCCACCCCTCTTTTGGGGACACTTATTGCTTTGCTACAAAACTGAGGTACTCCCGGATAGGAGGGGCTTATATAGGGGAGGGTACTTCCGGTTTTGGAAGTTGCCAGTGCCAGCACCTGACGGTATCTATATAACCCACATAGTAATGACTATGTCGCTCTGTGTCCCGTGATGTACTCCAAGAAAAGGATTTTACAGGTAAGCTGTTATAAAAATCCTATTTTTTGGCATGGTACATTCAGAAGATTTCCTACTCCTGACTTATACAAAAATGATAAAAAGGAAGTGTAACCTCATGGTCAGAATCAGCATGGTACGTGATATCAGAAACATAGTGTTTTAAAGTGTATGCTAAGCCAAATGTTTTTTTTTTTATTTTAGTTTTGGTTAGATTGGGGAAAAACTAGAACTCCTGTTGGATTTGAGTCCTCATGCACACTGGACGTTTTTACAGCAGCTGTTTTTGGCTTTAGAAGTTTTTTTCTACAGTCAATAAACTCCCTATCATGTTATCCTATGTGTCCATGCACACATAGGCTGTTATCAGCAGTTTTTGGCTGGGGCGTTTTTTGTCTTTAACCACTTAACGACCCCCCACTGTAAATATACGTCGGCAGAATGGCACCGACAGGCAGAATCACGTATATGTACGTGATTGCCTTTGTATAGTTGGGGGGTCCGATCGGACCCCCCTTCTTTACAGTGAGCGGTCGTTTTACCTTCGGGAGCGATCCGGCATGAGGGGACGGCCGTTCGATTCCGGCCACCCCCTCTCGATCGCTCCCGGCGAATGAGAGCTTCCCCTGCCTGTGTACTTGTTTACACAGGCTGGAGAAAGTGATGTCATCTCTCCTGCGGCGCTCACATATACCGAGCGCCGTACAGGAGAAGATGCAGGTTAGTGCACACAACACTACACTGACACCAGGACACATAGGCACATAAATCGCCCCCCCAGGCCCCCCCAGATCACCCCCCAGTCATAGTGTCACTGATTGCAGTGACCATTTATTTAGTGATCACTGCAATCAGTGACATTTGTGACTGTAAAAGTGTCAGTACATTTAGTTTTAGGTCCAGTGTAGCCCCCTAACCCCCCCCCTAATAAAGGTTTAACCCCCTGATCACCCCCCAGATAACCCTTTCATCCCCTAGTACCGCCGTCGCTAAGCGATCATTTTTCTGATCGATGTCTTAGCGTCGGTGATGCTGATCGGTAGCCAGTAATTTTTTTTAGGTTTGCCGCAGGTTTTTATAGCGTCGGGTACCCCCATATATTACCTAATAAAGGTTTAACCCCCTTGATCGCCCCCCAGGTAACCCTTTCACCCCCTATCACCACGGTCACTAAGCGATAATTTTTCTGATCGATGTTTTAGCGTCGGCGGTGCTGATCGGTAGCCAGTAATTTTTTTTAGGTTCGCCGCAGGTTTTTATAGCGTCGGGTACCCCCATATATTACCTAATAAAGGTTTAACCCCCTTGATCACCCCCCAGGTAACCCTTTCACCCCCTAGCACCGCCGTCACTAAGCGATCATTTTTCTGATCGATGTCTTAGCGTCTGTGATGCTGATCGGTAGCCAGTCATTTTTTTTAGGTTCGCGGCAGGTTTTTATAGCGTCGGGTACCCCCATATATTACCTAATAAAGGTTTAACCCCCTTGATCGCCCCCCAGGTAACCCTTTCATCCCCTATCACCACTGTCACTAAGCGATAATTTTTCTGATCGCTGTCTTAGCGTCGGTGATGCAGATCGGTAGCCAGTAATTTTTTTTAGGTTCGCCGCAGGTTTTTATAGCGTCAGGTACCCCAATATATTACCTAATAAAGGTTTAACCCCCTGATCGCCCCCCAGGTAACCCTTTCACCCCCTATCACCACTGTCGCTAAGCGATCATTTTTCTGATCGCTGTCTTAGCGTCGGTGATGCAGATCGGTAGCCAGTAATTTTTTTTAGGTTCGCCGCAGGTTTTTATAGCGTCAGGTGCCCCCATATATTATCTAATAAAGGTTTAACCCCCTGATCGCCCCCCAGGTAACCCTTTCACCCCCTATCACCACTGTCGCTAAGCGATCGTTTTTATGATCGTTGTCTTAGTGTCGGTGATGCAGATCGGTAGCCAGTAATTTTTTTTTAGGTTCGCCGTCAGGTTTTTATATAGCGTCAGGTACCCCCATATATTACCTAATAAAGGTTTTAACCCCCTAATTGCCCCTAGTTAACCCTTTCACCAGTGATCATCATATAAGTGTTACGGGTGACGCTGGTTAGTTAGTTTGCTTTTTATAGTGTCGGGGCACCCGCCGTATATAACCCAATAAAGGTTTAACCCCCTGATCGCCCGGCGGGTGATATCAATTAGGTTTTAGCGTCAGAGAGGGTCTGCGTCACACCCCAGGCAGCGTCAGGTTAGTGCCAGTAACGCTAACACCCACGCGTGAAGCATACACCCCCCTTAGTGGTATAGTATCTGAACAGATCAATATCTGATCTGATCAGATCTATACTAGCGTCCCCAGCAGTTTAGGGTTCCCAAAAACGCAGTGTTAGCGGAATCAGCCCAGATACCTGCTAGCACCTGCGTTTTGCCCCTCCGTCCAGCCCAGGCCACCCAAGTGCAGTATCGATCGATCACTGTCACTTACCAAACACAACACACATAACTGCAGCGTTCGCAGAGACAGGCCTGATCCCTGCGACTCCAGTGCTGTAGGAGGTGATTTCGCCACCACAGTTAAAAAAAAAAAAAGCATATATGCCGAAGCATTGGGGCAGCAGGGGCGGAGGAGAGATTTTGCTCCTAATGCTGCGTACATACAGTCGAAATTCCGACGGAGGCTTGCCCGTGGAAAAGTCTGACCATGTGTACGCGGCATAACTTTTTCGGGAAGATGCCCCCATGCTTCGGCATATATAAATGGTGCATGTATGCCCATCATTAGAAGTGGGTGGATGAAGGGCGGTATTCTAATGGTGGGCATACCCACCGATCAATCTTTTTTTTTCGTTCAGCCAACAGGCTGCATGAAAAAAAAGATTACAATACATGTCCAACAAGGACCAGCAACGTACTGGTATGTTGCTGGACTTTGAATGTTTATACCAGAATGATGCCTGCGGGTTTAGGTATCATCTTGGTATCATTCTTTTCAGCCAGCGGCCGGCTTTCATGTAAAAGCAATCCTAGTGGCTAATTAGCCTCTGGACTGCTTTTACAAGCAGTGGGAGGGAATGTCCCCCCCCCCCCGGATATAAAAAGCGCCATTGGGAAATTGGGAAAGCATTTTATCACACCGATCTTGGTGTGGTCAGATGCTTTGAGGGCAGAGGAAAGATCTAGGGTCCAATAGACCCCAGTTTTTTCAAAAAAGAGTACCTGTCATTACCTATAGCTATCATAGGGGATATTTACATTCCCTGAGATAACAATAAAAATGATAAAAAATAAATAAATATGGAAGCAACAGTTTAAAAATAAAATAAAGCAAAATTAATAATAAAAAAAAAAAAAAAAAAAAAAAAAAAGCACCCCTGTCCTTCCCTGCTCTTGCCCAATGGCGAACGCAAGCGTCGGTCTGGCGTCATATGTAAACAGCAATTGCACCATGCATGTGAGGTATCACCGCGAAGGTCAGATCGAGGGCAGTAATTTTAGCAGTAGACCTCCTCTGTAAATCTAACGGGGTAACCTGTAAAGGCTTTTAAAGGCTTTTAAAAATGTATGTAGTTTGTCACCAATGCGCGTTTGTGCGAAATTTTAAAGCATGTCGTGTTTGGTATCTATGTACTCGGCCTAAGATCATCTTTTTTATTTCATCAAACATTTGGGCAATATAGTGTGTTTTAGTGCATTAAAATTAAAAAAAGTGTATTTTTTAACCCAAAAAAATGCGTTTGAAAAATCGCTGCGCAAATACTGTGTAGAAAAAAAAAATGCAACACCCACCATTTTAATCTGTAGGGCCTTTGCTTTAAAAATATATATATATAATGTTTGGGGGTTCAACATAATTTTCTTGCAAAAAAAAAAATGTTTTCATGTAAACAAAAAGTGTCAAAAAGGGCTTTGTCTTCAAGTGGTTAGAAGAGTGGATGTAAGCTTCCTAATGTTGTGTATAAAATGCCAGAACAGTTCAAAACCCCCCCAAATGACCCCATTTTGGAAAGTAGACACCCCAAGCTATATACTGAGAGGCATGTCGAGTCCATGGAATATTTTATATGTTGACACAAGTTGCGGAAAAACAAATTTTTTTTTTTTTTTTTTTTTGCACAAAGTTGTCACTAAATGATATATTGCTCAAACATGCCATGGGCATATGTGGAATTACACCCCAAAATACATTCTGTTGCTTCTCCTGAGTACGGGGATACCACATGTGTGAGACTTTTTGGGAGCCTAGCCGCGTACGGGACCCCAAAAACCAAGCACCGCCTTGAGGCTTTCTAAGGGTGTAAATTTTTGATTTCACTTCTCACTGCCTATCACAGTTTCGGAGGCCATGGAATGCCCAGATGGCACAAACCCCCCCAAATGACCCTATTTTGGAAAGTAGACACCCCAAGCTATTTGCTGAGAGGTATTGTGAGTATTTTGCAGATCTCACTTTTTGTCACAAAGTTTTGAAAATTGAAAAAAAAAAAGAAAAAAAAAATATGTTCTTTCTTCATTTTCAAAAACAAATGAGAGCTGTAAAATACTCACCATGCCTCTCAGCAAACAGCTTGGGGTGTCTACTTTCCAAAATGGGGTCATTTGGGGGGGTTTTGTGCTATTTTGGCATTTTATGGCCTTCAAAACTGTGATAGGTAGTGAGGAGTGAAATCAAAAATTTACACCCTTAGAAATCCTGAAGGCGGTGCTTGGTTTTCGGGGTCCCGTACGTGGCTAGGCTCCTAAAAAGTCCCACACATGTGGTATCCCCGTACTCAGGAGAAGCAGCAGAATGTATTTTGGGGTGCAATTCCACATATAACCATGGCATGTGTGAGCAAAATATCATTTAGTGACAACTTTTTGTAATTTTTTTTTTTTGACATTATTCAATCACTTGGGACAAAAAAAAAATATTCAATGGGCTCAACATGCCTCTCAGTAATTTCCTTGGGGTGTCTACTTTCTAAAATGGGGTCATTTGGGGGGGTTTTGTACTGCCCTGCCATTTTAGAACCTCAAGAAATGAGATAGGCAGTCATAAATTTAAAGCTGTGTAAATTCCAGAAAATGTACCCTAGTTTGTAAACGCTATAACTTTTGCGCAAACCAATAAATATACGCTTATTGAAATTTTTTTTACTAAAGACATGTGGCTGAATACATTTTGGCCTAAATGTATGACTAAAATTGAGTTTATTCGATTTTTCTTATAACAAAAAGTAGAAAATATCATTTTTTTTCAAAATTTTCGGTCTTTTTCCGTTTATATCGCAAAAAATAAAAATCGCAGAGGCAATCAAATACCATTAAAAGAAAGCTCTATTTGTGGGAAGAAAAGGGCGCAAATTTCGTTTGGGTACAACATTGCATGTCCGCACAATTTACAGTTAAAGCAGCGCAGTGCAAAATTCAGAATTCACCTCTGGTCCTTTAGCTACCAAATGGTCCGGGGCTTAAGTGGTTAAAAAACACCAAAACTAGTGGGTTCTGAGAGGATTTATTTGGCTGTTTTCAGCTGTAAAAACGCTCTAACGTAAATAAACGCAGATAAATGCTCAAAAATGTGGCTCACCGGCGTTTTTTTACGTTTTTGATCCATTGAAGAAATAAAAAAAACTCTAGAAAACGCTAAGGCGGAAAAACGCTAATAAATGCTAAAAACCGATTTTGCAAAAACTGAAAAACTCACTGCAAAGCTACTGGCGCTTTTATAAAATTATTTTAACGTCCAGTGTGAATGAGGCCTAATGCTGCTTCTTGGAGCTCTATTAAAGAGATTCAATCTCACTTCCTGCCCTGCTGACAATGATTTTGCTCACTTCCTGTCTAATAAAACGTTTTTAGCAGGACATGAAATGAGGGGAAATTTTTCTAAAGCCCTATTCACACTGGCATTAGAAACAGGCAATTGGGGTGCAATTTTGCTGCTCCCCGAATGCCTAGCAAAGCAGCCTACAATGAATAATATGGACAGCAGACAGAGGCGTTAACATTTGAAAAACATGTAGCGTTTGTTTGTGTCGCTTCACATCACTGTGTGGCAAAAATGAAGCTACATGTTGATTCTCTGGAGGAGTTAAAGCTTGTCAGCAAGTCTATGGAAGCACGCTGTAAACGCACCTGTATAGTTTAAGACAGGTCATTTGACAAGCGTTTGTTCAAAATTATTAGTAAGGTGGAAAAAAAAAAAATCCCCCTTAAAAAATAAATACAAATAATTTAGAGGGCATCTGGGGTGCGTTATTTAAAGCTCCTTAAACACATAAAAAACGAACGTTAATGCTAAAGGTGCATTGGTTCGCGTTAGTCAGTGTAAGGATTTTTTGCAAGTGTGAACTTAGTCTTACTGAGCCCTGGAGAACAGTAATAACTGAACAGGGGTTCTAACACAGCCCCACTCTTCTCAAAACAAAGAAAAAGTTTCTGACTCGACTTACATTTTAATGGCCTTGTTGTAAGTGCAAAAATATGTTTTTATTGTAACTTACTCTTTCCTACTTTCTTCTCAGTTGCCCCTTCCTACATAGAACAACAGGGGATACGGAAAGAAGGTACCACTTACGCTATTACAAAACTGGCATCTGCATCCATGAGACAGACTCCAAGGGTCATTGTACCAAGAATGGGCAGCACTGTGCCTTTGCCCATGGGCCCCATGATCTACGCTCCCCTGTGTATGATATAAGGTAGGAGGATCACGCAAACACTTGTGCAGAATACTTATTTTACCTGTACACCAAGTTCTACAATAATAATGTGATGAAACAGGCTTTCTCAACCTTTTTACCATTAAAGAACCATTGAAATAATTTTCAGTTATTATATCTGCAGATAGGTACATTTGGGTAATCAATATGTTTTAGCTATGATACTCAATAACAGAAGAAAGAATACCCAAGGCAGATAATTTTTCAACACCTCCTGTTGTGTGCAATAATTACATTTTTAGTGATAAACATTAAATTAAAACTGAACAAATATTGATGGCCAGAAAAATGGTGCTCCCTTACATTAGCAGTCTGTGGAGAAGGGCACTCTTACAGTAGGGATCAGTTGGGAAGGGGTCAGTGAAGAAATGCCCCCTTATTTGGGTGGTCAGTGGAGAAGGACCCTTTTACAGTGGTGATCAGTAGAGAAGGGCTTTCTTATAGTGGTGGTCAGGGAAGAGGGGCCCCTTACGTTGGCAGTCAGTGGGGATGGCGGTTAATAAAAAGATGCCCTCTTTCTTTGGTGGGCAGTGAAGAAAGGCTCCAAACATTGATAATTAGTGGAGAAGAACCTCCATACATTGGTGGTTAGTGGTGAAGGGCTCCCATGCATTAGTGGTCAGTGCAGCAGAGACCCCATACCTTGGTGGAGAAGGGTTCCCTTACATTGATGTCAGTGGAGATAGACCCTCTTATATTGGTAGTTAGTAGATAAGGGCCCCCACACATTGGACGTCAGTGGCTTCCTTACTTTGGTGGCGAGTGAAGACCTGTTCTCCTTCACAAGATGGTTTGTGAAAAAAGTGCCCCTTTACATTGGTGGTCAGTGAAGAAATGTTCCCCTTCACAAGATGGTTCATTAAAACGTGCCCTATTACATTGGTGGTTAGTGGCGAAGAGCCCCATATGTTGCAGGTCAGTGGATAAAGGACCCTGTACCTTGGTGAAGAAAGGCTCCCTTACATTGATGAAAGTGGAAAAGGGCTCCCTTACATTTTTGGCCAGTGAAGAAGTGTTCCCCTTACCACTGATGGTTTTTGAAAAAGTGTTCCCTTATATTGGTGGTGAAGGGTCTCATATGTTGGGAAATCTTCTCCCTATGTGTTGGTGGTCAGTGGAAAATGGCAGTTATACATTGGTGGTCAGGGTAGAACAACCCCAATTGTTTGTGGTCAGCAGGGAGAAGGGCCCCCCTATGTTTTTGGTCAGTGGGGGGGGTCTCTTTATGATTGTGGTCAGTGAGGAGTAGGACATAATTATGTTGATAGGGAGTGTGGAGAATAGCCCCTTACCTTGGTCATCAGTGGGGGAAAAGGTCCACTTACAGTATGTAGGTTGTCAGAAGGGCCCCTTACATTGGTAGTCAAACGATGTCCTCTTATATTGGTGGTCAGTGGAAAAATTACAGCTAAAAGATCATTGATGTCAGTGGATTTCTGTGAGAGAAGAGGCTTCAATGATCACATGCGGTTTGCTCTGTCAACTGATGTTGGGAGGACCACCTGCCACTGCTCTAAAAAAAAAACTTGTATCCTGTAATGGTATTCAAGTTGAGATGAGCTGTGTTTTGATGATGTTTCATTATTATACTGTAGCCTGCCAGACTTTGGATGGGGTGGCTGTATTTGTTTTCTTTTTCAGGCTTTTTTCTTTATTTCTGCCAGAAACACACTTCCAGTCTTTGGGTAACAATGCTCACCACTGTACTGTATGGAGAAGCAGCATTGTTACCCTAGGATGGGACTGCAATCACATCCTTCTTATCTTCTCCATAACATAGATGGAAGGGGTTCTGTAGTCCTTAGAGACAGCTGGGGACAATGTAACTGATAAAAGTCAGCACTGGCAGGGGCACAGGAAGTCATCAGCTTAGAAGATTTCTCGAATGAAAAATTACGTTTTTTTGGCACTTACCAAACTGATCTAAAAATGCTTTTAATGGTAAATTTAACAGAATAAAAAGGGTAAAATAAAAGAAGTTAATTGTTAGTCTAATCGCAATATATGGAAAGGCGCTAAATCTGTATAAAAATAACAATAATAAAGTGCCTCTATATAAAAGTATATGAAATAAACATAATATCCATAAACAAGTGAAAAATGTCTCTCATAAGTGATCACCATAAAACGAAGATCCAGTGAAGGAAGATGCAACACAGATAAAGTGCCAAATAATGATGATAAGGTGACCTTAGATCAGTGGTTCTCAACCTTCTAGTGCTGTGACCCCTTGATAAAATTTCATGAGTTGTGGGGACCCCTAACAGTAAAATTATTTTCGTAGCATGGGTTGTCAGCACCCAAGGCAAGACAAGTAATTTGCGCCCCTAACCCACGGACATTTAGTGTTTCCTGAGTCCCGTCCACCCGTACAGTATTAAAACCCCTTATGGTACATTTTAGGATGTACCACTCTTTCTCTGTTCTCCTTACTTTCCCTTTCATCTCTCTCTATCCTAATTTCTTGTTTTTTTCCCCCACCCCTCTCTCTAGCCGTCTTTCTTATTCTTTCTCATTTTTCCTCTCCCTTTTTCTTTGTTCCTCCCCCTTCCATGTAGTCTCTTTTTTCCCCCCCATCTCTTACTCCTTGGTGGGGGGGGGGGATTGGCTGGAATGGGATGGGTGGCAGTGCTGGCGGGGAGTTGGGATGAGTGACAGTGCAGCCAACTTAGGTGCTCTTGATCAAGGTCATCTGCTGATCTGAGAACTGTAGTGGGGACTTTTAATGGCAACTATAATCACAGGTAGTGTTACTCACTGTGTCTCCGACTTTGTGGTGTCTCGCAGCAGTGACACCTATGCCGAAATCTGAGGTCTCGTCCAGCCCCTCCCACTTCACATTCCTCACCAGTTAGCTGACCTCTAGTCTCTGTCCCCTAGGGATGCCACGAACTGAGTGAGCGGCCGCGGGCTCCAGGAACAGCCCTGCTGGGCAGTTGCAAAAAGGCTGGGAGAGCGGTGCGTGCTTCAGCAACAGCCCAGGATTTGGTGACCCCTGGCAAATCATCATTTGACCCCCGAGGGGGTTCCGGCCCCCAGGTTGAGAACCACTGCCTTAGATACAATATGTGGTGAAATGATAGTCCAGTGCAAAAAGGTGTAAAAAAAAGCAGAATTCGAGGTGACAGTGCTAAAATATATATATATATATATATATATATATATATATATATATATATTCAGAAATGTTATACAGTTTTTTTACAGTGCTAAAATATATATATATATTCGGAAATATTATATATACATATATATATATATATATATTGTGACAGCAGGAAGGTAAAGTCACCTGGTTGCATCCAGGGGGGTAGATATATTTCTCCCAGATTCAGGCTTTATGCCGACTTATACCTCTAGGGAGAGTGCTGGGCGTCGTGCAGGCAGGGAGTTGATGAGACCAGCTGAAGCTTGTCAGCTCGTTTAAGGCCTCTATAAAAACTCCCAGCTTCATTAGGTGTTTGCTCATGCCTGGAACCAGACCTGTGTGGACTGTCTAGGGAGAGTGAACCCCTGTGCGGTGAGACAAAGCCTGTGTGGCTATTTGTTTGGACATTTACTAAACCAGGGACTTAGGGACTAGGACAGCACCAGGCTGATCCCAGTTGTTAGTTTAGGAAACCTGCATGTTTAGTCAGAGGTCAAGCTGACCAAGGTTTATTTTGTTTGTTTCTTTTTGCTTTGCTGTGTTTTTGTCACTGTAAATAGAGAAATAAACCGCACCCTTTTGATCTTGAAAACCACAACCTCCGTCTGCTGGGCCTGTTTTTGTGTGGGGAGCCCATCCAGGGGGTCACACACACCCGCTGCTGAGCTAACCCCCTCACAGTTGGTGGAGAACCAGTGGCAGTTTTTTTTAAGCCAGCATGGAGGAGATACTGAAACAGCTGGCTCTAGCAAATGCCAATCAACAGCAGACAAATGCAGGTTTGCAAAAGAGCCTTGCAGCCCAGCAACAAGCCCAGCAGCAATCTGAGGCCCGCTTCATAGACCTGTTGCAGAAGCAAGAGCAGAGACTACAACAACAGATGGAAGCAGTAATGCAGCAACGTCCGCAGACCAGTGAGGAAAGCCGTCCCACTAATACCGCGTCATTTGGGGTGAGTCGTTTATTGACAAAAATGACTGGAGAAGATGATCCAGAGGTGTTTTTGACCACATTTGAAAGGACTGCTGAAAGGGAAAAGTGGCCTAAGGATCAGTGGGCTGGACTGCTGGCTCCTCTGTTAACTGGTGAATCGCAGAAAGCTTACTATGACCTAGAGCCTGACCAAGCAAAAGACTATGTGATGCTAAAAGCTGAAATATTGGCAAGGCTGGGTGTCACCCTGGCTGTCCGGGCTCAGCGTGTGCATAACTGGACTTTCCAGATTGGAAAACCCCCCAGGTCTCAAATGTATGATCTCATTCACCTGAGCAGGAAGTGGCTACAGCCAGAGACTTTGTCCGCACCGGAGATTGTGGAACGTGTTGTGATGGATCGTTTCTTGAGAGCTCTTCCTACCGCCATTCAAAAGTGGGTAAGCCATGGAGACCCAGAAACGGCCGGTAAACTTGTGGATCGTGTAGAGAGATACTTGGCTGCAGAGAACCTGACGGCCTCTTCCAGAGACTCTCGGACTTTCCACCCTAAGACCAGACCATCCCCAGGGGCGGATAAGATGATTCCAAGGGGTGAGGGTGGAGAGAGTGAGAGGGTGGGAGCTCTGCCCAGGGTTTGGCGAGAACAGCCTGGGAAGTCGGGGGCTCAAGAGGCAGCCAAAAGGATTGTTTGCTACCGCTGCCGGCAAGCGGGACATATTGCAGCCAATTGCCCGGTTGTGGAGGAACCCATGCAATGTGACTTTCTGACGGACAGACGTCAGTCGCTGTGTGCGACAGTCGCATGCACTGCCATTCGGGGAACTGAGAAACATTTATGCAAAATGTGTATTAATGGTAGAAATGTTGTGGTATTACTGGATTCAGGTAGCCTTGTGACCCTGATAAAGGCTGAATTAGTTAAAACAGAGGTCTCTGGGAATAGCAAGGTAGCTGTTATTTGTGTGCATGGGGACACCCGAGAGTATCCAGTGACTACAGTGTGTTTCAAGACCCCCAAAGGTACCCTCTCTCATCCAGTGGGGTTAGTATCTCAATTACCGCATGATGCCATTGTGGGAAGGGATTTTCCGAAGTTCTGGGAACTGTGGGATGATCCTGAGCCCCCCACTGGTGCCCCTATGTACCAGGAAGGTGATAGCCAGAACTCCTCTGAGAGTGGTGAGGACTCTCCAGAATTTCCCTTGTCAGTATTGGCAGGCGAGACTCAAGAAACTGGAGAGGAGCCCACCTCCTCAGACGAAAACCTACCGTCTGTGGAGTTTTCTGATCTTGAGGTTCACAGGGAAAATTTTGCCACAGAACAGTTAAAAGACCCCGCCCTAATAAAGGCACGGGAAAACGTAGTGGAAATAGATGGCGAGTTAGTGAACCCAGATAATACCTGCACTTACCCATACTTCAGCGTAGAGAAGGACCTACTGTATCGGGTGGCAAAAAGGGCAGAAGAAACCGTTGAGCAGCTTGTGGTGCCCAAACCTTACAGGAAGTTGGTGTTGGAGTTGGCCCATGGGCACATTCTTGGAGGTCATCTGGGGACAGAGAAAACCCGAGAGAGGGTATTACAGAGATTCTATTGGCCTGGGGTGATGAAGGACATAGAAAATTATTGTTCCTCCTGCCCTGTGTGTCAGAGGTCGGCCCCGATGCCACATTTCCGTAGCCCGCTGGTCCCTCTACCCATCATTGAGGTCCCGTTTGAGAGGATCGCAATGGATTTGGTAGGTCCTATAATCAAGTCCGCTAGGGGGCACCAGTACATATTAGTTATAATGGACTATGCCACCCGTTATCCAGAAGCGATCCCTCTCCGAAATACCTCGGCCAAAACCATAGCCAAAGAGCTATCTCTTGTTTTTAGCCGGGTGGGTATTTGTAAAGAACTGCTTACGGACCAAGGTACACCCTTTATGTCCCGGGTTATGAAAGAGCTGTGTAAATTGTTCAAAGTGACGCAATTGCGTACGTCTGTGTATCACCCCCAAACCGATGGGCTGGTTGAAAGATTCAACAAAACCCTAAAACAAATGTTGAAGAAAGTGGTGGATAGAGATGGAAAGGATTGGGACTGTCTACTTCCTTATTTGATGTTTGCTATTAGGGAGGTGCCCCAATCCTCTACGGGATTCTCCCCCTTTGAGTTACTGTATGGGAGACACCCAAGAGGGCTGTTGGATATTGCCAAGGAAACTTGGGAAAGTGAGAGTTCTCCCCACAGGAGTGTGATTGAGCATGTCGCCCTGATGCAAGATCGAATTGCACAGGTAATGCCCATCGTGAAGGAACATTTGGCCCAAGCGCAGTTGGCACAGCAGAGAGTGTACAACCGTGGAGCCAAGACCCGTACCTTTTCCCCGGGGGATAGGATATTGGTACTTGTCCCTACGGTTGAAAGTAAATTCCTTGCCAAATGGCAAGGCCCCTACGAGATAATGGAAAAAGTGAGCGAAGTGAATTACAAGGTCAGACAACCAGGAAGGCGAAAGCCCAAACAGATCTATCACGTTAATCTGTTGAAAGCCTGGAGGGATAGAGAGTCCCTAGTCGCAGAAACTTGGTCACCAGCTCAAACTGGTTGCGTGATTCCGGAGGTTGGAATAGCAGCCACCTTGTCACAACCCCAACAACAGGAGGTTAAGGAGTTTGTGCTTCGCAACAAGGAGGTGTTCTCTGAGCTGCCGGGACAAACATCTGGGGTAGAGCATGATATTATTACCCCGCCCGGTGAAAGGGTGAAGTTAAAACCCTATCGGATCCCAGAGGCCCGACGGGAGGCAATACGGGAGGAAGTACAGAAAATGCTGAACTTAGGGGTGATAGAGGAGTCCCAAAGTGATTGGTCTAGTCCCATTGTGTTGGTGCCTAAACCGGATGGGAGCTGGCGATTTTGTAACGATTTTCGTCAGTTGAACAAAGTTACAAAATTTGACACCTACCCCATGCCACGTATAGATGAGTTGATCGACCGGCTGGGAACAGCCCGATACATGACGACTCTTGACCTCACAAAAGGGTATTGGCAAATTCCCCTGGCCAAGTCGGCCAAAGAGAAAACCGCATTTGTAACCCCAGACGGGGCGTTCCAATATAAGAGAATGCCGTTCGGGTTACAGAATGCGCCGGCCACATTCCAGCGGAAAATGGACCAGATACTGAGGCCCCATCGGAAGTATGCTGCGGCTTACCTGGATGACGTAATTGTCCATAGCACAGATTGGGCCTCACATCTGCCAAAAGTGCAAGCAGTCCTAGACTCTATCCGGGAAGCGGGGTTTACGGCTAACCCCAAGAAGTGTACCATTGGGCAGGAGGAGGCCAAATATCTTGGGTACACCATTGGCAGGGGAGTAATAAAACCCCAACTCAACAAAGTCGAGGCCATCCAGAGTTGGCCACGTCCCAACAGCAAGAAGCAGGTACGGGCCTTTCTGGGAATCGCGGGTTATTATCGGCGCTTCATTCCCCACTTTGCTTCTAAGGCTGTGCCCCTAACCAACCTGACGAAAGGGAAAGGGTCGGTCATGATTAAATGGACCCCGAGGCTGAGGCAGCATTCCAATTCTTGAAACAAGCCTTATGTAGCCAGCCAGTGTTGTACTCACCCGACTTCTCTAAAGACTTTGTCGTACAAAGTGATGCGTCAGATGTGGGGTTAGGAGCAGTATTGTCCCAGGTCTGGAACGGGGAAGAGCACCCAGTCATTTACCTCAGCAGGAAGTTGAAGTCCCATGAGGTAAATTACGCCACGGTTGAAAAGGAGTGTTTAGCGGTGAAGTGGGCTCTAGATTCCCTTCGGTACTATCTGCTAGGTAGGCACTTTGACATGGTTACGGATCACGCTCCGTTAAAGTGGATGGCTCAAAACAAGGAGACAAATAGAAGAGTGAATAGGTGGTTCCTGGCCCTACAGGAATTCAACTTCACAGTAAAGCATCGCCCTGGCGTTCAAATGGGGAATGTGGATGCTTTGTCTCGAGTACATGAATGCCTGATTGCTGGTGTTCCAACCCCAAGGTTAAAACAAGAGGGGGGGGTATGTGACAGCAGGAAGGTAAAGTCACCTGGTTGCATCCAGGGGGGTAGATATATTTCTCCCAGATTCAGGCTTTATGCCGACTTATACCTCTAGGGAGAGTGCTGGGCGTCGTGCAGGCAGGGAGTTGATGAGACCAGCTGAAGCTTGTCAGCTCGTTTAAGGCCTCTATAAAAACTCCCAGCTTCATTAGGTGTTTGCTCATGCCTGGAACCAGACCTGTGTGGACTGTCTAGGGAGAGTGAACCCCTGTGCGGTGAGACAAAGCCTGTGTGGCTATTTGTTTGGACATTTACTAAACCAGGGACTTAGGGACTAGGACAGCACCAGGCTGATCCCAGTTGTTAGTTTAGGAAACCTGCATGTTTAGTCAGAGGTCAAGCTGACCAGGGTTTATTTTGTTTATGTTTCTTTTTGCTTTGCTGTGTTTTTGTCACTGTAAATAGAGAAATAAACCGCACCCTTTTGATCTTGAAAACCACAACCTCCGTCTGCTGGGCCTGTTTTTGTGTGGGGAGCCCATCCAGGGGGTCACACACACCCGCTGCCGAGCTAACCCCCTCACAATATATATATATATATTAGCACTTTTTGCACTGGACTATCATTTCACCACATATCTAAGGCCACCGTTGATCATTATTTGGCACTTTATCTGTGTTGCATCTTCCTTCACTGGATCTTCGTTTTATTGTGATCACTTATGACGGATATTTTTCACTTGTTTATGGATATTATGTTTATTTTATGTGGTAGCACTTTATTATTGTTATTTTTATACAGCCTTTCCATATTTCTTTCTCGTACATCACGGGACACAGAGCGACATAGTCATTACTAATGGGTTATATAGATACCGTCAGGTGCTGGCACTGGCAACTTCCAAAACCGGAAGTACCCTCCCCTATATAAGCCCCTCCCATCCGGGAGCACCTCAGTTTTTTGCCAGTGTCTAAGGTGTTGGCCAAGAAGAAACATGTGTTTTTCACTGAGCTTGCGTACAGGTTCTTTTGGGCCTCAGTAAGCTATTCTGGATCCGACCAAAAAAGCTTCATAGCTAAACGGTCGGTACCCGGGCCTTGCAGAGAAGAGCAAGGTTTTGCCTGTAATGCTTCTCTTAGGAGAGCTGGACCCTGGGATCCAGAGCTCTGGTCATACCCACGACCAAGATGTTTTCTGTGCAGGGTGCTATACAGGTCCAGGGGAGTGGAATCCTTGGGAACCCGGTCCCTGAAGGTTTGATTACAATGCCTGCCGTGATAGGTGAAGTTTGGGCTTTTGTGGACCAAACAAAGTCCTGCGGCGGGGAACAGGTAAGTGGGGGCCCCCAGGAACTTGGTTCTATTGGGGGACCCCCAAGCCTAATTTGTCTTTCTGTCTGTTACCTAATGGTATTCCCGCAAAATTCTGTGCATGCCTGTAACTACTAAAAAAATGTAATAATTTTTAATGGTGGTCAAGAAAAAAAATAAATACATTTTTTATATATATATATTTAATATATTAGACTGAGGTACCTGTGTTTGTCCACTAGAGGCCGCTGTGGAATGTTTTCTTGTCATGTGGACTAGCTTCTTCTCAGCAGAGCAAAGTCCAGGCAGATGGTGAGTTCTCTTATAGGAAACTGCTTCCTCTGCCATGTTGCAGTGCTCGTCCATCCCCCGGCCTGCGGCAAAGAGGGGCCCTGGCTCCTGTCCCTTGTTACCATATTTGAAATTAGCGCCAAAGGCGCACGTGCCCGCGCGCGTGCGCGTGCACGCGCCTCTATATATAGAGGTGAGCCGGGAAAGGGGGCGGAGCCTGGGGGATGACGCTCTGTGCGCGCCGCAGCGCTTCTGCGCATGTGCAGGCGTCCCAGCAGTTTAAAAAAACCACAATATTGTAGTGAGCTGGCTATGAAGTACAGAGACAGAGCTGGCAACATTTAAAGGCATACAGCAAGCGGTTGATACAGGCATCCCCTAGAAAGGCACATTAGTAGACACCAACTGTGATATAGCAGCAATTGTGCTAGACTATTCTCAGTAAAAGTGGTGTATTACGGCTGGAATACCTCAGCTTTAGGCTTAGGAATATGCCGTCCAGAAGCTCCGGAACTGAATCTTCCAGGAAGCGAAGGGGGTCTCATCGGGCTCGGAGGATCTTGGGCATACTCCTGCTGCACCAGTCTCCCCTGAAGTTCAGAGGTAAGTGACCGTAGAGACCCCGCAGGGGTACTTGGTACTGTGGCTGTCCTCAGTCACCTGCTCCTGTGTATGTAACAGAGGAGGTTTTTTCCTCAGCTCTGGGAGGATTAGAGAGAGATTGTCAACATTTATCGCTGCCTCCCTGTCAGGGAAAGCACGCCCGATCTCCGTCTCCTCCTTCAGAGTGCCTGTTAGCAGAGCAACAGTCCCATACAGGGATCGACCTGCCTGAAGGGGATCAGGATAAGGTTGATTCTGTTATAGAGGAATCAACAGTGGGGGAACCTTTTCTCAGCATCTCAAGCTGAAAGATTATGGGTTCAGTCTCTGACTAACATGGTCCGATCAGCATTTAAAAATGCACCTTGCGGAACCATCAACCACTACTGTATCCTCGTTGGGGTCGCTAGAAGCCCCCAGACTGTTTGTTCTTTTCCACTTCACCCTTTACTGAAAGGGCTCATTTACCAGGATTGGGAACGTCCTGAGAAAATATTTATTCCCCCAAGAGATTTTCGGTGGTCTATCCCATGGAGGATAAGTTCATCAAAAAAAAAAAAAAAAATGGAAGGTCCCTACAATGGACGCAGCCATCTCTTGTATGTATAAATCACTGACATGTCCAGTGGATAATGTCCAAATGTTCAAGAACCCAATAGATAAAAGATTGGAGTCCTTATGAAAATCTGCTTGGTGATACAACCAGCAGTAGCAGCTATTGGGGTCTGCTAAGCAGTGAAGGATCATTTGAAACAGGTCTTGAGGGACTTGACAGATCAGCAGGCTTTGCCCTAGCTGATCTACCTAGAGCCTTAGGCTTTGCGGTTGACGCCATAGAGGATTCAGTCCATCAGGCCTCCCGCCTTACGCTGTCTATAGTACATATGCGTAGGCTCCTATGGCTCAAAAACTGGTCTGCTGAAGCTCCCTGTAAAGAATGGCTGGTTAGCGTCCCATTTCATGGTGAACGCTTATTCAGGGAAAACCTGGACAAATATATCCAGAAAATTTCCAGCGGTAAAAATACGCTCTTGCCGGTTAAAAGCAGAGTTAGAGGTCCCTCTTTAAGAGGCCTGCTTCTCCAGTCCCTGGGGCATCGGCTGTGTAACAGTTCCGACGGCCTCCTTGGTCAAATCCCGGGGGTAAAAAACAGGGACAGTAGCAGGGTAATGAGAAACCCTGGGTCAGGGGAGGTACAAAACTTCCCCCAAAGTTAAATTCATGAAGCCCCCACTCAGTCGGGTGGGGGGAGGACTCCAGTTGTTCGCAAGAGACCTGGCGGGACACGATCAAGACAGATAGGTGCTCTCCGCAGTAGGTTTGGGATACAGTTTGGAGTTAAAAGACTCTCCTCCTTCCCATTTTTGAGGTCAAACGTGCCAAGGGATCCCCGGAAGAGAGAGTCCCTCCTGTTGGCACTAGAACAACTATTGCTCCAAGGAGTAATTATGGAGGTTCCCCTGGAAGAATGAGGGTTCAGGTTTTACTCAAACCTCTTTACAGTCCCGAAGCAAACGCGGACGGGAGGCCCATATTAATTCTAAAAGGGCTATACAAATTCCTGTATATCAGGACTTTCCGATGGAGTCGATCCGATCGGTGGCCACTGCCCTACAAGGGGAGGATTGGTTAGCCACGATCGACATCAAAGATGCTTATTTGCACATTCCCATCTTTCCAGTCCACCAAAAATTTCTACGCTTTGCAGTAGAAGGGCGCCATTTTCAGTTCAGAGCCTTACCCTTCGGTTTGGCCACAGCACCACAAGTGTTTACAAAAATTCTGGCCCTTTATTGGCCAATCTAAGAACACAAGGTGTAATGATAATGGCATATCTGGATGACTTGTTGCTGATAGACCACTCAGTGAAAAAACTAGACGTGGTCGTTCACAAGACGATCAAGTATCTGGAATCTCACGGTTGGATTATCAACCGAGACAAGTCAGCCCTAAAAACCAGTCAAAAGTCTGGAATACTTGGGGCTAAGGTTGGATTCAGGCCAGAGAAAAATATTCTTGCCTCGAGGAAAGGTGTTGTCTTTGAAAGATTTGATCCACTTAGTGGGTACAAAAAAGACAGCCGTCCATACGCCTGTATATGAGGCTGCTGGGAAAAATGGTGGCATCATTCGAAGCAGTACCCTACGGTCAATTCCATTCAAGGAATTTGCAAGGGGCCATACTGTCAGCCTGGAACAAAAAAGTTCAGGCCCTAGACTTACAATGTCCTTGTCCCCTTCCGTTCGCAAGAGCCTCCATTGGTGGTTGGTTCCCCAGAATCTGGAAAAAAGGAAATCCTTCAGTCCGATTTCTTGGAAGGTGGTCACTACAGATGCCAGCCTTATAGGCTGGGGAGCAGTACTGGAGCAATAGTCTCTCCAGGGCAGATGGTCGGATGCAGAAAAGGCCCTGCCCATCAATCTCTTAGAGATACGAGCAGCCCGGTATGCCCTAGTAGCATGGACATCCAAACTCCAAGGGTCCCCTGTCAGAATGCAATCAGACAATGCCACAGCAGTGGCATATATCAATCATCAGGGGGGCACCAGGAGTCGTGCAGCCCAGAGGGAAGTAAATTACATCCTGAAATGGGCAGAAAAATATGTCCCAGCCATATCTGCGGTATTCATTCCAGGAGTGGAGAATTGGAAGGCGGACTTTCTAAGTCGCCAGCAATTAGGCCCAGAGGAAGGGTCCCTTCACCCCGAGGTTTTCTGGACAATATGTCAGCGGTGGGGAACATCGGATGTAGATACTTCTAGCATCCAGATTCAACGCAAAGGGGGACAGGTTTGTCTCTCGGACAAGGGATCCCCTAGCTTGCGGCTCGGATGCCCTAGTGTTCCCTTGGGATCAGTTCAAGCTGATATATGCATTCACACCGCCACAATGGTTACCTCGATTACTCCGCAGAATCAGGGTAGAAAAGAAACCGGTGATTCCGGTGGCTCCAGCGTGGCCCCGAAGAGCGTGGTACGCGGAGATTGTAAAATTTCAGTGGGGAGTCCTTGGACTCTCCCACGTCGTCCGGCTTTCGCAAGGACCGATATACCACCCTTCCTTACCAGCCCTAGGTTTGACGGCCTGGCTATTGAAGCCCACATTCTAAAAAAGAGAGGGCTCTCTAATGCTGTGGTATCTACCATGATCAATGCCAGGAAGCCGGTATCCAGGCAGATCTACTATAGAATCTGGAAGGCGTACATCGCGTGGTGTGAGGCCAAGAAATGGCATCCACATAAGTACGTAATAGGTAGGATTCTGGACTTCCTACAGTGGGCTGTAGATAAGAAGCTTGCCTTGAGTACTATCAAGGGTCAGATTTCGGCCTTGTCAATATTTTTTCAAAGGCCCTTGGCTTCGCATTCACTAGTCAAAGCCTTTATACAAGGAGTGATGCGTATTAGTCCTCCGGTTAATATTCCCATATGTCCATGGGATCTAAACTTGGTTCTGTCGGTTCTACAGAAACAACCATTTGAACCATTACAGCATATTTCCTTGGTGCTTCTCACCAGGAAATTGATTTTTCTAGTAGCCATTTGTTCGGCTAAAAGAGTATCGGAATTAGCAGCTATGTCCTGTAAGGAGCCATATCTGGTTATCCATAAGGACAGAGTAGTGTTACGTCCTCATCCAGCCTTTCTTCCTAAGGTGGTATCGAGGTTTCATTTGAACCAAGATGTGGTTCTTCCTTCTTTTTTCCCCAAACCTACTTCGGTAGAGGAAAAGTTATTGCATTCTTTGGATGTAGTAAGAGCAGTTAAAGCTTATCTAAAAGCCACTGCTCAGATTCGCAGAACGGATACTTTGTTTATTCTGCCGGAAGGCCCCAGAAAGGGTCAGGCAGCGTCAAAATCTACTTTAGCCAAGTGGATTCGACAGGTCATTATGCAAGCTTATGGCTTGAGAAGGAGACCGCCTCCGTTCAAAGTTAGAGCGCACTCCACGAGAGCAGTTGGAACTTCATGGGCAGTGCATCACCAGGCCTCCCTGGCTCAAATCTGTAAGGCCGCAACGTGGTCTTCAGTACACACGTTTACTAGGTTCTACCAGGTGGACGTTAGAAGTCAGGAGGATGTCGCCTTTGGGCGCAGTGTGTTGCAGGCCGCAAAAGATCCTCATGTCTGATAGCGCTCAGCTTATATATGGTGTATCCCCCCCCTCATTGGGCATTGCTTTAGGACATCCCATTAGTAATGACTATGTCGCTCTGTGTCCCGTGATGTACGAGAAAGAAAATAGGATTTTTATAACAGCTTACCTGTAAAATCCTTTTCTTGGGAGTACATCACGGGACACAGAGCTCCCGCCCCTCTTTGGGGACACTTATTGCTTTGCTACAAAACTGAGGTGCTCCCGGATGGGAGGGGCTTATATAGGGGAGGGTACTTCCGGTTTTGGAAGTTGCCAGTGCCAGCACCTGACGGTATCTATATAACCCATTAGTAATGACTATGTCGCTCTGTGTCCCGTGATGTACTCCCAAGAAAAGGATTTTACAGGTAAGCTGTTATAAAAATCCTATTATTGCGATTATCACTGTTTATGTATGTGGGGACACTACAAGGAATGGCAGCTTTATCCTTTGAACATTAATTAGTGTACAGATACACTTGTGCAATAATAATTTATTATTTGTTTTTGATTCACGTGTTCTCAAACACAGAGTAGCGCACTAGTTCTTACACTTTTACCTAATTGTTGGTATGTAGACTATTTAAGAATATTATCTAGCTATATCATAGAAATGCATTTGTCTTAAAAACAAAGATAATTGAGGGTTTCTTGCCACCTAACATAGGTGGACTGATTGTTTACTCTGGTCAGCTGTCCTAATCCTCCATGGCTTATGTAGAACAGTAGGGGTGTGGTGCACACTTTAACCACTTCAGCCCCTGGGGATTTGGCTGCCCAATGACCTGGCCATTTTTTGCGATTCAGCACTGCGTCGCTTTAACTGACAATTGCACGTGCGATGTGGCTCCCAAACAAAATTGATGTCCTTTTTTTCCCACAAATGGAGCTTTCTTTTGGTGGTATTTGATCACCCCTGCGGTTTTTATATTTTTGCGTTATAAACAAAAATAGCATCAATTTTGAAAAAAAAGCAATATTTTTTACTTTTTGCTCTAAAAAATATCCCCCAAAAATATATTAAATTATTTTTTTTTAACTCAGTTTAGGCCGATACGTATTTTTCTACATATTTTTGGTAAAAAAAATTGCAATAAGCGTATATTGATTGTTTTGCGCAAAAGGTATAGCGTCTACAAAAAAGGGGATGGTTTTATGGCATTTTTATTATAATTTTTTTTTTAACTGGTAATGGCGGCGAGCTACGATTTTTTATCATGACTGCGATATTGCAGCGGACACATCAGACACTTTTGACTCTATTTTGAGACCATTGTCATTTATACAGCGATCAGTGCTATAAAAATGCACTGATTACTGTATAAATGTCACTGGCAGGGAAGGGTTTAACCACTAGGGGGCGGGGAAGGGGTTAAGTGTGTCCTAGGGAGTAATTCTAACTGTGGGGGGGCTGGGCTACGAGTGACACGACACTGAGCACTGCTGATGACAAGGAGCAGACGATCAGTGTCCTATCACTAGGCAGTACAGGGAGATGCCTTGTTTACAACGGAATCCCCCTGTTCTGCCGCTCCGTGACATGATCGCGGGACACCAGCAGACATCGAGTCCGCGGGTCCCGCGGGCACAGTCACGGAGCTTGCGGCGCGCGCGCGCTAGGCGGCAGATTCAAAGCAACGTATATATACGTTGCTTTGCCTGCCCGTGCCATTCTGCTGACGTATATCTATGTTAGGCAGTCGGCAAGTGGTTAACTCGAATAGGTCACATTCAGCACAACGTGGGGTTTCATTTTTGCCACACAATGTGTATAGCCCTGAGAAGCTGCATGTCCTTGTTTAGGTGGGCATTTTGGAGGGCTCAACTGTACCCTTTTACCACCCCTAACCACTCATGTGAATGAGTCCTTAGATAAATCGGTGTGTATCATTGACCCCCCAGTGTGGTATATGAATCTGCAATATATTGAAGTTTTTTTTTTCTGTTTTAATGCAGGGAGTTGCAGGCGATGGAGGCACTGCAGAATGGCCAGACACCCCTAGATGGAAGTATGGAAGGGCAGACTGCTGTAGCTGCAAGCCATGCCATGATAGAAAAGATTTTAGGTGAAGAGCCACGGTGGCAGGGTGAGAACATTTTGCTGACTGCTCAATTGTGAAATGTCATTTCCATGTTCATCCTTTCTGTCAGCATTATCTTGAGATTTTCAGGAGTTGAAGAGTTCAAGACGTAGTCCCTACTTTATCTTCTCTGTGCCTTCATGGTCCCAGGAAGATGTTTTAGTGGATTAGGTTGTACATTTTTTTTTCTCTGGAGTCCTAGTAAACTGCCAGTGTAATACTGGTGTGCTTATCAGTCAGGTAGTCTTATGCCGCGTACACACGGCCATTTTTCTCGTCGAGAAAAACGTAATTTTTCCCATTCGAAGGGAAAAACGATAGTCTGTGGGCTTTCTGTCGTTTTTTTCGACGAGAAAAACTGCATTAAAAACGACGAGAAAAATTAGAACATGTTCTAATTTTTCTCGTCGTTTTTTTCGACATGTTTTCCGCGGCAGTGTTTCCCATAGGGAAACACTGCCGCGGAGCCCACAGACGGTCGTTTTTCTCGACAAGAGAAAAAACGACGTGAAAAACGACCGTGTGTGGGGAACAAGCCGTTCCCTCGTTTTTAATGACATTATTCACGGCGGTTTTTTAACCGCCGTGAATATTGATCGTGTGTACGCGCCATTAGGCCTCATGTACACTGCTGCTGGTAAACGGACGTTTAGGAGCAGTTGGCCATTTTTTTCAACTGCTCCTGAACTCTCCTCTAAGTTATCTTATCAGTACATGTACACAGGGTTGTTTCTAGTAGTTTCTAGGCAGTTGAGTTTAGAGGCTTTTTTTGGAAAGCAAAAAAATGTTGTTTAGACGCTGAGTTTAGAGGCATTTCAAGCGGCAAACGCTTCTAAACACGGTAACCATTCTGCCATTCTGTGCAAAAAAATGTATGTTAGCCCTAAATCTATTTTTCAGGATACTTGGTATTATGCCTCACTATATAGTTTTCCTAAAGCCCAGCTCTGGGAAATTTATAAATGACCTCTTGTAGTGGGGATGTGCACACACTGCAAGGGTTAACTGCTCGCTTTATTTAGGGGAGAGGAGAAGCTCATTAATTTACCTGATCTTCTGCTTCCCCAACTGTCCTTTGCCGTCATCACGCCCAGTGCAAGGCTATGGACTCTGCATTGATCTTGATGATGTCAGGACTTTAGACCCCTTGATCGTAGGAAAGAAGTCTGGTCTAGCAATGAGGAGGAGTGGAAGATTGGGTAAGTAAATCCTTTTTTTTGTGTCACCCAGACCTAAATGAGCAAATAACCCTTGCAGCGTGGGCGTAGCTCCACTGCAGGGGATAATTTTAAAGTTTCCTGAAGTTGGGCTTTCTGGACATTCTGCTAGTAATGACAAGCTGACAACACTAATCCACTCAGCTGTCAGTCTGCCGTGCAAGCTCCTGATAGGCAGCCCAACAGCCAAATGAAGGCACACACACGGCCGGCTGACAGTGCTTCTGCTTATTTCAAGGCAATGGTTTAAAGTGATATTAAAATCTTGTTTTTTTTAAGTAACAAACATGTTACACTTACCTGCTCCGTGCAGTGGTTTTGCACAGAACAACCCAGATCCTTCTCTTCTCTGGTCCCTCACTGGCGCTCCTGGTCTCTCCCTCCTGCCGAGTGCCCCCCCAGCACGCAGCTCGCTATGGGGGCACCCGAGCCGCTGCTCTGTGTGTCTCTCCTCATTGGCTCACTGACTTTGACAGCAGCTGCGAGCCAGTGCACCCGCTGCCGTGTCTCAGCCAATCCAGAGTGGGAGACTCGGACAGCCGAGGCTCTCGTGCAACATCGCTGGATCAAGATGGTGCTCAGGTAATAGCATAGAATGCATGAAGATAAAAACCCTTCTCCCTTTAAAGTCACTTTAAGCTGGACATACATGGCTCGAATTTCAACCCAAATTCAAGCTTTGGGTGGCCCTTTAATCACCACACAAGTTCATAAAACCGATTAAAAAAATTGAAGGAGCCATGTGGAAAATTGTCAGCTGAACAGTGATTTAATCTGGTCAGATGCAGTCACTGTTCAGGTGTTGAAGCAGTCAAGGGTGCCGTAGCTGCTGAATACAATAGCTGGCAGCGAATATTCCTCTATCCACGCTGTTTATCATTGATGGAAGAATCTATTGATTTTCTCTCATTCAGCCTGTGGAATGACCAAGTGAAATCTAGGTGTATATGGATAGCTTTAAGTCGGCCATTTGGCTTGTTCAGCAGGGACCGGCCAAACTTTGTTCCATGTATGGACAGGCTGGTTGTACAAAAGTCAACCAGCCTGTTTGATTTTCCCTGCTTGATCAGTGTCGCCGGTTATAGCCTCAAGGACTCAATAATCAAGTTGAAAGCATTTCTTTCAATTACTACTTGTGTATTTAATACTAATTCATATAAACCCATGGTACGTAAAGCTACTATCTATATAGATGCTGTAATAGATCAAAATTTGATCTTAGATGATGGATTTTATAAATACAGCACTCAATCAATATATTGGTCCTATACACTTATTAATAAAATACCTCAATCAATAAATTATACATAAAAAGTGCACAGTGCGTACATACATTATGCTGATTAATTTTTTATTAAGAGTTTTAAAGCATTACAGATAATCCCCCAAGAAAAACATAAATTTGTGATGAAATCTCCACTCTACAGGTCAATAGGTACAATTAACACTCCACAAGTAAAAAATGCGCATGAGTCCAAAGTCACTAATATCTCAAAGGTATATAATCAAATGGCGCATGTACAAAAAGATGTACAGTCAGTGAACATGGGGTCCAGGCTCCGGGGGGAGAGGGATGAAGCGGAGGCTGGAAGAATAATAATAATAATAGGAGAAGTCACATGTGCAAGCTCAGGGCTGCCATTCAAGGTGAAACAGAAACCATGTTCCAGGGTACTGTAAAGAAAAGCAAGGGAGAGGCGCCTCTGAGTGCAGACGTTTTAAAACAATTTAATAAAGGATAGTGCTACAAGCAACTCACATTTGTATGGTTAAAAACGTGCATTGTACGAAATCCAGTTAGAAGAGGAAGATGTCATCAGGTCTGTCACGGAGTATCTCCTCCTGCTGGGGCGCTGTGCTGCTGATAGTCAGTTCACTGCTGTAGATGGTATGGATACGGCCGTCAGCGGTGAAGAAAAGCAGTGCAGGGCCTTGGAGATGTTGATCGAATAGCAGGCGAGGGCCGATGACGTCACTGGCGTGCGACGCGTTTCCCGAGCCGGCGTACTGCGTGTAGTGTGGCAGTCGCGCTCCTTTGTCAAGCTAGTGAATGGGTTGGAGGAGCTAGTATTTGATAGACAAGGCAGTGGGCGGACGGAAGCGGAGGGGGCGGAGATAGACGAGAGACGGAACTGGGGCGGGGGAGGGGGGGGGTTTGTTTGGAAGTGTCAGCAGAGAGAGCTCTAGATAATGGGACCAGATGAAGGTGGTAGTATGGGGACAAATTGAACATGAAATGACATATAAAAAATATATAAAATAAAAATGGAAATGGAGAGGGAACTGATAGTGTGGGAGGAGGGCAGAAAATATACATATACAAATGTATTCATGGGGAATAGCAGGGGCCAGCTGGGGTAGATGATAAAAATAAAAATAAATAAATGATAGAAAAAAATGTGTGCATAATAATGGTTTGAGGGGGGGGGGGGAATGTTTGTGGGTTATTAGGGGGCTGTTTATGTTATTATATTATATTAGCTAACACATATATTTGTATTTATATTTATTTGGGGAGGGGGGGGGAAGGGGGGGGGAAAGGATTGGTATAGTGACCAGCAGCGGATGGTGTATGTGCATATGGATGCCGAAGGTGTATGGAAAGGGACCATAATGTCTAGAGGGGTATATGAACATGAGGGACGGAAAAATATATATATATATATATATATGCATATGTATAAAACACACATATAAAAACATGTGTACACATATACACATGCATACATAGAAAAGCATGTACAAAATATGTATGAACGACCAAGGTAATGAAAGTTATGTGTGCATATACATACATACATATACACGCACATACAAATGCAAGTACATGATTGAAAATAACATGGGGTACATAGTAGTAAATATGGCATTACAACAATACACAGATATCGAAAAATATGAAGAAATGTGTATACGTATGCATATATACATATACACACATATACACATACATGAACAGCAACAGTATTCAATCAGGAAAGGGGGGGGGGGCAGGGGTTAGAGAAGGGAAGGGGATAATAAATAAAATAAGTTGGAGAGGGGGTGGGTTGAAACAGCAAGGGGGGGGAGGGGAAAGGGGAGGAAAAAAAAAAGGGGTTGGGGGGAAAAGAGAAGGGGGGGTTGATTAGAAGAGAGACAGAAATATAGATAGGTGACACAGAAGGGAAAGATAGAGAGGGGTCCACGGGGGGGGGGGGGGTTGTTGTTTTTAGGGGGTATACTTACACACACCCGCCACCCCCAAGTATCGAAACAACAATATACGGTATATGATAACCTGTAAAACACATATAGTATCAGAAGTGGAATTACATGTGGAATTACATGTTGGCAGGATAGGTTATCACAGTATTAAAGATATTAAAAATATTATTAAAAATATTATGTATTGGAACTGTTCTCAAGATTGTTAGATTAAAGTTAATAATAGCAGCAGTAGCGTGGGGGAGGGAAAGAAAATATAAAAATATTGAAATATTAAAATATTAAAAGATTTTTTTAAAAGATTTTTTTTAAAAATATTATAAGATGGTGTGTATTTCGATGCTCTCATTGATACCTCCAGGTGAGAGAACATCTAGGCTATAAATCCAATAGGTCTCGCGGGCACATAGTTTCTTGAATCTTTCGGCTGCAGGGAGGGATTTATCGATTTGTTCGATAACCCACACCTGGAGTCCTACAGTGGCTCCTTGATGGAATCTGGCGAAATGTTTGGGGACGCTGTGAGGGTCTGTACCACCCTCTATAAATCTACGGTGTTCCCCAAATCTCTGTCTTAATGGACGTATGGTACGGCCTGAGTACATTAGGCCACAGGGGCAACTAAGGCCGTATACCACAAAGTCTGATGAGCAGTTGAAGAATTCCCTCAGCTGATATGTTTTCCCTTTTGTACTGAAACTTTTTTGGCCATGTTGAACAAATTTGCACGTTTTGCAAAGTGCTTTGCGGCATTGATACATTCCTGTGATGGGTATAAGGACAAGTATGGGTGTAAATGAAGTAATGGTTGGTTTGAGTTTGCTGGGGGCGAGTTTGTTCTTCAAATTCGGAGCCCTTCGGTAGGTAACTCTAGGGTGAGATGGCAGTTCAGATTTCAAATGTGGGTCCTGCTGGAGGATGTTCCAATGTTTGACTAGAATTTTTTCCATGTTCTTGTGTCTGGAATGAAACGTGGTTACAAATCTGATTGAATGGTCACCTGTTTTTTTCTCGGTCTTTGGTGGTTTGCCCTGAAGGTAGAATTTGTGTGCATCATCAACTAGATTTTCGGGATACTTTTTGTCCATAAATTTCTTTTTGAGGTTGGTACTGAGTTGAATGTAATCATTGTCTCTGGTGCAATTCTGTCTGAGTCGACAGAATTGGCCCCTGGGTATATTATCAATCCATTTTTTGTGGTGGCAGCTCTTATAATGTAGATATGAGTTTCCAGCCGTAGGTTTGATATAGTTTCTGGCGAAAATGGTGTCGTTGTCATGTCCAAGTTCCAATTCTAGAAAGGCTATGGTGGAGGGGTCGCAAACGGACGTAAAAGACAGCCCATAAGTGTTGTTGTTACAATATTGTACAAAGGGATGGATAAGTTCAAGGGGGCCATCCCAAATAATGATGATGTCGTCTATATAACGTCCAAAAAAGACAATATTAGCTGCGAATGGGTTATTGGTATGGACATGATGGGTCTCCCAGAAGCCCATGGCTAGGTTGGCATATGAGGGAGCAAAATTGGCCCCCATAGCTGTGCCTTGTGACTGCAGGTAGAAGTCTCCATTGAAATTAAAATAGTTGTGGGTCAGACAGAATTGGGTGGCTAGTTTGATGAAGTTGGCCTGTCGGGGATTGACGAGTGGTTCCAAAAGAAGAAATTGTTCCAGTGCCATGAGTCCAAAAGTGTGTGGGATGGATGTGTATAGTGAGCATACATCAAGTGACAGCCAGGAATAGGAGGATTCCCACCTGTAGGGGGAAAGAAGTTCCAAAAGGTGTGTACTGTCACGTATGTAAGATGGTAATTGACGAACAATGGGTTGAAGGAATAAATCTATATACATGCTGAATCCTGTAGTCACACTGTTCATGGCTGCTACAATAGGTCTACCTGGTGGGTTTTCTGGGTTTTTATGAATTTTAGGCAAGTAATAGAAGTATGGAATGTGATAGAATTGTTTGCGTAAAAATGCGCTTTCTGTTTTGGAGATAATGTTGTCTTTGAGAGCATGGGTTATTAAGACATCCGCTTCTTTAGCAAATTCTATGGTTGGATCTTTGTTGAGTTTGATGTAGGTGGTACTGTCAGACAGGAGTCTGTAGGCTTCCTTTAGGTAATCGGTTTTGTCTAAGATGATGATGCTTCCTCCTTTATCAGCAGGTTTTATTACAATGCTGTCCTTGTGTAATAATAGATCTAATGCTTTAATTTCTGATGGTGAGAGATTGTTGTTGTAACGGCACCCCAATATAAAGGGGTAAAACGCCATTTACGATGTTCCCTCTCCTAGACACACATCCACTCGCTACCAATATCCACAGCTAAAAACCCTTTCCCATAGGAACCAATCCCTCTGGAAGAAAACGAGACGCACTCTGTCTTCTTCTGTAATAGGAATCACTTTATTATTGAGAAACATTGTAACTTTATACACAATTCAATACACCTGATTTAACATGAACAAGGGCCCAGCTCCACCCACACATCCCAAGACTCAACACCTCATCCTGACGTCTGCTAGGCTTCAAAAGATCCCACACAATACACATCTTCTCACAAAGGGTTGGCAGCCAGTCTGTCTGGCACTTTACAATACACACAAAGACAGACTTAATGAACAATAGAATGCAAAACACCTTAATTCCTCACAGCAATGATTACATAACCCCCACACACAGTATACATCCAATCTTTATACAATGTATATACAGCCTTGAATATGGCTATCACAGACCATATCGGGGGTTTCTTTTATTCACCCTGTGTCCAAAGTGACCCCACTGTCACACATCTCCCCTTTCGGCAGGGGACTAACAGAGGAGGGGACCCCAGACGGGTCTACTCCGAAGTTAGTCCATGGGTCCATTCTTCCAATGCTGGTATCCACCCAGTACCACAAATGAATTGCTCCAAGCAGAGCATTACTTACCCAGCCAACCTCTGCCTCTCTCAGAGAACATACCCGCCACTGGGGAGAAGACAGGGTGACTGGGCTCAGTCCGTCATGCTGTTGGGGATCTGGGTCGACTGCCCGGCATCCCTGGGGTATACAAGTGGAGACTGAAGTCCCATCCACTTGTGGTAGGTGGAAGTCCCCCAGTGCTTGCAAAGCAAGGCTGACATCCTCCTGTCTCAGTGTCACACCATTTTCTGGGGTTGTGTCAGTGAGGACTGAAGTCCCATCTACTACCACAGGAACTCCCTCTTCTGTTAGTTGAGAGCAGAGGCCCGTGGCACTCGGCTCTGTTGCCAGCTCTAGTTCTCTCTTTTGTCGCTTATCCTGCAGCTGGATGCCTCTAATGGCTTCCTGAATGGCGGTCTCTGATGGGTTAGCACCATATAATGCCAACCGCTGTCGCACTCGTTGCTGAAACAAATCTTCAACTGACCGGGGTCCTGCATCACCATCTCTCTGGTCCATCTCGGCTCTCAAGTAAGTCTTTCAGCGTGACTTTCCTGCAGGCTGCATAGCTGGTCATTCACTGTGGTGGCTTGGAGTGTCCCAGGAACTGGAGGGAAAATCCCGCTGCTGCCAACCAATGTAACGGCACCCCAATATAAAGGAGTACTACGCCGTTTACGATGTTCCCTCTCCTAGACACACATCCACTCGCTACCAATATCCACAGCTAAAAACCCTTTCCCATAGGAACCAATCCCTCTGGAAGAAAACGAGACGCACTCTGTCTTCTTCTGTAATAGGAATCACTTTATTATTGAGAAACATTGTAACTTTATACACAATTCAATACACCTGATTTAACATGAACAAGGGCCCAGCTCTACCCACACATCCCAAGACTCAACACCTCATCCTGACGTCTGCTAGGCTTCAAAAGATCCCACACAATACACATCTTCTCACAAAGGGTTGGCAGTCAGTCTGTCTGGCACTTTACAATACACACAAGGACAGACTTAATGAACAATAGAATGCAAAACACCTTAATTCCTCACAGCAATGATTACATAACCCCCACACACAGTATACAGCCAATCTTTATACAATGTATATACAGACTTGAATATGGCTATCACAGACCATATTGGGGGTTTCTTTTATTCACCCTGTGTCCAAAGTGACCCCACTGTCACAGTTGTGTTTGGAGGAAGAGGTAGAGTTACATAATTCAACCAGGTCTGCATAGACCACTTTATAGAAACTTTCAATGTATGGACCTTTTGAGTGAGTAGGAAAGAAAATAGATTTGGGTTTAAGGGAGGAATGAACTACCGGAGGTGATGTGACGAAATGTTGGGTATAAAGTTTGGAAATGTTATCTAGATCATCATAGGAGTCCTCAGTGAGAGAATCAGTGTTGATTTCGAGATTATTTTCCAGGAGAGATTCAAGAGGATCATGATTGGGTGATATGGGGATGGTGGAACTAGCCAGTACATTACTGGTATGGCTGTTATTATCTTTTTTCTGTTGGATATGAAAATGTCTTTTGAGAGTTAAATTGCGTATATAGTGATTAAGGTCTTTGAAAAGGAGAAATGGGTTGGGTTTATTGATAGGAGCGAAGTTCAATCCATGGCTAAGAAGAGAAGTATCGGTGGTGGATAGAGTATGAGAAGAAAGATTGAATATTTTTACCGTTTCTGGTATTTTTGGATCTGTGGATAGTTGTTTTCCTCGTCCTCCTCTACAGCCTCTCCTGTGAGTTTTCTTTTTCTTGAGGCTGAGAGTAGAGGAGGACTGGACACTAAAAAAGATAGTGTCGGGTCTACGATGGGAGGGAGTGTGGAAGTGGATATGATGGGGAATGGAGTATGTGTGTCTGTAGAATCCACTGGCATGGGTGGTGTGCAGCTGGTGACCATACTGGTGGAGGTGGCCCGTGTGTCAATTATACTGGTTGTGTCGGGATGTTCCGAAATGGTAAGAGAGGTGCCGATATAGAATTCTTGATCCTTTTCATGGCTATGGTTAGTATTCACAGCAGTAGAGGCTGTGGTGGATGATCTGTTGTAGAACAAGTTTAGGGCGGTGATAAGGCCATCCTTTTTGTTGTAATTATATTTATTATATGTTCTATTTTTATTCTGATGGAAATGACTCTTGGTGGTGTGAGTGTTAGTCCAGAGGGGCAATGATTTGGTGATGCGAGAGGAGAGAGGTTTCTCATAATGTCTACCCAACGGTGGATAGTTGTGGAACTGAATGTCCATCAGCGGCTGGAGAGGTAAGGAGGAAGGAGGTATCTGTGGGCGTATGTGTGGAGTGGATAGGTTGGCATGAGTGGTGGGTAAAGTTTCCCCCCCCCTCTTGCTGTTTCAACCCACCCCCTCTCCAACTTCTTTTCTTTATTATCCCCTTCCTTTCTCTAACCCCCGCCCCCCCTTTCCTGATTGATTACTGTTGCTGTTCATGTATGTGTATATGTGTGTATATGTATATATGCATACGTATACACATTTCTTCATATTTTTCGATATCTGTGTATTGTTGTAATGCCATATTTACTACTATGTACCCCATGTTATTTTCAATCATGTACTTGCATTTGTATGTGCGTGTATATGTATGTATGTATATGCACACATAACTTTCATTACCTTGGTCGTTCATACATATTTTGTACATGCTTTTCTATGTATGCATGTGTATATGTGTACACATGTTTTTATATGTGTGTTTTATACATACATACATACACATATATATATATATATATATATATATATATATATATATATATATATATTTTTCCGTCCCTCATGTACATATACCCCTCTAGACATTATGGTCCCATTCCATACACCTTCGGCATCCATATGCACATACACCATCCGCTGCTGGTCACTATACCAATCCTTCCCCCCCCCCTCCCCATATAAATATAAATACAAATATATGTGTTAGCTAATATAATATAATAACATAAACAGCCCCCTAATAACCCACAAACATTCCCCCCCCTCAAACCATTTGTCACGTACCTGGTAGGTGAGCCCGACGTGCAGGGAGTGGCCTCTCGTAGACCTCTGGCTCGAGAACCCCTGATAGAGCAGACAGGGGCTCAGGAGGGCAAAGGAGCACAAGTGCCTGGCAGGAACTGAAGCAGGTGGAAGTAGAAGCAGCAGACTGCAGCTGTGGGTAACTGATGGGAGATGTGCAGTGGTCCGCAGCAGGCACTAGAGGATCAGGAAGCAGACTTGGTGAAGACAGGCCGGGTCAGACACAAGCGGGCAGATGAGTACAAAGCAGGATCCAAGAATAGTTAAAGTCCAGGCCGGGTCAGTGTATCAGGCGGGCAGCAAACTGGTTAGAGGAGAAGGCAGAAGAGAAGTCGGGACGAGCCGTGGTCAAAGGCGGGCAGCAGACAGGAGAAGCCAAGGGAAGCCGGGTCAGGTACCAGAGCAATCAGGTCAGAGGTTCAGGTAACAAGGGTCTTCAGGAAACGCTGTAGACCGGACAGCAAGGATGCAGAGTGACAGCTCTCTTTAAATAGGCAGTCTTTGGCGCCAAACTGCGTCATAGGCGCGCGCGCGCTATCGCGCATCCGCGCGCGCGCTATCGCGCATCCGCGCGCGCCCGTTCGCCACTATCGCGTGCCCGCGCAAGCTCGTTTGCCGCTATCGCGCATGCGCCGAACGGGTCTGCCTGTGCATAGAGATTCTGAGACCCCGATTGCTGGGATGAGTGAGAGAACGTCTTTCCTGACATTGCCCCCCTCCTACGGGCAGCCTCCGGATGCCCAACTGAGCCAGCCTACCTGGGTGAGACCTTTTGAAGGCCGTGATCAATCTTTTGGCATGAATGTTGGTTTCCGGTTCCCAGGAATTTTCCTCGGGGCCATAGCCCTTCCATTTAACCAGATATTGGGTTTGGTTGCGTCTCTTCCTGCAATCCAGGATAGACTCGATTTCGAACTCCTCCTCACCATTGATGAGCACGGGCTCAGGAGGGCCAATACCTCGATTGGGAAAGGGATCTGGGACTGCAGGTTTGAGTAGCGACACATGGAATATCGGGTGTATCCGAAAAGATTCCGGTAATTTCAGCTCGTATGCCACGTCATTAATTTTCCTTGTTACAGGGAAGGGACCCACAAATTTGGGGCCCAGTTTCTTAGAGGGGCATGTCATTTTTAGATTCACTGTGGACAGCCAGACTAGATCTCCGGGTGTAAGGTTAAGTTCCCCCCTCCTCTTTTTGTCGAACACCTCCTTATTATGCGCCTGAGTCCTTGCCATTGTCTCCTGAAGCAACTTACTGTTGGTACTGAGGAAGTTCAGGGTCTCCTGGGCGGCTGGGACCGCACACTCTGGAATATTATTAGACAGGAACAGAGGGTGGAAGCCGTAGTTCGCAAAGAACGGTGACTGCTTGGTCGCTGAATGAACGGAATTGTTGTAGGCGAACTCGGCGAGGGGTAATAGTGGTACCCAGTCGTCTTGAGAGAAGGACGAGAAACAGCGCAAATATTGCTCCAGGGTCTGATTTGTGCGTTCCGTCTGACCATTGGTCTGGGGATGATAAGCTGAAGAGAAGGAAAGGTCAATCTTTAAAGATTCGCAGAGTGCCCTCCAGAATCTGGATGTAAACTGCACCACGGCAATGCCGTGCAGTCTTACGATTTCTTTGAATAGTTTTGCGATCTCGGGGGCAGAAGGTGTACATCTCATGGGCAGAAAGTGGGCCATCTTGGAAAGTCTGTCCACTACCACGAAAATGGTAGTGCAATTTTCTGATGATGGTAGTTCCACAATAAAGTCCATCGAAATCATTCTCCAAGGTCTGTCTGGAATGGGTAAAGGCCTCAACAGACCCCAAGCTCTGGTCTTGCTGCCCTTGTTCTGAATGCACGTGATGCATGATTCCACATAGTCCTTGCAGTCTTTAGACAGTTGAGGCCACCAAAACGTGCGCTGGAGAAGTTCAGATGTTTTGTGCACCCCAAAGTGGCCAGCCAGTTCATGATCGTGACAAGATTTGAGAACGTTAATCCATAATTGTGGAGGTACGAAGATCTTGTCCTTGAACCACAGCAGGTCGTCTTTCAACTGTAGGGTAACATCCGGTGGGTAGGCCTCATTGGTAGAAGCCTGCTTAATCTGAGAAAGTAGGTCTCCTTGCAGTAGAAGGAAATTTCCGGGAGTCAGGATGGTGTCTAGGGGTGAGAGAGCTTCAGCTCCGCTAAACATCCGTGAAAGCGCGTCCGGCTTGGTGTTCTTGGACCCGGGCCTGTAGGTTATATGGAATGAAAATCTGGTGAAAAAAAGTGCCCATCTGGCTTGACGTGGTTTCAGTCTTTTGGCTACTTTCAAGTACTCCAGATTTTTGTGGTCTGTGTAGATCAAAATAGGATGTGCTGCCCCCTCTAGTAAGTAGCGCCACTCTTCCAACGCGGCCTTAATTGCGAGTAGCTCTCTGTCCCCCACATCATAGTTCCTCTCAGCTTCGGACAACTTCCGAGAGAAGAATGCGACTGGATGCAACTGCGACTTGGGACCCTGTCTCTGGGAGAGCACCGCCCCCACTGCGATCTCCGAGGCATCTACTTCCAAAATGTAAGGCAGAGCGGGGTCTGGATGTTTCAGGACTGCGGCCGAGACAAACTGATCCTTTAAGGTGGAGAAGGCAACTTGGGCTTCCGGGGTCCAATGGAATCGTATGCCTTGCTTCGTCAAACTGGTGATGGGCGAGATGATGGTAGAAAATCCCCGGATAAACTTGCGATAAAAGTTTGCAAAACCTACAAAGCGTTGGATCCCTTTTTTGTCTGTAGGAATTGGCCAATCCAAGATGGCGGAAACCTTCTGTGGGTCCATTTTGACACCTTCTATGGAGATAATTAGTCCCAAAAACTGAATGCTCTGTTGTTCAAACTCGCATTTCTCGGGTTTCGCGTAAAGGCCATGCTGACGGAGTCGGGTTAACACTTTCCTGACATGCTCTCGGTGAATGGACAAGGACGAGGAGAAAATCAGGATATCGTCCAGGTAAATTATCACAAACAGGTCTAGGTAGTCTCTGAAAATGTCATTCACAAAGTGTTGGAATGTGGCAGGGGCGTTACACAAACCGAAGGGCATCACGAGATATTCAAAATGCCCGAATCGGGTACGGAAGGCAGTCTTCCATTCGTCCCTATTACGAATCCGGACCAGATTGTAGGCCCCACGAAGATCCAATTTAGTGAACATGGCTGCAGCCCCGAGTCTCTGGAATAGTTCTGGCACCAAAGGGAGAGGGTACCGGTTTTTAATTGTAATCTTATTTAGCGCACGGTAGTCTACGCAAGGGCGTAGGGAATGGTCTTTCTTTTCGACGAAAAAGATTCCTGCTCCTGCTGGTGAAGTAGAAGGGCGGATGAACCCCTTCTCCAGGTTGTCGTTGATATAGGTCTTGAGGGTCCCGAGCTCTAGTTCGGTTAGAGGGAAGATCCTTCCGAATGGCACCTCTGCCCCGGGGAGGAGCTCAATCGGACAGTCATAGGATCGGTGCGGGGGAAGTGTTTCTGCACCCTTTTTGCTGAATACATCCAAAAAATGATGGTAAACTTCGGGAACGGACTGGCGGGTTTCAGAGTCAGCGTCTAAGCAGAGCAGTGAGGAGGGAGCGTCAGCGACTTCTGGCACACAGTGCTGACGACAGTAAGGAGAAGGGAAGCTGATCTTACTCGTGGTCCAGTCAATTTGTGGGTTGTGTGCCCTCAGCCAGGGCATACCCAGTATGATGGGAAATAGGGGGGATTCAATGATGTCCAGGCGAAGTAACTCCTGGTGATTACCGGAGATGGTTGCACTTAAAGGGACGGTTTCTAGTATGACTGGCCCTGACTTAATAGCTGATCCATCAGCCAGGTGTACAGAAAGTCCCTTAGCTCGGGGTTGCAAGGGGACCTGGAATCTGTTGGCAAAGGAAGCGTCCATAAAACCGCTGCATGCTCCGGAATCAATTATTGCGGTAGTTAGTATATTCCTTCCTGGAAGCTGTAAGGAGACAGAGACAGCCAGATGAGTTGAGTTGTCAAACGAAGTAGGTGAGTAGGTAGAAAAGATAGAGGAACACTTACGGGTCTTAGCAGGACAGGTCCTCACAAAATGACCTGGTTCCCCGCAGTAGAGGCAGAGATTGTTGAATCGCCGCCGTTGGCGCTCTTCGGGGGTGAGCGAGGGGCGAAGCAGGCCAAGTTGCATGGGTTCCGAAGTATCAGCAGAAGGGGGAGCGGGAGCCAGAGGAGCGGAGTGAGCAGGGTTGAACACACGAGGTAGCATCCATACAGGACGAGAGGGACCAGCGGTACGTTCAGCTCTTCGTTCCCTTAACCGCCTGTCAATTAAAGTAGACTGAAGAATTAGAGCGTCCAGTGTTGCTGGGATGCCAACTCGAGCCAGTTCATCCTTAAGGGGCTCGGAGAGGCCCATACGGAACTGGTGGCGCAGGGCAGCATCGTTCCAATTTGTGTCCGAACTCCAACGTCTGAATTCGGACACGTAGTCCTCCACGGGCCTGCGACCCTGCTGCAGGGAACATAATGCTGCTTCCGCGGTGGCTGCTTGTTGGGGATCCTCGTAGAGAAGATCCATGGCTTCGAAGAAAGTGCGCAGGAGGTTGAGGCAGGTGTCTTTATGCTCCAGAAGGCGGTGGGCCCAAGACTGAGGTTCACCTGATAGTAGGGCGATGACGAAGCCCACCTTGGTGGTTTCAAGGGAAAAGGTCCTGGGTTGAAGAGCGAAAAAGAGCTCACAGGCGTTACGAAAAGCTCTGTATTTACTACGATCTCCAGAAAACCTCTCGGGAGGAGGAACCCGGGGTTCAGGTGGTAACATGACGACCGAGGGTGCGGGAGAAGCTCCAGATGCGGCAGGTGCCGTGTTAGACAGGGTCTGGACACGCTCCTCTAGGCGGGTATAGCCTTCCTGTAAGTTCCTGACTGCTGTAGTAAGTCCATCTAGGTGACGGCAGAGTTCCTCCATGGGAGAGGCTCCCTGCGTGGGCTCAGACATGGCTGTCCGGTACTGTCACGTACCTGGTAGGTGAGCCCGACGTGCAGGGAGTGGCCTCTCGTAGACCTCTGGCTCGAGAACCCCTGATAGAGCAGACAGGGCCTCAGGAGGGCAAAGGAGCACAAGTGCCTGGCAGGAACTGAAGCAGGTGGAAGTAGAAGCAGCAGACTGCAGCTGTGGGTAACTGATGGGAGATGTGCAGTGGTCCGCAGCAGGCACTAGAGGATCAGGAAGCAGACTTGGTGAAGACAGGCCGGGTCAGACACAAGCGGGCAGATGAGTACAAAGCAGGATCCAAGAATAGTTAAAGTCCAGGCCGGGTCAGTGTATCAGGCGGGCAGCAAACTGGTTAGAGGAGAAGGCAGAAGAGAAGTCGGGACGAGCCGTGGTCAAAGGCGGGCAGCAGACAGGAGAAGCCAAGGGAAGCCGGGTCAGGTACCAGAGCAATCAGGTCAGAGGTTCAGGTAACAAGGGTCTTCAGGAAACGCTGTAGACCGGACAGCAAGGATGCAGAGTGACAGCTCTCTTTAAATAGGCAGTCTTTGGCGCCAAACTGCGTCATAGGCGCGCGCGCGCTATCGCGCATCTGCGCGCGCCCGTTCGCCACTATCGCGTGCCCGAGCACGCTCGTTTGCCGCTATCGCGCATGCGCCGAACGGGTCTGCCTGTGCATAGAGATTCTGAGACCCCGATTGCTGGGATGAGTGAGAGAACGTCTTTCCTGACACCATTATTATGCACAAATTTTTTTCTATCATTTATTTATTTTTATTTTTATCATCTACCCCAGCTGGCCCCTGCTATTCCCCATGAATACATTTGTATATGTATATTTTCTGCCCTCCTCCCACACTATCAGTTCCCTCTCCATTTCCGTTTTTATTTTATATATTTTTTATATGTCATTTCATGTTCAATTTGTCCCCATACTACCACCTTCATCTGGTCCCATTATCTAGAGCTCTCTCTGCTGACACTTCCAAACAAACCCCCCCCCCCTCCCCCGCCCCAGTTCCGTCTCTCGTCTATCTCCGCCCCCTCCGCTTCCGTCCACCCACTGCCTTGTCTATCAAATACTAGCTCCTCCAACCCATTCACTAGCTTGACAAAGGAGCGCGACTGCCACACTACACGCAGTACGCCGGCTTGGGAAACGCGTCGCACGCCAGTGACGTCATCGGCCCTCGTCTGCTATTCGATCAACATCTCCAAGGCCCTGCACTGCTTTTCTTCACCGCTGACGGCCGTATCCATACTATCAGCAGCACAGCGCCCCAGCAGGAGGAGATACTCCGTGACAGACCAGATGACATCTTCCTCTTCTAACTGGATTTCGTACAATGCACGTTTTTAACCATACAAATGTGAGTTGCTTGTAGCACTATCCTTTATTAAATTGTTTTAAAACGTCTGCACTCAGAGGCGCCTCTCCCTTGCTTTTCTTTACAATTAACACTCCCCTTATTCAAACCTGCTACTATAGACAAAGTTGCTAAACTCATTTCCAATGCCCACCTAACCACCTGTCCCCTTGACCCTATTACCTCTGAAATACTACAGTCATCCTCTGACTCTATCCTACACTCTCTAACCCACATCTTCAATCTCTCCCTCTCTTCTGACATCTTCCTCAACGCTCTAAAACATGCACTGGTCACCCCATGCTTAAAAAGCCGTCCTTGGACCCTACCAATCTTAACAATCTACGCCCCATCTCCTTGCTCCCTTTTTCCTCTAAACTCCTTGAACGTCTGTCTGGTCTACGACCAACTGAGTGACCACCTCATTAAGAATAACCTTCTTGATCCCCTTCAGTCTGGATTTCGCCCTCAACACTCCACAGAAACTACTCATCTAAAACTCACAAATGACTTACTAACAGAAAAAAACAACGGACACTTTTCTGTACTTCTACTTCTGGACCTTTCAGCTGCCTTTGATACGGTTGACCACCCCCTCCTCCTCAATAAACTTTACTCCCTCGGTCTCCGTGACTGTGCTTTTCACTGGCTGTCATCTTACCTATCCCACCGTTTCTTCAGTGTCACCTACAATTCTACTTCCTCCTCTCCTCTTCCTTTCTCCATCCGGGTTCCCCAAGGTACTGTTCTTGGACCTCTATTTTAAATCACACCTCCTCCCTGGGTCAGCTGATAGCCTCCCATGGCTTTCAATATAATTTCTACGCTGATGACACCCAAATCTATCTCTCCACCCCCCAGCTCACTCCATCAGTTTCCTCACACATCACTAATTTACTAACAGACATATCTGTATGGATGTCACACCACTTCCTCAAACTCAACTTGTACAAAACTGAGCTTATAATATTTCTTACCCCACATGCCTCTTCTCCTGACTTCTCTGTCAAGAGCAATGGCAGAACCATCCACCCACCCCCACATACCAGGGTGCTAGGGGTTATCCTGGACTCTGAACTCTCCTTTTGGCCCCACATCCAATCACGTTCCAAGGCTTGCCGCCTCAACCTCCGCAACATCTCCAAACTACATCCCTTTCTAATCAATGAAACCACAAAGCTCCTGATTCACTCCCTGGTTATCTCTCGCCTCGACAACTGAAACTCCCTCCTTATTGGCTTAACTTTAAATAGGCTGTCCCCTCTTCAGTCCATCATGAATGCTGCTGCTGCCAGCCTCATCCACCTTACCAACCGCTCAGTGTCTTCTACCCCTCTCTGCCAATCCCTCCATTGGCTGCCACTCAACCAACAAATTTAATTCAAAATACTAACAATAACTTACAAAGCCATCCACAACTCCACCCCTAGCTACATCACTAGCCTAGTCTCAAAATACCCACCTAATCGCTCTCTTCGTTCCTTCCAAGACCTCTAGCTCCCTTATCACCTTCTCCCATACTAGCCTCCAGGACTTCTCCCGAGCCTCTCCCATTCTCTGGAATTCCTTACCCCAATCTGTCAGACTATATCCAAATCTATCCACTTTTAGGCGATCCCTGGAAACTTTTCTCTTCAGAGAAGCCTATCCCGCCTCCACGTAACAACTGTAATTTCATTTTCTTAATTCGATCATCCCCTACAGTTTTTACCCTTTTGTATTACTCGACCGTCCCTCCTAGATTATAAACTCTAACGAGCAGGGCTCTCTGATTCCTCCTGTATTGAATTGTATTGTAATTGTACTGTCTGCCCTAACATTGTAAAGTGCTGCGCAAACTGTTGGCATATAAATCCTGTATAATAATAAAAAAATAATAATAATAAATACTTGTATCCTGTTCCAACAACATAGGTAAGTATAGTCATTGCCTAGAAGGCATACTGTATGTATCAACTGCATTATCTAATCAAGCAGTATATGCAATAATCTCTACTCAAGTACAGTGGAATAAACATTTTAAAAGTCCAGGAATTTAGTAGGCAGAAGACCTAATAGATACAGTGCCTTGAAAAGGTATTCATACCCCTTGAAGTTTTTGCACATTTTTTTATGTTACAACCAAAAACGTAAATGTGTTTTATTGAGATTTTGAGACCAACACAAAGTGGCACATAATTGTGAAGTAAAGGAAAATGATAAACGGTTTTCATTTTTTTTTTACAAATAAATATGTGATAAGTGTTGCGTACATTTGTATTCAGCCCCCCTAAGTCAATACTTTGTAGAACCACATTTCACTGCCATTACAGCTGCAAGTTATTTGGTGATGTCTCTACCAGCTTTGTACATCTAGAGAGTGACATTTTTGCCCATTCTTATTTGCAAAATAGCTCAAGCTCTGTCAGATTGGATGGAGAGTGTCTGTGAACAGCAATTTTCAAGTCTTGCCACAGAGTCTCAATTGGATTTAGGTCTGGACTTTGACTGAGCCATTCTAACACATGATTATGCTTTGATCTAAACCAGGGGTGTCAAACTCAATTTCATCGTGGGCCGCATCAGCATTATGATTGTCCTCAAAAGGGCCGGTTGTATCTGTAAGATTAGATGTCCAGGGCATCCCCTCCCCTTACATTAGATGTCAAGAGCCAACCCACCATCAGAAGTTGAGTCCCCCACATCACAGTACACCCCCCTAACCTTATGCTGCTGGGATAAAGCTGGATGCATTGCTTGAAAGCAGAAAGTAGGGGCCTGGAGGAGGACCAGAGGAGGGCTTTAGCTCTCCTGCAGCTGCAGGAGAGGTCGAGGGCCACATGAAATGGCCTGGAGGGCCGGATTCGGCCCGCAGGCCTTGTGTTTGACACCTGTGATCGAAACCATTCCATTGTAGCTCTGGCTGTATGTTTAGGATCTCATCTGACCAGAGCACCTTCTTCCACATGTTTGCTGTGTCTCCCACATGGCTTCTCGCAAACTACAAACAGGACTTCTTATGGCTTTGTTTCAACAATGGCTTTCTTCTTGCCACTCTTCTATAAAGGCCAGATTTGTGGAGTGCACGACTAATAGTTGTCCTGTGGACAGATTCTCCCACCTGAGTTGTGGATCTCTGCAGCTCCTCCAGAGTTACCATGGCCCTCTTGGCTGCTTCTCTGATTGGTTTGAAGTTGTACCATACTCTTTCCATTTTTGGATGATGTATTGAACAGTGCTCTGTGAGATGTGTAAACCTTAGGATATTTTTTTTATAACCTAACCCTGCTTTAAACTTCTCCACAACTTTATCCCTGACCTGTCTGGTGTATTCCTTGGCCTTCATGATGCTGTTTGTTCATTAAGGTTCTCTAACAAACCTCTGAGGGCTTCACAGAACAGCTGTATTTATACTGAGATTAAATTACACACAGGTGGACTCTATTTACTAATTAGGTGACTTCTGAAGGAAATTGGTTCCACTAGATTTTAGTTAGGGGTATCAGAGTAAAGGGGCTGAATACAAATGCACGCCACACTTTTCACATATTTATTTGTAAAAAAAAATTGAGAACCATTTATCATTTTCCTTCCACTTCACAATTATGTGCCATTTGTGTTGGTCTATCACATAAAATTCCAATAAAATACATTTATCCATAGTATGTAAGTATACACTTGCATTAACATTGTTGGAAGCAAATCATTCTTATGCCACGTACACACGACCGTTTTTAATGACGAGAAAAATAATTTTTTTTAAAATGGTCATTAAAAATGATCGTATGTGGGCTTCAGAGCATTTTTCACGACGTGAAAAACGGCCATGAAAAAATTGGAACATGCTCTGATTTTTCACATCGTTTTTTACATCGTCGTTTTTCTCGTCATGAAAAACGGCCGTGTGTAGGCTTTAACGGCGTGAAAAAAAATGCGCGTGCTCAGAATCAAGTATGAGACGGGAGCGCTCGTTCTGGTAAAACTAGCGTTCGTAATGGAGATAGCACATTCGTCACGCTGTAACGGACTGAAAAGCAGGAGGCTGAAAAGCGCGAATCGTCGCTCAACAAACTTTACTAACATGAAGGGTGGAACTTCCCCTTTTTAGTGCCGTCGTACGTGTTGTACGTCACCGCGCTTTACTTTATTTTTTCCAAGATAGTGTGTAGGCAAGGCAGGCTTGAGAGGAAACACGAAAAATCACGTCGAGAAAAATGCCGTTTTTTTCAATGACATTAAAAACGGTCGTGTGTACGCGGCATAATATCTGATATAAAATAACATGGGGAAAAAAGGAGTATGCATATCGAAGAGAGCAGGAAAAGAGAAAGAAAGTAGGAAATAGGAAACGAAAAAAGAGATATAAAACAAAAGAAACAAAAAAAAAAAGGCGAGAGGGGAAAAAAAAAAAAGATAATGGGAAGGACAAAGATGGCCAGTACACATGGGAAGCCCCCAGAACCACTGGATCCTCAAGTCTCAATCAATAAATGTATACATGAAAAGTACATAACTACATATATATATACAATATTTAAACAATTGCAAAGCTTTTTTTAAGTATCCTAAAAAGTCCCATTGTGTTAAAGACTGAATAAGTGTGGTAGGGCAAGGCCTTTTGAACTCTACCGCTTTCTGCCCAGAGTGATTAATAATATTATGGTAGTGCGGTCACTGAGGATACCTTAAAATTTGATAGCTTGTTCCAACTGTATCTGTTTTTAGTAAATGATACCAGCAAGCAATAGTAGTTTTATGTGTTAAAATGATGATAAGTGATTATAAACTCGATAAAAAATAAAATAACAAACGGGTTTATACTTACCTGCTCTGTGCAATGGAATTGCAAAGAGCCACCCTGATCCTTCTCTTCCCTGATCTTTTCTTCATTACATGGTAGCGGTCCCACCCGCTCTTTCCCTTCTTCTTCTCGGCTGGTTTACTTGTCTAGGGGAACCAGGGGAGAGGGGTGAGATGCTGCCACCATCTCGCCCCTCTTAGGTGTGTAGAGGTTTGAGCTATGATCTTTACCTTCGGGTCTGTGTCCCTGTCCAGAGATTCCACTTCAAAAATGACTAGTAGATAGGTGAATGTAGAACACTTTGCTCCCAGAAAAGTAAGCCCACACCAGGTGACAGTACAACATCTATATTTATTTCCGCAAAGATAAATATGCCTCTTTGCAAGCAGACAGGTTGATACAAACACAAACTTGGTGGGGTGAGGGTTCAGGCACAATCCTTTCGGATCAGAGAAGCTGCTAGGAAACTCACAACAACTTTTGGCGCACGGTCGCTGCCACCGACCGTGAGGTTGGTCCCTGCCACAGACCGGGTGAACGATGAGGTCTCTGCCACAGACCTTAGAATAGGCCTCTGCCACCGACCTGATGTAGCTGGGTCTCTGCAAAGACCATAGAACATGAACTACCTTCTAATGGCGACCCCTGTTAGGGAGATGATCCATCCCGGACGGTCCCCAGAGGCCTGCACTGTCACCAGCAATGCTGCGCTGGGTCTTCAGGCCAGGTCACCTCCCTGGTTCTCCTCGCCCGAGACTCGGGTCCCCTCACTCGGTGGGCCCCCTAGGCATCTTCTCCCATGCGGGACCCAGTCGAAGGTACTGGGCCCCGGGTCTTTGCTAGTACCTTACCCCAGGCCTAAGGTGCCTGGGATGGGACTCGAACTCCCTCGCACCCAGGCCTAGAGCACCTGGGCGCGGACGACGGAACAGCAGCCCCCAGGCTGAAGGTGCCTGGGGCTCGAACCTCGTGCGCAAGATGTCCGCCCCCTTTATACCCTCCCCCAGCAGGCACAGCGGGTTCCCCGCCCCGCTGTACTACTGCAGCGAGAGGACACAAAGGGCACGGCCCTACACTGATGGTTCAACCCCAGCCCCAGGGCCACCTAGGGGCCGCAGGGAACTGAGCACCATTATATCCTCCACAAATCAAATTGGCCATAGATTCCTAACAATTAGTGTATCTGGGTCATACTACCACCAAGATACTCCCCCTAAATGTTAACCCCCGCTACACTCACCCCCCGGCAGATAGACACTGGTCCACAGTGTCTGGAATGAGCCATGCTCCAAACGGAGCCAACATAGACCTGATCCAGAGACTTGCTTCTCAAAAAAACATCATCAAAATAATTTGAAAAAAACTTGGGAGTTGCACCTGAACCCAACAGGGAAAAGGAAGGGTGAACATGAGGGAAACACTCATTGTAATTACACACTACATTACACACAAATGACATTCTCCCCCTCCCACATCACTAACTAAGCCCATTCTCAGCAGTCTTGACCGATGTTCTCCTGCAGAGGGAAGAGAAAAGAAGGAAACAACACACAATTCCTGACACATATGTGAGTGTTGGAGTGAAACAGATCTCTCCGAAAAGAAACCTCTTTCCTTCCAAGAAGTGTGCAATGCAATGTGATGAACGTTGCACAACACTGCCACCTGGTGACAGCACTGCGGTAAAGCAGTTGTGAAATCCAGATTCTTCTCTGTACTGTGGCCCTGACTACACCCCAAAGTCCTGATCATCTTTGCGGTGGGAAGTAGAGGGAGACCAACATAAAACACAACTGCTCCCATGCCTCCAGAGAGTAAAACACCCCTAGACAGGGTACAGTTCCAGAGTACCGGAATGTTCAGCAATAGAAAACAAACAGGAGTCTTTCCTCCTACAGGTAAAACCTTGGATGCGGCAGCACAAGAGGTTTTAAATATCGATCAAAGGTCTCCATATGATACTCCACATCTTTCCTGTCTTTCCGGCAGATAACGACCTGGTCAGCATGGATATGCTGACCCAACATCCACTCTGCCTTGCAGTCCTTGAACCGCTTTGAAGCTGTGGGTGAACATGCGAGGTAGCGACGGCATGAGGCACCATTATGTGTGTCCATACAAAGTCATTGTACCACCTCTGCCGACAGGCCTCCACCTCGTACAACAACTCTTTGGACAAATACGGGTACTCCCACCCGTATTCACTGGCAACTTTTTGGCAGAAAAGCCTCTGTAGCCTGGACAAGGGTGGCATCATGGAGTGGTCCCCCTCTCCAGGCAGAACAATCGACTCTGGGTGCCAAGGTGCCTTGACCACCTCCAAACTGGGCGTAGGTGCCTGCAGCGGCACACTCTTCACCTGAGCAGATGGCGCAGGTAACTCTGGGGGCGGAAGGGCAAGCAGGGGATTGGATCCCTCCTCAGGCATCGAGGCCTCCACCCGGGGTGTACTATCCCCTGTAGACATGGGTGAGTCCCTAGGTTTACGGGACGAGGCCAGGGGTACTTTGTCCCAACCCTTCCGTTCAAATAGTTCTATTTGTCCATCATCTCCTGCATCGGAGACCGACTCTAAGTCGGAGGTGTCATACTCTTCTGCGGGTAGGTAATTCCCTGTAGATGTGGAATCACCCCCTTCCACGGGCTTCGATAACTGCGGATCCCCGACACCTCCAACAAAACACCAAGTCCCGTTCCCTGGCTTACCTCGGCCGATACTTGAACATAGAGGTCCGGGAATTTTCCCACTGGATCCATCCGGGCCAGGCAAGCGCAGGGGTTGTCCTCTATCTCGGCCGCTGGAAGCTTTTGTGAAACCGACCTTCCTTTTGGGCGCTGGGAGTAGGGAATCTGTGGTGACCGAAGCAGCATCTTCGGCTTTAAAATCCTCCGTCCATTTGTTTGCGACTTCCACGGAAGTCTCTGCAGTGCGCGGGGGAATGGTTGTGCAAGCTCTGTCTTCTCCTTGTAGAGTGGTGGCGCCTGTTAGGCAGTTGAGGTGGAAGGCTCTCGGCCTTTCTATTGGTTGCTCCACTTCAAAAATGAACTCGCCACAGGCCTCGCAGCGACCGAAGGGCTTTAGCTACAGCACCACCACCAGTCCCGAACAGCCTGGACAAATCATACCCAGGGCTTCAACGTCCTTGCATGTGTACAGGGCGAATTGTCCCCGGGGCTTGAGCCGAATCCCCGTATCCATAGCAGAGACAGCAACGGGGGTTGCCCTTGTAGTAGATGCAGTGGGGACCCATGATGCGGTAGAAAGCATGCTGACCGTTGACTGCTCCATCGCGCACTGAAGAACTGGTGCCAAGGTCTCCACGTGTATCTCCACACATGGCCAGACTCCTCCCCTTTGGTACAACACTTTGTGGGCCTTTTCCTCGTCACGCCCACGAACTGAGCAGGGAGGGTGTGCCTTTTCTGGGGGGTAAAAGTCAAGTTCTGACAGTTTCAGCTCCATTGACACGGAACACAAATCCCGGACCCAGAGTAAACCACCCGCTCTCTCCCTTCTTCTCGGCTGGTTTACTCGTCTAGGGGAACCAGGGGAGAGGGGTGAGATGCTGCCACCAGCTCGCCCCTCTTAGGTGTCTAGAGGTTTGAGCTATGATCTTTACCTTCGGGTCTGTGTCCCTGTCCAGAGATTCCACTTCAAAAATGACCAGTAGAAAGGTGAATGTAGAACACTTTGCTCGCAGAAAAGTAAGCCCACACCAGGTGACAGTACAACATCTATATTTATTTCCGCAAAGATAAATATGCCTCTTTGCAAGCAGACAGGTTGATACAAAAACGCAAACTTGGTGGGTTGAGGGTTCAGGCACAATCCTTTCGGATCAGAGAAGCTGCTAGGAACTCACAACAACTTTTGGCGCACGGTCGCTACCACCGACCGTGAGGTTGGTCCCTGCCACAGACCGGGTGAACGATGAGGTCTCTGCCACAGACCTTAGAATAGGCCTCTGCCACCGACCTGATGTAGCTGGGTCTCTGCAAAGTCCATAGAACATGAACTACCTTCTAATGGCGACCCCTGTTAGGGAGATGATCTATCCCGGACGGTCCCCAGAGGCCTGCACTGTCACCAGCCAATGCTGCGCTGGATCTTCAGGCCAGGTCACCTCCCTGGTTCTCCTCGCCCGAGACTCGGGTCCCCTCACTCGGTGGGCCCCCTAGGCATCTTCTCCCATGCGGGACCCAGTCGAAGGTACTGGGCCCCGGGTCTTTGCTAGTACCTGGGATGGAACTCGAACTCCCTCGCACCCAGGCCTAGGGCACCTGGGCGCGGACGACGGAACAGCAGCCCCCAGGCTGAAGGTGCCTGGGGCTCGGAAATTGTGCGTAAGATGTCCGCCCCCTTTATACCCTCCCCCAGCAGGCACAGTGGGTTCCCCGCCCCGCCGTACTACTGCCGCGAGAGGACATAAAGGGCACGGCCCTACAATGATGGTTCAACCCTAGCCCCAGGCGACAGCGCCACCTAGGGGCCGCAGGGAACTGAGCACCATTATATCCTCCACAAATCAAATTGGCCATAGATTCCTGACAATTAGTGTATCTGGGTCATACTACCACCCAGATATTCCCCCTAAATGTTAACCCCCGCTACACATGGTAAGTCACTATCTTAAAACAAGCAAAGGTTGGGAAATCTGGCGGGCACTACTGTTCTGAGGCACAGATTTAAAAGAAAAGCATGACCAAAGCTCTTTTGGCCATACTTCTCATGTGGGACACAGAAGTGTACTTGTACTCTCCTGTGACCCAGAATTAGCCAACAACATCACAGACTCGCTCCAGTCTCTGTAATGTCAGGATCCACCCAGATTCCTGACCAGGAGCTTGCTCAGCGTGCCACAGAGAGTCAACTGCTCCTGCCCAGTGAGCACTGGAGGGTCAGAGCAGAGAGCTGGTGACTGACAGTCACCGCTCTCTTCTCAGTAGAGACCAAGAACTGAGCAATTAGTGGTCATGTGATCACTCTGTTCTTGGGCTCACTGATGCTACAGCCACATCGGTAAGTACATTGTAATTTCCCCAAATTCTCCTTTAACAACTAGTGAAGAGGTGTGGAGATGACAAAGCTGACAAATGTGAAGCCCAACTCCAATTATACAATATATAGTGTGTGTGTGTGTGTGTATATATATATATATATATATATATATATATATATATATATATAAGCCTTGTCATTCCTGCTCCCTGGATTTTTTTTACATACCCCTCTTCTTAAAATCTTCTGAAAATCATGCTTTAAGTGGCTCTTGTGTGGCCTCAGACCTTTCCAATTCATGATCCAGTGGCATCCTGTGAGTGGAGTAGACATGTCCCACAGCAGTGACAAGTATCTGTGGTCAGCACTGGAGGCTGTCTGAGGGCCACACCTTCTGTAGTTTGAGGGCCAAAGTGGGTAGGGCCATGACTGCCTGTACCCTGATTTCTGTCTTGAGTCAGGCTGAGTATCATTCATCCTGGATGTGCGAAGGCAGCTATTGGACTCAGTGGATGTTCTCTGGTACAGCAACTGGATGTAGGGGAGTATTGCAGTGAAAGCTGCAATTTTTATAACATGGTTTTTTGCTTATGTTTATTTAGCTGGATTTGTACTTTAGAAGCAAATCAGCGATGACAGCTCCTGCACACATTTACCTCGAACCAGAAAAAACTGTCAGAGCTTATACGATTTTGCACCCTGTTACAAAATAGCCCAAAACGTTGATTCCAGTTCTTGTCTATGTGTAGCTAACCCCCCCCCCCCCCCCACAAAAATAATGTAAACATTGCCAGTTACCCGACCTTACATGGGGTGTGTTTTACATTTTCAGGCTTTTCTTTCAACCTTGGTAGTCCTGCCAGTAACACATTTCCTGTCCTAGGGTGACAGCACTCACCTGCTGCACCATCTGTGGAGGAGCAGCGTTGTCACCTTAGGCTGATCTCCAGATCACCTCCCCCTCTCTATGACCTAGGGAGGAGGAGATGCACCCAGGACGTTAAAAAGATGCTGGATTTATTTTAGGATCAACAGACATTTCTCTGTACTTGCAGAAAATGTACTTAACCTGAAAGAAGAAAGATAATGCAGCCGCCATGTCTGAGGATTGGTAAGCTGCAGGATATTACATTTTTGTTCTTGGATTTAGAAAATATTTAAGCTGTGTGGGGTGAACACAACCAAAAGTCTCTGCCCCCCACCCTCTACCCTTCTACTGGCATAGTCCATAACTAGACATTGTGCAAATATTACCAGCCGTGTGTGTGGAGTCATTGAAATTGATCTTTTATTTTTATTTTTTTGTTTGCAGATACCACATATGTTCTAGGACACTACAAGACAGAGCAGTGCAAAAAGCCGCCACGACTTTGTCGCCAGGGTTATGCATGTCCTTATTACCATAATAGCAAAGATAGGAGGAGAAGTCCACGCCAAAATAAGTACAGGTATGATATTAGGATAAAATACCGTATATACTCGAGTATAAGCCGACCCGAATATAAGCCGAGGCACCTAATTTTACCACAAAAAACTGGGAAAACGTATAAGCCTAGGGTGTCCATCTGCATGCCTCACTTTGCCTCACTGTGTCCATGTGCATGCCTCACTGTGTCCATGCCTCACTGTGTCCATGCCTCACTGTGTCCATGCCTCACTGTGTCCATGCCTCACTGTGTCCATTCCTCACTGTGTCCATTCCTCACTGTGTCCATTCCTCACTGTGCCCATGCCTCACTGTGCCCATGCCTCACTGTGCCCATGCCTCACTGTGCCCATGCCTCACTGTGTCCATGCCTCACTGTGTCCATGCCTCACTGTGCGCATGCCTCACTGTGTCCATGACTAGACTTACGTTTAACATGGGAGTATATGGAAGGGGTTCCCGGATTGTAAAAATCTGTGCTCCCCGGCCGTAGGTCCCCCAGACAGCAAACTTTGCACACTTATAGAGTAACGGCCGGCCGGTACCGGGTCCTCAAAGTCCGGAAGATCAGGCGCAAAAAGGTGACTCGAGTATAAGCCAAGGGGGGCATTTTCAGCACAAAAAAATGTGCTGAAAATTTCGGCTTATACTCGAGTATATACGGTAAGTGCCAATCAGAATATAATTTATGATTTACATAAGAATGAATAAAAAACTTTGTATGTTTTAGGCCTCATGCCCACTGACGTTTTTACAGCTGCGTTTTTTAGAGCTTAAAAACGCCTGTCCATGTTATTGTAAATAATTTTTTTTTAATTATTTTTTTTTAAAACAAAAAAAAAACGTCGGAGCTAAAAACGCGACCGCGCGTTAGTGCGCATTTTTGCGCGTTTTTTGACGCTCGCATTTTTTCTGCCTAATTCTGACGCTGAGGAACGCACTGGTCCTGGGTTTTTTTTACAGCTTAAAAATGTCTATGCTATTTGCAGCTCAAAAACGTCTAGGTGGGCATGAAGCTATAGACTAACATGGACAGGCGTTTTTAAGCTGTAAAAAACGCTCAAAAACGCGGCTGTAAAAACGTCCGTGGGCATGAGGCCTCATAGAAAAAAAATGAAAAGTAAACAAACAGAATAGAAATACAAATCAAATCAACATTTGGTGTGACTACCCTTTGCCTTCAACCCAGCATCAATTCTTCTAGGTACACTTGCACCCAGTTTCTGAAGGAACTTGGCAGGTAGTTTGTTTCAAACATCTTGGAGAACTAACCACTGATCTTCTATGGATGTAGGCTGCCTTAAATCCTTGTGTCTCCTATTTAATCCCAGACATGTTCCACAATGTTGGGAACAGGTCTCTGTGGGGACCAAACCATCTTTTCCAGGACTCCTTGTTCTTTACATTGAAGACAGTTCCTAATGACATGTTTGGGGTCATTGTCCTGTTGCAGAAAAAATTTGGGACCAATCGCATGCCTCGCTGATGGCATGATGGAGAAGTATCTGTCTGTGTTTCTCAGCACTGAGGACACCATTGATCCTGATCAAATCTCCAACTCCATTTGCAGAAATGCAGCCCCAAACTTGCAAGGAACCTCCACCATGCTTCACTGTTGCTTGCTCAATGCTCATTATTGTACTGCTCTCCAGCCCTTCCGGGAACAAACTGCCTCCTGCTACAGCAAAATATTTCTAACTTGAATCATCACTGCCATTTTTCTATACCCCAGTTCCTATGTTTAATGCATTATTGAGGCCCTTAGCCTTGTTTCCCCATCGGAGGTATGGCTTTTTGGCCGCAATTCTTCCATGAAGACCACTTCTGGCCAGACTTCTCCAGACAGTAGATTGGTGTACCTGGGTCCCACTGGTTTCTGCCAGTTCTGTGCTGATGGCACTGCTGGACATCTTCTGATGTCGAAGGGAGGTAAGTATGATGTGTCTCATCTGCTGCATGAAGTTACCTTGGCCGACCCCTGCATCTACAGTCCTCAATGTTGCCCATTTATTTGTTCTTCTTACAAAGAGCTTAAACAGCGCATCTTGGAATTCCATTCTGATTTTAATTATTTGCCTGGGAGAGACCTTGCTGATGCAGTAAAACTACCTTGTGTCTGGTTACTGTGCTCATGACCTGTGACATAAAATTGTCTTTTCACAACCTTTCACAACTTTAGTAGCAGAGTTTGGCTGTTCCTCGTTCAGTTTTCTTTTTCGTACATCACGGGACACAGAGCGACTTAGTCATTACTAATGGGTTATATAGTTTACCTTCAGGTGCTGGCACTGGCAACTTCCAAACCGGAAGTACCCTCCCCTATATAAGCCCCTCCCACCCGGGAGCACCTCAGTTTTTTGCCAGTGTCTAAGGTGTTGGCTAAAGAGTAACATGTGTTTTCACTGGGCTTGCGTACAGGTTCTTTTACGGGTCTTAGTAAGCTGTTCCGGATCCCACCAAAAAAGCTTCATAGCTAAACGGTCGGTACCCGGGCCTTGCAGCAGAAGAGCAAGGTTTTGCCTGTAATGCCTCTCTTAGGAGGGCTGGACCCTGGGATCCAGAGCTCTGGTCATACCCACGACCAAGATGTTTTCTGTGCAGGGTGCTATACAGGTCCAGGGGAGTGGAATCCTTGGGAACCCGGTCCCTGAAGGTTTAATTACAATGCCTGCCGTGATAGGTGAAGTTTGGGCTTCTGTGGACCAAACAGAGTCCTGCGGCGGGGAACAGGTAAGTGGGGGCCCCCAGGAACTTGGTTCTATTGGGGGACCCCCAAGCCTAATTTGTCTTTCTGTCTGTTACCTAACGGTATTCCCGCTAATATCTGTGTATGCCTGTAACTACTGAAAAATGTAAAATTTTAATAGTAGTCAAGAAAAAAAAAAAAAAAGAGGACCGCGGTACCTGTGTTAAACCACTAGAGGCCGCTGTGGTCCATTTTTTCTTGTCATGTGGATCTTTGGTTTTCTCAAGTCAAAAGATCCAGGCAGTTGGTAAGTTCTCTGCCCTGTTGCTGCGCTCATCCACCGCACAGGCCCTCCGGCAAAAAGGGCCCTGGCTCCTAGTCCCTGCTTGGTTTTCGAAAAGGGCGCCAATGGCACACTGGCGCGCGCGCGGGCGCGTGCACGCGCCTCCTATGAAAAAAAAGGGGCGGGGCGGGTGGATGACGCTCGATGCGCGCCGCGGCGCTTCTGCGCATGTGCAGGCGTCCCAGCATGTATAAAAGACACAGTACAAGTGTCAGCTGGATGCAAACAGAGCTAGCAACAAACAGTGGCACACAGAGGCGGTTGATGCAGGCATCCCCATAGAAAGGCACTTTAGTGGACACCAGCTGGTATATAGCAGCAACTGTGTTAGACTATTACCAGCAAAAATTGGTGTATGACGACGGGAATACCTCAGCTTTGTGCTTAAAGGATATGTCGTCCAGACGCTCCGGAAATAAGTCTTCCAGGAAGCCAAAGGGGTCTCCATCGGGCTCTGAGGATATTGGGCATGCTTGTACTGCACCAATCTCCCCTGAGAATTCAGAGGTCAGTAGCCGTAGGAACCCCGCAGGAGTGCCTGGTGCTGCGGCTGTCCCCAGTCCACCTGCTCCTGTATATATAACAGAGGAGGTTTTATCCTCAACTCTGGGAGGATTGGAAGAGAGATTAACAGCATTGATCGCTGCTTCCCTGTCACAGGAAAAGCGCGTCCGATCTCCGTCTCCTTCAGAGTGCCTGTTAGTGGAGGAACAGCCCCACACAGAGATCGACCTACCTGAAGGGGATCAGGATGAGGTTGATTCAGTTATGGAGGAATCAACAGTGGAAGAACCTTTCTCAGCATCTCAGGCTGAAAGATTATGGGTTCAGTCTATGACTAACATGGTCCGATCAGCATTTAAAATGCCTCTGGCGGAACCATCAACCACTACGGTTTCCTCGCTGGGGTCGCTGAAAGCTCCCCAGGCTGTCTGTTCCTTCCCAATCCATCCTTTATTGGAAGGGCTTATTTACCAGGATTGGGAGCATCCTGATAAAATATTTACTCCCCCCCAAGAGATTTCCGGTGATCTATCCCATGGAGGATAAGTTCATAAAAAAATGGAGGGTCCCTACAGTGGACGCAGCCATCTCTTCTGTGAACAAATCACTGACATGTCCAGTAGATAATGTTCCAATGTTCAAAGACCCAATAGATAAAAAATTGGAGTCTTTACTAAAATCTGCTTTCTCTACAGCAAGCATGGTGACACAACCTGCGGTAGCAGCGATTGGAGTCTGCCAAGCGGTGAAAGATCAGTTGAAACAAGTCTTAAGGGACTTACCAGATCAGCAGGCTCTTGCCCTAGCTGACCTACCTAGAGCCTTGTGTTTTGCGGTGGACGCCATAAAGGATACAATCCAACAGGCCTCCCGCTTTACGCTGTCTGTAGTACATATGCGTAGGCTTCTATGGCTCAAAAACTGGTCTGCTGAAGCTCCCTGTAAGAAATTGCTGGTTAGCTTCCCATTTCATGGAGAACGCTTATTTGGAGAAGATCTGGACAAATATATCCAGAAAATTTCTGCCGGTAAAAGTTCACTCTTACCGGTTAAGAACAAGAGTAGAAGTCCTTCTTTTAAGAGGCCTACTTCTCCAGTCCCTGGCACATCGGCTGTGAAACAGTTCCGACGGCCTCCGCGGTCAAATTCAGGGGGCAGAAATCAGGGACAATCACAGGGTAACAAGAAACCCTGGGTCAAGAGAGGTACAAAACCTCCCCCCAAGTCATGAAGGGTTGCCCCCACTCAATCGGGTGGGGGGAAGACTTCAGTTGTTCACAGAGACCTGGCGGGACACCATCAGAGACAGATGGGTGCTCTCCGCAGTAAGTCTGGGATACAAGCTGGAGTTAAAAGACACTCCTCCTGCCCAATTTATGAGGTCAAACGTGCCAAGCGATCCCCAGAAGAGAGGATCCCTCCTTCTGGCACTAGAACAACTATTGCTCCAAGGTGTAATCATGAAGGTTCCCCTGGAAGAAAGTGGGTTCGGGTTTTACTCGAACCTTTTCACAGTCCCTAAACCAAATGGGGACGTGAGGCCCATATTAAATCTAAAAGGGCTAAACAAGTTCCTAAATATCAGGACTTTTCGGATGGAGTCGATCCGATCGGTGGCCACCGCCCTACAAGGGCAGGAATGGTTAGCCTCGATCGACATAAGGGATGCTTATCTGCATATTCCCATCTTTCCGGCCCACCAGAAATTTCTACGCTTTGCAGTAGAAGGGCGCCATTTTCAGTTCAGAGCCTTACCTTTCGGTCTGGCCACAGCACCACGAGTGTTCACAAAAATTCTGGCCCCACTATTGGCCAATCTAAGAACACAAGGTGTAACGATAATGGCATATCTAGACGACCTGCTACTAATAGACCACTCAGTGGAAAAGCTGGAAGTAGCTATTCACAAGACAATCAAGTATCTGGAATATCACGGTTGGATTATCAACCGGGACAAGTCAGCTCTAAGACCAGTCAGAAGTCTGGAATACTTAGGGCTAAGGCTGGATTCAAATCAGAGAAAGATTTTCTTACCTCCAGAAAAGGTGTCGTCTTTAAAAGATTTGACCCACTTAGTGGGTACAAAAAGAAAACCATCCATACGCCTGTGCATGAGGCTGCTGGGAAAAATGGTGGCTTCATTCGAAGCAGTACCCTACGGTCAATTCCATTCAAGGAACTTGCAGAGGGCCATACTGTCAGCCTGGAACAAAAAAGTTCAGGCTTTAGACTTACCAATGTCCCTGTCCCCTTCCGTTCGCAAGAGCCTCCATTGGTGGTTGGTGCCCCAGAATCTGGAAAAAGGGAAACCCTTCAGTCCGGTTTCTTGGAAGGTGGTCACTACAGATGCCAGCCTCATAGGCTGGGGGGCAGTACTGGAGCAATGGTCTCTCCAGGGCAAGTGGTCAGAAGCAGAGAAGGCCCTGCCCATCAATCTCTTAGAGATACGAGCAGCCCGGTATGCCCTAGTAGCATGGACATCCAAACTCCAAGGGTCCCCTGTCAGAATTCAATCAGACAATGCCACAGCAGTGGCATATATCAATCACCAGGGTGGCACCAGGAGTCGTGCAGCCCAGAGGGAAGCAAATTGCATCCTGGAATGGGCAGAAAGATATGTCCCAGCCATATCCGCGGTTTTCATCCCAGGAGTGGAAAATTGGAAAGCGGACTTTTTAAGTCGCCAGCAATTATGCCCGGGGGAATGGCCTCTTCACCCCGAGGTTTTCCAGGCAATATGCCAGCAGTGGGGAACACCGGATGTAGATCTGCTAGCATCCAGATTCAACGCAAAGGTGGACAGATTTGTGTCTCGCACAAGGGATCCCCTAGCTTGCGGCTCGGATGCCCTAGTGTTCCCTTGGGATCAGTTCAAGCTGATATATGCATTCCCACCGCCACAATTGTTACCGCGATTAATCCGCAGAATCAGGGTAGAAAAGAAACCAGTGATTCTGGTGGCTCCAGCGTGGCCCCGAAGGGCATGGTACGCGGAGATTGTAAAAATGTCAGTGAGGAGTCCTTGGACCCTCCCACATCGTCCGGACCTGCTGTCGCAAGGACCGATATACCACCCTTCCTTACCAGCCCTAGGTTTGACGGCCTGGCTATTGAAGCCCACATTCTGAAAAAGAGAGGGCTCTCTAATCCTGTGGTATCTACCATGATCAATGCCAGGAAGCCGGTATCCAGGCAGATCTATTATAGGATCTGGAAGGCGTACATTACATGGTGTGAGGCCAAGAAATGGCATCCACGTAAGTACGTAATAGGTAGGATTTTGGACTTCCTACAGTGGGCTGTAGATAGGAAGCTTGCCTTGAGTACTATCAAGGGTCAGATTTCGGCCTTGTCAATATTTTTTCAAAGGCCCTTGGCTTCGCATTCACTAGTCAAAGCTTTCATACAAGGAGTGATGCGTATTAGCCCTCCGGTTAGTATTCCCATATGTCCATGGGACTTAAACCTGGTTCTGTCGGTTCTACAGAAACAACCGTTTGAACCATTGCAACACATTTCCTTGGTTCTTCTCACCAGGAAATTGATTTTCTTAGTAGCCATTTGTTCGGCTAAAAGAGTATCGGAATTAGCCGCCTTGTCCTGTAAGGAGCCATATCTGGTTGTCCAAAGGACAGAGTAGTATTACGTCCTCATCCAGCCTTTCTTCCTAAGGTGGTATCGAGGTTTCATTTGAACCAAGATGTGGTTCTTCCTTCTTTTTTCCACAAACCTAGCTCGGTAGAGGAAAAGTTATTGCATTCTTTGGATGTAGTAAGAGCAGTTAAAGCTTATCTAAAAGCCACTGCTCAGATTCGTAAAACGGATACTTTGTTTATTCTGCCGGAAGGCCCCAGAAAGGGTCAGGCAGCATCAAAATCTACTTTAGCCAAGTGGATTCGACAGGTCATAATACAAGCCTATGGCTTGAGAAAGAGACCGCCTCCATTCAAAGTTAGGGCGCACTCCACAAGAGCAGTTGGAACTTCATGGGCAGTGCATCACCAGGCCTCCCTGGCTCAAGTCTGTAAGGCCGCAACATGGTCTTCAGTACACACGTTTACTAGGTTCTACCAGGTAGACGTTAGAAGTCAGGAGGATGTCGCCTTTGGGCGCAGTGTGTTGCAGGCCGCAAAAGATCCTCATGCCTGATGGCGCCCAGCTTATGTATAGTGTATCCCTCCCCTCATTTGGCATTGCTTTGGGACGTCCCATTAGTAATGACTAAGTCGCTCTGTGTCCCGTGATGTACGAAAAAGAAAAAGGGATTTTTATAACAGCTTACCTGTAAAATCCTTTTCTTGGAGTACATCACGGGACACAGAGCTCCCACCCCTCTTTTTGGGACACTTATTGCTTTGCTACAAAACTGAGGTGCTCCCGGATGGGAGGGGCTTATATTGGGGAGGGTACTTCCGGTTTGGAAGTTGCCAGTGCCAGCACCTGAAGGTAAACTATATAACCCATTAGTAATGACTAAGTTGCTCTGTGTCCCGTGATGTACTCCAAGAAAAGGATTTTACAGGTAAGCTGTTATAAAAATCCCTTTTTAAGCCTCCTACACAGCTCGTTCTGTTTTAGTTAATAACTGTGTTTCAACCTACATATGAAATTGATGATCATTAGCACCTGCTTGGTATAATTGTGACCTAACTCTAATCATACAAAATCCCTGACTTTGTGCAAGTGTAAGAAGTGATGCTGGTTTGAAGCCAAAGGGTAATCACAACAATTATTGATAAGATTTGGATTTTTCTCACTTTTCATTTTGTAAATTGATAAAAACAAACAAAATATATATTCATGAAAGCATTCTTACTTTACAGCATTTCTCTACACCCGCCTAAAACTTTTGCACAGTGTTGAATATACATCCCAATACACCTAGTAAACAAATGCCATATTCTTTACTAGTTATGCAGCCAGACACATAATCCTCCTGAAATGTAACCGAACTCACAAAGTGAACTCCAAACACTTAACCCCACTCCCTACACACACACACACACTGTATCCCTAAAATGTAATCTCGACTTTTCTGTTAATTAAGTTTTGCTTTCAGCTTCCGTATCTCTCTGCCCCCCCCCAGTATTTATTGAAGGTAGCTTATACTACATACATATTTTTCATTATATGCTCAGTTGAATTGCCTCAGTTTGTTACAGGTTTACTTTAAAATTATTTTCAAATAACAAACATGTTATACTTACCTGCCCAGTGCGATGGTTTTTTAAAGTCATCATGTTTCTGAGTGAGTAATAAACCCTTCCCTAGTTAAGAAGTGCATCCGGCCTGTGTGTAACTTGCTGAGCGGATACTGGCAGCATTGCTAGCAACACCCTGAGAGACCCTGCGTTGAAGGGACATAACATTTTTCATAGAGCAGTGGCAGTCCTTCTCTTCTGGGGTCCCCTGCTGGCACCCCTGGCTCCTCCTGCCTTCTGAGTGCCCTCATAGCATAGCACCCATCCAGGCTCCATCCTGAGTCGCACTGCATGCATCTGTTGTAACTCAGTGTGGCTTGGCCCCACCCCCTGCTCCCTAGGTACTGGATTTGGTTGACAGTAGCAGGAGCCAATGGTCAGTGAGGAAGGAGGGAGCAGTGCCGCTGCTCTCAGGCACAGCGCTGAATTAAGATCAGGCTCAGGTAAGTATTTAGGAAGGGCAGGGGAGAGCTGAAAGTAAATAGTTGTTTGCCTTAATGCAGAGAATGCATTGAGGAAAGAAAAAAAACCTTTAGCCTTAAACACTTTAAGCATAATGCATAATGTTATACCTCAAAAATGGATTGCAGTAGGCACAGAAAAGTTGCCCCATTTTCATTGCATAGTTGCTCCTGTACTGGCATAGCTCACCCCATCAGACTCCATCTGCCTAAAGGGACATCTTATATTGTGAGTGACAGACAGGTGCACATCTACGATCAACTGCACCTCCCCCTGGTTTACTTTAGGAGTATGGAGGTTGTAGCTTAGGCCCCTGGAGATCAACTTGGCTATAGGCTACTGCTTAGGTTGCATTGTGGATGATCTATACTTATAAACAGAATCCTTTCTGTTGGCAAATGCCATTTATTTTATGGTTTACCTGGATTTCACATTCTTTTCTTCCATAGATCTTCCCCGTGTCCAAATGTGAAGCATGCTGATGAGTGGGGTGACCCTAGTAAGTGTGAAAGTGGAGATTCATGCCAATACTGTCACACAAGAACAGAGCAACAATTCCACCCCGAGGTAAAAGTTCCCCTCTCTTGTCCCTTTTATCCAACTTTCGTTCTGTTTCTCACCACCATATGGGGCTATAGTGTGTCATCAGTTCTAACATTCCTTTTCCCCTCTTGCATAGATTTACAAATCTACAAAGTGCAACGATATGCAACAGTCTGGCAGCTGTCCACGCGGGCCATTTTGTGCCTTTGCACATGTTGAACGTAGGTTATTTTATCACACTTCAGTGCGTAACTTGTACCCTGTACTGAAAAAAATTAACAAACCTTTAAAGTATATCTAAAGTAAAAAAAAAATGTTTTGATAGTGTGCAAGTGCTAGAACCCCTGTGAGGATTCTATTGCTGTAAGAGAGAGGTGGCATTGAGCTTTTCAGATGGATGGTTTCAGACCCATATTTTTGTGGATTATGAGTATTATAAGGAGGATTTCCTATGGTAGCTCAACATGAAAGTGTGTGACACTTGTATTGATGAATGAGGAGTGCCATAACAATTAGTCTGAGATTTAGAATTGTGAGGGAACTTGATTTTATTTTATAATTTTGTATACTAAAAAAAGCCAAAACATGTGGAACACATCCTAGCTATTGAATTATAGCTACATACCAGACAAGACCCTTAAGACACATCTAATGGCTCATTATTCCAATGATTCCAAGTATACCCATGAGGAAGGGGGACACACTAATGCCACGTACACACAATCGGATTTTCCGTTGGAAAAACCTTGGATGGTTTTTCAGACGGAATTCCGCTCAAGCTTGGCTTGCATACACACGGTCACACAAAAGTTCTCTGAACTTTCGACCGCCAAGAACGCGGTGACGTACAACACTACGACGACCCGAGAAAATTAAGTTCAATGTTTTGGCGCATGCGTCGGAATTTTGCGCGTCGCAATTGCTACAGACGATCGGAATTTCCGATCGGAATTTTTCCCATCTAAAAAATTGAGAACCTGCTCTCAATCTTTTGCTGGCAGAAATTCCGCCAACAAAAGTCTAATGGAGCATACACACGGTCCGAATTTCCGACGAAAAGCTCACATTGGACTTTTGCTGGCGGAAAATTTGATTGTGTGTACGGGGCATAACTGTGTTTTATGTTTGCAAAATTGGTAATAAATGATTTCTCAAACTTGGAAATCTTGGATTCTGACACGCCTCATCCATTGGATTTTTATTTCTGTCTGTGACCCTGCTAGGGGTATTTACCCCCTATATTTATACTGGGGATTGGACATATGTTTCTGGTATAGTAAAATGAAATATAAAAAATGTGGAACAGAAGGTAAGGGGAAATCTTTCAATATGTTCTGATGACAAGAAAGGATTTCCTCTCACTTCCTGTTGTGTCTCTGAGACATCCCACAGACAAAAAATCTGACAGGGGTTCTAATATCTTCCTACTCTATCCAAAACTAAAAAAAAATTATAATTTAACTATAGATACACTTTAACTGCCTCCCGCCCGGCCTATAGACAAATGATGACCGAGCATGAGCTCTTCGATCCTGGGTAGACGTCATATGACGGCCTCCCAGTTAGGCGCCTCACAAGGACGCTAGGGGCTGTACTGCACCACAATCTGTCTGATAACAGATCACTGTACCAAGCTGGTGCCATTACCATGTGATCTCTGTGACCAATCACAGCGATCACATGAAAGTTGTACACAATGAATAGCCTTCATTCATAGCCATTCTTTGTGTATTATCGTGTTGCTCTCTAAGATTGGTCCCAGTGATCACATGGTACAGACAGGGCCAATCACAGTGCATCTGTACCATGTAATAGCTGTGGCCAATCACAATTACATAATGTATGAATGGATGCCATTCAAAACCTGATTGCTTATAACAGTGATCACCACTGCTATAAGCAATTATAGTATGTAAAAAAAAAATCATAAACACTTTCCCAGATTATAGATAAAGAAACTATAGAGCAAGCACTTGAAAAAAGATTTGTATGTAGCACCTACATCCCTATAGAAAATTGTATAGAAACCCCAAGAGCGGGGAGATGCGTGGGACTTTAACGGTGCTTGATAGTATTGCTTTACAATATTAAACAAAGAAGAGGTGAAGAGATTACATATAAAAAATATATCAAATGTATTCATGAATTACATAGCATTAAAATATGAAAAAGGAAAGAGAATACAGCGCAGTGAGCGCACTCTCTCCTTGTAAGTCACAAACTTGCAGTCCTACATGTTTCGCCCAACTTAGGCTTCTTCAGGGACGAGTAGGGACTTTATTTTATCTAAGGGAGAATATAAATGGTTTATAGATACATACTTTACATATAAATTTTGAAATATTGATGTTCAAATATTTTATCCAAAATACATTTCTGAGATAACATAAACTAATACCTCTAGACTCATGTGAGCCCTCCAAACAATAAAATGTGCCACAGTGGTAGATCAAATAAGCTGGGAGCACTTTATAGAAAACCAGGCATCTGTGCTGACACGCGTCCAAATCCAACCTTGCCTGTGTGGAGCATCAAAAGGATCCAAATGGGGATAAAAAACTTGGCACTATTGATGTTCTAGCCTTAAAAAAGGAAACAAAAGAATTTTGAACTACTTCAAACGGTCAAAAGCAGACCAATGGCAGATTGCTCTAAAAGACTGTATATGGCATAAATATATGGGCTTACATGCTGGTAGAACAATAGCTACATGGTCTGGGAGCCTTGAAGTTAGGCGAAACATGTAGGACTGCAAGTTTGTGACTTACAAGGAGAGAGTGCGCTCACTGCACTGTATTCTCTTTCCTTTTTCATATTTTAATGCTATGTAATTCATGAATAAAATTTATATATTTTTTATATCTCTTCACCTCTTCTTTGTTTAACATTGTAAAGCAATACTATCAAGCACCGTTAAAGTCCCACGCATCTCCCCGCTCTTGGGGTTTCTATACAACTTTCCCAGAGAAGTACAGTGCCACTATGGTAACATTGTACTGCTCTAGTCACAGCATGTAAAAGAAAAAAAAATAATGTTAAAAAATTAAAAATATTATTAAACATATTGTCACCAGTCAGTGTCCCTGATCACCGCCACACCAGTCATATGGTGATGCTGTACTGCTCTGGTGACAGTATGTTAAAAAAAAAACAAATGTGGAAAATAAAACACATTTTATTTAATTTCTTAATTTTCCCAAAAATTGTGACAAAAAATTGCAACTTAAAAAAACTTACCATGCCACTTACTACCTTGGACTGTCTACTTTCCAAACAGGGGTCATTTGGGAGGGTCAATGGCATGCTTATTGTTTGACATATTACCTTCATTGCACATTGTAAGCTCGGGAGGTGACAATTTGTCCCAGGCACGCATTGGTGCAGATGCTGCCTCTGTTTCAAATCTCTTACCTGCTTGCTTAATAGTATTATACTGTTCTTGTTATAGAGTCTCTTCTATGTGATGACTTACAATCTCCTTCAGCTGTGTCAAGCCCTACACAAACTGGACCTATTATGTATATGCCTTCGGCTGCTGGAGACTCTGTTCCTGTGAGCCCATCCAGCCCTCATGCACCAGACTTCGGCAGCGTATGTTGTTGCACTTTATTTTCATTTTTTTAAATAGAAATATTCTACTATGTGCTTTTTTTGCAGTTGTAATTCTATTTTCATAACCTTACCCACACTTTCCTGTTACCAGGAGCTGTGCAGTGTGTCTGACAGTACAGTCAAATAGGCACCAGTAAAGCTGGTCATACACTGACAGTGGTGGGTGCCGCTGTCAGAATAATTTGTCCCGACAGGGGGGTTCCTCCATCCACTTTGTATGGTTTTCAATATTATGAACACTAATGTGGCAGACCTGGTCTTACACACACACCCTCCCCTGTGAGAACACTTTGGCTGTTATTTGTCTCTGCCAGCACAGAGCCCTGAGGAGTGAGGGGAGGAAGCAGCAGAACTATAAGGCTCCATGCACACTGGAGCTCAAAAACAGCCGATTTGAACGCCAGATTGCTGGCAGGAAAACGCTGCTTTAAAAACGAGATTTTATCAGCGTTTTGCATTGCCGTCAATGCACGTTTAGCGGTCTAGCTTTCAGCCGCGTTTCTCTAGCTTTATTCAAAATCAATGGTTCCCTATGGGAGCCCATTGATTTGAATAGAAGTCGCACCGCAAGTCGGATCATCATGATCCGACTTGCGGTGTGACTTGCGTGCTGAGGATAAAGGGGAACCCCGCCAAAAAAATGAAAAAAAATTTGGCCGGGGGGTTCCCCCTCGGACGATACCAGGCCCTTCGGTCTGGTATGGATTTTAAGGGGAACCCCCTACGCCGAAAAAACGGCATGGGGGTCCCCCCAAAATCCATACCAGACCCTAAACTGAGCACGCAGCCTGGTCAGTCAGGAAAGGGGGTGGGGACGAGCGAGCGCCCCCCTCCTGAACCGTACCAGGCCGCATGCCCTCAACATGTGGGGGTAGGTGCTTTGGGGCAAGGGGGCCCTGCGCCCCCCACCCCAAAGCACCTTGTCCCCATGTTGATGAGGACAAGGGCCTCTTCCCAACAACCCTTGCCGTTGGTTGTCAGGGTCTGCAGGAGAGGGGCTTATCGGAATCTGGGAGCCCCCTTTAATAATAAGGGGGCCCCCAGATCCCGGACCCCACCCGATGTACCCCATACTCATTCACATAGGGTGGGGGGCCGGGATCTGGGGGCCCCCTTATTAAAGGGGGCTCTGGGATTTCGATAAGCCCCCCGCCCGCAGACCCCAACAGCCAGGGTTGTCGGGAAGAGGCCCTTGTCCTCATCAACATGGGGACTAGGTGCTTTGGGGTGGGGGGCGCAGGGCCCCCTTGCCCCAAAGGACCTACCCCCCGTGTTGAGGGCATGCGGCCTGGTATGGTTCAGGAGGGGGCGCTTGCTCGTCCCCACCCCCTTTCCTGACCGACCAGGCTGCGTGCTCGGATAAGGGTCTGGTATGGATTTTTGGGGGACTCCCACGCCGTTTTTTCGGCGTATGGGGTTCCCCTTAAAAACCATACCAGACCGAAGGGCCTGGTATCGTCCGAGGGGGAACCCCACGCCCAATTTTTTATTTTTTTGGGCGGGGTTCCCCTTCATCCTCAGCACGCAAGTCGCACTGCAAGTCGGATCATGATGATCCGACTTGCGGTGCGACTTCTATTCAAATCAATGGGCTCCCATAGGGAACTATTGGTTTTGAATAGAGCCAGAGAAACGCCTAACACTAATTAGCGGCCGTTTATGTGCGTTTGGCTTTTTTGGGCGTTTTTTTCGCCGAAAAACTGCACTTTGAACGCAAATTTCTTGCGTTCAGAAAAAAGCCCATAAACTCCACTGCTCATTAACGCTAAAAAACGACCATGTGTGCCAGGGACACATAGGCTAACATAGAGTGCAGTTTATGGGCTTTTTAAAAAAAACGCCCAAACGCCAATAAACTGCAGTTTATCAGTTTCAGTGTGCATGGGGCCTCAAGAGATAGAAAGATTGGTCTTTATCACTAGAGAAACTAACTTACTTTCAGGAAAAAGCTTTCTTAAAGCATAAGTTCACTTATGCAAGTAATAATAGGATTTTTATAACAGCTTACCTGTAAAATCCTTTTCTTGGAGTACATCACGGGACACAGAGCGACATAGTCATTACTAATGGGTTATATAGATACCGTCAGGTGCTGGCACTGGCAACTTCCAAAACCGGAAGTACCCTCCCCTATATAAGCCCCTCCCATCCGGGAGCACCTCAGTTTTGTAGCAAAGCAATAAGTGTCCCCAAAGAGGGGCGGGAGCTCTGTGTCCCGTGATGTACTCCAAGAAAAGGATTTTACAGGTAAGCTGTTATAAAAATCCTATTTTCTTTCTCGTACATCACGGGACACAGAGCGACATAGTCATTACTAATGGGATGTCCTAAAGCAATGCCCAATGAGGGGGGGGATACACCATATATAAGCTGAGCGCTATCAGACATGAGGATCTTTTGCGGCCTGCAACACACTGCGCCCAAAGGCGACATCCTCCTGACTTCTAACGTCCACCTGGTAGAACCTAGTAAACGTGTGTACTGAAGACCATGTTGTGGCCTTACAGATTTGAGCCAGGGAGGCCTGGTGATGCACTGCCCATGAAGTTCCAACTGCTCTCGTGGAGTGCGCTCTAACTTTGAACGGAGGCGGTCTCCTTCTCAAGCCATAGGCTTGTATTATGACCTGTCGAATCCACTTGGCTAAAGTAGATTTTGACGCTGCCTGACCCTTTCTGGGGCCTTCCGGCAGAATAACCAAAGTATCCGTTCTGCGAATCTGAGCAGTGGCCTTTAGATAAGCTTTAACTGCTCTTACTACATCCAAAGAATGCAATAACTTTTCCTCTACCGAAGTAGGTTTGGGGAAAAAAGAAGGAAGAACCACATCTTGGTTCAAATGAAACCTCGATACCACCCTAGGAAGAAAGGCTGGATGAGGACGTAACACTACTCTATCCTTATGGATAACCAAATATGGCTCCTTACAGGACATAGCTGCTAATTCCGACACTCTTTTAGCCGAACAAATGGCTACTAGAAAAATCAATTTCCTGGTGAGAAGCACCAAAGAAATATGCTGTAATGGTTCAAATGGTTGTTTCTGTAGAACCGACAGAACCAAGTTTAGATCCCATGGACATATGGGAATATTAACCGGAGGACTAATACGCATCACTCCTTGTATAAAGGCTTTGACTAGTGAATGCGAAGCCAAGGGCCTTTGAAAAAATATTGACAAGGCCGAAATCTGACCCTTGATAGTACTCAAGGCAAGCTTCCTATCTACAGCCCATTGTAGGAAGTCCAGAATCCTACCTATTACGTACTTATGTGGATGCCATTTCTTGGCCTCACACCACGCGATGTGCGCCTTCCAGATTTTATATTAGATCTGCCTGGATATTGGCTTCCTGGCATTGATCATGGTAGATACCACAGGATTAGAGAGCCCTCTCTTTTTTAGAATGTGGGCTTCCATAGCCAGGCCGTCAAAACTAGGGCTGGTAAGGAAGGGTGGTATATCGGTCCTTGCGAAAGCAGGTCCGGACGACGTGGGAGAGTCCAAGGACTCCCCACTGAAATTTTACAATCTCCGCGTACCACGCTCTTCGGGGCCACGCTGGAGCCACCGGAATCACTGGTTTCTTTTCTACCCTGATTCTGCGGAGTAATCGAGGTAACCATTGTGGCGGTGTGAATGCATATATCAGCTTGAACTGATCCCAAGGGAACACTAGGGCATCCGAGCCGCAAGCTAGGGGATCCCTTGTCCGAGAGACAAACCTGTCCCCCTTTGCGTTGAATCTGGATGCTAGAAGATCTACATCCGATGTTCCCCACCGCTGACATATTGTCCAGAAAACCTCGGGGTGAAGGGACCCTTCCTCCGGGCCTAATTGCTGGTGACTTAGAAAGTCCGCCTTCCAATTCTCCACTCCTGGAATGAATACCGCAGATATGGCTGGGACATATTTTTCTGCCCATTTCAGGATGTAATTTACTTCCCTCTGGGCTGCACGACTCCTGGTGCCCCCCTGATGATTGATATATGCCACTGCTGTGGCATTGTCTGATTGAATTCTGACAGGGGACCCTTGGAGTTTGGATGTCCATGCTACTAGGGCATACCGGGCTGCTCGTATCTCTAAGAGATTGATGGGCAGGGCCTTTTCTGCATCCGACCATCTGACCGTAGGGTACTGCTTCGAATGATGCCACCCTTTTTCCCAGCAGCCTTATGCACAGGCGTATGGACGGCTGTCTTTTTTGTACCCATTAAGTGGATCAAATCTTTCAAAGACAACACCTTTCCTCGAGGCAAGAATATTTTTCTCTGGCCTGAATCCAACCTTAGCCCCAAGTATTCCAGACTTTTGACTGGTTTTTAGGGCTGACTTTTCTCGGTTGATAATCCAACCGTGAGATTCCAGATACTTGATTGTCTTGTGAACGACCACGTCTAGTTTTTTCACTGAGTGGTCTATCAGCAACAAGTCATCTAGATATGCCATTATCATTACACCTTGTGTTCTTAGATTGGCCAATAAAGGGCCAGAATTTTTGTAAACACTTGTGGTGCTGTGGCCAAACCGAAGGGTAAGGCTCTGAACTGAAAATGGCGCCCTTCTACTGCAAAGCGTAGAAACTTTTGGTAGACTGGAAAGATGGGAATGTGCAGATAAGCATCTTTGATGTCGATCGCGGCTAACCAATCCTCCCCTTGTAGGGCAGTGGCCACCGATCGGATCGACTTCATCGGAAAGTCCTGATATACAGGAATTTGTATAGCCCTTTTAGAATTAATATGGGCCTCCCGTCCGCGTTTGCTTCGGGACTGTAGAGAGGTTTGAGTAAAACCCGAACCCTCATTCTTCCAGGGGAACCTCCATAATTACTCCTTGGAACAATAGTTGTTCTAGTGCCAACAGGAGGGACTCTCTCTTCCGGGGATCCCTTGGCACGTTTTGACCTCAAAAATGGGAAGGAGGAGAGTCTCTTAACTCCAATCTGTATCCCCAACATACTGCGGAGAGCACCTATCTGTCTTGATCGCGTCCCGCCAGGTCTCTTGTGAACAACTGGAGTCCTCCCCCCACCCGACTGAGTGGGGGCAACCCTTCAATGAATTTAACTTTGGGGGAGGTTTTGTACCTCCCCTGACCCAGGGTTTCTCATTACCCTGCTATTGTCCTTGTTTTTTACCCCCGGGAATTGACTGAGGAGGCCGTCGGAACTGTTACACAGCCGATGCCCCAGGGACTGGAGAAGCAGGCCTCTTAAAGAGGGACCTCTAACTCTGTTTTTAACCGGCAAGAGCGTATTTTTACCGCTGGAAATTTTCTGGATATATTTGTCCAGGTTTTCCCTGAATAAGCGTTCACCATGAAATGGGACGCTAACCAGCCATTCCTTACAGGGAGCTTCAGCAGACCAGTTTTTGAGCCATAGAAGCCTACGCATATGTACTCTAGACAGCGTAAGGCGGGAGGCCTGATGGACTGAATCCTTTATGGCGTCAACCGCAAAGCCTAAGGCTCTAGGTAGATCAGCTAGGGCAAGGCCTGCTGATCTGTCAAGTCCCTCAAGACCTGTTTTAACTGATCCTTCACTGCTTAGCAGACCCCAATAGCTGCTACTGCTGGTTGTGTCACCAAGCTTGCTGTAGAAAGAAGCAGACTTTCATAAGGACTCCAATCTTTTATCTATTGGGTTCTTGAACATTTTGACATTATCCACTGGACATGTCAGTGATTTATACATACAAGAGATGGCTGCGTCCACTGTAGGGACCTTCCATTTTTTTTTTTTTTTTGATGAACTTATCCTCCATGGGATAGACCACCGGAAATCTCTTGGGGGAATAATATTTTCTCAGGACGTTCCCAATCCAGGTAAATAAGCCCTTTCAGTAAAAGGGTGAAGTGGAAAAGAACAGACAGTTTGGGGGCTTCTAGTGACCCCAACGAGGATACAGTAGTGGTTGATGGTTCCGCAAGGTGCATTTTTAATGCCGATCGGACCATGTTAGTCAGAGACTGAACCCATAATCTTTCAGCTTGAGCTGCTGAGAAGGGTTCCTCCACTGTTGATTCCTCTATAACAGAATCAACCTCATCCTGATCCCCTTCAGGCAGGTCGATCCCTGTATGGGACTGTTGCTCTGCTAACAGGCACTCTGAAGGAGGAGACGGAGATCGGCGTGCTTTCCCTGACAGGGAGGCAGCGATCAATGTTGACCATCTCTCTCTAATCCTCCCAGAGCTGAGGAAAAAACCTCCTCTGTTACATACACAGGAGCAGGTGACTGAGGACAGCCACAGTACCAAGTACCCCTGCGGGGTCTCTATGGTCACTTACCTCTGAACTTCAGGGGAGACTGGTGCAGCAGAAGCATGCCCACCTCAGAGCCCGATGAGACCCCCTTCGCTTCCTGGAAGATTCAGTTCCGGAGCTTCTGGACGGCATATTCTTAAGCCTAAAGCTGAGGTATTCCAGCCGTAATACACCACTTTTACTGAGAATAGTCTAGCACAATTGCTGCTATATCACAGTTGGTGTCTACTAAAGTGCCTTTCTAGGGGATGCCTGCATCAACCGCCTCTGTGTGCCTTTATCTGTTGCTAGCTCTGTCTGTGCATTCAATAGCCAGCTATCTTTAAAACACGCTGGACGCCCGCACATGCGCAGTAGCGCCGCGGCGCACACCTGAGCGTCATCCACCCGCTCCGCCCCTTTTTTCAGATCGCCTCTATGAATAGAGGCGCGTGCACGCGCGCCTTCGGCGCCCTTTTTTAAAAACAATAAGGAGCTAGATGGGAGCCAGGGCCCCCTTTGCCGCAGGGCCCGGGGATGGATGAGCGCAGCAACAGGGCAGAGGAGACAGCTTCCCAGCAGAGAACATACCAACTGCCTGGATTTGATTCTGGAAGAAAAAAATCCACATTACAAGAAAAAGAACCATAGCGGCCTCTAGTGTCTAACACAGGTACCGCGGTCTTACATTTTTTTTTTTTTTTTTTCTTGCCTACTATTAAAATTTTTACATTTTCTCAGTAGTAACAGGCATACACAGAATATTAGCGGGAATACCTTAGGTAACAGGCAGAAAGACAAAATAGGCTTGGGGGTCCCTCAATAGAACCAAGTTCCTGAGGGCCCCCACTTACCTTTTCCTCGCCGCAGGACTTTGTTTGGTCCACAGAAGCCCAAACTTCACCTATCACGGCAGGCATTGTAATCAAACCTTCAGGGACCGGGTTCCCAAGGATTCCACTCCCCTGGACCTGTATAGCACCCTGCACAGAAAACATCTTGGTCGTGGGTATGACCAGAGCTCTGGATCCCAGGGTCCAGCTCTCCTAAGAGAAGCATTACAGGCAAAACCTTGCTCTTCTCTGCAAGGCCCGGGTACCGACCGTTTAGCTATGAAGCTTTTTTGGTCGGATCCGGAATAGCTTACTGAGGCCCAAAAGAACCTGTACGCAAGCTCAGTGAAAAACACATGTTTCTTCTTGGCCAACACCTTAGACACTGGCAAAAAACTGAGGTGCTCCCGGATGGGAGGGGCTTATATAGGGGAGGGTACTTCCGGTTTTGGAAGTTGCCAGTGCCAACACCTGACGGTATCTATATAACCCATTAGTAATGACTATGTCGCTCTGTGTCCCGTGATGTACGAGAAAGAAAAATGTGCATCTATTTTTATTTTTTTTCTTAGGAGCCTGCACTGCAGAGCATTGCACCTGCGATCTACTGCAATGTCAAGCTCCTGCCAACTCTCAGTACAGCTGTCTGCCCAATTACTGAAGTCCACGAAGAATCATTGAGCAACAAGAGCGCTCACCAGCACCCTTGCAGTTCATTGATAACTACAAGCTGTCTGCCGCAATGGCAGATGGTACTTGTAGTTCATTAATTCACAGAACTTTGTGAATGAATTATGTGGTTGTGGGCAGAGCCACGCACAGCCGCACTGTTTTTAAATTGTGACTGTGGGTGCGGGGAGAGGATCCCCCACCTGCTGTCACATTGGGGGATCGGGGTGCGGGCAGGTGCTTTAGTAACATGCTACACCCTGAATATGGGCGTAACATGTTATTAGAGTTGAACTTATCCTTTATTCATACATCACAAGGCAGCAGGGGCCAGCCAAATTTCAATCAGTGTGTGCTTTGCCCTGTTCAACAAAAGTTGATTGTTGGATCAACTTCTGTTGAATGAACAAGTTGGAAAACTTTTTGCGATCAGCCGCTGATCGGAGTACTTTGACAGCAGCAGGAGCAACTGTCAGAATACAATGTCCTGGCTTTGGGGATTCCTCCATCCACCTCATTCGTGTTGATAAAAGACTGTTTGTTTTTTTGTTTAGCCCACTGCCTGGAAAATAGAAAAGCTTGACACCAGTAACATAGCCCCTCCCACTCCTAGCATTGTCTTGATTCTCTATAGCAATAGCAGGCTTCCCAATGGTTCCTTATGGATGGCTATATCCCAGACCTTGGTGAGAAGCTTGGGTAAGACCTGTAAGTTGCCACTGAATCCTGGAATGGGCTCTCACCTTGGCGGGTGGTTGCATTGAGTGAGCTTGCTGGTGGGGTGCTGTACAGGTCCAGAGCCTTGGTCTGTTGAGGCAGAGCCCAGTCCCTGAAGTCTCTACAGAGTATGCCTGACCAGCATCAGGTGACAATTGAGTTGGCTTTGCTATGTGTGTTGTAAGTGCCTCTTTTGTGGGGGTACATAGTGCTGTCCCCTGCCTCTGGGAGTTTGGGCGATTTAGGTCTAGGGCTCTGTCCTAACAAAAGCTACTTTTTGACCTTTCCCTCCCAACCTTTCTTGGGTTGGAATAGGAGGAAGTGAAGAAGGGAGGGTGCAAGGAAGCAGACTCCTCCCAGGTGGACGAATCCTCTGAAAAGTACCCCTAGACCTCTAGTATGTCCCATTCACAAAGGTCCACAGTGAGTTTTCTCAGAGGTGGTAAGAACCTGAAACTGTCAGTACAGGAACCTTTGGGGCCTAAGGTGTCAGAGATGGGGTCTTGGAAAGCGCCCAAACCAACCAAGTCCTGTCCATTGCATCCTCACATTAAAAATGATCTGTACAAGGACTGGGACCCTTGCAATTAACTCCGGATGGAGGATGGAAGTTTTTGCAAAAAGTGGGTGGTCCCTGCAGTGTCTTACCTAAATAAGACCCGTGCAGTACTCGTGGACAATCTGTCAGTGTTTAAGGTCCCTGCAGACTAATAATTTGAGTCTCTGTTTAAGGTAGCCTTTTGCATGACTAGTGTGGCATTGCATCTATGGGTGGTTTGTCAGGCTTTGCTGGTATGGACAAAATTCATGGTGAAAAAAACTTTTGTCTAACTGGTTGGCCAGACAGCACTTGGAGCTCTTCCCTGGAGTGTTGCACATCTGTGTGGATGGGTTGGGGGATTCTATTCTTTCTAGAAACTCTCTTGTCTGGGGCCTATGTCAGTGCACATGAGGTGAGTGCTGTGGTTAGCAGAGCTTCCCTGCAAGAAACAGTTGGAACATACGCCTTTCAAGGGTGAGCACTTGCAATGCTCTGAATACGTTTGTCCAATAAATCACTGGAGGAAAGTGCACTCTTTTACCTCTAAAGAAGTGGCAGAAGCTTTCGCAGCATAAGTCATCTTCATCTGGAACCAAGAAGGTTTCATTTTTTCTTTTCAGAACTCGGGTGAAACAGAAAGTCCTGGAGCCCCAAACCCACCATATTAGGCAACAAACCTTCTTCCAACTGAAGTTCTACCCCTCACACTTCTGCAATCGTTGGCATGTTTGGTGGTCATTGTGGTCGTATGGACCCAAGATATCTTCTTGTCTTGGCTCAAAATGTTGTTTCCAAAGGCTACTAGCCTACTTTACCCAACAAAAAGGTAGCCACTGTTTGCTGCTCTGGTCCAGTTGTGCTCTCACATCGTTATTAGGCTTGGGCACCATGAACAAGTTGGAATAGTAACTGAAACCTTTCTGGTTCTGGAACAGGGGAAATTACCCCCTGAGAGCACAACTGGACCAGAGCAGCAAACGGGCTACTTCAGGTCTAGAAGCGCTTGAACAAATTCTTATCTGTTTGAAGTTCGTTATGGAATTTGTACAGTCAGTGGTTGCTTCTATCCATCCAGGGGATTTCCTGGCCTCAGTGAACATCAAGGATGCCTACCTCCATTTTCCTTTATTTCATTGTCATCAGTACTACCTGCTCTTTGCTGTGGCAAAACACAACATTTTAAGTTTGTGGTTTTGCCTTTTAGCCTAGCCATGGCACTGTGAGTATTCACGAAGGTGCTAGCCCCCATTTTGGATTTTCTGCAAGCCAGGAGGATTCCTAATCTGAGGTATATGGATGATCTGCTCCTTCGGGAGCAATCCAGAGATGGTCTGAAGGACTTCAGCTGGGTCCTCAATCTCAAGAAGTCCACCCTGAAGCATTGCACCGCCTGGAATATCCTGGACATGGCCCTGGCATGAGATTTGCTTCCCAAAGAAAAGCTTAGGACTCTCTGCCTCTGCATGAGGGTGCTAGGGTTGATAGTAACTATTTTGAGGCAGTGCCATTTCAGGCAGTTTCATTTAACATTGTTGCATCCTGACATTCTGGTTTTCAGTGATTGGCAGTTTATGCCCAAGGCCTTACAGACTGGGATCTTGTGGCCTCCGCGATTCCCACTGTTTTGAAGACCAGATAGCCGTCCTTCTCGTAGGAATTGCAACCATGCTTAGAAAGCATGATTTGCTTGGTGTGAAAAGGGAAAGCTTAATCAATGGACAATTGGACATACTCATTGACACGAGTTTTAGTACAGTCAAGACTAGACTATAAAAGGTCAGGTTTCTGCCTTGGCGGTGCTCTTTCAGAGATTGCTAGCCTCTGGTTAGACTCTGTGCAAGGAGTGGCTTACATAGTTCCAATAGTACACTTTCTGCTAACTCAGTGGGATCTTAGTCTAGTGTTGTCAGTCCTTTAGAAGTCACCTGTTGAATCTATTTGGGATATTTCTGTCCCTCTGCTGTCATACACGGTTGCCATTCCCATGTCCCATGGCTATCACCTAAATTAGGAGGGTGTCTCCTCCTAATCTCTCTTTGTGCTTCACAAAGACATGGTTCTTTTGAGACCACCAAACTCCTTCCTTTCTAAGGTGGTCTTGGTGTTTCATTTAAATCAGGACATAGAGTTGCTTTCTTTTTTTCCAGCCCCAAAATATCCTAAGGAGAATGCTCTAGACTGCCTAGATGTGGTTAGGGCTGTGCGAGTCTACCTTGCAGCCATAACCTCAATTCATCAATCTAACACCTTAAAGAAAGAAAAGGGTGCCTCTCGAGCCACAATTGCTTGGTGGAATTGACAACTCATTACTCAGGCATACGACCTGAAAGGTAGGGTTCTGCCCTTTCCTGTAAAAGGCCACTCCACCAGTAGTTTTGGTGCTTTGTGGGCTTTTCAACATCGGGTTTCACTGATCTGTAAGGCAGCCACCTGGTCTTCTGCCCATACATTCAATAAGTTATGCCACATTACTGTTCAGGCCTCGGGGGGCACTGGCCTCAGTCAGAAAGCCCTACCAGTGAACCTCTCTTTTTGCTCTATTAAGAAAATTGTTTCTGTTCGGTCTGTTAGCCATTTTTTGCTGTTGCCCCCTTTCATGGGATTGCTTTTGGATGTCCCAGTAATTTTAAGAATACATTTTCCTGTATCCTGTGATATGCGATTAAGGAAACTGGATTTTTTTTTACTTATCTGTAAAATCCTTTTCTTGGAGTACATGAAAGGACACTTCTCTTCTGGGAGTCCAAGTCCAATCACCTGGATTTGGAGCATAACCCAATAGCCCAATGAACTCTCCTGTATCATGTGATGTATTCCAAGAAAGAAATGTTACAGCTAAGTCAAAAATACCCTTTTACTTACTTGATCCTCTGTTCCTACAGGCTTCCTCCAGGCAGTAAGACCTGCCCCCACAGGCTCCTCTCTCCAATGCTCCGGCGGTCGGATGCCCTCTGACATCATCAAGACCAAATCAAAATCCATATCCTTTCATTGGATATGAGCTCACCAAGAGACAGTCCACTGCTGCAGCATGGGGAAGTAGAGGAGACCATGAGCTGTTTGGAAAGCAGAGGATCTGAAAAGTTATTTTAGCGGCTCCCTAGGCCTCAGCAAGCATTTAACACTTGCAGTGCGGAAGGAGCCCCATTGCAAGGGATGAGCTTCAAAAAGGATTTTTTTTTGTGTTTAATTTACCTTGCCTGGCTAAAATATTGGGTCATTATTGGTGTATAGCATTCACATAGAAAAAAACCCACAATGTGTAAATTGGCATGCATTTCATTTGTGATTAAAACTATAAAAATAAAGAGAGGACCACCTGACCAAAATTGGATAAAAAAGTCCAAGATGATTTTATTTGTTGATAAAAAAAATCATATCAGAACAACCATCGCGTTTTGGGGCAACATCACTTTCCCTTCATCAGGAAACCAGTGACTTCACAGATCTATATTGAACCAGTAATGAACGCTCCTCATGAAGAAATAACCTGACAACAGCTGCTGGGCAGCAATTCTGGGGATTTCATAGTGGTCCTAGTATAGATCTGTGAAGACAATGGTTTCTCTGATTCCATCCAAGTTGTATCCTGTGTTGAGCCCTGATGAAAGGTGAGTGGTGTTGTCCCCGAAATGCATTGCCTGTTTTTATATGACTTTTTTTTATCCACGATTAAAATCTTGAACTCCGCTATATGATTTTGGTCTGGCGCTCTTTTCTGTATATTTGGTTTGAGTCACTGTTGGGTGTCCATCGAGAGGAGTCGTCCCACCAGATTTATTGAGCTTGGTTGAAGTTTTTCTTTCATCTGACTACACTTGGAAGTCTAAAGGTTCCCAGCACCTCTTTTAATATGCTGTTCTGGAGTGCATTTCACTTGTTTGTTTTAAAGATGTCCCTGTGTTTCCTCTTAGCGGATAGAGTTTGTAATTTTAATTGTAATTCTTCTATTTTGGCAGGTATGGGGTAAAATGAGCCACCTTCCCACCAGTCCAACACCAGCATCAGTAAGTAGGACTGTATTTATTCCTTACAGTGTGAAATTGTGTAATCTGTGATGAAGCTATACTTAAGAAAGTCAAGCCTTTATTGCTTTCTACTTATCTACTTTCATTTTTATTATCGTTGCTCATAATGTAGTTTTATATTATAAAGCTTTATATAGTGGCAAAATTTTGAGCACCATTTTACGAAGTAAAGGGAGATAGTACAGTTACAAAACACTTCAGTACAAGAGGATTAGGGGGCCTTAAAGTGGAACTTTACTCTGCAGATTGACTTACACTGTCTGCCTCCGCCTCCACCTCCTCACAAATGATACCTGTGGGGGGGGGGGGGCTATTTATTGTGTTTTTTAAGTTATTTTCTAGCAGCCCTGGCCTAGGCCAGGATGGTGTGTCCTGCTCCCACGGCATCCTGGAATATCCCCATCACTTATCCCAGGACACTACAAAACGGCCAGGAGCAAAGCTGGCACTTTATTGGGGCTCAGGCTGCCTGAACCCGGTAGAGGCAGCTGGCTGATGAGGACCAAGATGGCAGCATCGGACACAAGCTGTAACGCCCAGACAGCAAATGGCTGCAGTACAATGCTAGATTTAGTGTTGAGCATGTTTTTTTTTTGTTTGTTTTTTAGAGAAAGCAGGATAGCTGGTAGGAAGGGGCTGGAGGCAGGAGGTTGAGTTAAGTCCCTCTTTAATGAGGGTTGCTTGCTGTTGCCAGACCATTGATTTATTTTTATTTTTTTCCCAGACCATTAATTTTAACAATTTTACAATTGATTTTATGTGCGTTTAACATATTTCATGCGTGTTATTTACCTGTAAATGTCCCCCTTGTTTAGACATATTGGATGCGATGACAGTAGCCCCAGCAGACTCACAGCTGTCAGTCAACAGACACTATAGCATTAGCTTCTTTGCTCCTCCCTTGACAGCAACATAAACGTTTTGGTATGGGGTTGGGGGTAGGTCAAAGGAATTAGGCCAGGACAGACAGTAAATATATGCTCCCAGAAGAGGCGAAGGCTTTGGCATGATAGGAATGAGGGAGAACTCTTAACGAAGTGGTTGAATTCCCGAGCAATTGCAAAGGCGCATTTCAAGTGAATAAAAATCCTTATGGAAAGGAAAACGCTGCAAATAAGTTGGTGACAGGTTCTCTTAAAGCAGTCTTAACAAAAATAATAATGATGGTCGATGCTGATTGCATAACAAGTTAATAATGCCAGCTGTCATATCTCTATCCTCAGCTATTCTCTTTTTGCAAAAAATATTTAAGAAATCATACTGAGCACATGTTGTTGTGCAATTGAACTAGCTAGAAAATTTGACTCCTACAGGAAGAATTAAAGTGACTAGATGTGGTTAGGGCTGTGCGAGTCTGCCTTGCAGCCATAACCTCAATTCATCAACCTAACACCTTAAATGTCTTCTAAAGGCAAGACATTTTTTACCTTAATGCATTCCCTGCATTAGGGTAAAAAGTGTCTCAGTAAGTGTATCGCCCCCTCACCTAACTATATACTCTCCTGAGTCCTATATTGATCCATGCTGCTCTCTCTCCCTCTTCACATAGGCACAGAGGCAGCAGCAGGAGCCATTGGCTCCCACTGCTGTCAATCAAATTCTGTGGGGGGGGCGGGTGAGGGCATGGAGTCGAACCACGCTGAGCGTGTCTATGGACTAACACAGCCCAGATTGGGAGCAAGCCCACAGGTGCGCCTCCATAGGAGGTTGGCGCACAACAAAGAGGAGGAGCTTAGAGTGCCGGTGAGGGACCACAGAAGAGAAGGATCAAGGTCGTTCAGTTCAGTACCAGAGAAGGTAAGTGTAACAGGTTTATTATTTAAAAAAACCCATTACAATCACTTTAAAGCACAGCCCTTTTCCTAAATACATGTCATAGCCCTGTCCTTTTTTTTATGGAACTGTCCAATTATAGTCTGTGCTGGCCCAGCCGGTCCCTTTTCTCTCTACATAGCTGGGGCAGCTAAACTTATGTCCAGAACAGTTTTAGAATGTTTGGATGTCTACACTAGAGAGGCTTTTAAAGGTATATAACATGCATAAAAAAATGTTCACTGTTCATATGGGAAGATTTTTTGTTAAAATGTATGGTCTGATGACAGGGTCTCTTTAATGGGTCACTGACCCAAAACAACTATGCACTCCTACAGCTCCATCCTGACGCTTGGTTAGTGACTCACTAAGTCGCTAAAGCAAGGATAAGAACGGCTACCCTAGAGCTAGCACTTTGAACAACAAGTCAGCAATGGCTGCTCCAGTATTACTCGCTTGACAAGTTCCCATAAGTTGCTGTAACATCGTTCTCATTTTGAAAAGCAGGTTAAAAAAGCCTTGCTGTTGTCTGACAGATACTATGTGCCAGCATAGGAAGCCCAACTCATCGTTGCGGCTCTCCCTCGGGATCCCTTGGGAAGTCGCAGAACCTGGATAGCCTTGGTTTTCACGGTGACCTCTCAGGCAGCTACAAAAAAGCCCCAGGGTGTGAGAGGGAAGACTCCACAGGGACTGATTATCTAAAGAGCTTTAAAAGCCAGGTCAGTATATTTGGTAACTGTCTTTCTCATTATGGGACCCTGTCTGATGTCCCTGCACTCACTCTTCTGTTGTGTATTGTGCCTGCAATGGCCCATTTATGTGCAGTAGCTGTTTCTAGAACTGTGTGCCTCAGCAGTAATAAACCGATAGCTCTGTCGCCTCACATTCTCACTATTTGTTTTGCCAAGGCAAAGTTAAAACCGCACCCGATGGAGCACAGGGGTCAAGATCAATCCCTTCTACAGTCAAAGCAGGTAAGGCAGGAAATTGGTTTTCTTTTCTAGTAATAGTAGTAGTCTATGTGTATATCAGTAAGATGTCTCAGGAATGTTTTTTACTGAACTGTTTAACATACCAGATTTTATTATATAGATATGTTAATGACAGTTACATTAGCATCCTGCACCTCCTGGTATTATATTACTGCTTTTTAGCCTATTTGCAAAAAACCATAGTAAGGGCTGTGAACAAATATGTTATGCTAAAAAATAAAATCATTGACAGGGTCACATAGAATGCATCTAGCTTTAGAGAGGGAAGTAAGTCTGTCTTAGTAGCTTTTAAATGAAACACCTTATTAAAAGTTGTGCAGTTGTTTCTTCATACATCACTGAATTCCTTATCACGGGATGCTCTATGACATGTTGTGATATCTTTCACTGGCCTCTAGATGGCATTGTGTACTGATCACTGTGCTAATAGCAAAATATAAAATTGTAGACTGGGGTTTCTTAACCAGGGTTCCTCCAGAGGTTGCTATTGGGTTCCTTGAGCAGTGAGAGATTTCTGCCCAGTTAAGTTAAAGCAGAGTTCCACCCAAAAGTTGAACTTCAGCTTTTTTGCTTCCTCCCCCCTCCGGTGCCACATTTGTCACCTTTCAGGGGGGAACGGCGACCTGTTTTTGACATCACTGCGGCACTGTCCCTCAGAAGTTTGGCCCCCCTCCACCTTCCTCCGCTGCCGGGCCAATTAGAAAGCGCAGCACGCTTCGCGCATACGAAGTAGGGATCTGCCTGTGAAGCCAAAAGTTTTACTGCTGGTTTCTAGGCTTGTGCACAACGGAAAAATTCGTTCCGTTTCGGTTCGTTTCTTTCCGGTCCTGTTGATTCGTAATCATTCGTAATTTTGCTAGACGGGATTTTTCGTGTTCGGACTCATTCGTATTTTTGCAAGCGACATTTTTCGTTGAATTTTTTGTTGCTTTATAATTCGTACTTTCGGTAGAGTACGTTGTTTTTCGTTGATTCTGGACACAACTCCTACTTTCGTAACTTTTTTTGGGTTCGTTGATTCGTAATTTTCTGTGTCTCTCTCACGACGACGCTGACTATTATGCCTAATGTGCTTCGAATGGATTTGTACTTTTCGAAATACATAGCGGTTATTTGTAACGATTCGAAATCTCGTATTTTACTTTCGTTTTTTACATGCGGCTATAGCCTCCGCCCCTGTACACCATTTTGAGAGGGTTCAGCACGGTGAGGGAGAAGCAGAGAGCAGAGCAGAGTGTTATTGTGCTTCGAATGGATTAGAAATCTCGTATTTTACTTTCGTTTTTTACATGCGGCTATAGCCTCCGCCCCTGTACACCATTTTGAGAGGGAGTTCAGCACGGTGAAGGAGAAGCAGAGAGCAGAGCAGAGTGAGTGTTATTGTGTTTCCAATGGATTTGTACATTCGTAAGTTTTTTCATAACGAATTATGCCGAAGACATTCGGGCATTCGCTATTTTGCGGTATAATTTATTTCGGATTCGGTTTTATTCGTAATTGCTTTGTTCGGAAATTCGAATGCTTCCGAATGTCCGAAAGTTGCTAAATTCGGACGAATTTCGATTCGTTACGAAACGAATTGCACAAGCCTACTGGTTTCCCTTAATAGAGATTACAGCGGCAGGCTGGGGTGCCAACATCGTGGGCTCCCTGGACAGGTAAGTGTCCATATATTAAAATTCAGCAGCTACAGTATTTGAAGCTGCTGACTTTTAATGTTTTTTCCCCCAGGCTGGAACACCTCTTTAAGTTCCCATTGAAACCATTGATCCTTTTAACTATCTGTAAGGGGGGAACTCCTATCAATGACCACAAGTGTAAGGAGCATTTCTTTCCACTAACCATCACACTGATGTATCATGAGTTATAGGGGGTTCCCTGATAATAGAAAGTTATTTCAACGGTTCCTCTGTGTTGAAAAGGTTGAGAGAGGCTGTTGTAGACTGTAGCGCAAACACCTCAGTTCTACATTATCTGGATAAACTATATTGCAAACTTAATCTATTTGCGTCAGTGGGTAAAGTAAACCTGTGCTGAGAGAAATATGGAGGTTAACATCACTGGTCTGTTTTGAAAATGCTAGTTGCCTGGCTGACACGTTAATTTAAGGGCTTTCACTTTGTGTGGTAATGTCAAATTGACACTTTGCCCCAGCACCTCAACTCCCCAACCCCCCCCTTTTTAGCCCACTGAAATTCTGGTGCTCCTAGGTATGGGGGAGCTTGTGACCTTCTCCCATAATGCAATGCCCTGGCATAGTGTCCAAACACTAGTCTCTAGCGCTGTCACCTGACAACAGCTGACACCAAGTATTTTGATAGCAGCTGTAAAATAGAAAAACCAAGCGCCAATGGATATAAATCGCAATAAACACAATATCGGTCTAGCTGCAGTAGAAAAATTGACAATATGGCAATAGAAATAATATAAAACAGTCCGCTGCGCTCGGGCCAAATAGAAATGATATACACAAATATAGAACAGTCCCAATTGTATAGTGATATAAAGTGCTCGTGCTCAAAGATGGTATATCCGTGCTTCAATGTGCTCAGACTTGGGTGCCCCACATAGATGTAAACTCACCCCCTGGAGTTGACCAACTATCGCTAGTATGGTCCTTTAACCACCTCATAACTGGGCACTTAAACCCCCTTCTTGCCCAGGCCATTTTTCAGCTTTCAGCGCTCTCACACTTTGAATGACAATTGCGCGTCATGCTACACTGTAACCATGTTACATTTTTATCATTTTCTTCACACAAATAGAGCTTTCTTTTGGTGGTATTTAATCACTCCTAGGTTCCCTCCCCCCCCCCCCAAAAAAAAGACCATAAATCTTGAAAAAAAAAAAGGTTTTCTTAGTTTCTGTCAGTAAATTTTGAAAATAAGTAATCTTTCTCCTTCACTGATGGGCGCTGATGAGGCGGCACTGATGGACACTGATATACTGCACTGATTAGGTGGCACTGATGAGGAGGCACGTATATGCCGCACTTATGGGCACTGATATGTGGCACTGGTATGTGGCACTGATGAGCACTGATAGGCGGCACTGATGGGTAGCACTGATGGGCACTGGGCACAGATAGGTGACACTGGTGGGCACAGATCGGCGGCACTGATGGGCACAGCGAGGCAGCAAAGTGGGCACAGATAGGCGGCACTGATGGGGCATTGATAGGTTGCATTTATTGCTGGCACTTTTGGGCACTGGTTGCTGGCACTTTTGGGCAAAGATTGGTGGAAATTATGGGTTGGTTGGTACTGATTGCTGGCAGTGGTGGGCAATCATTGCTGGCACTGGTGGGCACTTAATTGTAATCAGAGCACTGATGATCAGTGCCCTGATTACATACCTAGCTGTGCCCTGTGAGGAGATGCCACTGATGGGCTCTCCTCTCCTCACACTCTGTCAGTGTGAGTCGAGGAGAGCCGATTACCGGCATCTCCATGTTTACATGTCACGGGCTGTGATTGGTCACAGCCTATCACACAGTTAAAGAGCGCGGGGGCGCGCGAGAGCGGTCGTTCTGGGCGGCCGTCATATGACATCCACCCAGAACGAGAGCCGCACCGCCCAGCCGTCATTTGACGGTGGGCGGGTGGCAAGTGGTTAAGCATGTGGGGAAGCCCCTGTAGAGATCCGCTGCTGGCGCCTCATGCAGTGCAGTTCCTCATACAGGTAAACAAACCAAAAGAATGCTCATTGCACAAAATATCGTTCCAAAAACCGGGATGTTCGGCTCCCTAACATGTGAGTGTTATTTTTCACTTCACTATCAGTGGGTTGATTGGCAGTGGGGCACATTACACAGACACTATAAATTTGCTCTGTGTTTTTTTTAAATACTACTAACCCTGAAGAGTTTGTAATAAAGAAAGTGACCTCATGAATGCTGCAGGTCATTGACTCAAAGTTCTGAAGTCATAAGATCAGTAGGACTACCAGGAAGGTAGCATTTTCAAAGGAGGACAGTAATGGGTGCTGCCTGTTGGCACAGGTTTCCTTTAAAGCAACCTGTGCTTTGCCCATGCTGGGAAAAGTATCAGGATAAATTTTGTGGTCCCTTCCCAGCAGTACATACTAACCTTTTTTGAATTCTGCCACCACTCCATTCAGTCATTGAGAGCAAAAAATATATCCAATACTTCTGGGTATGGAGGAGCATATGACTTACTCCCCTATACAGGGCTCCCCCTTTCTTTCTTTTTTTTGCTCCCATGGCAGAGTTAAGGAAGGTGAGTATATGCTGCTGGAGAAGGAGGCACTAAAGTAAACCTGTTTTCCTTTTGCGGGCAAAGCATAGGTTTGCTTTAAGATAATCTGTATTGTTAATGTGTATTTAATAGGCTTGTTCTTGCAAAATGTTCATAAAATAAAATATGCTGTGTGTCATATTCTGTAACACAGCCTTGCCATGTTGTTATCATCATTACAGGATGCATTAGGAATAATGCCAATGGGGAGTCCACTGACCTCAAGCATTTCCTCTAGTATTACTTCTAGTCTAGCTGCAACACCCCCCAGCCCTGCAGCCATAAGTGGTACTCCTGGTATGAATGCCAATGCTCTGCCCTTCTACCCAACCAGTGACACAGTAGAATCTGTCATAGGTAAGATATATGTTGCTCTTTCAGAAACTGTGACTACTAAAAGGTGAACAACCTCTCCTCCCCACCACTATCACTAATGGACAGCATTACTGTTCTGATTTGAAGCCCTGCTAAGCAGCTGTCTAAGGAGATAGATAGACCGTCTAAGTAGGTCCAGGGCAGCCTCTGCTTTAAGATGTTTGTTTTTTTCGCTATCTTCAGATACTTATTTCTTTTTTTTGTTTGTTTCTAAGGTCAGTGTCACAAGTCTGGTGTGTGTTCCCCTTTAATATATGTAGCTAATCTGTTCTGTGTTTGTGCCCACTTAGGAGCTGTGATCCACCGGCCAATATTAATGCATTCCTCTGAGCTAGTCAGTACTGAGCATCTTTTTTTCTTCCTGTGGTTGGGTTAAGCCCTTCTGTCTTTTGTATTAGGAGGTTCTAATCTGAGTTGTATTGGATATTGATTCTCTTTCGGTTCATCTGACCTGTATGGGCTTTACTTCTGATATGCTTGTATGTGTATTTTCTAGTTACTGGTTACAATTTCATCTGTTCCTGGCTGTCTACTGGTGCTCTCTTTGTCCTTGTCTTTGTATGCAGTTGTCTAGCTAAAAACTCCTTTAACTCACTTACTGGAAGTTGTGCTGCTGCACAAGTCCATCTGTACTTTCAACAGCCTGGTTGAAGACCGGGTCCTCCTGGTCATTGTACTCCTATCCCAGCCCATTACCCCTAGCTGGCAATGTGATAGTCTTCTGTTTGTTGGTTCTTACCATGTACCTGCTCCACTGTTCCTACATAGCTATGGATATCTTGTATGCTCCTGTAATCAAGTTCCTTCATTCCAGGAGTTCCCAGTGCCCCTAGATATGACCAACGGTCCACCTAGATTGTGCCTATGAGAGTCAGCCCACTATGAAAGCCAATAAGGTTCTAATGGCAGGCAGTGGCTTTGAAAGGCAACATTTCTAAGCACTGGTAGCTCTGTAGTTGCTTGGCAGAGCTAAACTTACAGCTGGTTGGTTGGGGTTTGAAGAAGGACACTCAGTGGACCAGCAATGGTGGGCAAGTATGAAAGCTTAACTTTTTCTCACTGGAAATAGAAACACTTTGCACGCTATTTTCTAAATGACCATTTTGTTACATACTTGTTCTGGTTGATTGTTATAGCACTGGGTCAGGTATTTTCTGTTTTGAACCCAAAATGTTAATATTCTTTTGGGAATCCAACTTGTAAGGCTGCCAGTAGTTATATGATTTCCAGTATAGTGTATTCCATATTTGTCAGGGAAATGCCACCAAATACACACAATTTTGATGACTCTCTCCTCCATTGTTTGTATGCACTATTCCCCTATGTCACAATCTGAGTATTATCCCAGCCTAGATAGGAGATGATGCGAGTTGCTTTTCCTGACCACATATCTGGTGCCTTCTTAGGCAGGCCATAGCCAAGATTCGAACTGCTAATGGGCAGGCTAAATGTACCAAGTTGATCGATCAACTTGGGTACAACCAGCCTGCTGGATTCTCTTATGATTATCGCTAGCGGTTGCTATAACCAATAGCGATAATCACTATCATCTCTCAGCGGGGATGGCTTACCTGCCCTCCCCCACCGGGAGCAAACAATGGCTCGGTTTGAGGGAATCCCCGTCAGCACTGTCTTTGTTGATGGGGAAATCGTGCCAATTTTTTTTCCTGAATCCCATGGTTGCAGGAAAGAAGTTTGCACCATGTATGGCCCGCTTTCACCAGCATAGCTGATATATTTACTGGGCACAAAGAATGCCTACTTTCATAGATTCTTGGGACCATGATATCAGCAGTAGCAGCTTGCAGAAGCACAGAAATATAACTAAATTTGTGATTAAAGAATCAATCATTAAAATGTTTTGTATTGTTCTGCCCCGCATGGGACAAAGTGCTCCCTCCTCTCCTACTACATGTACATTGTCCCATGGGGGATAGAACAGTGTACAACAATTGTAACGATCGATCTCCTTTAAGTAATTTGTATGTAGGAAAACACCACATTGTGTCCCAATAGTGCCTAAAAGCTTCCTTATAAATAGCAAAGTTCATTTCAGGAATGAAACGGAGTAAGCCTGTCTGATCGTCTATAATTAAAATAAACAGGTTTGCTTTACAGGCACAGTTAGAATTCTGTACTTGTCTTCTTCACACTGCATAACTTTACCAAAAACTAGAGCACCAGAAACAGCCTAATATACAGGTGAAACGCGAAAACTTAGAATATTGTGCAAAAGTTCATTTATTTCACTAATGCTACTTAAAAGGTGAAACTAATATATGAGATAGACTCATTACATGCAAAGCAAGATAGTTCAAGCCGTGATTTGTCATAATTGTGATGATTATGGCTTACAGCTCATGAAAACCCCAAATCCACAATCTCAGAAAATTAGAATATTGTGAAAAGGTGCAATATTCTAGGCTCAAAGTGTCCCACTCTAATCAGCTAATTAAGCCATAACACCTGCAAAGGGTTCCTGAGCCTTTAGATGGTCTCTCAGTCTGGTTCAGTAGGAATCACAATCATGGGAAAGACTGCTGACCTGACAGTTGTGCAGAAAACCATCATTGACACCCTCCATAAGGAGGGAAAGCCTCAAAAGGTAATTACCGTATATACTCGAGTATAAGCCGAGTTTTCCAGCACATTTGTTTGTGCTGAAAATGCCCCCCATGGTTTATACTTGAGTCTGTGTCCATCTTCACCTTTGTGCGCCTGATCCTGGCCAGCCGTAGGTCCCCTGGATCCCAAACTTGGCACACATGTAGCCCCTCTCTTCCTCTATAAGTATGCAAAGATTGTTGACCGGGGGACCTACGGCCGGGGAGCACCGATTTTTCAAAGCCGGGCACCCCTGCCATAGACTCCCATGTTAAACGGTCATTTCTCCAGTGATTTTGGGGACCCGGTACTGGCCGGTCCTAGGTGTCCTGGACCCCAAACTTGGCACACATATAGCCCAACTTCCATAGACTCCCATGTTAAACGTCAGTCTGGTCACACAGCGCCGGAGATCAGGTAGGGAGATTGGGCACAGTGAGGCATGGACACAGTGGGGCATGGGCACAGTGACAGTGAGGCATGGGCACAGTAAAGCGTGGGCACAGTGAGGCATGGACACAGTGAGGCATGGACACAGTGAGGCATGGACACAGTGAGGCATGGACACAGTGAGGCATGGGCACAGTGAGGCATGGACACAGTGAGGCATTCACATGGACACAGTGAGGCATGGGCACAGTGAGGCATAGACACAGTGAGGCATGGGCACAGTAAGGCACAGTGAGGCATTGGCACAGTAAGGCACAGTGAGGCATGGACACAGTGAGGCATGCACATGGACACAGTGAGGCACAGTGAGGCATGCAGATGGACACCCTAGGCTTATACTCGAGTCAATAAGTTTTCCCATTTTTTGTGGTAAAATTAGGTGCCTCGGCTTATATTCGGGTCGGCTTATACTCGAGTATATACGGTACAAAAGAAGTTGGATGTTCCCAAAGTGCTGTATCAAAGCACATTAATAGAGAGTTATGTGGAAGGGAAAAGTGTGGAAGAAAAAGTGCAGGGATGACCGCAGCCTGGAGAGTGTCAGGAAAAGGCCATTCAAAAGTGTTGGGGACTTTCACAAGGAGTGGACTGAGTCTGGAGTCGGTGCATCAAGAGCCACCACACACAGACGGATCCTGAACATGGGCTTCAAATGTCGTATTCCTCTTGTCAAGCCACTCCTGAACAACAAACAACGTCAGAAGCATCTTACCTGGGCTAAAGAAAAACACACCTGGTCTGTTGCTCAGTGGTCCAAAGTCCTCTTTTCTGATGAGAGCAAATTTTGCATCTCGTTTGGAAACCAGGGACCCAGAGTATGGAGGAAGAATGGAGAGACACACACTGCAAGATGCTTGAAGTCCAGTGTGAAGTTTCCACAGTCTGTGTTGATTTGGGGAGCCATGTCATCTGCTGGTGTTGGTCCACTGTGCTTCATTAAGTCCGGGGTCACCGCTGCCGTCTACCAGGAGATTTTGGAGCACTTCATGCTTCCTTCCACAGACGAGCTCTATGGGGATGATGACTTAATTTTCCAGCAGGACTTGGCACCTGCCCACACTGCCAAAACCTGGTTCAATGGCCATGGGATTACTGTACTTGATTGGCCAGCAAACTCGCCTGACCTGAACCCCATAGAGAATCTATGGGGCATTGCCAAGAGAAAGATGAGAGACATGAGACCGAACAATGCAGAAGAGCTGAAGGCCGCTATTGAAGCATCCTGGTCTTCCATAACATCTCAGCAGTGCCACAGGCTGATCGCTTCCATGCCACGTCGCATTGAGGTAGTAATTGCTGCAAAAGGGGCCCAAACCAAGTACTGAGTACATATGCATGCTTATACTTTTCAGAGGTCCGATATTGTTCTATGTACAATCCTTGTTTTATTGATTGCATATGTAGTGGGGTATTCCCCTTTAATAACGAGAGACTACATCTCCCAGTACATCTTGCAGCACCCAGGGTGCATTGCCCTGTGCAAAGACTGCTGGGGCAGACTTTATAAAGGGGAGGCGGAGTTTGTTCTGTCTCTATGGACACCCCCTCTCCTAGCAAGAGGATCTCTGTGCTGAACTGCTGTGTGCACAAGGCCTGAAGCCTGGGCCTTGTGCATTTCTCCAAAGAGCCCTCTGCCAGCCTAGCGGAACCTCAGAGACATCTTCTCATCCTTGCTGCAGTACACCAGAAGGACCGAAGGCCTGGATGCCGGTGGATTCCTGTTCCTAGACGAATCGATGGAGGAAACGGACTTGGACTTGTCCGAGTGGTGAGAGAGCACTTGCACATAGACAGATACTTTATCTTTACTATTCATTGGATTACAAAGTTGTTCTTCAAGTGCACCGCCGAAAGATTGCTAGCGAAGATTGTTTACCCTGAACTTCCATTTAGATCAGTCAGGCCTGACTGCGTAGGTAGACATTTCTGAGAGTCAAGCCTCGTACACACGACCGAGTTTCTCGTCAAAAAACAACAAGAAAACTGCAGAGAGCTTTCTTGCCGAGTAAATCGGTCCTGTGTACGCGGCTTTCAGTTTTCTCATCAAGAAAACTGGCAAGAATCTCAACGAGAAATAAAGTGAACCTGCTCTCTATTTTCTCGTCAAGATTCTTGTCGGCATGTTTCTCGACGAGAAAAGTGTGTGTGTGTACACTTACCTGTCGCCGTGGAAACCCGCGCATGCTCAAAATGACTTTGACGCATGCGCGGTAGCTTCCTAGGCATAGGTAGGGTGAAGCAAGATGGCGGCGACGGCGGCATCGAATGTGACGAGCGCACGCTCGTCGTAGTCGATGACGTAACCTCATTCGCTCCATTCAAAGAACCGCGGGTTCTTTGAATCGAGCGTGTGTACACTCGGCCGGGACAAGTTTCTTGTCCAAGAATCTCGTCAAGAAAAACGACAAGTTTTTTCCTGACGAGATTCTCGGCCGTGTGTACGAAGCTTCAGTCTGCCCACAAGGGGAAGTGATTGTAAAAGGGCAGCGCTAGAGCTGCATCACATTACTTGAGTAGTCTGATTGTTCTGTTCATTTTAAATACTGTTTATTGCAGGGATCTGCAACTTGTTATACTGTTATTTAATTACTTGCCCATTAGCATCAGTAAAATATCTGGGTAAAGTACATTTGGTGTCAGTTTCGCTTACTTTAATACAGGGCTTGACAAATTTGCTTGGAATCTAGGAGCCAGTTAAAAAAGTTAGGAGCCAGGAACGCGCACCGTACCACCGAGCTTGCGCGCAGAATCGAACGCATACATGAGTAGCGCCCGCATATGAAAGCGGTGTTAAAACCACACGTGAGGTATTGCCGCGATTGGTAGATCGAGAGCAATAATTCTAGCCCTAGACCTCCTCTGTAACTCAAAACATGCAACCTGTAGAATTTTTTAAACATCGCCTATGGAGATTTAAAGGGTAATAGTTTGTCGCCATTCCACGAGCGGATGCAATTTTTAAGCGTGACATGTTGGGTATCAATTTACTCAGCGTAACATTATCTTTCACAATATAAAAAAAAAAATTGGGCTAACTTTACTGTTTTGTTTTTTTTTTTATTAAAAAATAAGACGTGTATTTTTTCCCCAAAAAGTGCGCTTGTAAGACCGCTGCGCAAATACGGTGTGACAGAAAGTTTTGCAATGACCGCCATTTTATTCTCTAGGGTGTTAGAATAAAAAATATATATAATGTTTGGGGGTTGTAATTAGAGGGAAGGAGATGGGGCAGTGGAAACAGACAGGGGAAGCTCCATTAGCATTGCTGGTTGTATGTCATACCAACGGTCACCACAAGATGGCGCCTGATCACAGAAGAAAGCATAGGCCTACATACAAAGAAGCATAGGCCTGCAGAAGGCCGCAAAGCCGCGGCCTCAATTACCGGCCGGCCTGACGCGATTGCGCCGCGCGCGGGGGGGGGGGGGGTTTCACGGAGACACAGGATACCCCAGCTGTTCTTTCCTAGGCGCCAGGTCACTAATTCTAGTCGCAATAGCGGCCTGGCGCCCGGGGATTGTCGAGCCCTGCTTTAGTAGGAGTTTTAAAAGTATATTGCTGTGCATGCTTGCTATAAGACTGCGTCACCAACAGTCGTGGTCACGCGGTCTTATCCCACTACTACTAGCTGTGCCACGGGAGGCTAGAGCCGATTGCCAGGGGTTGACAGTGGTGCACTACAGGGCCCAAATCAATACCAGCAGCCCTCTTAACTGGGGGTACCGCTACACATGTAATATTCAAATTTTCTGAGATTGTGGATTTGGGGTTTTCATGAGCTGTAAGCCATAATCATCACAATTATGACAAATCACGGCTTGAACTATCTTGCTTTGCATGTAATGAGTCTATCTCATATATTAGTTTCACCTTTTAAGTTAGTTATTTAGTTAGTGAAATAAATTAACTTTTGCAGGATATTGAATTTTTTCGAGTTTCACCTGTATGTGGGAGAATGTGTGAACCATTGTCTCCCAAAATACAGAAATACAGCTGTCAGTGACCAGTCACCAGGCCATAGCCCCGCCCCTAGGGTGGGGAGTGTATATAGCCCTGTATAAGTTACCACTTTCTCACAAAGTCAAAAGCTACCCATGTTCTCAGTCAATAAATCGGGGCATTGGGGGAAGTGGGGAAATTTTATTAAAGCATGCTTTTTGTACTTCTTGTAAGGTGTACCTGTTCCTTTGCCTGCTATTGTCAAAGTACCAGCTTAATTTAAATGATCTGAAAAAAATATATAAATGATCTTTTGGAATCAGTCTTGTACCATTATATTTTTAATAAATATTCATGCCCAAAGTTTATCTCCTTATTTTTTTTCTTTCTAAAGCTAGCTATACAGGCATAGGTTTCTCCATCAACACTAAAGAGTTTGGATGGAGGAATCTCTCCTGCTGACTATTGTATTCAGAAAACCGAAGCACCTCTGGCCATCTGAATACCTGAACAGTGACTGCATCTGATAGGGTGCAATCCCTGTTCATCCCACAATTGGTGCAGACAGGGCCACCTATGGCTTGAGTTGCGGTTTATTTACCAGGTCAAAATTGGCTGTGTATGACCAGCTCAAGGGATACATTCGCTTATCATACATTTTTAAACCACATCTATATTTTTCAGGCTACAGTTTTCTTCATACTGTTTTTTCTTTCAGAATCTGCCCTGGATGACCTTGATTTAAATGATTTTGGTGTTGCCGCTTTAGAGAAGTCATTTGATAATACCACAGTTGCCACGTCTGGTGGTATAATGATAGGTAATTGATCATGTTTTCCTTTTGTTTATATCAGAGTAACTATCATCATTGCTGACTTTATCTAAGCTTCTTGTACAGGGGGCCCCCGACTTACGAACGGGTTAGGGACTTTCCCCTTGTTTGTAAGCCGGAAATGTTTGTAAGTCGGGCCGCGCATGCGCAGAACGGCAATTACGGACATTTCCGATGTTTTCCGATGTTCTGTCGAATGGCCACGCATGCGCAGGACGACAATTACGGACATTTCTGATGTTTTCCGATGTTCCGTCGAATGGCCACACATGCGCAGAACGACAATTACAGACATTTCCGACATTTTCCGAGGCTCCGTCTGGCCGCGCTCGTAAGTAAGAGTTGTTTGTAAGTCGGGCGTTTGTAAGTCGGGGACCCCCTGTATTTTCTATTATAATTGCTCAAACCCTAAACTTTTTTATTTTGTTTTGGATATTGGTTATAGTGTTTTCTTTATTGCTGTCTGTCTCCAATGGTGCAGATTTCCCTCTCTTCCTTTACCAGTGACTGTGGTCTTTGCCAAGACAGGTATTGGGAAAGCTTTCCAACAGAAACCGCATTAAAATACTCAATACTTAAAGAAGAACTGCATTCTGCTCACATAATTCGTAATAAAAACATATTTGCCATTCTGAAGCTTCCCTCCAAGCACTTTGCATATTATTTTATATATACCGTACTGTGATTCTGTACTTGTAGATAATTGATTACAGGTGCCCTTGGGTGGTAATCAACACCCTAGTTAACTAATGTGCCCCATCCTGAAATAGTTTGATAAGGATTTTGGAGAGAAAAAATTTACTTTCTAGGCACTTTTAAAAAAAAAAAAAAAAAAAATTTTTTAATATTACACAATTATTACAAAAATGACATTAGATACATCCAAAAGAATACATTAAATAGAAAACATTAATAGGAAAGGACCACGTGTTAAAACCACAGAAGGTACTCAATTGATAGGTTTCGCTTGTTGCGGGGATATACGTAATGAAGATGCCCACGCTGGAATGAAAGAAGAGTATCTCCTGGGTAAGTGTCCACGAGGTTCTTGAAAAATTAAAAATAGCTCAACATGTTTCGCGAATTGGGTAATCGCTTCCTCAGGAGCTTCTAGATTTCAAGGAAAAACAATTTTAATTGAAAAATAATAATAATAGTAATACAATACATGCCTACAAACAGTTTGAGTGTCAAAGGCATTGTTATACATAAAACTCACCAAATTTTTGGTGTTATTGGGGAGTATCCTGTACAGTCGTCCCAAACCCTCAACACCTCCGCCAACACCCCCATGGATTAGGGATAATGGACCGTCTATACCCGTCACTGGCCACAAGGCCGATAGGGGCAGCGTGTGTGGATTCTGTACTTGCCAAATATGGTGCAGAAATCTCCCCCAACTAAGTCTGGCTGCATACATTTTAACTGTGGGCACCTGAAGCTGCTGCATGTTCACTTCCTGGATTTACACAGACACACATAGGCACACCTTCAGCTCTGCAGCTCTCATTGGCCCTCTTATGACTCCCCCCCTTCGCTTCCTGGCAAACTCGAGAGTGAGAGAGAGAGAGCTGTGCATAATGTCATAAGCTAAAGCTAATGACCAGACAATTAACAGGAAGTGGACTGTATAAGGTATTTACTGGCACAATAGAAAGTAGACAACATATCAAATGTTTAAACTGAGAAAATGTACCATTTTAAGACAAATAAGGTCTTTTTGAAATTGATGTCAGCAACATGTCTCAGGGACAGGGCAACAAAAAGCTGGCAAAGTAAGTGGTACTAACAAGGAAGAGCTGGAAGAACATTTTGTATGGTGCCTTGAAAAAGTATTCATACCTTTTTGAAATTGTCCACGTTTTGTCTTGTTACAACCAAAAACGTAAATGTATTTTATTGGGATTTTATGTGATAGATCAACACAAAGTGGCACATAATTGTGAAGTGGAAGGAAAATGATAAATGGTTGTGAAAAGTGTGACATGAATTTGTATTCAGACCCTTAATTATAATCTAGTGGAACCAATTGCCTTCAGAAGTTACCTAATTAGTAAATAGAGTCCACCTGTGTGTAATTTAATCTCAGTATAAATACAGCTGTTCTGTGAAGCCCTCAGACATTTGTTAGAGAACCTTAGTGAACAAACAGCATCATGAAGGCCAAGGAACACACCAGACAGGTCAGGGATAAAGATGTAGAGAAGTTTAAAGCAGGGTTAGGTTATAAAAAAATATCCCAAGCTTTGAACATCTCACAAAGCACTGTTCAATCCATCATACAAAAATGGAATGAGTATGGCACAACTTCAAACCTACCAAGACATGGCCGTCCACCTAAACTGACAGGCTGGGCAAGGAGACCATTAATCAGAGAAGCAGCCAGGAGGCCCATGGTAACTCTGGAGGAGCTGCAGAGATCCACAGCTTAGGTAAGAGAATCTGTCCACAGGACAACTATTAGTCGTGCACTCCACAAATCTGTGCTGTATAGAAGAGTGGCAAGAAGAAAGTCATTGTTGAAAAAAAGCCACAAGAAGTCCCGTTTACAGTTTGTGAGAAGCCATGTGGGGGACACAGCAGACATGTGGAAGAAGGTGCCCTGGTCAGATGAGACCAAAATTAAACTTTTTGGCCTAAAAGCAAAACGCTATGTGTGACAGAAAAGTAACACCTGAACATACCATCCCCACCGTGAAACATGGTGGTGGCAGCATCATGTTGTGGGATGCTTTTCTTTAGTATGGACAGGGAAGCGGGTCAGAGTTGATGAGAAGATGGATGGAGCCAATTACAGGGCAATCTTAGAAGATAATCTTTTGGAGTCTGCAAAAGACTTGAGACTGGTGCGGAGGTTCACCTTCCAGCAGGACAACGACCCTAAACATACAGCCAGGGCTACAATGGAATGGTTTAGATCAAAGCATATTTATGTGTTAGAATGTACTAGTCAAAGTCCAGACCCAAATCCAATTGAGAATCTGTGGCAAGACTTGAAAATTGCTGTTCACAGATGCTCTCCATCCAATCTGACAGAGCTGGAGATATTTTGCAAAGAAGGATGGGCAAAAATTTCTGTCTGGTAGAATCATACCCAAAAATACTTGCAGCTGTAATTGCAGTGAACGGTGGTTCTACAAAGTATTGGGGGCTGAATACAAATGCATGCCACACTTTTCAGATATTAAAAGAGAAGCATGGGTTTTTTCCCCCCCCCCAATATCATATTTAAATAGGTGGATGTAGCATTGGTCCAATGCTGCATCTGTCCCTGGCGCCTCTGCACTGAGAACCGAGCGATCAAACATCGCCGATGGTTCAGTTCTCACAGCTCCCCGAGCAGAGAGCTGCTGACTGTCAATCAGCAGCTCGCCGCTCTGCCCCCCACCACACTCACTGGAGCGCTGAGCTGTGGAGGTGTGGGGAGCGGCCGTCTTAGTCTCTCAGCGGGTCGCTAAGAGGCTGCCAGGGGTGTCAGTCCAGGCACCTTGCGGATCCAGACTTTATTGTAGCGATGACACGGTGCCTGGATTGATTCCTGTGACGTCAGCAAAGAGCGGACTTCAGTCCGCTCTCTGCTGAAAATGGGTCACAGGAGGCAAAACGAATTGCACTTCTGTGACCCATATGAGAAGCCCAGCTAAATGAGCTCCTTTAATTTGTAAAACATTTTGAAAATAATAATTTTCCTTTCACTTCACAATTATGTGCCACTTTGTGTTGGTCTATCACATAAAATCCCAATAAAATACATTTAAATTTTTGGTTGTACCAAGACAAAACTTGGAAAATTTCAAGTGGTATGAATGCTGTTTCAAGGCACTGTAATGTTTTAGGTGAATTGACAACAAGGCAGTAACATGATTGGGTATAAAAAGAGTGTCTTAGAGAGTCAGAGTGTCTCAGAAGTAAAGATGGGCAGAGTTTCACCAATCTGTGAAGAGCTACGTCTAAAAATTGGCGAACAATTTCAGAATACCGGTAATGTTTTTCAACGTAAAAAATTACCAAGACTTTAAATATATCATCATCTACAGTACATAATCTCTAACAATTCCCGAGAATCTGGAGAAATCTCTGTGTGCACGGGACAAGGCAGAAATGCAATATTGGATGCCCGTGATCCTGGGACCCTCAGACTGCACTGCATTGAAACCAGGAATGATTCTGTGATGGAAATAACTGCATGGGCTCAGGAATACTTCCAAAATTCTCTTTCTGTGAACACAGTTCACTGTTCTGTCCAAAAATGCAAGATAAAGCTCTATCATGAAAAGAAGAAGCCATTTCTGAACATGATCCATAAATGCTGCCAACTTCTCTTGGCCAAAGCTCATTTAAAATGGTCTGTTGCAAAGTGGAAAACTGTTCTGTCGTCAGACAAATGGAAATTCAACATTCTTTTTGGCAACCATGAGTCTTCCAGATTAAGGAGGAGAGGGACCTTCTGGCTTGTTATCAGCGCTCAGTTCAAAATCCTGCATCTCCGATTGTATGCGGGTGCATTAGTGTGTATGGTATGGGCCTTTTGGATCAAGTGTAGCATCTGTTCTTATCAGTTGCCAGAGGAGGCGCTGAAACTACTCCCAAGAGTGGAGGGTGGATGCAAATCCAATGGTGTCATTGCACCTGGAAGGACGGTTTCGGTAGTGACTACGCCAAGCTGCCTGACAGATACTGGGGGCCGGCCCAAGGTTAAGTCTGAGCCGTCAAGAAGGGTGCTCCTGGTGAGAATGAGTGGCTGCATCTTGTCTGGCTGAAGGGCCGGGTTTCTCCGGCCTTCTGTCTTGTGTTGGTGTGGGTGCTGTCCCTATCGGCAATCTGGTGGAGGAGCTGGGTGGCGCCATGCAAATCCGCCGGATTGATGGGGGCCTGGAAGGGCTAGTATCGGAGGAGGCTGCTATGCAGGGGGTAGCTCTCCCTGAGAAAACCTTGAAGGGCTCTCTATCTGATGGGGACGGAGGGCTGCACTGATCCGGTCGGGAGGTCGGATAGGAACTAGAAAGCCTATGGTGTATGTGCCCCAGGAGTGGCAGTCCAGGGGTGTCATATAATCACTGTGAGTTATGCCGCGTACACACGATCATTTTTCCCGTCGGGAAAAATTACATTTTTTCCTTTGGACGAGAAAAACGATCGTCTGTGGGCTTTTTGCCGTTTTTCCCGACGGGAAAAACGTCATTAATCACGACGAGAAAAATTAGAACATGCTCTAATTTTTCTCGTTGTGATTCCTGTCATTTTTTTCCGCTGCAGTTTTCCCATAGGGAAACACTGCCGCGGAGCCTACACACGGTCGTTTTTCTCGTCAAGAGAAAAAATGACGGGAAAAACGGCCGTGTGTGGGGGAACAAGCCGTTCCCTCGTTTTTCCTGTCGTGATTCACGGCGGTGTTTTCACCGCCGTGAATCACGATCGTGTGTACGTGGCATGAGGGTCACTTTGGTTTATGGCACCACGGACACTGCACCAATACATGCTTTTTTAGCACCTGCCTCCTGGGCCGGGCCTTTTGGCTGGGACCGGAGGAATTTTTTATTCTTGGCCGGAGGGCCTGGCCATTGTATTGCACACTTATTCCTCCCCCACTTTATTTTATTTATTCCTTTGTGTGTCATTTTTTGTATTCTTATGTTTTGAACACGGTTTGTTGCACTGTGTGACTGGTAGGGTGTAGGTCCTCGGGCCTGCCCTGAAAGTCTTGGGAGTATGTGGACATGGCCTTCTGGCTTAGTTTGCCTGCTCTCATGGGGTCTCCCTTCGGGGGAGTCCCACCTAGTACTTGAGTGGGTCTGTTTCGGCAGATCCTCCAGAAAAAAGGGGTCCGTCTGGTTTCGGCCAGATGGACCATAGTGTAAGTACCCTTGTCCCTGTCTGGAGACTAACGCCCTGGGGGATTCAGGGCAAGGCCCTCTGATTTTAGAGGGCTTGTGTACACCCGTTGCACGTTTTGTGTCACCTTTTTATGTTGTGCACATTTTTTTGGCACTGGGTGAAGTTTTTGAGTGTGTTTCACATGCCATGGGCTTTTGATAAAAATATGCATATTTGGAAAGGCACCACCAATTCTGAAAGATGTATCCAGGTTTTACAGCAGCAAATGCTCCGATCCAGACAACATCTTTTTCAGAGAAAGCCTTGCATGTTTCAGTAGGACAATGCTAAACTGCATACTGCATCTATGACAACAGCATGGCTTTGTAGTAGAAGAGTCTGGGTGCTTAACTGGCCTACCTGCTGTCCAGACCTTTCACCAATTCACCAATAAGAAAATATTTGGCGCATCTTGAAACAAAAAATATGGCAAAGAAGACGCGGGACTTTTGAGCAGTTAGAATCCTTTATCAGGCAAGAATGGGACAACATTCCTCTCCAAAAACTCCAGCAACTGGTCTCCTAAGTTCCCAGACATTTTTGTTTGTGTTGTTACACAACTGCACATGAAAAATTCAATCATATTTTTTTGATAGTCGTTTTCAAGGCTGCCAAAATAAAACCGCTGCATAGTGTGGATAGAAGAATTGGATCAATTTTTCCATGCAGCCTTCCAAACTGAACGAAAAATATCTGTAGGTGTATGGCCAGCTTTACTAGCAAATTCATATAGAGCTTCCAGATTCCATCTGAAATTTCAGTTTTTTTTCCCCTCCTCTTCAATGTTGCCTTGTAACATGTTAATTTGTTCTCTCTAATTGCAGGTGGCAGCCTAATGCAGAGTTCTGCTCCTGTAAACATCCCTGGATCTTTAGGCAGCTCAGCGTCCTTCCATTCCACATCTCCATCTCCACCTGTAAGCATCTCCTCACACTTTATGCACCAGACCCCTGGAGCACATAGCCAATCAGAAAATACCTTTCTCAGTACATCAGCCACTCCTGGGTCACTAGGTAAGTGACTGTACAGCAGCAAATGGATGTAATGGGACATCTATGGTAGGGCTATTCCTTCCTGGATTATTTTTTTTTTTAACTTTTCATATTTTAACATTCATGTTCATGGTTAAGGTTTACCTTGTTTTGTTTTTTATGTTTATAGGCTTAAATGGCATGAATAACAGTATATGGGAACATTTTGTGTCAGGCAGCTATTCTCCTGGGACGTCACCTGCGTTCCCCTCTGGAGCAGGTGGGGCCGAGCTTGTTAGATTACGTCAGGAGCTGGAGGAGGCCAGTAACACTATCAAACAATGGGAGGACTCATGGAAACAAGCTAAACAGGTAAACAGTGATGTACATTGGCATTTGCTTTTAGCCTTCTAATTATGAATACTCTGGGGTGCTTTCAAAGTCATTCAAAGGAAGTACCATGTTTCTTTTGCATTTTACGTAAAGCTAAATTCCAGGAAAACAGCAAAAAGCTCTGGTAAAATACATATGCCTTTGTTCAGTCTTGTCATCCAGGCTCTCCTACTGGAAAGAACAAGTCAGTCTTTGGTCTCTCTGTAGACTGGACTTTATTTAAAGAAGAACTATAGGCAAAACCTTTTTTTTTCATTTTGGATAGAGCAAGGGAGGACTATAACCTCTGTAGGGTTTATTTTGCCCTCTTTTTCCTATTGGGGAGATTTGCCTTCACTTCCTGTCCCATAACCAACACAGGAAGTGAGAGGAAATGCCTGCAAATTAAGAGAATACCTTGGGGATCCCCAGGTTACAAGAACTAGTGTCCCCATTGGAAGATTTCCCCTATATTACATTTCTGGGAACAACTAAAACATTTTTGATTTTCTTTTACTTTCACTTTCAATGATAATGGTAATCAGGACAAATAGAGAGGGTGAATCTACCTAACGGGACAGCAATAAAAACTGACAAGTGTTATAAACCCTCTCCACTTTATCCAAAACAAAAAAAAGCAAGTTTTGCCTTCAAGCCCTTAACACACGGGCCAGAATATTTGGCGGTATTGGCTGGTTCAAGAGAAACTGTCCGACATTTGGCTCGAATGGGCATGACCGAATAAGGTCTGCCGATCATCATCTAACCAGCGGCAATGGCTGAGAGTGCTGACTGGAGTGTTCTGGCGGGGGGGGGGGCATCCGCGTCCCCCCTGTCAGGACCCAATAGCACAGCAGGAGAGATCCTCCTGAGCTCTTCAGTTTTTTCATTCAGTCCGCTGGGTTGAAAGAAAAACAAAGCTGCTAGGGTATTCCAGGCTTAGTTATTCTTTAAGCAATTTAGCAAAGTCCAAAACCTGTCACAGCCCATGACTGCACAATGAAAGAGGAGAAGCACCCTCACGTTTATCACACTTCTCTCCTTACCATGTTCACTTTGTAGATTTTCCAATATCTGCCTGGAGTTAAAGGGGTTGTAAAGGTTCGTGTTTTTTGCATCCTATAAGAGATTTTAATTCCAAAAAGAGATTTCAGAATTCCCCCCTTTTTTTAATGCATCCTATGCATTAAGGTGAAAAAACACCTGCCAGTGACCGGCACCCAGCCTCCCCATTTTACTTACCCGAGTCCTGGAATTTCCCACGGCGGAGATGCACTGTCCCTCTGCCCGGGGTTCTTGGCTCTTGATTGGATAGATTGATAGCAGTGCAGCCATTGGCTCCCACTGCTGTCAATTAAATCCAATGACCCGGGGGCAGGGCTGAGTTCTACATTCAGCGTCTATAGACTCTGGAGCGCGCCCGCAAGGTAACCCCCCCGGGAGAGAGTCTCCTAGGGGGTTATACAATGCGGGGAGGAGCCGCGAGAGCCGCCGAGGGACCCCAGAAGTCATGGATCGGGGCCACTCTGTGTGAAACGAACTGCACAGTGGAGATAAGTATGACATGTTTGTTATTTTTAAAAAAAAATCTAAGCTTTACTATCACTTTAAGATTGAAAACATTTATAATTAGAATGCAGACTTCTGTCCTTTTATTGGTTCATTTATCTCTCTCTCTCTCTCATCAGGCCTGTGATGCCTGGAAGAAAGAGGCAGAGGAAGCTAATGAGCGGGCGACAGCAGCTAGCATGGAATGTGAATTGGCGCGGGAGCAGAGAGATGCCCTGGAACAACAAGTGAAGAAACTGCAGGAAGAGCTGGAAAGAATTCCTGGAACACTAGATTCTAAATTACTTAGCTCTGTTTCTGAATTAGAAACTCTCCCTTTAGCCACGTTATATAGCATTCAGAAGCAGCTACATGCCAGCTTGGAAAGAGTTGAAAAGGTCAGGATGAAGGAGTGGGTGCATGAAAGGGAAAATGTTTGGTCATATATAAATGTACGATATCTCATTCACACGCAAGCCTGTCGCCATCTAAAAGAAATGTAAAGAATTTTTGCAGGGGCACTGATCTTCCCTGTTGTGAAGAGATGTTGCTGGCTTAGGAATCCACTTCTTTGTGCAGGGTGCCTGGTCCTCCACTGTTGTTCTGTCTGCTAGGCATTACATCACCGCTTTTCCTGTAGAGAAGTAGGGCCAAAGAATGAGACTGCAGAGGCAGACCATGTATTCAACCACCCCAGAAGAGTGAGTTGCAGAAGATTCTTCAGCCAGCTTTATCTCAAGGAAACAGCGAAGGCTGGCAAAGTGGGGATTTACCCCCTTCCTGACCAGAGCACTTTTTGCGGTACGGCACTGCGTCGCTTTAACTGACAATTGTGCGATCGTGCACCCAAACAAAATTGACGTCCTTTTTTTCCCACAACTAGAGCTTTCTTTTGGGGGTATTTGATCACCTCTGCGTTATTTATTTTTTGCACAAAAAAAAAAAAGCGTAAATTTTGAAAAAAAAAAAATATTTTTTACTTTTTGCTATAAAAAATAAATAAAAAAACAAATTTCTTTCTCAGTTTAGGCCGATATGTATTCTTCTACATATTTTTGGTAAAAAAATCGCAATAAGAGTATATTGATTGGTTTGCGCAAAAGTTATAGCGTCTACAAAATAGGGAATAGATTTATGGCATTGTTATTTTTTTTTTTTTTTATTAGTAATGGTGGCGATCTGCGATTTTTTTATTGTGACTGCAACATTGTGGCAGACACATCGGACACTTTTGACACTATTTTGGGACCAGTGACATTTATACAGCGATCAGTGCTATAAAAATGCACTGATTTACTGTGTAAATGACACTGGCAGGGAAGGGGTTAAACACTAGGGGGCGATCAAGGAGTTAACTGTGTTCCCTCACTGTGTTCTAACTGTAGGGGGGATGTTCTCACTACAACATGACAGAGATCACTTCTCCCGATGACAGGGAGCAGTAGATCCCTGTCATGTTGCTAGGCAGAACAGGGAAAGGCTTTGTTTACATAGGCATCTCCCCGTTCTGCCGCTCCGTGTCACGATCGCGGGCCCCTGGCGGATATTGAGACCGTGGGCATGCTCACGGAGTACGTGGTGCGCCTAATTTGCCCAGCCGTGCCATTGTGCCAACGTGTATCGTTGCGCGCTGGTCGGCAGGGGGTTTAAGCTTCAAAAAAGCACCACGAAGCATCAAAAACACATTAAAGAGGCATACTGAAGCAGTAGGCTCATTAATGTGTGTTGAAGTCGAAGCAAGTGTAAATGAACCCTTTAAGCAGAACTAAAGTTCTTCTGTTGTTTGCTGAGAGCAGGCAGTTTTTTTTTTATTGCAGAAGAGACATTTTCTGCAATAAAATACACCTACCTGCCTGTTTACAGCCTCACCCAGCAAGTAAACTGAGCTGTGCATGCACAACTCAGCTTACAGCGACTAGCCTGATCCCTGTGTGCCAGAATGACTGCCTCCTATGCATGCCCAGGAGTGACATCATCCTATGCTCGCCAATGAAGATGGTAAAAAAACGGCACAGAGAAGGCACTGGCGAGGGACAGGGACTGTTGGAGGGAAGGTGAGCATTAGCTGCCTTTAGTGAACATATTTGCTGCTTTTTCAACATGCTGAGGAGAAGTACATGTTTGTGAATGAAGCCTTGGGTTTCCCAAACACCAATGTAGTTTAAGCTGTAGTAGAAGTAGCTGTGCTCTGACTCATGTAATGACTGCTAGTTCCAGGGCTGTGACTTGGTCAACAGGTTTAGCTCCTCTGACCCAGAACTACCATACAGCACATGATTGAGGAAATTACAGCTTCCATCACAACCTAAATCCAGAGGGGTGTCCTTCGTGAGGAAATTCATTTAAACTTAAAAAAAAAAAATCTACTTTCAGACAAACTCTGTTTTATATTAAAATGTTTATGAATGCACCAATAATGTACAAATACAAAGAAAAAAGTATAGTTGGAGGAATCTTAAAATTATAAAATATCATCAAAATATGAATCAAAGTATCATATGTAGGGCATAGTGTGAGAAAACGGGGTTGTTTTTTTCTTCTTTTGAGAGATGTTACCCATCATCTTTGACATCACTTGACGACCAGGCTTTTTCTGGAACTTTTTGTTTACAAGTTTAAATCAGTATTTTTTGCTAGAAAATTACTTAGAACCCCCAAACATTATACTTTTTTTAGCAGAGACCCTAAGGAATAAAATGGCGACTGTTGTAATTATTTATGTCACATGGTATTTGCGCAGCAGTTTTGCAAATGCAATTTTTTGGGAAAAAAGACACTTTAATGAATTAGAAAAAAACAAAACACAATATTTACCTCAGGTTTTTTTTTAAATGTGAAAGATGATATTGCGCAGAGTAAATAGATACCTAATATGTCACCCTTTAAAATTACGCACGCTCGTGGAATGGCAACAAACTGTGGTACTTAAAAATCTCTTTAGGGGATGCTTTAAATGCCTTTACAGGTTACCTGTTTAGTTACAAAGGTGGTCTAGCGTTAGAATTACATATGCGTGCGCGACTTACATATGCGTTTCACAAGCACAGAGGGATGGGATGCTTTATTGTTTTATTTTTACACTGTCCCTTTAATATTTTTTTTTTCTCACTTTTATTCCTATTACAAGGAATGTAAACATCCCTTGTAATTGAAAAAAGGATGACAGGTCCTCTTTATGGAGAGATCTGGGGTCAAAAAGACTCCCAATTTCTTCTTTACCTTTAAAAGCAAAGGATCAAAAAAAAAAAAATTGATCTTTTGCCTAAAATTTATTTTATTTTATTTCACCTTGGACCATAAGTGATGCATGATGTCGCTCCGGTCCTCCAAGGCCATAGAGTCGATCAAAGAGAAGCAACAAATATGTTCACTAAAAGAAGCTCCCCACACCTGCTGTCACAATTTAAAAACAGTGCATCTGTGCAAGGCTCCACCACAATTTCCTGTGAATGAATAGACTACAAGTACTGTCCACCATTGCGGCTGACGGCTTGGTAGTTCTCAATTAACTGTGAGGGCGCTAGTGAGCGCTCTCGTACTTTATTGTTCTTTCTGCTCCCCATATCTAAGGTATGGGCAGACAGCTATTCTAAGAGTCTGCAGGATCCTGGCATTGCACACGCGATCTGCTGATCAAGAAAGCAATGCTCTGCAGGCTCCTTAGGAAAAAAAAAGCAAATTTTTTACCTGCAAAAATATGTACGTTTATTATAATTTTTTTCAAAAGGTGAATTTAACCTTTAATGTCTAACTTTATTTAATGACTCAAATGGAAATCATACTTCTTTATGAATCTGTTCATTTTCAAACTCCTATTTCTGTGTATGCATTGCATTTTAATATGTACACAACGCCATCTATATTTGGTTATTGCATATGCAGGCTCTTCTTAGTAGTGTTGCACAAAGGTTGTGCTTTACTCTTTTCTCCCTGGTAATTGCAGTCTACCTGTCAGGTCTAACTATGCCCATACATAAATACACTGTGTGTTAAAGTAATACATTTACCTTTAATAACAGTCTTCCATTCAGGTATTGCCGGACGTGGCAGAGTGCACTTGGTATTACTCCACCTGTGACAGGAGGCGGTGCTATACAGGAAGCATTGGCTTATGCGGCTCTGCTCCCTCTGCAGCTGTGCTTCCTCCACCGCCGGCTTCATTTACAACACTGATGCTCTGGGATGGTGGGCCAGCAAGCCGCAATCTGGGCTTGCCAACCCACTATCCCAAAGCAGCAGGTCGCGGGCCACATCTGAGGGCTCGGCCCTGGGCCACTGGTTGGGCACCCCTGGTGTATGGGGTCATCCATACCGCATCTTAATCTGTTGAAAAAAAAGGTAAAAAAGCACCTTTGGGTGAAAAGTAATAAAGCAATAAACTTTTCCCAGACTTTAATACTGCAGATCATGGGGGAATGCCAAGTACCCCAATGTGTAACTAGATCTTGCTACAGCACCGTGCATTGTAATCTTCTCATTAAGTTTGAGCTACTCTGCATTCTTTGATATCTTGCTGGAAAGATGGCAACGTTTTCCTTGCCTAGGGACCATGGTGGTAAGGGAAGTGTTTTTTTTTGTTTTTTTTTTGGTGCAGCAAATTAAAGAGGAGAGGGCCTTCACTGAATAAGTATACCTTGATGTTTACATACAAAGTCCACTTTAATGGCCATGGTTTTGAAATTGGATGTGCAACATGCTCATAACTAGGTCTCCATAAACATATGGCCATATAGTGTATTTTTATTTTTGGGCATTTTGCCTTTCCTTTATGATTTTATATAAATGGTATTTTACTATTGTTATGACCAAATCGCTTTCTCACAGTCTTTTGTTATTTCCTTGCAGGCAGTTTATCAGCTCCAATCAGTAAAATGTCACAAGTGTCAGGACCAGAATAGAGCAATGCTACAGTGCCAACATGGCGTGCTTTGCGAAGTATGTGCTGCGGAGGATGGAGACTGCCCTAATTGTCAGCTTAATATAACAACTGTTCTGCAGCCATGACCTCTGCAAGCCTGACTCCCAGGCTCCTCAAAACTCCTTTTTTATATAAACTGCTATAAATCAATATATATTCATACAATGGAATCCTAGTGAAGCTGAGCACTTTTAAACAAAGAAAAAAAATGTCATTCCTTTTGGAACTTACCAACAAAGCCTCAGAGTTTTTCTTCCTCTGAGAGACTTGGTATTCTATCATTTCTAGAACCTCCTATTATGGATTACTTCCCAGATGACATATCTTGGCATAACGAAATGCAAGATTTCCTCTGTGATATATTTTATTGGGACCAAATAATGTCTGTTTTCCCACCTACAAGCCGCATCTTGATAAACTCTCCAAAAAATTTCCAAGGTGAGTCTGAAGCCGGTCATCATTGTGACGTGCTGAATAAAGAACACAACACTTCCCGAAGACATTTTCTGAGAGACGATTCCTTGTAAACAGAATGGTGGCTATAGATAGCATTTACCTGGGACCAGCCTTGAGTAAAGCAGTCTTGAACACAACAGGGTTCTGCTTAAGCTCCCCCTCTTTAGAATGCCTGAAGAATTCTCTGTGTGTCATATGATATCAGGAATAGAAGCATTCTAACATAGGGTTAGAGATCAAGTTCTCTTGTCTCACTTAGATAAAGTTATTCTATAAAATCAATTAGATTATTCATTCATGCAAGTAATCATTTCAGTATTGAGTGTCCGAAAAGGATTTTTCTTTTGCATTAATAGTCTAATTTCTTGCAATCAGAAACACAAAGGTGTCCGTCTTTAATAATAGAACAATGACGTCTTTCTTCAGTGTTGACATTTAAAAAAATATAGTCATGGTTTTGGGCAAGGCTTAAAATGAGGCCTAAAGTTCTCCACTATGGGAAAAAACGCCCACAGTTTAAGTATTGCAGCCTGCATGGCTATAAATTAACAAAGGATGTGTCTCCTTAGTTCCTTATACCACAAGATCTTTACATGTTATAGAAACCAACCAGTTCTTTTAAACCTTGTTGTCCTGCAGGTGTTTGAACTGTCTGTTTTAGAAGATGTTATTTATGTCCAAATAATGTTCAGATCCATCTCAATATCAGTTAAGAGCTATTACTCTTTCAGTTGGATTTGTTTTTAGATAATAGAGTACTGCACGCATAGGTAATGATGGCGTGTATGCAACCGCGGTGCTAATGTGTGAAAACAGAAAAGTACAAGTATCCTCCCTTGTGTTCAGTTTCCAGCTATTTTTCAGATGTGTGTTTAAAGACAAGCACAAGTGTTTGCATTAGGCCAAACCTTCACCTTTCCACCAGTTTTATATGTGAGCCCCAATATGCAGACTGTTGTATGAAGAAAGTGGAAGGCTATATGGCGGTACACTCGTAAGCAATTGACAAGTTGCAACCATTCTTTATTCAAATGAAGTTGAAAAGGGGTTTATTATAAACAAATTGCATTTCATTCCCCCAAAAGTTTAACAGTATGATATCACGTTCGTTACCTTTACTAGTTTGGGAAAACTGGCTTGGTGCATTTATGACATTATCCTAAAATCTATTTAGAGTAAAAATTGGATTTATAGTAAACCTGTGGCTAGGAAATGGACATTAAACTTTTATATACAGTATATTGTTAACTAGCAGTAAATGAGCTTTAAAAACAGCCCTCATTGACCTCTGTAGATGCCGGTACTGTGTCAAAATGAATCCTCAAAGTTTACAACAGAAGTTAGGTTGCCGTGTTTACAACACCTACTGTTTGTTTACATTAAAGGGATGGCAGGCTGCAAAGAGGAAGCTAGGAGAGATGAGCTGCCATGTCAGTGCCTTTGAGAATGAATTACTCCACAGTGCATGAGCTACAGAAGTCAATGCAGACTTGTTTTAAAGCCCTTGTTTGTCCAGACTATGTTAACATTTATACATCCATAGTCTGGTCACAGGTTTAGTACAAAATCTGTGCCGATGAATTTATGAAAGGATTTCCACATTCATTGGTTTTATTACTCAATGTTTATAAAATGGCCCCCAGTTTGCCGACTGATGTAGCAGAACCAAAAGTAGGCTTTCAGAAGTTTTAGTTCTAATTATAAATTGCCAACAGTGTTTTACAGGTGTTTGATGTTCCTGAATTCAGAAAATGGCAGTTCAGTGAGTTTTTTGTATGCTTTTTACTGCAGTACGTTCTCATTGTTCCTGATGTCCTTTATAGCAATGTCCAGCCTCTCTTCTGGACTAAAAACTAGTTCCTTTTGTCTTTTTTTTTTTTGTTTGTTTTTACACTGAGCTTGCCCAGTTGGGCATGGTCAGAAAAGAGTTGTATCAAAATCTTCACATGTGAAGTCTCCTTTTTTATATATTAAAAAAATCTATATGTGAAATGAATCAGCCTTTTTTTGGAAATGTCAAAAATAAACTGTTCTGAATCTGTTCTGAAGAGGAGTAGTGTTTTTTCAATTATTTATGTTAGTAATAGTTTTTCATAGTTAAAGCAGAGTTCCAGCCAAAAGTTGATTTTCTGCTTATATGCTTCCTCCCACCCTCTGGTGTCACATTTGGCACCTTTCAGGTGGAAAGGGGACCTGTTTTTGACAGGTCCCCTTCCCCACTTCCGGGAGATGGGCCGCGGGCCAATCTTCCAGAAGTTTGGCCCCCCTCTTCCTTCTCCCGCTGCCAGGCCAATTAGAAAGCGCAGTGCGCTTTGCGCAGTAGGCAACCAGCAGTAAAGTCGAAAGGCTTCACTGCCTGGTTCCTTTACCAGGAATGGCAGCGGCAACACCTGGGAGTGGATCCGAAGATTGGCTTGGGGTTGCCGACATTGCGGGCTCCCTGGACATGTAAGTGCCCTAATATTAAAAGTCAGCAGCTACAGTATTTTGTAGCTGCTGACTTGAATTTTTTTCACCCAGGCTGTACGTCCTCTTTACCACTGTGTACAACTTTAGAATCTCTAGGTGTAATGTTCTGCATTTAAAGGATAGGTTCACCTTTAGAACATATATATGTACAGTGGACAGGCGAGACAATTGTCATTCTAGGAGGACATACCCGTACATCCTCCCAGAACTGCGCTTTGTGCATGCCCCTGGCGGTGCACCAGTCACAGCCAATCAACGATCTGAGCATTGAGCTGATGTGCTCCGTCCTGGTACCATGTGATTGCTGTGATTGGTCACAGCGATCACATGTTCAATAGTAAACATTGCTGTCATTCACACAGCCATTTAGAACTACTGTAAAATCTGTGATTGGTCACAATAATCACATGGTACAAGGCCAAGCCTAGTCTTCCTGTACCATGAGATAGCTGTAGCCAATCACAGCTATCACAGTAGTTTTCAATGGCTGCATGAATGCAGCGGAGAACTGTAAGAAATTACTGCATATACAGCCATCATGGCTGTATTAACAATTATAGAGCAAAAAATCCCAATCACTTCCTTAGAATAGGGCAGTGTCACTATGGTAACACTGCACTGCTCTGGTAACAGGATGTAAGAAAAAAAAATTCAAATTGCCTTCAAACCAGCAATAATTCTTCTAGGTACACTTGCACAGTTTTTGAAGGAACTCGGCAGGTCGGTTATTCCAAACATCTTGGAGAACTAACTACAGATCGCCTGTGGATGTAGGCTGCCTCAAATCCTTCTTTCTTTTTCGTACATCACGGGACACAGAGCGACTTAGTCATTACTAATGGGTTATATAGATACCTTCAGGTGCTGGCACTGGCAACTTCCAAAACCGGAAGTACCCTCCCCTATATAAGCCCCTCCCATCCGGGAGCACCTCAGTTTTTTGCCAGTGTCTAAGGTGTTGGCCAAAGAGTAACATGTGTTTTCACTGGGCTTGCGTACAGGTTCTTTTATGGGCCTTAGTAAGCTGTTCCGGATCCGACCAAAAAAGCTTCATAGCTAAACGGTCGGTACCCGGGCCTTGCAACAGAAGAGCAAGGTTTTGCCTGTAATGCCTCTCTTAGGAGGGCTGGACCCTGGGATCCAGAGCTCTGGTCATACCCACGACCAAGATGTTGTCTGTGCAGGGTGCTATACAGGTCCAGGGGAGTGGAATCCTTGGGAACCCGGTCCCTGAAGGTTTAAATACAATGCCTGCCGTGAGAGGTGAAGTTTGGGCTTCTGTGGACCAAACAGAGTCCTGCGGCGGGGAACAGGTAAGTGGGGGCCCCCAGGAACTTGGTTCTATTGGGGGACCCCCAAGCCTAATTTGTCTTTCTGTCTGTTACCTAACGGTATTCCCGCTAATATCTGTGCATGCCTGTAACTACTGGAAAATGTAAAATTTTAATAGTAGTCAAGAAAAAAAAAAAAAAAAAGGAGACCGCGGTACCTGTGTTAAACCACTAGAGGCCGCTGTGGTCCATTTTTCTTGTCATGTGGATCTTTGGTTTTTTTAAGTCAAAAGATCCAGGCAGTTGGTAAGTTTCTCTGTAGGAATCCACTTCCTCTGCCCTGTTGCTGCGCTCATCCACCGCACAGGCCCTCCGGCAAAAAGGGCCCTGGCTCCTAGTCCCTGCTTGTTTTCAAAAAAGAGCGCCGAAGGCGCGCGGGCGCAGGCGCGTGCACGCACCTCCTAGGAAAGGGGTGGGGCGGGTGGATGACGCTCGATGCGCGCCGCGGCGCTTCTGCGCATGTGCAGGCGTCCCAGCATGGATAAAAGACACAGTACAAGTGTCAGCTGCATGCAAGCAGAGCTAGCAACAAAACGGTGGCACACAGAGGCGGTTGATGCAGGCATCCCCATAGAAAGACACTTTAGTGGACACCAGCTGGTATATAGCAGCAACTGTGTTAGACTATTACCAGTAAAATTGGTGTATGACGACGGGAATACCTCAGCTTTGTGCTTGAAGGATATGTCGTCCAGACGCTCTGGAAATAAGTCTTCCAAGAAGCCAAAGGGGTCTCCATCGGGCTCTGAGGATTTTGGGCATGCTTGTACTGCACAAATCTCCCCTGAAATTTCAGAGGTTAGTAGCCGTAGGAACCCCGCAGGAGTACCTGGTGCTGCGGCTGTCCCCAGTCCACCTGCTCCTGTATATATAACAGAGGAGGTTTTTTCCTCAACTCTGGAAGAGAGATTAACAGCATTGATCGCTGCTTCCCTGTCACAGGGAAAGCGCGTCTGATCTCCGTCTCCTCCTTCAGAGTGCCTGTTAGTGGAGGAACAGCCCCACACAGAGATCGACCTGCCTGAAGGGGATCAGGATGAGGTTGATTCGGTTATAGAGGAATCAACAGTGGAAGAACCTTTCTCAGCATCTCAGGCTGAAAGATTATGGGTTCAGTCTCTGACTAACATGGTCCGATCAGCATTTAAAATGCCTCTTGCGGAGCCATCAACCACTACTGTCTCCTCGCTGGGGTCGCTGAAAGCTCCCCAGACTGTCTGTTCCTTCCCAATCCACCCTTTATTGGAAGGGCTTATTTACCAGGATTGGGAGCATCCTGATAAAATATTTACTCCCCCCAAGAGATTTCCGGTGATCTATCCCATGGAGGATAAGTTCATAAAAAAATGGAGGGTCCCTACAGTGGACGCAGCCATCTCTTGTGTGAATAAATCACTGACATGTCCAGTAGATAATGTTCCAATGTTCAAAGACCCAATAGATAAAAAATTGGAGTCTTTACTAAAATCTGCTTTCTCTACAGCAAGCATGGTGACACAACCTGCAGTAGCAGCGATTGGGGTCTGCCAAGCAGTGAAGGATCAGTTGAAACAAGTCTTAAGGCTCTTGCCCTAGCTGACCTACCTAGAGCCTTGTGTTTTGCGGTGGACGCCATAAAGGATACAATCCAACAGGCCTCCCGCTTTACGCTGTCTGTAGTACATATGCGTAGGCTTCTATGGCTCAAAAACTGGTCTGCTGAAGCTCCCTGTAAGAAATTGCTGATTAGCTTCCCATTTCATGGAGAACGCTTATTTGGAGAAGATCTGGACAAGTATATCCAGAAAATTTCTGCCGGTAAAAGTACACTCTTTTGCCGGTTAAGAACAAGAGTAGAAGTCCTTTTTTTAAGAGGCCTACTTCTCCAGTCCCTGGCACATCGGCTGTGAAACAGTTCCGACGGCCTCCGCGGTCAAATCCAGGGGGCAGAAATCAGGGACAATCACAGGGTAACAAGAAACCCTGGGTCAAGAGAGGTACAAAACCTCCCCCCAAGTCATGAAGGGTTGCCCCCACTCAATCGGGTGGGGGGAAGACTTCAGTTGTTCACAGAGACCTGGCGGGACACCATCAGAGACAGATGGGTGATCTCCGCAGTAAGTCTGGGATACAAGCTGGAGTTAAAAGACACTCCTCCTGCCCATTTTATGAGGTCAAGCGTGCCAGGCGATCCCCAAAAGAGAGGATCCCTCCTTCGGGCACTAGAACAACTATTGCTCCAAGGTGTAATCATGAAGGTTCCCTTGGAAGAAAGCGGGTTCGGGTTTTACTCGAACCTTTTCACAGTCCCCAAACCAAATGGGGACGTGAGGCCCATATTAAATCTAAAAGGGCTAAACAAATTCCTACATATCAGGACTTTTCGGATGGAGTCGATCCGATCGATGGCCACCGCCCTACAAGGGCAGGAATGGTTAGCCTCGATCGACATAAAGGATGCTTATCTGCATATTCCCATCTTTCCGGCCCACCAGAAATTTCTACGCTTTGTAGTAGAAGGGCGCCATTTTCAGTTCAGAGCCTTACCTTTCGGTCTGGCCACAGCACCACGAGTGTTCACAAAAATTCTGGCCCCACTATTGGCCAATCTAAGAACACGGGGTGTAACGATAATGGCATATTTAGACGACCTGCTACTAATAGACCACTCAGTGGAAAAACTGGAAGTAGCTATTCACGAGACAATCAAGTATCTGGAATATCACGGTTGGATTATCAACCGAGACAAGTCAGCTCTAAGACCAGTCAAAAGTCTGGAATACTTGGGGCTAAGGCTGGATTCAAATCAGAGAAAGATTTTCTTACCTCCAGAGAAGGTGTCGTCTTTGAAAGATTTGACCCACTTAGTGGGTACAAAAAGAAAACCATCCATACGCCTGTGCATGAGGCTGCTGGGAAAAATGGTGGCTTCATTCGAAGCAGTACCCTACGGTCAATTCCATTCAAGGAACTTGCAGAGGGCCATACTGTCAGCCTGGAACAAAAAAGTTCAGGCTTTAGACTTACCAATGTCCTTGTCCCCTTCCGTTCGCAAGAGCCTCCATTGGTGGTTGGTGCCCCAGAATCTGGAAAAAGGGAAACCCTTCAGTCCGGTTTCTTGGAAGGTGGTCACTACAGATGCCAGCCTCATAGGCTGGGGGGCAGTACTGGAGCAATGGTCTCTCCAGGGCAAGTGGTCAGAAGCAGAGAAGGCCCTGCCCATCAATCTCTTAGAGATACGAGCAGCCCGGTATGCCCTAGTAGCATGGACATCCAAACTCCAAGGGTCCCCTGTCAGAATTCAATCAGACAATGCCACAGCAGTGGCATATATCAATCACCAGGGTGGCACCAGGAGTCGTGCAGCCCAGAGGGAAGCGAATTGCATCCTGGAATGGGCAGAAAGATATGTCCCAGCCATATCCGCGGTTTTCATCCCAGGAGTGGAAAATTGGAGAGCGGACTTTTTAAGTCGCCAGCAATTATGCCCGGGGAATGGTCTCTTCACCCCGAGGTTTTCCAGGCAATATGCCAGCGGTGGGGAACACCGGATGTAGATCTGCTAGCATCCAGATTCAACGCAAAGGTGGACAGATTTGTGTCTCGCACAAGGGATCCCCTAGCTTGCGGCTCGGATGCCCTAGTGTTCCCTTGGGATCAGTTCAAGTTGATATATGCATTCCCACCGCCACAATTGTTACCGCGATTAATTCCGCAGAATCCGGGTAGAAAAGAAACCGGTGATTCTGGTGGCTCCAGCGTGGCCCCGAAGGGCATGGTACGCGGAGATTGTAAAAATGTCTGTGGGGAGTCCTTGGACCCTCCCACATCGTCCGGACCTGCTTTCGCAAGGACCGATATACCACCCTTCCTTACCAGCCCTAGGTTTGACGGCCTGGCTATTGAAGCCCACATTCTAAAAAAGAGAGGTCTCTCTAATCCTGTGGTATCTACCATGATCAATGCCAGGAAGCCGGTATCCAGGCAGATCTATTATAGGATCTGGAAGGCGTACATCGCGTGGTGTGAGGCCAAGAAATGGCATCCGCGTTAGTACATAATAGGTAGGATCCTGGACTTCCTACAGTGGGCTGTGGATAGGAAGCTTGCCTTGAGTACTATCAAGGGTCAGATTTCGGCCTTGTCAATATTTTTTCAAAGGCCCTTGGCTTCGCATTCACTAGTCAAAGCTTTCATACAAGGAGTGATGCGTATTAGCCCTCCGGTTAGTATTCCCATATGTCCATGGGACTTAAACCTGGTTCTATCGGTTCTACAGAAACAACCATTTGAACCATTGCAGCACATTTCCTTGGTTCTTCTCACCAGGAAATTGATTTTCTTAGTAGCCATTTGTTCGGCTAAAAGAGTATCGGAATTAGCCGCCTTGTCCTGTAAGGAGCCATATCTGGTTGTCCATAAGGACAGAGTATTATTACGTCCTCATCCAGCGTTTCTTCCTAAGGTGGTATCAAGGTTTCATTTGAACCAAGATGTGGTTCTTCCTTCTTTTTTTCCCCAAACCTACCTCGGTAGAGGAAAAGTTATTGCATTCTTTGGATGTAGTAAGAGCAGTTAAAGCTTATCTAAAAGCCACTGCTCAGATTCGTAGAACGGATACTTTGTTTGTGCTGCCGGAAGGCCCCAGAAAGGGTCAGGCAGCATCAAAATCTACTTTAGCCAAGTGGATTCGACAGGTCATAATACAAGCCTATGGCTTGAGAAGGAGACCGCCTCCGTTCAAAGTTAGGGCGCACTCCACGAGAGCAGTTGGAACTTCATGGGCAGTGCATCACCAGGCCTCCCTGGCTCAAGTCTGTAAGGCCGCAACATGGTCTTCAGTACACACGTTTACTAGATTCTACCAGGTAGACGTTAGAAGTCAGGAGGATGTCGCCTTTGGGCGCAGTGTGTTGCAGGCCGCAAAAGATCCTCATGCCTGATGGCGCCCAGCTTATGTGTAGTGTATCCCTCCCCTCATTTGGCATTGCTTTGGGACGTCCCATTAGTAATGACTAAGTCGCTCTGTGTCCCGTGATGTACGAAAAAGAAAAAGGGATTTTTATAACAGCTTACCTGTAAAATCCTTTTCTTGGAGTACATCACGGGACACAGAGCTCCCACCCCTCTTTTTGGGACACTTATTGCTTTGCTACAAAACTGAGGTGCTCCCGGATGGGAGGGGCTTATATAGGGGAGGGTACTTCCGGTTTTGGAAGTTGCCAGTGCCAGCACCTGAAGGTATCTATATAACCCATTAGTAATGACTAAGTCGCTCTGTGTCCCGTGATGTACTCCAAGAAAAGGATTTTACAGGTAAGCTGTTATAAAAATCCCTTTGTCTATTCATGTAATCCCAGACAGACTTCAAGATGTTGAGATCAGGGCTCTGTGGGGGCCAAACCATCACTTCCAAGACTTCTTGTTCTTATTTACCCTAAAGATCGTTCCTAATGACATTGTATATTTGGGGTCGTTGTCTTGTGCAGAATAAATTTGGGGTCAATCACATGTCTCCCTGATTGTATGGCATGATGGATAAGTATCTGTCTATTTCTCAGCATTGAGGACAACATTGATCCTGACCAAATCTCCAACTCTTTATGCAGAAATTAAGCCCCAGACATGCAAGGAACCTCCACCATGCTTCACTGTTGCCTCCAGACTCTCATTATTGTACCGCTCATTAGTCCAAAGCACTTGCTGCCATTTTTCTGCACCTCAGTTCCTGTGTTTTTCATGCATAGTTTATTTGCTTAGCCTTGTTTCCATGTCCTATGTCCTAACATGGCCCGATTGGCCCCACCCTCCAGGAAAGGGATACTTTTTGCATGTCTTATTGGTTAAGCTATGTGAACAAATGTGCATGCCATTAAACTTTTGGATTAATGCCAGCTACCATAAGGCAGCCTGGCCATCTCTCTCACCACACCCGCCACTGAGGACAATGAATTCATAATCCTGCCGATTATGCCAAGTGTAGCCGGGGCCTAAACAGTGTACCCAAAAATAAGTAAATACATGTGGATACATACATTTTGGTTATATTGTAGATATTAACTGTTTGCAGTAAATAGGCAATTTACATCAATGGCACAACATATGATACAGGTCATTTACTTCTTCAGGCATTAGCAGAGGGCACTGTTTATCCACTAGGTACTTCCCAATAGTAATATCAGACACTTACAGACCACAGAATGCCAGAGGAGCACTTCCCTTGTAGGGGGCTATGATATTGCTTGGTCACACTGAGATCCCCAAATTCCCCTGCAGATATCCCAGTAGGAACTCTCCAGGAGGCTGACAGGGGAGACATCGTGAAAGGGAACACCTACTTTTCCCCTCCTTGACAGGTTCATCTGCCTAATACTACGCCTACTCCATAGTTGCCAACATTGGAAAAAAACAATCCGGGACACTTTTTTTGCATGGAGGCGGAGCCTTTATATAATTAGGGGTGGGGCATTCGTTTGTAGGCGTGTCACCCCAATAGGGAAAAGTGGGCGTGGTTTACACGCGTTAGTGGGCGTGGATCAGAAGGGGTGTGGTTGAAGTCCGAGATGAAGAAAGAAAGAAAGAAGCCAGATCCTACACCACAATAGAAATATGTGTATTCCAGAAAGTTTAACAAAATCGGCAGATAAAGATACTCCAAACACTTGTTGTTGGTGCTTCAATCATCCCGGGAATATGTTTGTTATGGTGTCAGGGTGATTGAAGCGCATTATTTCTATTATTACATTGTAATATAAAATGAAATCATTCAACTCACCATAATGCCGAATCAGTGGAAGTGTGTCACCTGCCACCAGATGCCTCCCCAGCAGTCCGTCCTTGCATCAGGTGCTCCCAGAAGCAGAGCCCCTCTTTACAGAACTGTGTCCCTGGCAGCGGAGCCCTCCTTTACATCTGGTGTCCCCAGCAGTGGAGCCCTCCTTTACATCTGGTGTTCCCGGCAGTGGAGCCCTCCTTACAGATCTGTGTCCCCCAGCAACAGAGCCCTCCTTACTTCAGTGTCCTCAGCAGCTGGCAGCAGCGGAGCCCTCCTTTACATCTGGTGTCCCCAGCAGCAGAGCTCTCCTTTACATCTGGTGTCCCCGGCAGCAGAGCTCTCCTTTACATCTGGTGTCCCCCAACAGCGGAGCCCTCCTTTACATCTGGTGTCCTCCAGCAGCAGAGCCCTCCTTTACATCTGGTGTCCTCCAGCAGCGGAGCCCTCCTTTACATCTGGTGTCCCTGGCAGCAAAGCTCTCCTTTACATCTGGTGTCCCCGGCAGCAGAGCTCTCCTTTACATCTGGTGTCCCCCAACAGCGGAGTCCTCCTTTACATCTGGAGTCCTCCTTTACATCTGGTGTCCTCCAGCAGCGGAGCCCTCCTTTACATCTGGTGTCCTCCAGCAGCGGAGCCCTCCTTTACATCTGGTGTCCCTGGCAGCAAAGCTCTCCTTTACATCTGGAGTCCTCCTTTACATCTGGTGTCCTCCAGCAGCGGAGCCCTCCTTTACATCTGGTGTCCTCCAGCAGCGGAGCCCTCCTTTACATCTGGTGTCCCTGGCAGCAAAGCTCTCCTTTACATCTGGTGTCCCCGGCAGCAGAGCTCTCCTTTACATCTGGTGTCCCCCAACAGCGGAGTCCTCCTTTACATCTGGAGTCCTCCTTTACATCTGGTGTCCTCCAGCAGCGGAGCCCTCCTTTACATCTGGTGTCCTCCTTTACATCTGGTGGTGTCCCCCAGCAGCGGAGCCCTCCTTACAGGTCTGTGTCCCCTAGCAGCGGCAGCCAGCCCCTGGGAACAGATGCTCTCACCTCCCGGCGTCTCCGTGTGTGTGCTGGAGGCAGAGGCAGCTCCGCGGTCCATGATCATTTCCCAGCGGTGTCGTGCCGAGAATGGTTCCCCCGCCGGAATCTGTTCCCCCTGGCTCTCCCGACTCCTATCGGAACTCCGCCTCCCCAGCCCTGTACATTGCCGCTCCCTCACGAATGCTCATAATACCGCCCCGCCTTCTCATGTGTGAACACAGAGAGGGGAGAAGCCGATTGGCTGCTCCTCCCCTCACCACTGAACACAAGAGGAAATAATCCTTGTGTCTGCAGCGGCGGCCATCTTTGTGTAGCCCGCCGTTTTTTTACCTCAAGCATTCCCGATTTTCCCGGCGGCCGGGACAAAGGCAAAATACCGGGAAAATAGACGGGACAAAATAAATACGGGACGAGGGTCCCAAATCCATGATTGTCCCGGGAAAAACGGGACTGTTGGCAACTATGCTACTCTTTTCCTAACCAGTGGGGCTCTGTCCCTATCTTACTTACACACTGCAGGCATTCTGAATGACTCAGAATCTCCTATTTATGGAATTATTCTGAGGCAAAATGGCTGAACAAATCTTGTGGGATTTCGGTGTCCAATAGGATTGCCGTCCTCCCCAAGATGACTACCTGGAGCCCATAGCTGGGGATTATTGGTCCTCAATGGGATCCTGCCAGTCTGAAGAAATGGCACAGTGCTACCTTCAGGTTGGAGGATACACTGCAGCCTCTACTTGTCTACACACAGTTGCTGTTGCTCTTGATCAATCCCCACACCCCAGGTACTATGAAATATATTAAAGTATAATTATTTTATACATATGTTTCCAATACTCAAATTCTGACATACCAACTCTTCTATTGGTAAGAAGGGACCATAGAATCATCCAGCATATCTCAAGCCTGCAGCACTAACAACCTGATCCAGGCTACAGCAGAGTCCCTACACATAAAATCACAGTTTCAGAGTCCAATGAGGAAAACATCTCCCGCCCCTCTTGTGGTAAATATTTATAATTCTGGTTTCCATGCTGCTTACTATAACTGAGTAGGATGGTTAAGGGGGGAGTTATGGCCCAAATGCCCATAAGATAAAGTTATGACTGCTCTAATTTGGTCACACTGTCAGAAGAGAGATCACTGGAGAAGGAAATAATGTTTGGGAGGATTGAAGGAACCAAGTGAAGAGGGAGACCAGCTCCTAGATCAGTGGTTCTCAACCTGGGTCGGGACCCCCTCGGGGGTCAAATGATGATTTGACAGGGGTCACCAAATCCTGGGTGGTTCCTGGAGCCTTCACCACTCTCCCAGCCATTTTGCGGCTGCCCAGCAGGGCTGTCTCTGCTGCCTGTGGCCACTCAGCTGGGCTGTTCCTGGAGCCCGCGGCTGCCCACTCAGCTTCTTCGCAGCCGCCCACTGAGTTCACGGCATGGCTGGGTGGCAGAAACTAGAGGTCAGCTGACTGGGGAGGAATGTGCGCACGACACGCTCTGTGATCATTGAGTCAATGAGACTCGGCTGATCACAGATCTGAATAAGGGGTCGATCCCGACCCCTTACCACGTGATCAGCTGTCAGCCAATGACAGCTGATCATGTGATGTAAACAGAGCCGGTAATCAGCTATTTTAGCCTGAGGAGAAAAAAAAAGCCAATCACCGGCGGCTGTCAGAGGGACATCGGTCCCGATCAAGGAGAGCAGCCGCCTGCTCATCTGTGCCACCTGCCAGTGCCACCTATCAATGCCCACAGTGCCACCTATCAGTGTCACGAATCAGTGTCACCTACCATTGCCGCCCATCAGTGTCAACTATCAGTGCCCATCAGTTTCACCTACCAGTGCCCATCAGTGCTACAAGGGGTACCTATCAGTAACACCTATCAGTGCCATCTTATCAGTGCCCATCAGTACCGCCTTATCTGTCCCCATCAGTGCCGCCTTATCTGTGCCTATCAGTGCCGCCTTATCTGTGCCTATCAGTGCCCACCAGTGCAGCCTATCAGTGCCCACCAGTGCAGCCTATCAGTGCCCACCAGTGCCGCCTCATCAGCGCATATCAATGAAGGAGAAAAATTACCTGTTTACAATATTTTATAAAAAACTTTAAAACATAAAAAAAATAAAAATTCAAAATTTTCCATGTTATTTTGTTTGTTTAGCAAAAAATAAAAACCCTGATGATTAAATACCACCAAAAAAAGGTCTATTTGTGCGAAAAAAAAATATAAAAATTTCATATGGGTACAGTGTTGTATGACCGCGCAATTGTCATTCAAAGTGCGTCAGCGTTGAAACCTAGAAATTGGTCTGGGCAGGAGGGGGGTTTAAGTGCCCAGTAAGGAAGTGGTTAAAATGCTTGCTTATTGCTATAAGCAATCATAATGTGTAAAACAAATACTGATCAGTTCCCTGGAGTAGTACAATGTTACTATGGTAGCACTGTATTGCTCTGGTCACAGTGTGTTACATTTTAAAAGAATGTAATGTAAAATAAAAAAAGAAGTGTCCCTGATCACTTCCACACAAGTTATATGATGACACTGCACTGCACTGGTGACTGTATGTAAAAAATAAATAAAAATTGTGATTTTTTTTCTCATTCTCTAAAAAATGATGACAAAAATTACAACTTCAAAAAACTCTTCATGCTTCTTACTAAATACCTAATCTACTTTCAAAAAAGGGGTAATTTTTGGAGTATTTGTACCGTCCTGACATTTTTGGACCTCAAGAATTGAGATAGGCCATCGGTACACAGGATCGATTGATTTTTCTCATAACAGAAACAAAAAAAAATGCCTTTTTTAGTTTATTTCGCAAAAAATAAAAACCCAGTGGTGATTAAATACCACCAAAAGAAAGCTCTAGTTGTGGGAACAAAATTATACAAATTGTGTTTGGGTACAGTGTTGCATGACTGCGCAATAAAAATATGGCAGATGTGTTGCATCTTTCTGCCTGCAACTGCCAATCTTAAAATCGGGACCTTCAGTCCTTCAGACCTAGTTGTTTTAACTTTGGATAGTAAAACATTATTTTTTTCTGCCAGCAAATACCTTATACAGCCCACTTCCTGTTTCTTGTCTGGTAAAAAGCCTAGGCTTATGACATCATGCACAGCTCTCTCTTTTACTCCCGTGAGAGTTTGCCAGAAAGGGAGGGGGAATGAGTCATAAGAGGGCTAATGAGAGCTGCAGAGCTGGAGGTGAGCCTCTGTAAATCCAGGAAGTGAACAGACAGCAGCTTCAGCTGCCCATAGTTAAAATGGCTGCAGCCAGACTTAGTGGAGGGAGATTTCTGCAGCATATTTGGCAAGTACAAAATCACAGTATTTATAATATAATATGCAATGTGGTTGGAGGGAATCTTTAGAATGGCAAAGATGTTTTTATTACAAATTATGTAAGCTGACTGCAGTTCCACTTTAAGCTACAAAGGCAGCTGGATGGAGTTGTACAGATGCTGCATCTCCAATGCTTTACTTCACCGTGCAGCAAAAATGGTCCTCTCTTAATGTTCGAAGGGTAGTACCACCGCAGAACACAACCCATTCAAGTGAATGATGCCATGCCACAGCCACAACGCTAATCTTGCGGAAGCAGGATGGTATTCCAATTCAAGAGAGCTAAAGAGAAAGGGGATATTCTATTATTTTTTAAATCCCTATAGGTGTCTTCATTGGAAGACTTTTCTCCTCTATTTCTGTTCATATGGCAAATTGTGTAATTTGGTCACCAGAACACATAGGGTAAGCAGGGGCAACCGACAGCATTAAAACCAAACTCGATTGTTGCCAAAACAAAAAAAAAGTTGCGACTGAAAAACCTGCAAGACAAAGGCATAATGAGCTAGTATGCATCGCATTCTAGCTCATTATGAAATACCTTAAAACAAAGCTTTTGCAGTGGTCCCTGCACTCCGCTGTCACGGCCGACATCTTTCCCGGAGCTTCCGGCGCTGTGATTGGCCAGAGCCACGATGACATTCATGGCACGGTTCAGAAGGAATGACACGGCTCAGAAGGAATGGCGCATGTGGGCCGTTCCTTCAGAGCACATGCACCATTGATGTCACTGGCTGCATGCACTGGAAATATCTCCTAAACCAGGCATGTCCAATGTCCAGCCCGTGGGCCGATTTCAAACGGCCCCACTGGTAATTTGGCTATACAGTCAGGTCCATAAATATTGGGACATTGACACTTTTCTAATCTTTTTGGCTCTATACACCACCACAATGGATTTGAAATGAAACAAATAAGATGTGCTTTAACTGCAGAGTTTAAGCTTTAATTTGAGGGTATTTACATCCAAATCAGGTGAACAGTGTAGGAATTACAACAGTTTGTATATGTGCCTCCCACTTTTTAAGGGACCAAAAGTATTGGGACAATTGGCTGCTCAGCTGTTCCATGGCCAGGTGTGTGTTATTTCCTCATTATCCCATTTACAAGGAGCAGATAAAAAGTCCAGAGTTAAATTCAAGTGTGCTATTTGCATTTGAAATCTGTTGCTGTCAACTCTCAATATGAGATCCAAAGAGCTGTCACTATCAGTGAAGCAAGCCATCATTAGGCTGAAAAAACAAAACAAACCCATCAGAGAGATAGCAAAAACATTAGGTGTGGCCAAATCAACTGTTTGGAACATCCTTAAAAAGAAAGAACGCACCGGTGAGCTCATCAACACCAAAAGACCCGGAAGACCACGGAAAACAACTGTGGTGGATGACCGAAGAATTCTTTCCCTGGTGAAGAAAACACCCTTCACAACAGTTGGCCAGATCAAGAACACTCTCCAGGAGGTAGGTGTATGTGTGTCAAAGTCAACAATCAAGAGAAGACCTCACCAGAGTGAATACAGAGGGTTGACCACAAGATGTAAACCATTGGTGGGCCTCAAAAACAGGAAGGCCAGATTAGAGTTTGCCAAACAACATCTAAAAAAGCCTTCACAGTTCTGGAACAACATCCTATGGACAGATGAGACCAAGATCAATGTGTACCAGAGTGATGGGAAGAGAAGTGTATGGAGAAGGAAAGGAACTTGCTCATGATCCAAAGCATACCACCTCATCAGTGAAGCATGGTGGTGGTAGTGTCATGGTGTGGGCATGTATGGCTGCCAATGGAACTGGTTCTCTTGTATTTATTGATGATGTGACTGCTGACAAAAGCAGCAGGATGAATTCTGAAGTGTTTCGGGCAATATTATCTGCTCATATTTAGCCAAATGCTTCAGAACTCATTGGACGGCGCTTCACAGTGCAGATGGACAATGACCCGAAGCATACTGCGAACGCAACCAAAGAGTTTTTTAAGAGAAAGAAGTGGAATGTTATGCAATGGCCAAGTCAATCACCTGACCTGAATCCGATTGAGCATGCATTTCACTTGCTGAAGACAAAACTGAAGGGAAAATGCCCCAAGAACAAGCAGGAACTGAAGACAGTTGCAGTAGAGGCCTGGCAGAGCATCACCAGGGATGAAACCCAGCATCTGGTGATGTCTATTCGTTCCCGACTTCAGGCTGTAATTGACTGCAAAGAATTTGCAACCAAGTATTAAAAAGTGAAAGTTTGATTTATGATTGTTAATCTGTCCCATTACTTTTGGTCCCTTAAAAAGTGGGAGGCACATATACAAACTGTTGTAATTCCTACACCGTTCACCTGATTTGGATGTAAATACCCTCAAATTAAAGCTGAAAGTCTGCAGTTAAAGCATATCTTGTTTGTTTCATTTCAAATCCATTGTGGTGATTCATAGAGCCATACAGATTAGAATTGTGTCAGTGTCCAAATATTTATGGACCTGACTGTATCTTTTGTTGCCCCAACAAATCCCAGAGCACAACGGGGGCCACAAAAGATATATACCCGCATTTATGTATATATATATGTGCCTCGGAGGGGGAGATTCTACTGTATGTAATCTGTTGGCATTCGTCCCACCCCCTCCCTGTCCCCTCCGAGGCTGCAGATGGGCAGGGATCGGGCTGATGGCAATGGTGAGGCTGCATTCATGTCACATGTGAGGCTGCATTCATGCAATGATGAGGCTGCATTTGAGGCTGAATTCATGTCAATGGTTAGACTGCATTTGAGGCTGCATTCATGGCAATGGTGAGGCTACATTCATGGCAATGGTGAGGCTGCATTTATGGCAATAATGAGGCTGTATCTATGGCAATGGTGAGGCTGCATTCAGGCAATGGTAAGGCTGCATTCATGGTAATGTTAAGGCTGAATTCATAGCAATGATAAGGCTGCATTCATGTCAATGGTGAGACTGGATTTGAGGCTGCATTCATGGCAACGGTAATGCTGCATTCATGGCAATGGTGAGGCTGCAGATGGGCACTGATTAGGTTGCACTGATACGCACTGAACACAGTTCTATATTTAAAAGTTATGTTTTTTCCTGAAACTTCCTTCTTTAAGTGAAGGTGCGTGTTATACACCTGTATGTGTTATACGCTGATAAATATGGTATATCCAAATAACACGCCCAAGCTAATCCTTAGTCCTAAGTGGCGCTTGGGGGTTCGTTGGGGCCCACAAAAGATATATATACAGTATATTCAAATAACACGCCCCAGCTCATCTCTTCACCACACACGGCCACAAAGGCAAGATAATTCTTGTTGGGCAGTGTATTAGTGCTCGGACGAACACACTTAGACCGAATTTTGATGGTTCAAAGAATGTCAGACAAAATTATCGGCTCTCACGCATGTTCACTTCATCTAATCTGGCCCTCTTTGAACTGTAGAGGTTTAGGAGATATTTTCAATACCTATAGGTAAGCCTTATTGCTAGACATGTGCATTCGTTATCGTTGAATGCATTTTCGTCTGAATTTTGGGGATTTTCGTGTTCCTCGCTCTGTGATCTGGCTGATGTGCACAGGCCACGCTGCAATGATGGACACAGATGAGACTGCAATGATGGGCACAGGTGACGCTGCAATGATAGGCACAGGCGAGGCTGCAATAATGGGAACAGGCGAGGCTGCAATAATGGGCACAGGTCACGCTGCAATGATAAACACAGTCGAGACTGCAATAATGGGCACAGGTCATGCTGCAATGATGGGCACAGATGAGACTGCAATAATGGGCACAGGTCATGCTGCAATGATGGGCACAGATGAGGCGGCAATAATGGGCACAGGTTATGCTGCAATGATGGGCACAGGCGAGGTTGCAATGATGGGCACAGGCGAGGCTGCAATAATGGGCACAGGTCACATTGCAGTGATGGGCACAAGCCATGCTGCAATGATGGGCACAGGTGAGGCTGCACAGATGGGCACTGGTCGCACTGCAATGATGGGCACAGGGGAGGCTGCATTGGTGGGCACTGGTCACTCTGCAATGAGGGGCACAGATGAGTCTGTATTGGTGGACAAAGGTCACGCTGCAACGATGGGCACAGGTGAGGCTGCATTGGTGGGCACAGGTCACACTGTAATGATGGGCATAGGTCATGCTGCAATAATGTACACAGGCGAGACTGCAATGATGGGCACAGGTCACGCAGCAATGATGGGCACAGGGAAAGCTGCAATGATGAGCACAGGTAAGGCTGCATTGATGGGCACTGGTCACGCTGCAATGATGTGCACAGGTCAAGCTGCAATGATGGACACAGGCGAGACTGCAATGATGGGCACAGGTCACACAGCAATGATGGGCACAGGTCACGCTGCAATGATGGGCACAGGTCACACTGCAATGATCACTATGCAAACCCCAACCTTAACCCTATGCTAACACTAGCACTATGCTAACCCTTATACTAACCCTAGCACTGTGCTAACCCTAATTTTAATCCTAGCACTATGCTAACCCTAACCCTAGCACTATGCTAACCCCAACCTTAACACTATGTTAACCCTAACCCTAACCTTAGCAGTATGCGAACCCTAATCCTAACCCTAGCACTATGCTAACCCTTAACCTAGCACTTTGCTAACCCCTAACTATGCTAACCCTCACACTATGCTAACCCCAACCCTAACACTAGCACTATGCTAACCCCAACTCTAACCCTAGCACTATGCTAATCCAAACCCTAACCTTAGCACTATGCTAACCCCAGCCCTAACCCTAGAACTATGCTAACCCATACCCTAACCTTAGCACTATACTAACCCTAACCCTAGCATTATGCTAATCCTAAACCTAGCTCTCTGCTAACCCTAATCCTAACATTAGCACTATGCTAACCTTAACCCTATCATTATGTTAACCCTAGCACCATGTTAACCCTAACCCTAGCACTATGCTAACCCCAACCCTAACCCTAGCACTATGCTAATCCTAACCCTAGTACTATGTTAACCCTAACCCTAGCACTATGCTTACCCTAACCCTATGCTAACCCCAACCCTAACCCTTGCACTATGCTAACCCCAACCCTAACCCAAGCACTATACTAATCCTAACCCTAGCACTATGCTTACCCTAATCCTAATTCCAGCACTATGCTAACCCGAGCTCTATGGTAATCCTAACCCTAGCACTATGCTAACCCTAATTCTAATCCTAGCACAACGCTAACCCTAACCTTAGGACTATGCTAATCCTAACCCTTGCACTATGCTAACCCAAAACCTAGCACTATGCTAGCCCCAATCTAACCCTATCACTATGCCAACCCTAATCCTAACCCTAGCACTATCCTAACCCAAATGCTAACCCTAACCATAGCACTAAGATAACCATAACCCTAGAAATAGCACTATGCTAACCCAAACCCTAGCACTATGCTAACCCAAACCCTAATCCTAGCACTATGCGTATTATGCTAACCCTAATCCTAACTAGCATTATGCTAACCCTAAACCTAGCACTCTGCTAGCCCCAACCCTAACCCTATTATAACCCTAACCCTAGCACTATGCTAATCCTAACCCTAGCATTATGCTAACCCTAACCATAGCACTAATATAACCGTAACCCTAACCCTATGCTAACTAAACTTGTGCACAACGGAAAAATTTGTTCCGTTTCGGTTCGTTTCTTTCCGGTCCTGTTGATTCGTAATCATTCGTAATTTTGCTAGACGGGATTTTTCGTGTTCGGACTCATTCGTATTTTTGCAAGCGACATTTTTCGTTGAATTTTTTGTTGCTTTATAATTCGTACTTTCGGTAGAGTACGTTGTTTTTCGTTGATTCTGGACACAACTCCTACTTTCGTAACTTTTTTTGGGTTCGTTGATTCGTAATTTTCCGTGTCTCTCTCACAACAACGCTGCCTATTATGCCTAATGTGCTTCGAATGGATTTGTACTTTTCTAAATACATAGCGGTTATTTGTAACGATTCGAAATCTCGTATTTTACTTTCGTTTTTTACATGCGGCTATAGGCTCCGCCCCTGTACACCATTTTGAGAGGGTTCAGCACGGTGAGGGAGAAGCAGAGAGCAGAGCAGAGTGAGTGTTATTGTGCTTCGAATGGATTCGAAATCTCGTATTTTACTTTCGTTTTTTCATGCGGCTATAGCCTCCGCCCCCTGTACACCATTTTGAGAGGGAGTTCAGCATGGTGAGGGAGAAGCAGAGAGCAGAGTGAGTGTTATTGTGCTTCGAATGGATTCGTACATTCGTAACTTTTTTCATAACGAATTATGCCGAAGACCTTCGGGCATTCGCTATTTTGCGGTATAATTTATTTCGGATTCGGTTTTATTCGTAATTGCTCTGTTCGGAAATTCGAATGCTTCCGAATGTCCGAAAGTTGCTAAATTCGGACGAATTTCGATTCGTTACGAAACAAATTGCACAAGCCTAATGCTAACCCTAACAATAGCACTGTGCTAACCCCAACCCTAGCACTATACTAATCCTAACCCTATCACTATGCTAACCCTAACCCTTTCACTATGCTAACCCTAACCCTAGCACTATGTTAACCACTTAAGCCCCGGACCATTTTGTAGCTAAAGGACCAGAGGTGTTTTCAGAATTTTGCACTGCGCTGCTTTAACTGGAAATTGTGCAGACATGCAATGTTGTACCCAAACAAAATTTGCGTCCTTTTCTTCCCACAAATAGAGCTTTCTTTTAATGGTATTTGATTGCCTCTGTGATTTTTATTTTTTGCGATATAAACGGAAAAAGACAGAAAATTTCGAAAAAAAATGATATTTTCTACTTTTTGTTATAAGAAAAATCGAATAAACTCAATTTTAGTCATACATTTAGGCCAAAATGTATTCAGCCTCATGTCTTTAGTAAAAAAAATGTCAATAAGCATATATTTATTGGTTTGCGCAAAAGTTATAGCGTCTACAATCTAGGGTACATTTTCTGGAATTTACACAGCTTTAAATTTATGACTGCCTATCTCATTTCTTGAGCTGCTAAAATGGCAGGGCAGTACAAAACCCCCCCAAATGACCCCATTTTGGAAAGTAGACACCCCAAGGAAATTGCTGAGAGGCATGTTGAGCCCATTGAATATTTTTTTTTTGTCCCAAGTGATTGAATAATGACAAAAAAAAATAAAAAATTACAAAAAGTTGTCACCAAATGATATATTGCTCACACATGCCATGGTTATATGTGGAATTGCACCCCAAAATACATTCTGCTGCTTCTCCTGAGTACGGGGATACCACATGTGTGGGACTTTTTAGGAGCCTAGCCGCGTACGGGACCCCGGAAACCAAGCACCGCCTTCAGGATTTCTAAGGGCGCAAATTTTTGATTTCACTCCTCACTACCTATCACAGTTTCGAAGGCCATAAAATGCCAAAATAGCACAAACCCTCCCCCAAATGACCCCATTTTGGAAAGTAGACACCCCAAGCTATTTACTGAGAGGCATGTTCAGTCCATGGAATATTTTATATTTTGCCACAAGTTGCGGGAATATGACAAACTTTTTTTTTTTGCACAAAGTTGTCACTAAATGATATATTGCTCACACATGCCATGGGCATATGTGAAATTACACCCCAAAATACATTCTGCTGCTTCTCCTGAGTACGGGGTTACCACATGTGTGGGACTTTTTGGGATCCTAGCCGCATACGGGACCCCAAAAACCAAGCACCGCCTTCAAGATTTCTAAGGGCATACATTTTTGATTTCACTCCTCACTACCTATCACTACCTATCACAGTTTTGAAGGCCATAAAATGCCCAGATGGCACAAAACTCCCCCAAATGACCCCATTTTGGAAAGTAGACACCCCAAGCTATTTGCTGAGAGGCATGTTGAGCCCATTGAATATTTTTTTTTGTCCCAAGTGATTGAATAATGACAAAAAGAAAAAAAAAATGTACAAAAAGTTGTCACTAAATGATATATTGCTCACACATGCCATGGTTATATGTGGAATTACACCCCAAAATACATTTTGCTACTTCTCCTGAGTACGGGGATACCACATGTGTGGGACTTTTTGAGAGCCTAGCCGCGTACGGGGCCCCGAAAACCAAGCACCGCCTTCAGGATTTCTAAGGGCACAAATTTTTGATTTCACTCCTCACTACCTATCACAGTTTTGAAGGCCATAAAATGCCAAAATAGCACAACCCCCCCCCCCCCCCAAATTACCCCATTTTGGAAAGTAGACACCCCAAGCTATTTGCTGAGAGGCATGGTGAGTATTTTACAGCTCTCATTTGTTTTTGAAAATGAAGAAAGACATTTTTTTTTTTTTCAATTTTCAAAACTTTGTGACAAAAAGCGAGATCTGCAAAATACTCAACATACCTCTCAGCAAATAGCTTGGGGTGTCTACTTTCCAAAATGGGGTCATTTGGGGGGGGGGGTTTGTGCCATCTGGGCATTCCATGGCCTCTGAAACTGTGATAGGCAGTGAGGAGTGAAATCAAAAATTTACACCCATAGAAATCCTGAAGGCGGTGCTTGGTTTTTGGGGTCCCGTACGCGGCTAGGCTCCCAAAATGTCTCACACATGTGGTATCCCCGTACTCAGGAGAAGAAACAGAATGTATTTTGGGGTGCAATTCCACATATAACCATGGCATGTTTGAGCAATATATCATTTAGTGACAACTTTTTGTACATTTTTTTTTTCTTTTTGTCATTATTCAATCACTTGGGACAAAAAAATAAATATTCAATGGGCTCAACATGCCTCTCAGCAAATAGCTTGAGGTGTCTACTTTCCAAAATGGGGTCATTTGGGGGGGTTTTGAACTGTCCTGGCATTTTATGCACAACATTAGGAAGCTTATGTCACACATCATCCACTCTTCTAACCACTTGAAGACAAAGCCCTTTCTGACACTTTTTGTTTACATGAAAACATTTTTTTTTTTGCAAGAAAATTATGTTGAACCCCCAAACATTATATATTTTTTTAAAGCAAAGGCCCTACAGATTAAAATAGTGGATGTTGCATTTTTTTTTTCCACACAGTATTTGCGCAGCGATTTTTCAAACGCATTTTTTTGGGAAGAAACACACTTTTTTTATTTTTAATGCATTAAAAAACACTATATTGCCCAAATGTTTGATGAAATAAAAAAGATGATCTTAGGCCGAGTACATGGATACCAAACACGGCATGCTTTAAAATTGCGCACAAACGCGCAGCGGCGACAAACTACATTCATTTTTAAAAGCATTTAAAAGCCTTTACAGGTTACCACGTTAGATTTACAGAGGAGGTCTACTGCTAAAATTACTGCCCTCGATCTGACCTTCGCGGTGATACCTCACATGCATGATGCAATTGCTGTTTACATATGACGCTAGACCGACGCTTGCGTTCGCCTTTGCGCAAGAGCAGGGGGGGACAGCGGTGCTTTTTTTTTTTATTATTTATTTTGCTTTTTTATTTTATTTTTAAACTGTTCCTTCCAGATTTATTTTTTTTACCATTTTTATTGTTATCTCAGGGAATGTAAATATCCCCTATGATAGCAATAGGTAGTGACAGGTACTCTTTTTTTGAAAAAAATTGGGGGGTTAGACCCTAGATCTTTCCTCTGCCCTCAAAGCATCTGACCACACCAAGATCGGTGTGATAAAATGCTTTCCCATTTTCCCAATGGCGCTGTTTATATCCGGGGGGGGGGACATTCCCTCCCACTGCTTGTAAAAGCAGTCTAGAGGCTAATTATCTGCTAGAATTGCTTTTACATGAAAGCCGGCCACTGGCTGAAAAGAATGATACCAAGATGATACCTGAACCTGCAGGCATCATTCTGGTATAAACATTCAAAGTCCAAGACCAGTACGTTGCTGGTCCTTGTTGGACATGTATTGTAATCTTTTTTTTCATGCAGCCTGTTGGCTGAACGAAAAAAAGAGATTGATCGGTGGGTATGCCCACCATTAGAATACCTCCCTTCATCCACCCACTTCTAATGATGGGCATACATGCACCATTTATATATGCCGAAGCATGGGGGCATCCTCCCGTAAAAAAGTTATGCCGCGTACACACGGTCTGACTTTTCCACGGGCAAGCCTTCGTCGGAATTTCGACCGTATGTACGCGGCATAAAAGGTTATGCCGCGTACACACAGTCAGACTTTTCCACGGGCAAGCCTCCGTCGGAATTTCGACCGTATGTACGCGGCATTAGGAGCAAAATCGCTCCTCCGCCCCTGCTGCCCCCATGCTTCGGCATATATGCTCTTTTTTTTAACTGTGATGGTGAAATCACCTCCTACAGCGTTGGAGTCACGGCTTTATGTATCGTGGGAGCAAACGCTGTTGCTGTCAAGATAAATAGATCCGCACTGCAACTGAATGGCGTACCTGCTAAGCAAATGATGGTTAACATTAAAACAAAGTAACATTACAGTACAACAGTAAGACCTTACCATACCATACCTGCAAAGCAAATACCAAAAGAAAACCTAGTAAAAAATAAAACATTTTTTTAACGCAACCTGTGCCTAAAATATATATATGCCGAAGCATGGGGGCATACTCCCGCAAAAAAGTTATGCCGCGTACACACGGTCGGACTTTTCCACGGGCAAGCCTCCTACAGCACTGGAGTCACGGCTTTATGTATCGTGGGAGCAAACGCTGTTGCTGTCAAGATAAATAATTCCGCGCTGCAGTTGAATGGCGCACCTGAAAACAAAAAATTACATACCTGAAAACCAAGCATGATAAAACATTGCCGAATAGAATACAGTAAAAAAGAGCAGAACAATAGAGAGAAAATAGAGAGAGAGAGAGAGAACAATAAAACGACAACTATTTTTGTTTTTTTTATTTTATATTTTTTTTGTGTTTTTTGTTTTTTACGTATTTTTTTTTTATTTTTTACACTTTTTTTTGTAACTTTAACAACTGTAATGGTTCGGGTCTCTCAAAATGTGATGGCATCTTGGGAGACCCTGTGTAAGTGTGTCCTAGTCTGTGAAATGCTGTACCCTACGCTAAAACTTCACTTTTGAGTGGTAGCGTTCAAAACATTCACCAAGGCAAAGACCAGGTTTGTCAGGACAGAGTGGACAAAAAACACGGGTGTCACGCCTAAATCCGCGCTTGCTACAGACAGGACATCTTTTTTGGGGGGATCGTTGGGTAGGGGTACTCTGGAGGGCATACGGATAATGCCTCTCATGCAGCCGGCTTACTGCATTTCATTCTGGAATTTTAGAAGAGATAAAGTCCCGCCTGAAGCTCTGTATAGCACATGAGCGTTCAGCAAAGCCAATTGGAATAAGGATAGAGACACTTTTTTGTACCAGCGTCTCGCCTTACGGTCAATTAGATACGGCGCCAACAACTGGTCGTTGAGGTCCACCCCTCTCATATTTTTGTTATATTCGTGGACACAGAGGGGTTTCTCCACAACACCAGTCGCCGTACGAATTTGGACTGTCGTGTCTGCATGAAGGGAGGTAAGAAGGAAAACATTCTTATTGTCCCTCCACTTCATAGCGAGCAAGTTATTACACTTCAAGCAGGCTCTCTCCCCCAGCCTAAGACGGGAATCTAAAAGCCCCTGGGGAAAGCCCCAGCGATTAGGTCGCACTGTGCCACATGCTCCAATCTGATGATCAAACAAGTGACTAAACAGTGGCACGCTCGTGTAATAATTGTCCACATACAAGTGGTACCCCTTTCCGAATAAGGGTGACACCAAGTTCCACACTATCTTGCCAGCGCTCCCTATGTAATCCGGGCAGTTGACCGGCTCAACCTGACTGTCTTTTCCCTCATAAACCGTAAAGCTCCATACATAGCCTGTTGCCCTGTCACAGAACTTATAGAGCTTGACCCCGTATCTGGCACGCTTGCTGGGAAGGTACTGCTTGAAAGACAACTTGATCGGGAATAAACAAGGCTGCAAAACGTTAGTTGAAATGGTTTATGAGGGGCCAAATTTTGTAGAGCCGGTCGTATTCAGGGTCTCCACGTGGACGACAAAGTTCATTGTCGTTGAAGTGCATGAACCGCAAAATCTGCTTGTATCGTTTCCTGGGCATGGAGGCAGAGAACACAGGCATGTGGTCAATTGGGTGCGTGGACCAATAAGCACGCAATGACGGGAATTTATGTGTGCCCATGTTGAGGGAAAGGCCCAGAAAGGTCTTAAATTCAGAAACCGTAGGTGGTTTCCAATCTTTGGCAATTTTAGGCAACTGGGGGTTAGCGGCGATGAATTGACCAGCATACAAATTACTCTGGTCCACAATAGATCTATAGAGATCTTCCGTGAAAAACAGCAAATAAAAATCAATTGGCATAAAATCAGCTGTTTCCACCTGAATACCGGGTTGGGCAGTGAATGGGGGAAGTACGGGTTCTGCAGAAGTGGTGGGGACCCAATCAGGATAGGCAAATTCTGCAGGAAGGGCACTATGGGCACGACGGGCCTGCCTTTGTCTTCTTGGTGGCAACGGGACACTACTTGTGCTTGCCACCTCACCAGCTTGAACTGCACTTATGGGACTCGCCACGTCACCACGTGATACTGCAGTGCTGGATGTACGCCCAGGCTGTACTAGGCCGCTGGTGCTTGCCAATTCACCAGAAGGAATAGCGGCGCTAGTACTACTCTGCTCCATGATACCAGAGACCTGTGGTTCTTGCTCCTCAACAACCTCAGAAGATCGGGATCGGGTACGCCTGACCTTAGCAGGGACCTCACCTTGGTCGTCAGAGCTATCTGACGTGGAGCCGCTGACTTCACTGTCTTCTACGGGAAGATATTCTGAGCCTGAATCTGACAGATGCGTGACCTCCTCTTCACTATCTGTCATGCTCAGAATCTCGTAGGCCTCTTTACTAGTGTACCTTCGTCTTGCCATTTTGGGCTCTAAATTTAGGGGTACACTAGTAAGTAGGGTTGTCCCGATACCGATACTAGTATCGGTATCGGGACCGATACCGAGCATTTGCGTGAGTACTTGTACTCGCGCAAATGCTCCCGATGCCTTTGCCGATACCTGGGATGGGAGAAGTCAGCGGGCGGAGTCGGCAAGCGGAGGGCGGAGCGGAGAGCAGAGTGGAGAGGAGAAGTCAGCGGGCGGAGTCGGCGGGTGGAGTCGGCAAGCGGAGGGCGGGAGGGGCGGAGCGGAGAGCAGAGTGGAGCGGAGAGTCCTCAGGCGGGTAAGCTTGCAGCCGCATCATGATCCATCGTCGACCAGAGCCGTCACATTAAAGGAAGTGACGCTCCGTGTTACACTGTCAGTGCTTAAAAAATGCGACGCCCATCTTGGTACATCCTGCATTCGGCCTCAATAAAGCAGCAGCGGACATCTTGTTACACCCAGCCCATGTAGTTCGAGCTGGGTGTAACAAGATGTCCGCTGCTGCTTTATTGAGGCCGAGTGCAGGGTGTACTAAGATGGGCGTCGCAGAGGCAGCATAGAAAAATAAAACCTCTCTGCCTATAAGTGCCCACCACCTGTCAGTGCCCGCTATCTGTCAGTTCTCATTAGTGCTGCTTACTCAGTGTCACCTATTAGTGCCAGCCACCTGTCAGTACCATCTATCACTACCACCTGTCAATGCTATCAGTGCCAGCCACCTGCCATCTATTAGTGCCAGTGCCATCTATCAGTGCCAGCCCCCTGTCAGTGCCAGCCATCAGTGCCCCCTGTCAGTGCCAGCCACCTGTCAGTGCCAGCCATCTGTTGGTGCCAGCCATCAGTGCCACCTGTCAGTGCCACCTGTCAGTGCCAGTCATCAGTGCCAGTCATCAGTGCCCGCCACCTGTCAGTACTCATCAGTGCTGCATATCCGTGCCACCTAATCATATCAGTGCTCATCAGTGCTGCTTAATCTGTGCCACCTATCAGTGCTGCATATCAGTGCCACCTAATCTGTATTGTGCTTGAAAACTGTCACCTGACATTAAAAAAAAAAATCGGTATCGGCGAGTACTTGAAAAAAGTATCGGTACTTGTACTCGGTCTTAAAAAAGTGGTATCGGGACAACCCTACTAGTAAGATTCACAGGTAAAAAAAGCACCTGACTGTCAGCAAATGTATCAAACGCTTCCAAAAAAACTGTTAGCGATCGCAGGGATCAGGACTGTCTCTGCGAACGCTGCAGTTATGTGTGTTGTGTTTGGTAAGTGACAGTGATCGATCGATACTGCACTTGGGTGGGCTGGGCGCAGGGGCTAAATGCAGGTGCTAGCAGGTATCTGGGCTGATCCCGCTAACACTGCGTTTTTGGGAACCCTAAACCGCTGGTGACGCTAGTATAGATCTGATCAGATCAGATATTGATCTGTTCAGATACTATACCACTAAGGGAGGTGTATGCTTTGCGCGTGGGTGTTAGCGTTACTGGCACTAACCTAACACTGCCTGGGGCGACGCAGACCCTCTCTGGCGCTAAAACCTAATTGATATCAGCCGCCGGGCGATCAGGGGGTTAAACCTTTATTGGGTTATATACGGTGGGTGCCCTGATGCTATAAAAAGCAAACTAACCAACCAGCGTCACCCGTAAAACTTATTTGGTGATCACTGGTGAAAGGGTTAACTAGGGGCAATCAGGGGGTTAAAACTTTTATTAGGTTATATATGGGGGTACCTAACGCTATATAAAAACCTGACGGGTAACCTAAATAACTAACTGGCTAACCAGTGTCACCAGTAAAACTTATACGGTGATCACTGGTGAAAGGGTTAACTCTAGGGGCAATCAGGGGGTTAAAATAATATATGGGGGTACCTGACAATACCAAGTTCATTGTTTTATATTCCTGTTTCCCTTTCCCGTTTTAGGTCCTGGCACAATTCATGACTAAATTGTGAGGTTGGATTCTATGTTTAGTTTGGTCTCTGGGTCGAACTTATGTTACCACTCTTTGGGAGACATGGGTTTGCACCAGACACTGGGGACCAGTGTCAAATCACCAGGGGGAGAGTGTAGCGGGTATTTGAATTTAGGGGAGGCATCTGGGTGGTAGTGTAACCCAGATGCATTGATTGTTAGGGAATCTGAGACCCTTTTATGGTTCTTGGAGGACTCTGGTGGTGTGAGGTTCCCTGCGGCCTGCAGGTGGCTCTGTCGCCCTGGGCCAGAGCTGAACACTCACCGCAAGACTGCATCCCTTTTTGTCCTTTCCTGGCACTGGTAGGGCGGGGTGGGGAACCTGCTGTGATGCTAAGGGAGAGGAGATAAAAGGGGGCGGATGCCCTGACCTTGGGGTTTAGAGTCGGAGGACGCGGCCGCGCCCAGGCACCTTCAGCCTGGGTGCTGGCGTTCTGGAGTTCCGGGCCCAGGTGCCCTTGACCTGGCCGGAGCAGGAGATGGAGTCCATCCCAGGCACCTTTAGCTTGGGGTGAGGTACTAATGCGGAAGCCTGGGACTCAGTACCTTCGACTGGGTTCCGCGAGGGTGGAGGAATCCGAGGGGGCCCTAAAGCCTTGGGTGCCCGTGTCTGAGACGAGGAGGCTGGTGAGCGGAACTTCTCAGGAAAGTCCGGCGCAGCATTTGCCGGTGATGGAGAGGCCTCCGGTAACTCTCTTGGACGGATGTCTTCCCTCTGACAGGGGCTGTGATAGCGAAGGTAATTCATGCTCTTGTTCTATCTAGTCGGTGGCAGCGACTATACATCATAGCCATTGGTGACACCACAGTGGTTAGCTCTACTTAAAGGATTGTGCCTTGACCTACTACCCACAAATACTGAAGTTTCCTATGGGTCTCAACCTGTCTGTGCTGTATGACTATTTATTGCTGGAAGAGAAATAAATACGAGTTGGACCTTTTCAGTGTGTGGAACTCTGGTTACTGGGAGCAAAGGGAGTCATTTCGGAGAAAGGATTTTACTCTGAGACATACACACATGTAGCGTTACCTTCAATTATGAGGGTCGCAGAATTAGTTTGGGCCCTGAAGACAGCTCCGCCAACCCCCGGAAATTTACTCGACCCCCTTCTGGCACAGTTAGTCTAGGGTAATATACTGTATATATATCTTATGCTCTATGGTTAAATTCAGACACCAATGCAGTGATAGAAGAATAACGAATTTACTTTCTACTGGCAATAAAATCAACAGTTGTAACAGATCACATGAATCTATCTGCAGAGCCCTGCAGCAATAGTCACACTATAACTAGTAAGATATGGCACACGCGCCACGTGTAACAGTACCTCACTATGCACCCTATGGCACAGCAACTAAATAAACTATCTAGATGGCCAGGCCTGACCATATAACTCAGTCTCTAGGGGGGTAAAATTCTTTGCATGCAAGTCTTTAAACGGTGGTGCACATTTCAGGAACACATTTGTAATCCAAGGGGGGTAAAAAATGCCAACACAGTACACTCCACTAGAGATCCATTTGACTCAGTTCTGCTATGGATCTCCAGTGGGGGAAAATAACTTAGATAGGAACTGGTGGGCCACGGCAGTCTGTAGGCCTAACAATGGTATACAGTATTTGTGGATTGAGCATGTGCTCGCTCACCCCTCCGGACGCGATCCCAGTCCGGGAACTTCCATCTGCTGTGTCTCCACACACAGCGTCTGCAGCGGTCGGGTCTCTGGCTCAGCAGCGGTTGAAGAAACCGAGTCAGATGCCACCCAGGCTCGAGATGGGGTGGAAGGCTCTTTTGGGTAGCAGCGCAAGGCCCCAGGCTTCAGGCCTTGCACCACAGCGGATCCGCACAGGAAGATCTCTCCACTGAAGTCTCGTGTCCCAAAGAGGCCGAGCTCCGCCTCGCCTCTTCCTTATATAACCCCTCCCATGAGTCTCTGGGGTGGAAACATTGTCAAAAGGGGTTCTGGGTAAGGTAGTCCTGGGAGTCTTAAAGGGGACCCCGCTACACACAAAACCCGATAGTTCTGGCTTTCCCCTCCAGTCTCTCTGGAGGACATGGGCCGTGGTGTATCGCATCCCTCCCCCCCAGTACTAACCCCCTAGAGAAGACAAACAGGCCGAGAATGAGAAGGGGTGAGAGGGGTGAGGTCGCTACACTTATTATGAGGGTTATGTAAAGTATATCTTGTAAAAGATTTTTGGGTGTTTCTGTATTTAGCAGATATAATACCAGCCAGCACCTTTTGGCTATTTCAATGGATTTGATCGTGTTTTCTGCATAACTGATTGATTGAACGAATACTTCCTTAGGGAAGCTTTGCGTAAATAGACATTTCAACTTCCGCAGTAGTGTGAGAATAGATTCCCAAGGAAGAAAGGAGGTGAGTGAGGTCAGAATTGTGTAAAAAAATCTTGTTTTGAACAATACATAGACAACTACTCTTATGACTTCAAGGACAACTTCTGCCTTTTGATGTAAATTATTATGGACACTCTATCCCTGAATGTTCTGTACTTTTGTAGGAATAAAGATCCTGATCTCAAGAAAACACAGCTAAAATATAGTATTTATTCAGGAGCTGTATTATCTGTAAAATAATTTGTATATCTGTCCATCCAGTTCTGAAATTTACACAGCCTTGCCAGGTAGCAGAGCCAAGTTGGTGACCTAAACCAATGGCGGCCCGTACATACTGGGGTGCAGGGGCGCCACCCCCCTTATAATTGCACACGGCCCCTAATTTACATGCAGGGCACCGGACGCATGGATTCCAATGTTTTTTTTTTTTTTTTAGAAGCACATGATTAGAGCCAGAGTGCACTGCGCCCCGAGCCCACCCAGTTGTGTGACAATAGCAAATTAATATGCGCTATTGTCTTCCTGATTCTCCTCCCGGTCAATCTCAGGAAGTGGGTCCTGAGACCCGATTGGAAGAAATCCTATTGGCCGCTGAGGAGGGAGGAGACGCAAGGGAAGCCGCGCCGTTGTGAAGCCTAGCAAGGAGGAGACGCAGGGTGAAGCACCTGCCCGGAGGAAGCCCGCGACCTAGATGGGGTAAGTGCACGTCACAGAGCCGGAGCCCGCGGCCCTGGAAGGAAGAGGGGTGAAGATGGATGCTTCCACCAGCGGGGACATCGTGGGCTTCCTTTGCAGGTAAGTGCCACATAATTGGCTAGTATGAGATGAATACTAGCCCATCATGCTTTTACTTTGCAGGGGAATAAAGAGGAAGTCAAACCCATTAGGTTTCACTATCTTACATTACTGATGTTTATATACATAATCTGATTTCCAGGCAGGCAGCTTCTACATCCCAGAGGATCTCCACAGTCTCCTTGGCTTGTATTGTAATGTAAGTAAAGCGCCACACTACTGCTAAAAGGTCCAGATACAACTTTTTTCCCAATAATGGGTCAGAGGGATCAGGGATCCAAAAAATAGCCAACACGTTTTGGGGGTCCAAAATGCTTCCTTCATCTTAGCTCTATTGAAAACAATGCACAAACCAGCTGCAACAGCCAACAAGACCTAACAAGACCTGTAGTTGTAATCTGAACTGAAGAAAACACATTGGAGCGATGGGTTGCTACGTGTTACAGCATCCACACATTTCACCCTGCTGCCAGACATCCATTAGACACACTCCTTTAGTCAATGAACAGTCTCTTGCTTGTTTTTGTTGTTTTTATTAGGGGATTGAACTTGGTTGGGGAAAAGGGACATGGGATGCCAATAGAATAAATTAGTACTTTGAAGAATATAGTAACTGCGTCACACTTCTCAGAAGAACAAGATGGCTGACCCTAAACTTGACAGACTTTTACCTCAGAACACTTCTTCCTCCAGCACACTACTTTACTGTCCAAGTCTAGTAATCCTGTCACTCCATCAGAACTTGACTAGGCCTCACTCTGAATAAGTGCCAGTAAATTTACTTGATTACCCTTTGTAGGCCGGGGGCCTGCAGTACCCCTTTATGGCAGCAACCATTTACTTGAGAAGAATAAATGGTGATGGACTACTGATCACAGCAAGTCTGAATTGCAAATCCTGCCCGTCCTCATGGCTGCATCGATTTGACACAAACTCCACAGTCTCTCCCTTTGACTTTACATCCAGCTCCCCTGGCATGCCTCTTCCAGATCTCTCCACTGTGCTGTCCACTCACTGACACCTGCCCTGGATCCTTCCTGAATGACTTACTCCGGACGTTCGGACCAACTGTCTCCTCCAGCTCCTGTTCCAGGACAACTCTCCATGACCGTGTAAGGAGAGGCTCCCTCCCAGCTCCCGAGCTTCTCCACCTGAGGTACACCCCTCCCAGAAAGGAGGATCCCTCAGGCACAACAGTCTAACACTCCATCATTCAGTTCACCAGCCGACAGCTCCTTCCCCAGCAGGCTGACCATGGGTATAAGTAGGAGGCCTGCCCCCTGCCAATACTAGTTGGGGATTGGTCAGAGCTCCTCACATGCACCCCATGTCACTCCAGCTCTCTGCCCTGCCCCTTTTCCAGAACATTCTCCCTGGAAACAGAGGAGGTGCCCAAGAGCTGAAGTACATGTCAGTCACCTACTGCTACACTAAACCACTCCCCTGCCCCCAGATCAAAACAAACAGGCCTAGCTTGCATACCTCCCAACCTGCACGGATTCTGTGGGACTTTCACTTTCCCGCACTGCCACTTACTTCCCGCATTCCCGCTATAGAGTTCATATTCCCGCACAGGAAGAGAGGAAGAGGAGGCAGCCTGGCAGGACGGGAGAAGAAGGAGGTAGGAAGATTTCACTCCAGGCCCCCCTGTTATAAGAGCAACGTTGGGCGATCGGCGGCAGACCGCGACCCCCCCCCGCTAATCCTCACTAATGCAATGTTAAATACATCTTCCATTTCCGTCCTACGGACCCCCCCCCCCCCCGCTCAACAACTTAGTAGCTTTTCTTTCCCCCCCAACAACTTGTGGTTTCTGTCAACTTTGTCCCGCAAATGGTTTTTTAAAAGTTGGGAGGTATGAGCTCACAGCATAGGCCTGCTTAAATTTACCTGTGCTGGCAGCTTACAAAAAAAAAACCCTGAAGCCTCGTACACACGAACGAGTTTCTCGGCAAGAAACGACAAGAAAACTGCCGAGATAGCTTTCTTGCCGAGAAAATTGTTCGTGTGTATGATTTCTCGTGAAGAAAACCGACAAGAATCTCGACGAGAAATATAGAGAACCTGGTCTCTATTTTCTCGTTGAGATTCTCGTCAGCCTGTTTCTCTACGAGAAAATTGTGTGTGTGTACACTTACCTGTCCTCTGGGAAGCCCGCGCATGCTCGAAATGACTTTGACGCATGCGCGGTAGCTTCCTAGGCATAGATAGGGTGTAGCAAGATGGCGGCGACGGCATCGAATGTGACGAGCGCACACTCGTCGTAGTCGATGACGTCATCGCGTTGCCCCATTAAAAGAACCGCGGGTTCTTTGAATCGAGCGTGTGTACACTCGGCCGAGACAAGATTCGTGTTTTTTCTTGACGAGATTTTCGGCCGTGTGTACGAGGCTTGACACTTGGCACCTACCTAAGGTAGAGGGTGCTACACTGTTAAAGGTCCAGCTCACTTCTAGTCCATTCACCTAATTTTCAATCTCAAGCCCTGATGAAGATGGTGTTTTTGGACCACCGAAACACGTTTAGGACTCTTTGGATTGTTCCCTTGACTTTAAATGAAATAAAGTCATATTTGGTGTGGTGCTTCAATTTACATTTCAGCTACAGAAGAAGACTGCTCATAGAGATTAGAGCATAACACACTACGTTTATTGCAGAATACACCGCTCAGAGCAGTGTTTAATTAATTGTTAATGCTTCATTAATGAATTGCTGTGTTAATGAATTGTACAGGGAAGCATGTGTTATAGCTGAGTTGAGTTGAGTTGATTTGAGAGGTATCTTAATATAGCGCGGTCTTACCCCGAAGGGTCCCGACACGCATAGCAGAGTTTCTGGGAAAAGAGGACCCAGGAACCAGAAGCAGCACAGAGTGGCAGAAAGGGTGGAAGAGAGAGGCTACGCAGGGAAGGCTTGCGTGAAAAGCCAAGTCTTCAGTAACCCACGGAAGACCAGGATAGTTGGGGCCTCCTGGAGCTCGACAGGGAGGCTATTCCACAAAACGGCACCCTGGTGGGAGAAGGCCCGACCACCACGCCGGATCTTCTTGGGCACCGAGATGTGGAGGAGATCTCTGCCGGTAGATCTGAGTGATCTAACAGAAGCTCGTTTATGAAAACGAGAGCAGAGATATCTTGGGGCCAGGCCTCTCATTATCTTAAACATAATACATCCGGCCTTAAATAAGGTGCGATAGTGGACCGGCAGCAAGTGCAAGGCACAGAGGACAGGGGTGATATGATCCCTCAGCGGGACATCCATGAGTAACCTAGCCGCAGCATTTTGAATAAGTTGAAGCTTCTGCACTAACATCTTTGGCAATCCCAGATAAAGAGAGTTGCAGTAGTCTAGGCAGCTACCTATGGTGGCGCAGATGACAGTTTTTCTGTCCGAGTATCCAAATATTTAAACAGCCCCCTCAGGAGTTTTAGCTGCCAGTGACATGCACTGACGACCCTCTTTACCTGAGGAGCCAAAGTTAAACCTGAATCTAGGACAAATCCCAGATCACGGACCTGGGGGGCCACCTCCGGAGCAGGACCAAATGAGGGAGGCCAAGGTGGGATATCTGGAGGGGTGGCCAGATCGCTGAAGATGATCACCTCAGTTTTTCCCCCATTAAGCTTCAGGAAGTTGGCAGGCATCCATGTGTTGATGGCCTCCAAACAGCTGGCAAGGGTGGCATCAGCCATCTGCTTTCTAGGAATCTTTAGGTAAACCTGGGTGTCGTCCGCATAAACATGGTAATGGATGGTGTGGGACTTTAGCAGGCTGGCAAGGGGCCTCATATAGATATTAAACAGCAGGGGAGACAAGGCAGAGCCCTGTGGCACTCTGCAATCCAGGGCAGTGGACTTAGAGTAAAAGAGGCCAGTCTTGACTCCCTGAACTCTGCCCTCTAAGAAAGAGGCCACCCATGCCAAAGCCGACCCACTCATACCCAAAACTGACTTCATACGTTCCAGTAAGATTCCATGATTAATGGTATCAAATGCGGCCGACAGATCCAAAAGAACCAGAGCTACTGAGTCACCCCTGTCCAAGCTGTGAAGGACATTATCATAGACACAGATGAGGCTCTGTTCCATGTCCAGGTCTAAATCTGGACTGGAATTCGTCCAAGAGATGTAAAGACTCAAGGTAAGCCTGTAGCTGGATAACCACCAGGCGCTCCATCACCTTTGCCACAAAAGGCAAGATGGAAATCGGCCTGTAGTTGCCCAGTATGTCCGGGTCCAAGGTCGGTTTCTTCAGCAGGGCCAAGACCACGGCCCACTTCAGAGCGCCTGGGACAGTACCTGTCCTGAAGCAGCAGTTGATTGTCTCCCCAATAAAGGGGGCCAAAAGGGCAGCACATTTTTTAACCAGCCCGGCAGGACAAACATCTAATGGAGAGGAAGATGGTTTCAAAGAGGCAATTACCTCAACCACCTGTATAACCGTAACTGGTTGGAAACCGGGCAATCCAGGGGCCAACAATGTGTGGCCGATGTCCTCTTGCACAGTCTCTAGCCTGGGAATGTTGTCTCTAATGGTCTTAACCTTAGAGACAAAGAAGTCAACGAGCTCCTGGCACCAGTCCTGTGACTCCTTGGGAGCAGAGCTGGTAGCTTCGGGATGGGTTAACTCTGAGGAGAGCTTGAAAAGTTTGGCCATGCTTTTGGCTGCCTTCCTGATTCGCTCTCGGAAGTAGATCTTTTTAGACTCTCTAATAGCCCTCTTATAAAGATATAGGACCACCAGATGCAGCTTTTGTCAGCTTCCAGAAGGAACTTCCGCCAGCGTCTCTCCCTGGACCGAACCCGCTTTTTGAGGAGCCTAAGCTCCTCTGTAAACCATTGCGGGCTCTTGCCCAGGGGACGGGGATTAGATCTCATCCTACGGGGTGCTAACACATCAAGAGCCACTTCAACCGACTCCTGAAAAATACTCAGTTTCTCTACCGGGTCGCCCAGCTCAAAAAAGTTTGGCTGGTTAATACTCGTAGCCACAAGGTTTCCAAATCTGTCTGGGCAGACTTTTGAAAAGTTTCTTGAGAAAACCTTGGGGCCAGAGCGATCTGGGATATGTGGAGGTTTCCCTTCCGGTAGGGCCAGGCTAAAGGAAATAAACCTGTGATCCGACCAGGTCAACCCCCTAGGCAGCGCACATGTTGCCGACAATCCACTGAACAGAAGCCAATCCAACACATGACCAGCAGTGTGGGTGGCCGCTGTCACATGTTGCCTATACCCCAAAAGCAACAGTTCTTGGATAAGAGATTGGGTGGGGGAATCACTTACATCCTCCGCCCAAAAGTTTAAATCCCCCAAGATGCACTAGCCTTTGAACACAATGGACATCTATGAGGCTAGACTGAGAAATTCAAAAACAAAATCAAGTTTTAACGCAGGGGGGGGGAATAAATCAAAGCAAAACCGTAAGTGAGCTTGCTAGCTACTTGAAAAGAAAAAACAAATGTAGCGGGGTCTCCGTTGAGGCCCCATGGACTACGTTACCCAGAACCCCGTTTGGCACCCAGGGTGCATTGGGCTGCCGCAGAGACTGATGGGTGGGGTATAAAAGGGGAGGGCGAGGTGAAACCCGGCCTCTTTGGACACTGCGCGGCTGGCAAGAGGACTTCCTGTGCGGACCTGCTGCGAGTATAAGGCCCGATGCCTGGGCCTTGCGCACTTCCAGAGAGCCTTCCACCACGCTGCGGAGCCTGTGCGGCATCTGACATCTACCTGCTTTGCGGACGTCAGTTGGACCAGAGATCCGGCCGTTGCAGATCCTGTGTGCTGAGACACAGCGGTGGGAGTCCCGGACTAGGATCGAGTCCGGAGGGGTGAGAGAGCACCTGCTCACAGCTATAACGAGTACTTTGTTAGGCCTATTGACTGCCTTGGCCCATCGTGTTATACTTGCTTTCCTGACAGGAGACTAGTTGCAGAACTGAGTTATATAGTCTCCGGGGAGTTGCTTCTATTGCCATCTATCACTGTTGGATTACAAATCATTGTTCCTGTATGTGCACCACCGATCATCTTGCATGTGAAGATTCCTTACCTAAAGACTGAACTTTAACTGAGTCAGGCCTGACTGGGGGGTTTATAGCATTGCTGAGCGCCATATTGCTAGAAAGGAAAAATAGCTATGTACATCAGTGTGTGATAGAATTATATGTGCACTATAGTTGACTAGTGTTATTGATACTGAAGGGCTCTGCATGTATGTGTTATATGGTACTGACCGTTACCTTTTTTTATGTGAGTAAATCTTTTACAGTTTATCATTCTGGTATTGGCGTCCATTACTATATTTCACAACTGTCTGGGTTATTGTGGGATTATTCAGGAACTGGTATAGAAGCTATTCACATGAATACCACCCCTAGACTAACTGTGCCAGAGAAGGGTCGAGTAGATTGCAGGGGGTTGGCTGTGCTGTGTACAGGGCCCAAAACAAAACCAGCAGCTCTCTTAGTTTGGGGGTATCGCTACACGTGGGGGCGTCGTATGCACTGGTAGAGTGGTGGGATGGAGTCCCGGGGAACTTTCAAGGCCGAAGTGTGCAGACGCCAGATAACAAAACTTATGGTTTGGCACGCGCAATAACTGTAAAGACAGAGTCCCCTCCGCCATCCCCAACGGGATCACCGCCAGGGATACCCCATGCAACAGAGAAGCAGAAAGGGACGACACCTCCGGTGACATCCATTACTGCCATAGGGCCAGAGCTGTTAAATGCCTTAGGGGATCTGCTCACGAAGTGTCAGAAAACTAACACGGTACATATAGAGGTCAGCTACCGGAAGCTGAGAACATTTTCGGGGAGACTGCCCATCCCTGTGGGGGAGGAAAACTTCGATACTTGGATCAAACAGGCTTTGTCAGCGGTAGAGGCATGGGAGGTGCCTGAAGCGCAGAAAAAGCAGAGCGTGATGGAAAGTCTGAAAGGCGCGGCTGCGGAAGCTGTAAAAAGTCTCCGGTTTGGAAATGCTGCTTGCACGGCTTATGACTGCCTAGCCATGCTACAAGAGGAATTTGGTCAATTAGAGAAAGTAACGAAACTGGTGTATCAGTTTGAACACACGTTTCAGCAGCCAGGAGAAAAGCTGTCGGAGTATGTCAGAAGACTGAACAGGATGCTTTGTCAGATCGTGCTAAAAAAAGGAATGGTACCCCAGGCCATAGATGCGGCAAGGATGAAGCAGATCTTGAAGGGAGCGCTACGCTCGGATCCCGTCTGGCTCCACCTGAAAACCTCTGGAGGAGGTATGTCGCTGAATTATCCTGATCTAGTAAAGATCATAAGAGATGAAGAGGCTCTACAGAAGGATCAGCAAGCGATCAAGACGCATACCTCTTCTACGCCAGTAATGGTCAGATCAGCCATGACCCCTGAAAGAGACTCAGAAGTAGATAACCTGAAGTCACAGATGTCTCAGGTGTTGGAGATGCTGACCTCTTTGATGGCAAAGGAACCAAGGGTCGTAGAAAATGAGGGACCGAAGAAGGAGTTGTTCCCGGGTACCCCAGCGCCCACTCCCCTACAAGATTGGGGGGATACGATTTGTTTTAACTGTGGAGGGATTGGCCATATTGCAAAAGTATGTTCCAGCCCCAAGAAAAAGAAGATAAATAATCGCAAGCCGGCGGAAAACTTCAGAGGGCCCCGGTGAAGGAGTCAACCGGGTGCCCATCATCTCCAGTGAGCTTCATTGGATCCAAACTGAATGAGAAGCCCAGAAGGAAAGGGGGCAAACCCCCTCGGAAGAAGAACAGTGTTCCTCAACAGGAATATACACCTAAAAAAAGAAATAATGTCCCTCAGCGGGAGCATACACCTAAAAAGAGGGGGGAGATCAATGCATTCCGAGCCCAAGAGGGACTAAAGTCAACAGCCAAACACAAGAAGGAAAATTCCAAGAGAAAGTGTGGGGACCAACGGAGAGAGACCCCTCTGAAGTCATATCCAGAAAAATTGGTTGGCCCCTCCCCCGTAGTGCCTATTCAAGTGGAGGGAGTCTACACAAGAGCCATCTTGGATGCTGGGGCGCAGATGACCTTATTGTACCGGGACTTCTATGATAAGCATCTGAGTCATCTACCCATTCAGAGAATTTAAGATTTAGAGATATGGGGAATCGGAACACAGAGTTTCCCTTACGATGGTTATTTGCCCATAAAACTGATCTTTGACCCCTCAGTAGCCGGGAAGGCTGAAGTGTTTGATACCCTGGCAGTGGTGTGCCCCCGACCGCCTGGAGCCAGCAAGAACTCCTTAATAATAGGGACCAACACAGACCTGGTGAGAAGGCTCATGGCAGCTCTAGTGCGAGGGAAGAATTCCGCTGTCACCAGAATCCACCCAATGTTGAAGACAGCCTACCAGCGACTAGTCTTGGAACAGCAGGCCCCAGAAGAGGGGGTGGGGAAAGTCTGGAGACTGGCGAAGAAAGGGATAGTATTGCAGCCCAGTGAAGTAACCTGTCTCAGGGCCACCGTGAAGCTTACTTGGGAGCAACCTGGACCCTTTGTCATGTTGGAACCAGACCCATGGGAAGAGTACTCAGGTCTAGAAGTAATCCCAGAAATGGTTCCAGTAAGAGCTTTGAAGAAGGCACACTGTAAGGTGCCGGTGAGCGTCAGGATCATCACGGGTACCCCATGGAGATCCCCGCCAGGATGTTGTTAGGCCAGGTAAGCCCTGCTGCCCCAATTGTCTTATCAGATGTGGGCAAGACAGAGGGAGAAAGGATTATCTGGGAGAAGCTCTGCATGGAGAATCCGAATCTGCCAAGGGCCTGTAAAGAGAGGGCAAAGGCCCAGTTGACCAGATGGAGGAAGATTTTTTCCAAAGATGAGTTCAATGTAGGGTGTGCGAAGAGTGCCACCCATCGAATCCGCCTCCAGGAAGACAAGCCTTTCAGGGAGAGAGTCAGGCGAGTTCCTCTAGCCGACCTTGAAGACCTGAGAGAACAGCTCACCGAGCTCAAGCGAACCGGTGTTATCCGGGAATCTAGAAGCCCCTATGCCTCCCCAATAGTGGTGGTCAGGAAGAAGAATGGGTCGTTGAGGTTGTGTATAGACTACAGGACTCTCAACGGGAGAACGATACCCGACCAGTATACCACTCCGAGGATAGAGGATGCCCTACAGAGTTTGTCTGGAGCCAGGTGGTTGAGTGTCATGGACCTAAAGAGTGGATACTACCAGATCCCTATGCATCCGGAAGATAAAGAGAAGACAGCCTTCATAACCCCTGTGGGATTCTTTGAATTTGCCCGGATGCCCCAAGGTCTGTCTGGAGCCCCTGCCATCTTTCAACGCCTCATGGAGAAAACCGTAGGAGACATGAACCTCATCGAAGTTCTTGTGTACTTGGATGACATCATTGTCTTTGGGAAGACTCTAGAGGAACATGAGGAGAGACTGGAAAAAGTCTTGAGAAGGCTCAGCGAAGAAGGACTCAAGCTTTCACCAGAGAAATGCCAGTTCTACCAGTCATCAGTCAACTATCTGGGGCACATAGTGTCCGAAGAAGGGGTAGCCACAGACCCCGGGAAACTGGAGACAGTTACCTCCTGGCCACGGCCCACCACTGTGACAGACCTCAGGTCCTTTTTGGGGGTCCACTCCTACTATAGGAGGTTCGTAGAGGGGTTCGCACGGATTGCCAGACCCCTGAATGAACTGTTAAAGACAGAGGGATAAGAGGATGACTCGGGTCCCAGGAAGCCGGGAGAGTCAGTCGAAGACCAGTGGAATGGAAAGTGCGAAGAGACCTTCCAAATGCTGAAGAAGAGCTTAACCAATGCCCCTGTCTTGGCCTATGCAGACCCAAAGAAACCCTATGAACTCCAGGTGGATGCCAGCCATGACGGTCTGGGAGGAGTGCTCTACCAGGAGCATGAAGGGCAACTGTGACCCGTCGCATATGTGAGCAGAAGTTTGACCCCCTCTGAAAGAAACTATCCCACTCATAAGTTGGAGTTCCTGGCCCTCAAGTGGGCTGTAGTTGATAAACTTAAAGACTATCTGTATGGGGCAGAATTCACTGTGAAAACTGACAACAACCCCCTTACTTATCTCTTCACCACAGCAAAACTAGATGCCACAGGCCATCGGTGGCTGGCTGCACTGTCTGGATTCAACTTCAGCCTGAAATACAGACCTGGGGCTGGAAATCGAGATGCGGGTGCCCTGTCCAGAAGGTCTCATGCTCCCACTGGCAGCACGGAAGGCTGGACCCAAGTGGCACCGGACGGGGTGCGGGCCCTCTGTCAAGGGGCTGAACTCCAGGCCAAGGGGGGGGTCCAGAGCAGAAGAGATAGGGGTCACAATGGTGGGGGTCCCCAAGCAATACTTTGGAGTAACTCAGATAGAGGAAGATGACTTACCCAAGCTGTCAAAAAAAGAATTGAGATGTGACCAGTTGGAAGACCCTCTGGGGAAATTGGTCCTGGAGGCCCTGGAAAATCAGGATCCAGATAGACTCTTGCATCATCCTTCAAAGGAAGCTCGCCTGTTGCGGAAGGAGTGGGACAGGTTGCAGGTGCATCAAGGGGTGGTCTACCGAAGGGGCCCCTCTGATGACCTAGAAGACAAATGGCAACTGTTTCTACCCGAGAAACACAGAGAGACTGTCTTGGTCGCCTTACACGACCACCATAGTCATTTAGGAGCTGAAAGGACCTTTCAACTTGTCAGAAGTCGGTTCTATTGGCCCTGCATGAGGGTTGAAGTGGAGGAATACTGCCATTCATGCGCACGCTGCATCCAGCGGAAAACTCTACCCCATCAAGCTGCCCCAATTGGCCACCTGCAAAGTCAAGGTCCATTGGATTTGGTGTGCATTGATTTCCTCTGCCTCGAACCCGACTTGAGTGGACTAGGAAATGTTCTGGTGATAACCGACCATTTCACCCGGTATGCACAGGCCTTCCCAACCAAAGACTAGAAGGCTTCCACAGTGGCCAAGGTACTCATGGAAAAATACTTTGTGCACTATGGGCTACCACAGCGTCTCCACTCGGATCAAGGGAGGGACTTTGAAAGTCGGCTGATCAGGAAACTCTTGGACTCCTTAGGGATCAAGAAGACCCGAACCACTCCCTATCACCCACAAGGGGATGCACAGCCGGAGAGGTTCAACCGAACCCTACTCAACATGCTGGGAACTATAGATAGTGAAAAGAAACAGCACTGGAGCAGGCACATAGCAGCAATTGTGCATGCTTACAACAGTACAACAAGTCATGCTACAGGGTACTCTCCCTACCGACTCCCAATGTTTGGGAGAGAGGCAAGACTACCCGTAGACCTGGCCTTTGGCACCTCCATTGACCATTCCTCAGCCACTTCCCACAAAGGATATGTGGACAGGCTGAGACACAGTTTAAAGTTGGCCTATGAACAGGCCCAAGCAGCATCGGATCAGAGAGGAGCCTGTAACAAGAGAAACTTTGACCTGAAGGTCCGGATCCAGGACCTGCAGCCCGGGGACAGAGTGCTGCTACGGAACTTAGGAGTCCCTGGGAAGCACAAACTTGCAGACAGATGGAGACCTGAGCCGTATGTTATTTGCAGGAAGCTGCCCGGCCTGCCAGTCTACCAACTGAAGCCGGAGGGAAAGGTGGGACCATTGAAGACTTGGCACCGGAACCACATACTCCCACTTGCCGAAGCAGTTCGGATACCCCCTGCAAAAGACTTCCCCGAGCCAGCTTCCATCCTGGATACTCCTAAGCCAAATACCCGGTCCCAGGCATCTCGGTCTGAAGAAACAGATGTCTCTGAACCTAGTGAGGATGAAAGGGAAGAGCTAGAATGGCTATGGCCTTCCCAGGCCCCAGTGACTTCTGGTATAGATCTCCCACCTTTGGAAGACACCATAGACAGTACACTGAATGCAGAAGCTACTGAATTTATCCTGTCCAGGCCTCTATCAGACTCATGGGAAGATGCCTTTGACTCACTCCCAGAGGAGGATCCAAGATGTTCCATGAATCCTCCTGCTCCTGAGTTAAATGTTTCAGAAACAGTGTAAGCTGCCATGTCTGTTCCGGAAGAGGAACCTACAGTGTTCAAGCCAGAAATCCTAGGAGAGCGGAGGATGAAAAGGGCCATAAGGCCTCCCCGAAGGCTGACTTACCCACAAATGGGGAGGAGCTCGGAGGACACTGTGGCAACTGCCAGGAGGAGCGCAGAAAGCCCTGATCCCTCCACTGTTCATTTGGTGGAGGGCAACCCCAACTCACCCCCTGGCACAGTTAGGCAGGCCACTTATGATAGTGTGACCTGTGGGCGAGGAAGTTCACCTTCTCATTTTTGGTGGGAACTTCCTCTGCCGACATCATACGCAACTTTGTCTAATGTTGTGCGTAGTGTTTGTTGACAATTATCTTTGGGGACCAAAGAGTTTAAGTGGGGGGAGTGTGTAGCGGGGTCTCCGTTGAGGCCCCATGGACTACGTTACCCAGAACCCCGTTTGGCACCCAGGGTGCATTGGGCTGCCACAGAGACTGATGGGTGGGGTATAAAAGGGGAGGGCGAGGCGAAACCCGGCCTCTTTGGACGCGGCTGGCAAGAGGACTTCCTGTGCGGACCTGCTGCGAGTGTAAGGCCCGAGGCCTGGGCCTTGCGCACTTCCAGAGAGCCTTCCACTGCGCTGTGGAGCCTGTGCGGCATCTGACATCTACCTGGTTTGCGGACGTCAGTTGGACCAGAGATCCGGCTGTTGCAGATCCTGTGTGCTGAGACACAGCGGTGGGAGTCCCGGACTAGGATCGAATCCGGAGGGGTGAGAGAGTACCTGCTCACAGCTATAACCGAGGACTTTGTTAGGCCTATTGACTGCCTTGGCCCACCGTGTTATACTTGCTTTCCTGACAGGAGACTAGTTGTAGAACTGAGTTATATAGTCTCCAGGGAGTTGCTTCTATTGCCATCTATCACTGTTGGATTACAAATCATTGTTCCTGTATGTGCACCACCGATCATCTTGCATGTGAAGATTCCTTACCTAAAGACTGAACTTTAACTGAGTCAGGCCTGACTGGGGGGTTTATAGCATTGCTGAGCGCTATATTGCTAGAAAGGAAAAATAGCTATATACATCAGTGTGTGATAGAATTATATGTGCACTATAGTTGACTAGTGTTATTGATACTGCAGGGCTCTGCATGTATGTGTTATATGGTACTGACCGTTACCTTTTTTTTATGCGAGTAAATCTTTTACAGTTTATCATTCTGGTATTGGCGTCCATTACTATATTTCACAACTGTCTGGGTTATTGTGGGATTGTTCAGGAACTGGTATAGAAGCCATTCACATAGATACCACCCCTAGACTAGCTGTGCCAGAGAAGGGTCAAGTAGATTTCCGGGGGTTGGCTGTGCTGTGTACAGGGCCCAAAACAAAACCAGCGGCTCTCTTAGTTTGGGGGTATCGCTACACTAAATTTTCAAAAGATTTGTAAATAGTGTTAAAATTCTCTGAAACTGATACTAATAAATGTTTTTTTTAAAATCACAGCTACCCCACCCCCCCTGCCAGTTGGGCGGTTACATTGAAATATTTTATAATGGGGAGGGACCAGCTCGTCCAAGATAGGGGCTTTAAAGTCTTGAAGCCAAGTCTCAGTGAGACAAAGAAAATCCAGATCCTCATCCATAATAAGGGCCGTGATATTAGCTGCATTAGTCACTGCCGACCTGCAATTTAGAAGACCCCCTGTTAAGGACGATGCAGGAAGGTTTCTTAGTGGATGAGGAAGTGTATTAGAAGCATTGACCCGTGAGAACGATCTATGAGAAGACAAGGTGTGTAAATTAGAACAATTGGCCTCAAGCTGAGGAGTCACATTAGTATGCGAGATACACTTGGTGTCCTCTGATAATAAAAATAATGGGGACTGCGGGTCCTTAAAAATGGGGACTGAGTGTGAAATGGTCTTAGCAGGAGGGCCAAGTCCACACTGAGCCATGTTGGCTATTGTTATATCTAAAAGAGGGCAATCAACACTACGCTAGCAGGAAGTCTCGCAACTCCAATGGGAGAAGCACCAAAGCCTATAGTTAAAACTAAAACAGAAAGCTCCGCATAAAAATACACCAAAAACTAAACCAACCCAAGAGTGCTCATAAGCATGATAGGAGTGAACCCAGTCCCTTCAGATAGTAACAATACTAGAGGGCTGGGGGCCTAATACATAATAAACAGTGTGGAGAGTCCATGAAGCTAAATCAAACAGTTTAAAATGTGTGACAACCTATAAATAAAATACATAAGGGTGCAAACTCAAACCTTAAGCAAAAATTTAAACCAGTGAGGAATTCAAAGAAAAAATAAATAAATAAATAATATAGTCTCGAAGAGCAGTTGCAATCCTTATTAGCCACCTGGTGACCTCCTTAACAATGACCTGTAGCGACCTAACCCCTCTCACCCCTTCTCATTCACGGCTTGTCTGTCTCGTCTAGGGGTTAACACTGAGGGGAGGGATGAGATACACCACGGCCCATGTCCTCCACGGTGTAGAGGTTAAGGCCAGAACTATCGGGCTTTGTGTATGTGTCCCAGAGTCAAATCCTCTCCTCGGATTGACTCCCCTTTGCTCCTAGTAACCAGAGTTCCACACGCTGAATAGGTCCAACTCGTATTTATTCTTCTCAACAAATAGTCATACAGCACAGACAGGTTGAGACCCATGTAACACTTCAGTATTTGTGGGGAGTAGGCCAAGGCACAATTCGTCTAGATAAAGCTAACCACTGTAGTATCACCAGTGGCGAATAGTCACTGCCACTGACAATATTGAACAGAACATGAATTACCGTATATACTCGAGGATAAGCCGAGTTTTTCAGCCCTTTTTTTAGGGCTGAAAGTATACCCCTCGGCTTATACTCGAGTCAGTACCTCAAAATCGTGAAATTCCACGGCCGGCGTCCATTGTTCAAATCTCGCGCCGTTCTCCCTGTCCCTTCCGCGATAGGCGTTTCCAGAAAACACTGTGATGAGTGTTTGCGCCTATCACGGAGGTCCTCTTGTCCGAAGTCCGTGATTGGCCGAGCACTGAACACAGTGCCTGCTGGGAAACGGAGTCGGCGAATGAGAGGACCTCCGTGATAGGCGGAAACACTCAACACAGTGTTTGCTGGAAACGCCTATCACGGAAGGGACAGGGAGAACGGCGCGAGATTTGAACAATGGACGCCGGCCGCGGAATTACAAGATTTTGAGGTACACTGACTCGGGCACAGGGAGGCTGCAATGGACACAGTAAGGGGGCACAGTGAGGTGACAATGGGCAGTGAGATGGCAATGGGCACAGTAAGGGGGCACAGTGAGACGACAATGGGCACAGTGAGGTGACAATGGGCAGTGAGGTGTGTGAGGGGGTTAGCTCGGCAGCGGGTGTGTGTGACCCCCGGGATGGGCTCCCCACCCAAAAACAGGCCCAGCAGACGGAGGTTGTGGTTTTCAAAATCAAAAAGGTGCGGTTTATTTTCTATTTACAGTGACAAAAACACAGCAAGGCAAAAAAAAACATAAACAAAATAAATCCTGGTCAACTTGACCTCTGACTAAACATACAGGTTTCCTAACTAACAACTGGGATCAGCCTAGTGCTGTCCTAGTCCCTAAGTCCCTGGTTTTAAATGTCCAAGCAAATATATAGCCACACAGGCTTTCTCTCACCGCACAGGGGTTCACTCTCCCTAGACAGTCCACACAGGTCTGCTTCCAGGCATGAGCTAACATCTAATGAAGCTGGGATTTCTTATAGAGGCCTAAATGAGCTGACAAGGTTCAGCTGATCTCATCAACTCCCTGTCTGCACGACGCCCAGCCCTCTCCCTAGAGGTATGAGTCATCAATGAGCCCACTAGTCTCAGCTGGGCTTATACAACTCTCCACCTAGCTGTATAAATCGGCGTAAAGCCTGAATCTGGGCGAAATATATCTACCCCCCTGGATGCAACCAGGTGACTTTACCTTCCTGCTGTCACATACCCCCCCCTCTTGTTTTAACCTCGGGGTTGGAACACCAGCAATCAGGCATTCATGTACTCGAGACAAAGCATCCACATTCCCCATTTGAACGCCAGGGCGATGCTTTACTGTGAAGTTGAATTCCTGGAGGGCCAGGAACCACCTATTCACTCTTCTATTTGTTTCCTTGTTTTGAGCCATCCACTTTAACGGAGCGTGATCCGTAACCATGTCAAAGTGCCTACCTAGCAGGTAGTACCGAAGGGAATCTAGAGCCCACTTCACCGCTAAACACTCCTTTTCAACGGTGGCGTAATTTACCTCATGGGACTTCAACTTCCTGCTGAGGTAAATGACTGGGTGCTCTTCCCCGTTCCAGACCTGGGACAATACTGCTCCTAACCCCACATCTGACGCATCACTTTGTACGACAAAGTCTTTAGAGAAGTCGGGTGAGTACAACACTGGCTGGCTACATAAGGCTTGTTTCAAGAATTGGAATGCTGCCTCAGCCTCGGGGGTCCATTTAATCATGACCGACCCTTTCCCCTTCGTCAGGTTGGTTAGGGGCACAGCCTTAGAAGCAAAGTGGGGAATGAATCGCCGATAATACCCAGCGATTCCCAGAAAGGCTCGTACCTGCTTCTTGCTGTTGGGACGTGGCCAACTCTGGATGGCCTCGACTTTGTTGAGTTGGGGTTTTATTACTCCCCTCCCAATGGTGTACCCAAGATATTTGGCCTCCTCCTGCCCAATGGTACACTTCTTGGGGTTAGCCGTAAACCCTGCTTCCCGAACAGAGTCCAGGACTGCTTGCACTTTTGGCAGATGTGAGGCCCAATCTGTGCTATGGACAATTATGTCATCCAGGTAAGCCGCAGCATACTTCCGATGGGGCCTCAGCATCTGGTCCATTTTCCGCTGGAATGTGGCCGGCGCATTCTGTAACCCGAACGGCATTCTTTTATATTGGAACGCCCCGTCTGGGGTTACAAATGCGGTTTTCTCTTTGGCCGACTTGGCCAGGGGGATTTGCCAATACCCTTTTGTGAGGTCAAGAGTCGTCATGTATCGGGCTGTTCCCAGCCGGTCGATCAACTCATCTATACGTGGCATGGGGTAGGTGTCAAATTTTGTAACTTTGTTCAACTGACGAAAATCGTTACAAAATCGCCAGCTCCCATCCGGTTTAGGCACCAACACAATGGGACTAGACCAATCACTTTGGGACTCCTCTATCACCCCTAAGTTCAGCATTTTCTGTACTTCCTCCCGTATTGCCTCCCGTCGGGCCTCTGGGATCCGATAGGGTTTTAACTTCACCCTTTCACCGGGCGGGGTAATAATGTCATGCTCTACCCCAGATGTTTGTCCCGGCAGCTCAGAGAATACCTCCTTGTTGCGAAGCACAAACTCCTTAACCTCCTGTTGTTGGGGTTGTGACAAGGTGGCTGCGATTCCAACCTCAGGAATCACGCAACCAGTTTGAGCTGGTGACCAAGTGTCTGCGACTAGGGACTCTCTATCCCTCCAGGCTTTCAACAGATTAACGTGATAGATCTGTTCGGGCTTTCGCCTTCCTGGTTGTCTGACCTTGTAATTCACTTCGCTCACTTTTTCCATTATCTCGTAGGGGCCTTGCCATTTGGCAAGGAATTTACTTTCAACCGTAGGGACAAGTACCAATATCCTATCCCCCGGGGAAAAGGTACGGGTCTTGGCTCCACGGTTGTACACTCTCTGCTGTGCCAACTGCGCTTGGGCCAAATGTTCCTTCACGATGGGCATTACCTGTGCAATTCGATCTTGCATCAGGGCGACATGCTCAATCACACTCCTGTGGGGAGAACTCTCACTTTCCCAAGTTTCCTTGGCAATATCCAACAGCCCTCTTGGGTGTCTCCCATACAGTAACTCAAAGGGGGAGAATCCCGTAGAGGATTGGGGCACCTCCCTAATAGCAAACATCAAATAAGGAAGTAGACAGTCCCAATCCCTTCCATCTCTATCCACCACTTTCTTCAACATTTGTTTTAGGGTTTTGTTGAATCTTTCAACCAGCCCATCGGTTTGGGGGTGATACACAGATGTACGCAATTGCGTCACTTTGAACAATTTACACAGCTCTTTCATAACCCGGGACATAAAGGGTGTACCTTGGTCCGTAAGCAGTTCTTTACAAATACCCACCCGGCTAAAAACAAGAGATAGCTCTTTGGCTATGGTTTTGGCCGAGGTATTTCTGAGAGGGATCGCTTCTGGATAACGGGTGGCATAGTCCATTATAACCAATATGTACTGGTGCCCCCTAGCGGACTTGATTATAGGACCTACCAAATCCATTGCGATTCTCTCAAACGGGACCTCAATGATGGGTAGAGGGACCAGCGGGCTACGGAAATGTGGCATCGGGGCCGACCTCTGACACACAGGGCAGGAGGAACAATAATTTTCTATGTCCTTCATCACCCCAGGCCAATAGAATCTCTGTAATACCCTCTCTCGGGTTTTCTCTGTCCCCAGATGACCTCCAAGAATGTGCCCATGGGCCAACTCCAACACCAACTTCCTGTAAGGTTTGGGCACCACAAGCTGCTCAACGGTTTCTTCTGCCCTTTTTGCCACCCGATACAGTAGGTCCTTCTCTACGCTGAAGTATGGGTAAGTGCCGGTATTATCTGGGTTCACTAACTCGCCATCTATTTTCACTACGTTTTCCCGTGCCTTTATTAGGGCGGGGTCTTTCAACTGTTCTGTGGCAAAGTTTTCCCTGTGAACCTCAAGATCAGAAAACTCCACAGACGGTAGGTTTTCGTCTGAGGAGGTGGGCTCCTCTCCAGTTTCTTGAGTCTCCCCTGCCAATACTGACAAGGGAAATTCCGGAGAGTCCTCACCACTCTCAGGGGAGTTCTGGCTATCACATTCCTGGTACATAGGGGCACCAGTGGGGGGCTCAGGATCATCCCACAGTTCCCAGAACTTCGGAAAATCCCTTCCCACAATGGCGTCATGCGGTAACTGAGATACTAAGCCCACTGGATGAGAGAGGGTACCTCTGGGGGTCTCAAAACACACTGTAGTCACTGGATACTCTCGGGTGTCCCCATGCACACAAATAACGGCTACCTTGCTATTCCCAGAGACCTCTGTTTTAACTAACTCAGCCTTTATCAGGGTCACAAGGCTACCTGAATCCAGCAATACCACAACATTTCTACCATTAATACACATTTTGCATAAATGTTTCTCAGTTCCCCGAATGGCAGTGCATGCGACTGTCGCACACAGCGACTGACGTCTGCCCGTCAGAAAGTCACACTGCATGGGTTCCTCCACAACCGGGCAATTTGCTGCAATATGTCCCGCTTGCCGGCAGCGGTAGCAAACGATCCTTCTTGCGGCCTCTTGAGCCGCTGATTTCCCAGGCTGTTCTCGCCAAACTTGGGGTAGAGCTCCCACCCTCTCACTCTCTCCACCCTCACCCCTTGGAATCCTCTTATCCGCCCCTGGGGATGGTCTGGTCTTAGGGTGGAAAGTCCGAGTGTCTCTGGAAGAGGCCGTCAGGTTCTCTGTAGCCAAGTATTTCTCCACACGATCCACAAGACCATCGGCCGTCTCTGGGTCTCCATGGCTTACCCACTTTTGGATGGCAGTAGGAAGAGCTCTCAAAAACCGATCCATTACAACACGTTCCACAATCTTTGGTGCGGACAAAGTCTCTGGCTGTAGCCACTTTCTGCTCAGGTGAATGAGATCATACATTTGAGACCTGGGGGGTTTTCCAAGCTGGAAAGTCCAGTTATGCACACGCTGAGCCCGGACAGCCAGGGTGACACCCAGCCTTGCCAATATTTCAGCTTTTAGCATCACATAGTCTTTTGCTTGGTTAGGCTCTAGGTCATAGTAAGCTTTCTGCGATTCACCAGTTAACAGAGGAGCCACTAGTCCAGCCCACTGCTCCTCAGGCCACTTTTCTCTTTCAGCGGTCCTTTCAAATGTGGTCAAAAATACCTCTGGATCATCCTCTCCAGTCATTTTTGTCAATAAACGACTCACCCCAAAGGACGCGGTATTAGTGGGACGGCTTTCCTCACTGGTCTGCGGACGTTGCTGCATTACTGCTTCCATCTGTTGTTGTAGTCTCTGCTCTTGCTTCTGCAACAGGTCTATGAAGCGGGCCTCAGATTGCTGTTGGGCTTGTTGCTGAGCCTCCAGACTCTGTTGTAAAGTTGCAAGGCTCTGTTGATGAGCTTGCTGCTGGGCTGCAAGGCTCCTTTGCAAACCTGCATTTGTCTGCTGTTGATTGGCATTTGCTAGAGCCAGCTGTTTCAGTATCTCCTCCATGCTGGCTTAAAAAAAAACTGCCACTGGTTCTCCACCAACTGTGAGGGGGTTAGCTCGGCAGCGGGTGTGTGTGACCCCCGGGATGGGCTCCCCACCCAAAAACAGGCCCAGCAGACGGAGGTTGTGGTTTTCAAAATCAAAAAGGTGCGGTTTATTTTCTATTTACAGTGACAAAAACACAGCAAGGCAAAAAAAAACATAAACAAAATAAATCCTGGTCAACTTGACCTCTGACTAAACATACAGGTTTCCTAACTAACAACTGGGATCAGCCTAGTGCTGTCCTAGTCCCTAAGTCCCTGGTTTTAAATGTCCAAGCAAATATATAGCCACACAGGCTTTCTCTCACCGCACAGGGGTTCACTCTCCCTAGACAGTCCACACAGGTCTGCTTCCAGGCATGAGCTAACATCTAATGAAGCTGGGATTTCTTATAGAGGCCTAAATGAGCTGACAAGGTTCAGCTGATCTCATCAACTCCCTGTCTGCACGACGCCCAGCCCTCTCCCTAGAGGTATGAGTCATCAATGAGCCCACTAGTCTCAGCTGGGCTTATACAACTCTCCACCTAGCTGTATAAATCGGCGTAAAGCCTGAATCTGGGCGAAATATATCTACCCCCCTGGATGCAACCAGGTGACTTTACCTTCCTGCTGTCACAGGTGGCAGAGTGAGATGGCAATGGGCACAGTAAGGTTGGGCAATGGGCACATTCCCCCCCTCGGCTTATACTCGAGTCAATAAATTTTCCCAGTTTTTTGTGGTAAAAGTAGGTACCTCGGCTTATACTCGAGTCGGCTTATACTCGAGTATATACGGTACCTTCACTAGCACAGCCCCTGTCAGGGGAAGGTAATCCGTCCAAGGGAGTCACCGGAGGCCTCTCTGTCACCAGCAATGCTGCGCTGAACTCTCCAGAGAAGTTCCGCTCACCAGTCTTCTCGACCTCAGACACGGGCACCCAAGGAGTTAGGGCCCCCTCGGATTCCTCCACCCTCGCGGAACTAAGTCGAAGGTACTGAGCTCCAGGCTTCCGCCATAGTACCTCACCCCAGACTAAAGGTGCCTGAGATGGACTCCATCTCTCGCTCCGGCCAGGTCAAGGGCACCTGGGCCGGAACTCCAGAACGCCAGCACCCAAGTTGAAGGTGCCTAGGTGCGGCTGCGTCCTCCGACTCTGAACCCAAGGTCAGGGCATCCGCCCCTTTTATCCCCTTGCCCATTGCGTCACAGCAGGTTTCCCGCCCTGCCGTACCAGCGCCAGGAAAGGACAAAAAGGAAGCAGTCTTGCGGTGAGTGTTCAACTCCAGCCCACGGCGCCACCGCCACCTACAGGCCGCAAGGAACCCCACACCACCAGCGTCCTCCAAGAACCACAAAAGGGTTTCAGATTCCCTGACAATCAATGCATCTGGGTTACACTACCACCCAGATGCCTCCCCTAAAATCAAACACCCGCTACAGACCTCACAGCGGTCAGGGGACCCCCTGGTCTCCCGTGTCGCCCGCGAACGGCCGCAAACGGCCTTGTCTCTGGCGCGTCTCCGACGCGGCCGCTTCGCAGCGGCGGCCGACAGATGAAGGGCTAAATCATGTGCTGAAACCGGCAGATGACAGGTGCAGCTACTCACAAAACAGAAGCGTGCAGACTGAGCAGGCTTTAAGCTGTGCGACCAGCAGGAGGTGCAAAAAAGTAACCAGTGCCAGTCCAGGTGAGTGGAACTTGATTCCAGGTGAGTGAAGCTTGATGGTGGGATGGGATGGTGGAGGCAGTGATCAGGGCTCACTGGCGCATGCTCTACCCTGTGAGGGGAGACTTCCTTGCTGCTACACTGCGCAGCGGCGGCCGACAGATGAAGGGCTAAATCATGTGCTGAAGCCGGAGATGACAGGTGCATAGCTATCGTCAGAGCAGATTACACAAACACTATGGGGCCTGGATGCAAAGGGGCCTCAGAACTTGGAGAAGAAGAAGAAGAGGATAGGCAGCTGTGGAATGCATGCTTCTTTTAACGGCAAAGACAGCCATCTGCCTTGCTCCGTGTGATTTAAAGCAGAGGTCCCACAATTTTTTTTTTTTTTAAAGCCAGCAGCTACAAATGCTGCAGCTGCTGACTTTTAATAAATGGACACTTACCTGTCCTAGAGTCCAGCAATGTCAGCAGCCGAAGCCGAGCAATCGCTCGTCTCTCGGCTGCCCCCGCCACCATCAGGAAGTGAAGTGTTGCGGCTTCACTGCCCGGTTCCCTACTGCGCATGTGCGAGTCACGCGGCGCCTTCTCACTGGTCTCCACTGTCTCCTGGGAGCAGTGTGTTTCCCAGAAGACAGCGGGGGGGGGGGGGGGTGACGCGAACTCCTACGTGATGAGTCTATCTGCACCCCCTCCCCCTTGAAAGGTGCCAAATGTGACACCAGAGGGGGGAGGGTTACGAAAAGCGGAGGTTCACTTTTTGTGTGGACCTCCGCTTTAACCATACTGTATAGATTGCTATAGTCAAATGCCTAAAGGTTGCTAATGGCAATTTATAGCTATTGATTGCCTACAGATATCTATAGGCAATCTATAACTTTTATTTTAAAACACATTTTCTAAGACCCACCTATATTTACTTAAACCCAAAGTATCTCCAATGCCTCAGGTTCCATGTCATATGGTCAGCTAAAGTTGCTGTGTATGCGGATCTCTGGGCACCCCACTGGTCTTGTTGCCATCCCTCATGTTACATACTTAGGTTGAAAAATGACACAAGTACACTATAAGTGGTCCATATAGTGAACTTGGTAGTGAGTTAGTCACTTTAAGGTCATCACAGAGGACAAGGGGGCACTCTTTACGTCTAGAGGAAAAAAGATTTAATCTCTAAATACGGAAAGATTTCTTCACAGTAAGAGCTGTGAAAATGTGGAATAGACTCCCTCCAGAGGTGGTTCTGGCCAGCTCAGTAGATAAATGTACATAAAATAACTGGGTACTAAAATTTATAGGTAAAGTTGATACAGGGAAAATCCGATTGCCTCTCGGGGGATCGGGAAGGAATTTTCCCCTGCTGTAGCAAATTGGAGCATGCTACAATCCGATTGCCTTCCTCTGGATCGACTGTGGGTGATGGATTGTGTATATGAGATTGTATGATTATGTTTTTTTTTTTTTCATTGGTTGAACTAGATAATCTTGTTTCTTTTTTCAACTTGACTAACTATGTAACTATGTAAGTACATCTAGTTTTGCCAATAGAAAAAATTCATAGAAAAACTCCATATACACAATCCCATAACCACAGGTGATCCAGAGGAAGGCAAAACAACAAAACATATGAAGCATGGCTGAAGATCAGAGACCTAGGGCATTGGCTGTTTTGGGACCATTGATTGAGGTATGTGGGTCTTAGAAACATTATTTTAAAATAAATGTAGCACCCTCTAGCATACAAAGTTGATAGGAAAATTTAGCTAACCCACAGTAGCCTAAGTGAGTCTGGGTAATTGCTGTGGGTTCAGATTTATATATATGAAGGCAGGCTATGTAGGCTGGGCTTCTAGTACTCCCCCTGGCTTCTGGAAGCTTCTAGAAAGTTCCAGAACTTTGTGGGAGGGGGTATAGAAATGGAAGCCTGAATATTCAAGGAATCTCTGCCTAACCCCTGGGTAAGGACAGCCCAGAAGGTGGGGAGATGGCCCTTTAAGTATTGAAGAGCCTGACTAGTTAGGGGTTGTTTTTGCTAGTTGAAGGATGCAGTGCTGAGCTGAGGGTTGTGAGGCCTAGGAGGGGACCCCAAATATTGGGGGCTTTGCCTCCAGGCTGGAGCTGAGGAAGAAAGGAGAAGAAGCTGAAGAGAGGGATCTTTAATACCCTTCTATCACATACCTGGTAGCAGAGCCTGAAATGATGAAGAAAGCCTCTCTTACACCTCTCACTCGGGGCCCCTGATAGTGTAGACAGGGGGTGCAGGAGTACAGAGTTGCTTGATTACCTGTAAATCTTGCTAACAGCAGGGCAGGTGTCCACGATGTGCAGCCTTAATAGACAGAAGGCTTGAGTAAGCAGGCGAGTTGGTAGGCAGCTGGTAGGCAGGCTGACACTGGTGACAGTGGGCAGCTGGTAGCAGATAGCAGGTCAGCTGGAACAGCAGGGATGTAGGGAGGTACTGGTGACAGCAGGCAGAGTAGCAGGGTCAGGCAGGCCTGGTTATACATGGGATGGATTGGATACAGGGCATGAGGGCACAGGCAGGAGCGTGGTCAGAAAAAAACGGGTCTGGAACCAATCAGTGAAGTAGGAGCCAATGGAGCAGAAAGAAACTGAGGTCAGAGAACAAGCCAAGGTCAGTGCAGGCAGAGTTCAGAGAGTGGACAAGACAAGCCAGATCAGCAACTGGAATCAGGATACAGAATTATGGGAACACAGGATACACAGGAGGCTGAAGACAAAGCAGCACTGATCCTGAGCACTGGCCCAGTTTAAATAGCTTGCTTGGTGCCAACATCTGTCGCAAGCGCACAGGTGCATGCATGTGTGCGTGCATGTATACGTGCATGTGTATGTGCATGTGCATTTGTATTAGCAAGTGCCCAATATCTTCGAGCATGAAAGGGAACACGTATTAGACTGTGAACAGAATTTCGTCCAGAGGAGCCCTCTTGTCTATTTGCATGCCCTTCCTTACACCTTCAGTCTCATCCAGGAGACACCCTGTCTAGCATAGAAAGACCTGTACAGCAGGAGCCAAGGGGACAGTTTGAGTATCTCTATCTATCACCCCCCAGGGCCAACAAGAGAGAGGGCTGCCAGATGCAACATTTAGCAAGCTTTCATGGGATAGTGTAATCACTAACCTAAATTCCTTGCTCTGGGACATTTTCGAGAAAGCCAGAATGGCTGGGATTTCCTACAAGGGAACATAGAGCTGCTGCAAATGATTGGAACTTTGTCATTTGCAAGAAAAAAAGGGATATAGAGCTTGGATTTTTCCTTGGATTTATACTTGGTTTTGTTTATATCATATAGAGCTCCCATCAGCAATTGGATATTGGTATAATCCTGTAAGGACTGATACTATTCTGGAGGGAGTACAGTCTAAGATCCATTTTTTCCTGCAAACAGTGTATGGAGATGTTTGTCCTCATAGTTTCATAGTAGGTAAGGTCGAATAAAGACAATAGTCAATCCAGTTCAACCTGTGTAGGTTCACGTGTGTCAGTGTCTATATTTCCCATATCTGACCTGTTTGTCATGTTCCTTAAGATGCACATCTAAAGCCCTGTACACACGATCGGATTTCCTATGGTTTAAAATCCGATGGATTTTTCCATCGGAATTCCGATGAAGCTGACTTCCATCAGTCTTGCCTACACACCATCAGTCAAAAATCTGACCGTCCCAAACGCCGTGACGTAAAACGCTCAGATGAGCCGAGAAAAATTAAGTTCAATGCTTCTGAGCATGCGTCGACTTGATTCTGAGCATGCGTGGGTTTTTTCTCCAACGGAGTCAGACACGGAATTTGCTATCGTTTTTTTTTCCATCGGATATTTTTTCTCACCGATGGAAAAAAGACAGATGGGGCCCATACACGATCTGTTTGTCCGGTAAAACCGATCGTGTGTACAGGGCATTAGAGTCTCTTAAAACTTTCAATACTCCCCGCAGCCACCACCAATCGTGGAAGAGAGTTCCACATCCCTTTTGCCCTGATAGCGACAAACCCCCATTGCAGTTTAAGGTTAAGCCGCTTCTCTTCCAATCTCAATGTGTGGCCCCATATACTCTAAAGCCCCGTACACATGGTCGGACTTCCATCGGACTTTTCCGTGTTTGTCCGAACGGAGTTGGTCGGGAACACCCATAGCATACACATGCTCTGACTTTTCTGCAAACTTTCTCAAAACTTTTTGCAACATCACATGGTTTTTCTGCTCTTTTCTGCTCTTTACCGCCACCCTTTGGTCAACTTCTGCTATTGTTGGTTGATTTTAACATTAATTGTTTTGTCCATCGGACAAAAGTCCGATGGTTTTCTGTACACACGGTCGGACTTTGCTCCATCGGACTTTTGTTGGGCAAAAGTTTGTCCGTTTGCAGACCAAACTTTTGTCCGATGAAAACAAGAAAAAAGCAAAACAAGTTTGTCCGATGGAGTGTACACATGGTCGGATTGTTGGTCCAACTTGCTCAAAACGAAGTTTGTTGGCCAAAAGTCCGACCGTGTGTACGGGGCTTTACACTCCTTGTGACTGAATCGTTTTTTTTTCTATGCTGGGATCACCATGGGGGTATTTAAATCACTATCATGTCCCCTCTCGGGTGTCTTTTCTCCAGCGAGAATAAATTTAGTGTTTGCAGTCTTTCCTCTTAATTGAGGTCCTCCAGTCCCCTTATTAGTTTTGTTGCCCTTCTTTGGACTCTCTCCAGCTCCAGCACATCCCTTCTGAGGACTGGTGACCATAACTGGACAGAACACTCCACATGTGGCCTAACCAGAGTTTTATAAAGTGGTAAGATTATTGTTTTATCTGTGGAGTATATCTCCTTTTTTCATGCATGCTAAAATTCTGCCTGCTTTGGTAGCTGCAGCTTGACATTGCGTGCTATTGCTCAGTCTGTCATCTCCTAGGACCCCTAGATCTTTCTCCATCCTTGAATCCTAGGATGGAGATTCCTTTAAAGTCATTGAATTCAGTTTTGGGCACCCCATAACCCCACACCCCTATCCAAGTTGTTCTTCCCCTCAAAAAACAACAAAAACAAGCCAAGGACTGGTTTCTTTGTCTGGATGCAAGTGGAAAAATGCATGTTGACTGGCTGTGCAGGATTAGGGGACCCAAAATCCAGTGACCCTCAATGGGGTGGCACTACATAAAAGCCTAGAGATTGCCTAGAAGTAGGCAGAGTGGTACACAAAAGTTTTTTTTTCATGGCTGGAGTTCAGCTCAATTCCATGCCCTGGGAAATAATTTTGTGCATCACCCTGACTATCTCTCCACAGATGCTAGCTGTGTAGGAGGGAGAAGTACAGCGAAGGACATATCCTGCTATTGTTTCACATCTTCCTGGTGGACTCAGTGTTTGTAAACCCCAGTATCCAGAGATGGCGAACGTTCCGTTCCTCTGCTCTGAATATTTGTATTGCCCAGTTTGCTTGGACCTTTTCCGAGAACCCGTGACTATTCCTTGTGGGCACACTTTCTGCTTGACATGTATTACCCAGTGCTGGTCTCTGCAGGGAATGCCAGCTTCTTGTCCCCAGTGTCGTTCCTGCTTCCAACAAGAATCCTCACCAAGACTCTGCAAGAACAGTATACTTTCACAGATGGTGGATGATTTCTCCAAGCTCCAGGGAGCCACTGAGAGGATGACAGTTGGGAATATTCCAACCAGGAGTGTGGGGATACCACTAAAAATGAATTTCCTCCAAGATGTGTCCGAAGAAAATATTGGAAGTGAGGCAAGCATCGGTTTTGCTATACCCAGTAGTGGTGAGGCCCAAGAAAGCAGCAGTACCCAGGTAAGAACGTATTGTGTGTCAGCCAAAGCCAAGAAAATGTGCTCCAAATGACAATTTCAACATTTTAATCAGGTATTTGCATCAGGGGAATGTCACCACTTCACACACTCGGATTTTCCGGCAGAAAAAGTCAGATGTGAGCTTTTCGTCTGAAATTCCAACCGTGTGTATGCTCCACCGGGCTTTTGCTGGCCTTCCGCCAGCAAAAGATTAAGAGCAGGTTCTCAATTTTTCCAACGGGAAAAATTCAGATCGGAAATTCCGATCGTCTGTAACAATTCCGATGCGCTAAATTCCGACGCATGCTCGGAAACAATTTGACGCATGCTCGGAAGCATTGATCTTAATTTTCTCGGCTTGTCGTAGTGTTGCACGTCACCGCGTTCTTGACGGTCGAAAGTTCAGAGAACTTTTGTGTGACCGTGTGTATGCAAGACAAGCTTGAGCGGAATTCCGTCGGAAAAACCATCCAAGGTTTTTCCGACGGAAAATCCAATCGTGTGTACAGGGCGTTACACTTTACTCTGACTTTGCAAATACAAGCAGCACATGAGTACTTGTTCCATGCTAGAAACTCAGAAAATACAAGCAGCACATGAATACTCTTTCCAAGTTAGAGACTGAGGCCTCGTACACACGGCCGAGATTCTCGTCGAAAAAAACATGTCGTTTTTTTCGACGAGATTCTTGGACAAGAAAAATGTCCCGGCCGAGTGTACACACGCTCGTTTCAAATAACCCGCGGTTCTTTGAATGGAGCGTACGCGGTGACGTCATCGACTACGACGAGCATGCGCTCGTCACATTCGATGCCGTCGCCGCGATCTTGGTATACCCTACGTATGCCTAGGAAGCTACCGCGCATGCGTCAAATTCATTTCGAACATGCGCGGGCTTCCCGGCGGACAGGTAAGTGTACACACACTCACTTTTCTCGTCGAGAAACAGGCTGACGAGAATCTCAACGAGAAAATAGAGAGCAGGTTCTCTATTTTCTCGTCGAGGTTACTTGTCGGTTTTCTCGACGAGAAACCCGATAGCCGCGTACACACGACCGATTTACTCGGCAAGACATCTCTGCCAGCAAGTTTCTTGCTGGTTCTTGCCGAGAAAATCGGTCGTGTGTACGAGGCCTCAGAAAGTATAAGCAGCACATAAATACATAAATATATTTTTCAGGTTAAGGACTTGGCTAATACTAAGGCTTGAGGTTCAGCATGAGAGTCAGACCAGTTTCACTCATTGTTGTTTATTTTTTCAGTCTTTAGTACCTGATTTTTCTTACAACATTTTTTTTTGTTTTCCATTTTTTTTACAAAAACAGTAAATATTAAATGACAATCGTTAGTTCAGAGGCGCGATGGAGCCACCTCTGGCATCAACTATCCCCTGGCAATAACACTTAGGGGCGGTTCGCCGCTGGGGGGGGGGGAAGCCCAGCCGGGGCACAGGATGATCCCGTTAGGGGTGCTCGGGATGGGTAGGCCCCTCAGACCAACTGCTCCCTTAGCAGCCAGTGTTCCTACTACCCTTGTTTACCCACTAGCCAGGGGTAAGGACTTCATCTTCTACCAGACGACCCCCCCCCCCCCCCCCCCGCGGTGACCCGGAACAGCAGCCGGGGTCTTGTTGCCGATACCTTATTTTATTCACACCTTTTACTGCTGTTATGCATCTTTTCTTATGTCGTGCCGATATTATGTCATGCCTACTTGTTGATTTGAAAAATAAAAACCTATTGAAAGAAAATCGTTAGTTCGGTTCACATAAAAATGTAGCAGTTTGTCCGTTTGGAAATTTGCATTTGGAAAGTCTGAATCAATGTAGAGAGTTGTGTATACACTATAAGAAAATCGAATGATCGTTCCTTGTACGAAATTCTTCTTCCAATTTTCTCATAGTATGTACTCCTATTAACTGCTTAAGGACCACCCCACGTACATATACTGCGACAGGGCGGCCCTTAAGCACAAAAACACATATCTGTACGTGGTTCCTGTCTTCGGCTCTGGGGTGCAGCCGCCCGAGCCCCGCTCCCACTGTGATTGGACACAGCAGGAGTTAATCAACAGGTCTGACAGACCCAAAGTCGGCGATAATTCCAACAGAGGCAGAACGGTGGTCTGCCTATGTAAACAAGGCAGATCCCCGTTCTGCTAATAAGAAAGACAGAGATCTTGTGTTTCTGTTAAGAGCACAGATCTCTGTCCTTCTTCAGTTTAACCATCCCCCACACAGTAAGAAAGCACTCCCAGGGAACACAGTTAACCCTTTGATCGCCCCTGATGTTAACCCCTTCTCTGCCAGTGTCATTAGTGCAGTGTCAGTGCATTTTTTTTTGCACTGATCACTGTATTGGTGTCACTGGTCCCCAAAAAGTGTCACTTAGTGTCAGATTTGTCCACCGCAATGTCGCAGTCCCGCTAAATATCGCTGATCGCTGCCATTACTAGTAAAAAAAAAAAAAAAGTCCATAAATCTATCCCATAGTTTGTAGACACTATATATTTCTCGCCTAGGCAAGAATGACGTTTATGTGCCACATTGCTTTGGGGCACGTCAGAGCCCTGCATCACATCTGCACACATGTGTGGTCTCCTATGCATGTGCACAGACAGGGCTGTCATGGTTGTCCCCAACTTGCAGTCTGCACATGTGTGGAAAATCCCCCTGCATGTGCGCTGAGCAACGCTGTATCCTGGCCGAGGCCAACAAGGCCCAGGCCTAGGACAGCACTTTGCAGGGGGGCAGCACGGAAAGAGTCCCCACTGGCTTGCGCTACACACTTAGGGGGGGCGCTGCCTCTAATTTTGACTGAAATTTGTGCTTAAAGTAGAACTATAGGCAACACTTATTTTTTTCATTTTGGATAGAGTAAGGGAGGGTTATAGCCCCTGTCCGTTTATTTTTTACCATCCCTGTGCCATTGCAGAGATTTCCCTTCACTTCCTGCCCCATAGCCAGACAGGAATTGAGAGGAAATCTATGCAAATTAAGGAAATCCATTGCCCCCCCCCCCCCCAGGCCCTCAGAACTAGTGTCCCCACTCAAAAATTTCAGGACAGGTCTTAAACAGAAAGGGATGTGGCCTTGACAGAAAGGGGTGGGTCATATTTAAATTAGGGGGTGCACGAGTTTAGTCAGGCCTAGGGCAGTACAAAACCTAAATACCCTACTGGTGCTGAGTCAAAGAGCTCTGCCAAGATCTTAAGACCAGGCAGGGCCCTTTAGCACATATGCACATGTGCCAGAATAACAGAATATGCTGGCACCAGGGGGGAAAAGCAGAGGCAAATAAAAGGGTACTAAAATTTCTCTATAAATTGCTTGTGAGTGTTTGTTATTCCTCGTAGCCATGTTGTAAATAGTCCACGGTCTATGCTGGCTGTGCTGAAACCCAGCCCCACTGATTTGAATTGATTTTTAAAGTATCTGCAGTTAGAACAAAACAAATGCATAGAATCACATGCACTGCGACCATATCATGGGTTATGCCTCTGGTAATAATACACTGTAAATTAGTCAGAAGTGGTAACTGCAGAAAGACCCTAGAATCAGTGGAAATACATCACACAAAGGGCAAATGTAAAATGATATAGAGATTACATGCAACCTGTTCATTCTGAGGCTGTGTCTCATTTAGAATGTTTTAGCAAAAAACAGTATATGTTGTGTAGAAAGGATTTGCCTCTTATATATTTACTTTTTACCCACAGCACTACACTAAGGCCCGGTTCACACAGGGGCGACTCGTCAGGCGACTCGGTCGCCTGATGAGTTGCGTCCCACGCTGTTCAATGGAACCATTCTAATAGGAGCGACTCAGGTCGCTCCGACTTAGAAAAAGGTTCCTGTACTACTTTTGGGGGCGACCCAAGGCGACCTGCATTGACTTCTATACAGAAGTCTTTATGCAAATCGCCTCGGCGTGCGTCTCAAGTCGTCTTGAGATCGCGCCGCCGAGGTCGCCCCGAAGTCGTGCCGCGTCGTGCCGCCCCTGTGTGAATGGGGCCTAATGCTCATGGTCTAAACAAAAAAAAAACCCTAACAAAAACAAATGAACCCTTCCAGATTTGTAATCCTTTATATTACACTATATTTTGTATAACAGAGGAAGACTGTGTCCTCAATGGGCTATTCTTTTTTCTTTTTCTTGTTTGTTTTAGTTTAAATCTAGCACTTTAAAAATAGCTAAAGAAAAAAACACGCTGTTAGGAAGTATTACGGCAATACAGCATATGTTGACAAAGCAGTAAATAATGAATGCATGCCAATATAAACAGCAGTAGGACCCAGGGGATTAGGGCATATCGGTGTTGCTGTATGGAGGCCTCAGAATCTACAAGATATTTTTATAAATCCAGTAAAGCTCTTTTAAAAGGGACCTTTTAGCAACGTTACAAGTCTCCATATTTTATTTCCTTACATGTCACAATATAAATCAAAAAAAGTGTGCATCCCTCTTACTCAAATAATAGTGAAAACTATGAATTATATCATTGCAAAAAAGTAAAAAAAAAAAAAATGTAATAATAAACCAGCATAGAAAAATCATAAAATTCTGTCCCAAAGTAATCAGTCCATGTGAAAGTGAATGTCCAAGTAATTGATCCATGCTCAAAACAGACAGCACTGTGTACACTAGTGCTCAGAAGGGTGCCATCCCCACATATACACACTAGAGTGACCACGTGTCCCGGATTGCCCGGGATTATCCCGTAATTTATACTTGTGTCCCGGGCACATTCATTCTGGGACAATACAGTGTCCCGGAATGAAATGAATAATGTCTGCCACCGTAATAAAAGATTGCCAACTGGTTGCTAGGGCCGCCCCACTTGGCGTGTAGCAACCAGTGACGTCAGAGGGAGGCGGCCCTGCCTCCCTCTCTCCCTGCACTGCGGTCTCCGAGTCCACGACTCCACCCAACTCCTCTCCTCCTCCTCCGGCCGCGGCAGCAGCAGCAGAGAGAGAGCAGCATTAGTCATTCTGACTCCTCCCCCGACCTCCACCTCCACTAACCTCTCGGCGCATTCTGCAGTGCCAGTGCTGGGCTGGCTAGCCTTAGATCCACGGCTCGGCTGTTCCCGGTCCTGACCTCCCGCAGTGCATTGCAGGCTGCAGCCTGCGACATCTCCGACCTCCTTCAGGCTCCTCCCACCCGAGTGGCCCGACTGCCTGCCTGGACCAGGGAACCAATGAAGACAAGACCGGCGCTGAAGTCTGCTTACCAGTCACACCACCAGAACAGACCGAGACCAGTGTCACCAGTCCAGATTAAAAGGTGAGCAAATGGAACCCATGGTCCCCCTATCCATCCCACGGTCCCCCTGTCAATCCCACGATCCCCCTGTCCATCCCAATGTCCCCCTGTCCATTCCACTGTTCTCCTGTCCCTCTGTCCATCTCACTGTCCCCCTATCCATCCCACTGTCCCTCTGTCCATCCCACTGCCCCCCTGTCCATCCCACGGTTCCTCTGTCCATCCCACGGCCCCTCTGTCCATCCCACGGTCCCCCTATCCATCCCACAGTCTTCCTATCCATCCCACGGTCCCCCTATCCATCCCACTGTCTTTCTGTCCATTCCACTGTCCCCCTGTCCCCCTGTCCATCCCACTGTCCCGATATCCATCCCACAGTCCCTCTGTCCATCCCACTGTTCTCCTGTGCATCCCACTGTCCCCCTGTCCATCCCACTGCCCCTCTGACTACTCTGCGGCCCCCCTGACCACTTTGGAGCATCCCCTCACCCAACTCAATGCCTCCCCCTGTGCATCCCGCTGGTGTGGGGTTCTTTGGGGTGCTGTGGTTAGGGTGGTCCACTTTGGGGGCACTCTGGAGGAGGATGTAAGGGGGCACTCTGGAGGAGAATGTAAGGCGCACTCCAGAGGATGTAAGGAGGCACTAAGGGGGCACCTTAGAGGATGTAAGGGGGCTCTGACTAAGTTAGTACTGCCAGAGTTCCCCCTTACATCCCCCTTACAACCTCCAGGGTGCCCCCTTAGTGCCTCCAGAGTGCCCCTTTACTTCCTCTGGAGTGCCCCCTTACATCCTTCGGAGTGCCCCACCACCAAGGTGGTATAGCAGTGGCTGACAGACTATCAGGTGGTATTGCACTCCTCTTCCTCCTCTCTCCACTAACTACCCCCCGCCATACATTCCGCACTCCTCTCCTGTACATTTTACCCACCGCCATACATTCCGCACTCCTCTCCTGTACATATTACCCCCCACCATACACTACGCACACCTCTCCTGTACATATTACCCCCCGCCATACACTCCGCACTCCTCTCCTGTACATATTACCCACCTCCATACACTCCGCACTCCTCTCCTGTACATATTACCCACCGCCATACATTCCGCACTCCTCTCCTGTACATACTACTCACCACCATACACTCTGCATTCCCTATTTAACATTACCACATTATGCACTATATAAGTCATCTCAGACTCTCTTTAACAACACCCCCTTTAAGCCAATAATTAGCGCAATTTAAGACATGTCCACTGTGCGCGTCATATTGTTGTTCTTCTTGATGCCTAGGGCCCACTTTTGATCTTGCACACGGGCCCGCTGATTTCATACACCCCTGCCCCAAAAATCGACAAAGAAATATGTAAAAAATCATCTTATTTTTTGGGGGGGGGTGTCCCTGAATGGCAGTTTGGAGATGTGGTCAGATGTAATACACACAGGCCTCTTAACAGAAGGGTATGATCTCAGATTATAGAGATCTAATTCGCTCCAAGAAAGCTCCAACCATCAGAGATATTCCACTCCTTGGTCATTTTAAGAGTAATCCCTCAGTTGTTACAAAGTATGCCAGGCTGGATTTATACGAGACATGCTGCTATTAAACCTCCCATGGGTTCATAGACATAAATGTAAGATGGATGAGACTTCATGCACTTGGGTGTTTATGCATTTCATTGGCCAGAATATACATTTATTCTGGCCATTGAAATAAATTAAGTGCTTGACGCTTCTAGAATAGGGTGACCAGACATCCCCGGTTTCCAGGGACAGTCCCTGGATTGAGGACACAAGTCTGTCCCCGGTTTTGTCCCCGGATTGGATTTGAACAGGGGCTGGGGCAATTTCAAAGACAGTCAGTGCAGAATAAAAAAAAAAAAAATCTGAATTACACACCCCTGCTCTGCCGCCCTACTAGCTTAGGGGGGGGGGGGTGTATTTTTTTTCATTATCTGTGCCCATTTCTGATGATCATGTGTTGGTCGGAGCAAGGGAATATTTCTTCAGTTTCGGGTGCATGCCTGTTTCTCTCCCACTCGCATGTTCTTCTGCCTTGGCTCATGTCCCGGCCAGCCGCCTGCCTATCTCCTTGCTTTCCCTGGCGGAGTGATCTTCCTCCGCTCCCCACCCAGTAGTATCTGGGGCCCGCAGAGAAAGACTTGACAGGCTGTGAGGCGGGAGGTGTCGGCGATGGGCAGAGAGTCACTGATTGCCGCCATCACTAGTAAAAAAAAATATATCCCCGGATTTATTTTAAAAAATCTGGTCACCTTATTCTAGAACTTAAAGTGATTGTAAAGCCTCGTTTTTTTTCTTATAAAAATAACAAATATATTATACTTACCTGCTATGTGCAGTGGATTTGCACAGAGCAGCCCGAATCCTCCTCTTCTCGGGTCACACTTCTGTGATCCTGGCACCTCCCTCCTGTTCTGTGCCCCCACAGCAAGCACCTTGTTATGGTGGCACCCGAGCTGAGTCACAGCTCCCTGTGTCCAGTCAGACATGGAGCCCTGACCCGGTACCACCCCCTCTCATCTCTGATTGGCTAGTTGACTTTGTTTGACAGCAGCGGGAGCCAATGGCGCCGCTGCTGTGTCTCAGCGAATCAGGAAGGAGAATCTTGGATGGCAGAGACACTTGTGGACATCGCTGGACAGAGAGGGACCTCAGATAAGTGTTAGGGGGGCTGCTGCACACAGAAGGCTTTTTATCTTAATGCATAGAACGTATTAAAGGGGTTGTAAAGGTTCAGGGTTTCTCTTTTTTTTTAAAAACCAAACATGTCATACTTACCTCTGCTGTGTAGTTGGTTTTGCACAGAGCGCCCCCGATCCTCCTCTTCTGGGGCCCCTCAGCGGCGCTCCTGGCTCCTCCTCTACTCGAGTGCTCCGTTAGAGAAGCTCTCTCCTTCGGAGCACCCGTGCGGGTGCGCTCCCGTGTCCTGCTTCTGTGTCTGTTGACACAGACAGCAGGACTCGGGTCTGCCCCCCAGCCCCCGCATCATTGAATTTGATTGACAGCAGTGGGAGCCAATGGCTGCACTGCTATCAATCTATTAAATCAGGACACGGGACACCGGCCAGAGCTGGTGTGCTCATTCCCATCGTGGGAAACACAGGGCCCAGGTAAGTACAACGGGGGCTCGGGGGAGTCTGCAGAGTGGCAGAAGGTTTTTCCCCCTTAATGCATAGAATGCATTAAGGTGAAAATCCTTGAGGGTTTACAACCCCTTTAAGTAAAAAAAAACCTTCTGCTTTTACAACCACTTTAAAGTGATACTAAACACACACTATTTAATTCACCTTTTATTTCTGTATGGGAATGATGGCACTGTAATTATTTTAATTATAAAAAAAAATCTAAGTACCTGTAACGGGAGGGCCCGGGGAACCCAGAATCTCTTAGAAAGTATGAGATACCCTTGCTTCAGCTTCCCCAATGCCTCTTATGTGTAAACCACCCTGTGTCTCTATTAGGGGCACAGGGTGAATGAAAACCCCACTATGATCTGTACTAATCAGATTCAATGCTGTATAAACGTTGTTGTGACAGGGGTCATTTTGGGCACAGGGTGAGCCAGGAAATAATGGACATTGAGAATATGTATTGGATTGTTTTAAAATGGGTCTGTAATATTATTCCCCAATATTTCCCAGGATCTGTAAATAACTATTTTGTTGATCCTGAACTCAACAGGTTAAATTAAGAGATGCTGATGTGTCACCTGTCTGCTTGTGTAATGTTAATGAACCTCAATTATGCTACAGATCCTTTCATTGTGAGATGTGTATTGGGAGCTCGTTATGTATCTATTGTGTGAAGTCTTGAGAAATGGAAGACAGTACGGCTAGCCTAAAAGGTCATGCATAATCATTTAAACTGAAATGTGGATTGGGAGACAAAAGCTAGCCTAAAAGGTCATATGTCTGAGTCATCAAGCTGTAGTTAAGTAGATCATGTAAATTAGCTCTGGTCAAAGATGTATGGTGAGAAGAAAGTAAGAAACTCCCCTCTATGTGTATAAAAGTTGCAATGTTTTTCAATAAAGAGAGTCTATCTTGGGAAGATACAGAGCGTGTGTCTCGTTCTTCCGGAAGGATTAATCCTATGGGAAGTGGTCGCCTGACTGTGGAGTATCGGTAGCGAATGTGTGTCCAGGAGAGGGAATCGCTTAAGTGGCGTTAACCCCCTTTCAGATTTGGGGTGTCGTTACAGTACCTTTTTCCTAATGGATATACAACTGTCACATGACCCAGCTCTTTCTCATCCTGTCTGCAGGGAAACATAAGCAGGAGAAGCTTCTAGTCCTCTGCTACTGGTCACATGTTTAAAAAAAACAAAACAAAAAAAAACAGCCTTTGGGATACAGAGTAAAAATAAATAAATAATATCAATAAACTGTTTTAAATTGACATACAAATATACCGTATGTTTGAAATCAAATCTTTATTTGTTTTTGGCAATAACATTGTAGCACGCAGACCCTTCCGCTTCATCCATTTTGCAGAAAGGCACACCTGCTACTTGCCCGTTATCCAACTCCATATATGGAGAGGCGAGCGGTGTTAGATTTTGGGCCTTGCGGCGAGTTACCTCTCCAGAGTGGATCCCTGGTCTCCGTTGTCTAGGCGAAAGTCCCTTTGTAATAAAGCCACACAGGTGTAAAACCTAAGCAGCAAGGTTTTATTATTTTCTTGAGGTAAAACTTGGAAGAGAGAGAGAGAGTAGAAACGACAAAGTAGGGGAAGGTTCAGGCACACAACACTTAGAGAACACGTTCGTCGCCACTCAAGCCTGAGTGGGTATTGCTCACCCGGATAGTCCCTTTGAGAGCGGTCCTAGCAACCGGAGTGGAGCACGGATGTCAGAGATGATGGATCCTCCTTTAGGTAGGCCTCCAGGCCTCTCCCCGAGACAGCAGTACCGTCGCTATCTCCGCCGGGACTGATCTTCCACTGGAACTCCTTCCCTAAAGATGGGTTCCCTTCAACCGGGCAGCCTGGGATCCCTGTCCGAAGCGTAGGCCCTCAATAGGAGAGCTGGGCCTACTATGCAGCAGCAGAGCCTCGGGCTAAAGGTGACCGAGACCAAACACACGCATCTCGTACCATGAGGGCCACGAGACACGCTATTGGACCAGAGGTCCCCCGAACTCCTTGGGGTCCCCCTGGAATTGCCTTAAGCCAAATGGTGTCCGCCCCTTTTGTACCCTCTCCCAGCATACACGGCGGGTAGACCACGCCCACTGCACAGCTGCCGAGAGAAGACACCCAAGGCGCTGTGATACCCCCGTGATCCAGCCTGTGCCGGTGGTGACAGTGCCACCTGCAGGCAAAGGAGGATAACACTGCCGGACAGTATCACACCCAGAGCAGAGCAAACAATTTGTTCTAATCAACAGGCTAGAGCCCAACTATTGGCTCGGACCACCCCTAAATTTACACATATAGCGTCCCATAAATTGGGATGGGCACTACACACCCCCTCCTGAAAAAGACACTGTCCCCAGTGGCTAAAGAAACCAAAACCCTTCAATCCTGAAGGTCGTTGATTTCTTTGTAACTATAATACAAAAGAAAAAATATGAAATGGTGCCTGAACCAAGCATTTTGGTAGGTGGGAGGGAAGAAAGGAAAAGAAAAGAAAAGCAAACATATACATGACATCCCATTCTCAAATGTCACATTTCAATTATACATTCCACCCCTTCGCTAACTACCTATTCCACCCCATTCTCCGGTGGTTTTGATAGCCGTTCTCATACCTGCAAAAGAAAAAAAATCACAACATGCAAGCAAGAAAATATACAAACATCCTAGCCACTACTGACACTCTATTCTACAGGAGAAGAAGACTACTCCCCTGGGAGGGAATAATTTCCTTCCAAAGTTAATTACGCTAAGCCTAGCATAATAAAAAAAATGTAAGAAGAAATTCTAAATACGTTTAGTTCTAATATTAATCATTATCTAGCAGACCACCGCCACCTAGTGTTGACAGGGCTCCAACGTTCTGTACAAGTTGCGCATGGGACTGCAACATCACTCTGAACACTTCACTCTTGACCACGGAGTCTTTTCACCATGAACTCCTATCTGTCTACCCCAAGTTCAGTTTAGAGGAAAACAGTCACTTTCTTTTGGAGAGAGAGAAAAAAACAACAAGCTCTCTGGTTTTCCTCTCCAGAGTAGACGTCCTCCGTAGCAGCGGCAAAGTCACCTGGATCTGGGCATGGTTTACCCATGAACGGACAGGATGAAGAACAAAAAAAAAACACAAGTTCCTGTTTTAAGAGGTCTAACAAGTAAAACCTTGGATCCGGGAGAGTAAGTGACTTCCGTTCCTTATCCAGAGTCTCCACAGAATAAGTAACATCGTCCCGCCCTGGACAACAGATCACAACACGATCGGCATGAATGTGCCGACCATAGTTCCAGTCCTGGCAGCAACACTTAAAACGCTCGGTAGTGGCAGCTGAGCAAGCAAGATACCTGTAGGGCCTAGGCATCTTGAGGTAGTTCCAGATGGCCTCCCCGTACCACCGTTAACGATGTGCCTCAATCTCGTACAATATTTCCCTGGGTACATAGGGGTTTTCCCAGCCATATTCCTCAGCCACTCTTTTATTGAGGAGCCGCTGCAAGCGAGCAAGGTTGGGGATGGTTGCACGGTCTCCTGCTCCTGGCAATACAATGGCATCCGGAGATCTTCGGACTAAAGCCGTATCAGTCCCCTGTAAGAGTCTCTCACTTGGGCCTGGCACAACTCCCTCCGTTATGGCAAGAACTTTAGTAGGGACTTCCACATGGGGTGTAGTACTCCCCGAACTCATGGGCGATCCCTCTTTTACACTGCAGGCCGGGGCAACAGTTTTTGACCACTTGTCGCCCGCCCTATAGCAGATTGATGGCGGCAAAGTGGTTTTAAAATCCTGACTGGACGTCATATGACATCCTCAGGATTTTGAGCCGCTGCGCGCCCCCGGGGGCGCGCATCGCGGCGATCGTTGCTGCGGGATGTCAGTCTGACACCCCGCAACACCGATCTAGGTAAAGAGTCTCCAACGGAGACTCCTTACCACATGATCAGCCACGTCCAATCACGGCTGATCACGATGTAAACAGGAAAAGCCGGTCATCGGCTTTTCCTCACTCGCGTCTGTCAGACGCGAGTAGAGGAGAGCCGATCGGCTGCTCCTCTGACAGGGGGGGTTTGTGCTGATCCATTATCAGCGCAGCCCCCCCAAAGATGCCCACACTGGACCACCAGGGATGCCACTGGACCACCAGGGATGCCCACCTTAAAGGTATGCCACCCTAGACCACCAGGGATGCAAATTAGCAATGGCTAATGGATGCCAATCAGTGCCCACAATGGATGCCAATCAGTGCCCACAATGGGCACCACTGATTGGCAGGCATTATTGTTTGGCACTGATTGGCATCCATTAGTAAAACACATTGCAGTACAGTGCCACCTATCAGTGCCCATCCATGCCACCTATCAGTGCCCATCCATGCCCATCCATGCCACCTATCAGTGCCCATCCATGCCGCCTATCAGTGCCCATCTGTGTCGCCTATCCGTGCCGCTTCATGCCGCCTATCTGTGCCCATCCATGCCGCCTATCTGTGCCCATCCGTGCCACCTATCTGTGCCCATCCGTGCCCATCCGTGCCACCTATTGGTGCCCATTCGTGCCGCCTATAGGTGCCCATCCATGCCGCCTATCGGTGCCCATCCGTGCCGCCTATCGGTGCCCATCCGTGCCGCCTCATCGGTGCCCATCAGTGCCGCCTCATCGGTGCCCATCAGTGCAGCCCCATTAGTGCCCATCAGTGAAGGAGAAAACGTACTTATTTACAAAATTTTGTAACTGAAATTAAAAAAAACTATTTTTTTCAAAATTTTCGGTCATTTTAAAAAAAAATTGCAGAAAATAAAAATCACAGAGGTGATCAAATACCACCAAAAGAAAGCTCTATTTGTGGGATCAAAATGATAAAAATTTAGTTTGGGTACAGTGTAGCATGACCGCGCCAATTGTCATTCAAAGTGCAACAGCGCAGAAAGCTGAAAGTTGGTCTGGGCAGGAAGGTGTTTAAGTGACCTGTATGGAAGTGGTTAAATTGTCCCATCCCTTCTTTATGAAAATCGAATGGATCTCGACATCGTCTCCAACATCGGACGACGAGTCCAAGTCTGAAGTGTCTCTTCAGCGGACAAGTAGTTGCGGGTAGACACAGACACATTTTCCCCAGCCTCCTTACCGTCACCTGGCGCGGACTTCTCGGGCATCCTCCCGCTCTTGAGGTCCGGTTCTGGTAAGCGTTGGGGCAGGCTTCGACCGCGGCCGCGGGAGGCCTTAACATATCCCACTTTTCGCTTTGCTGGGGGAACATGGATTTCTGTAGTAGCGGAGGCAGCATCCGCTGCGGTGTCCGCCGACGGCTCTGCAGCAGCTGAGACATCCTCATTGGCCACATCCGTGGCAGTTGATGCGGTGCGCGTGGGCCTGGCTGTGGGAGTGTGGGCATGTTCCTCGGAAGTAACGATGCCTGTGATGCAGTTGACCCAGTAGACCCGGGGGTTCTCGTGGGCTGGTCCACCTCAAATAGGAATTCTCCACAGGATGCACATCTTCCGAACGGGCGCAGTTGCACGGCCAGTCCGTGGCATTTGGGACAGAGCATGCCCAGGGCCTCCGCATCTCTGCAAGTGTACAGAGCGAAGCGGCCCCGGGGCCTGAGCCAGATCCCCGTATCTGTGAGCGGGGCTGTGAGTGGGGCAATGTCCATAGTGGAAGACATCGGGAACATCCGGGGTCCCGACAAAGCTGAGGTTCCTGGAAAAGCGGACATGTTGCTACTCACTCGATCCAACTCTCTCTGTCTCTTGGCGCCAAAGTACCCACGTGCAACATACAGGTGGCGGGAACTCCTCCCCTTTTCTTCTTTCTGCACGTAGCTCGCAGGCTTTTCTTTTTCTGGACACGCCCACGAACTACGCAGTTGGAAAAAACACAGTTCTGTGCCCCTTAACCCCTTTTTCTCTTTTAGAGTACAGTAACACAGTTCAATTTCTTCCATGGTCGACTTTCCAACCACATACAAAATAGTCCACTTATGCGAGAGATAGCCACAAATCTCGGACGAGCCCCCACGTGTAGCACACAGACCCTTACGCTTCATCCATTTTGCAGTAAGGCACACCTGCTACTTGCCCGTTATCCAACTCCATGTATGGAGAGGCGTGCAGTGTTAGATTTTGGGCCTTGCAGCGAGTTACCTCTCCAGAGTGGATCCCTGGTTTCCGTTGTCTAGGCAAAAGTCCCTTTGTAATAAAGCCAATGTCCACACAGGTGTAAAACCTAAGCAGCAAAGTTTTATTCTTTTCTTGAGGTAAAACTTTGAAGATTGAGAGAGTAGAAATTACAAAGTAGGGGAAGGTTCACTTAGAGAACACTTTCGTCGTCACTCAAGCATGAGTGGGTATTGCTCACCCGGATAGTCCCTTTGAGAGCTGTCCTAGCAACCGGAGTGGAGCACGGATGTCAGAGATGATGGATCCCCCTTTAGGTAGGCCTCCAGGCCTCTCTCCGAGACAGCAGTACCGTCGCTATCTCCGCCGGGACTGATCTTCCCCTGGAACTCCTTCCCTAAAGATGGGCCCCTTTCAACCGGGCAGCCTGGGATCCCTCTCCGAAGCGTAGGCCCTCAATAGGAGAGCTGGGCCTACTATGCAGCCTTACCAATTCACATAGGGGGGGCCGTTATCTGGGGGTGCCCTTTGTTAAAGGGGTCTTCCAGATTCCGATAAGCCCCCCACCCGCAGACCCCCATAACCACCGGGCAAGGGTTGTGGTTTTGAGGCCCTTGTCCCCATCAACATGGGGACATGGTGTTTTGAGGGGTCACAGACCCCCAAAGCATCCTCCCCATGTTGAGGGCATGTGGCCTGGTACGGTTCAGGAGGGGGGGCGCTCTCTCGTCCCCCCCTCTTTTCCTGCGGCCTGCCAGGTTACGTGCTCGGATAAAGGGTCTGGTATGGATTTTTGGGGGGAGCTCCACGCCATTTGTTTTTTAAATTTGGCGTGGAGTTCCCCCTAAAATCCATACCAGACCTGAAGGGTCTGGTATGGATATTTGGGGGGAACCCCACGTAATTTTTTTTTAAATTTGACGCAGGGTTCCCTTTAATATCCATACCAGACCTGAAGGGCCTGGTAATTGAATTTGGGGGGACCCCCACGCATTTTATTTTTTATCAATGACTTTTCTCTGTATTGCCGGGAGCCGCCAAATCATTATAGCTGCAAGTGCTTTTAAATGACTTTTTTTCCTTCAGAAATGACACTTTGTGCAGGGACAGTTCTAAACAGGGGAAACACGTGCTGCTTTACAGGCATACTATACACCCCCCCTAGGTACGAAATTTAAAGGAATATTTCACTTTTATTGTTTCACTTTAAGCATTATTAAAATCACTGCTACCGAAAAAATGGCCGTTTTTAAAACTTTTTTTTGCATTGATACATGTCCCCTGGGGCAGGACCCGGGTCCCCAAACACTTTTTCTGACAATAACTTGCATATAAGCCTCTAAAATTAGCACTTTAGATTTCTCCCATAGACTTTTACAGGGTGTTCCGTGGCTTTTCGAATTTGCCGCGAACACCCCAAATTGTTCGCTGTTCGGCGAACGGGCGAACAGGCAATGTTCGAGTCGAACATGAATTTGACTTGAACTCGAAGCTCATCCCTACTCAAGAGTCCCCAATGCAGTGGGTCAATGCTATTGCAGATGTTCCCCAGTCTTCTGCATTGCCACTCTGTCTGCATATGTTCCAAGTGTAATAATAAAGAGCTGTGAATGTACAGTCACAACAATGGTCATGCAGGCTGGATAAAGAGGTGAGCAAAGAGGAGGTACTCCACTTCCTGCCAGAGGGGGTTGTTTGGGGTGGGGTGGGGGTGCGTCTGGCACCATGTTACATATTACATCCTATATATGTTTTGAGCACCTACAGTCTACAGCTCAGTAGGGTACCAACTATGCTGACAGCTCTCCAGATACCTGTCCACAATTTAAACACACCTTACATTAAGATCAAGGACAGTAGGGAGATCGCGTCAAATGGGGCTCAATGATCTATAGTTATGCCCCTGGCCATATATGTTTATGTTACCTATACATGTATTTTATATGCATGCTTTCATTAGTCACATACTCATAACTGCCATTTTCTTACAGATTTCGGGTGCCAGAAGGATAGTGGGTCAAGGACTGGCTGACATAGTAAGGGTCCTTCAGGCCTCAGGCCTGCGGCTGCTGAAGATGATGGATCAGGCCGAGTGCCAGATACTGAAGAATACTGAAAGCCGTGAACTGGAAGGACTCTACATATCAGTGCCACAGCCTGCCCAAGTTGTTCCAGATCAGCTGCAGGATCAACTGCAGGTGATTACTATTCATGATCTTGCATCATTTTCAGAAAATTTCCCTTTGCTGCTCAACATTTACCTTCCAGATATCACTGACTTTACTGTATCTTAGTGCACTTTCAATGCTGATGTGCTTATTGCCTGTATATTGCCATGTCTTCCCATTTGTTGCTTAATTTGACACAGCTGCCTGTTTGATGCCTGCATATTGTACCGACTGCCCGTATGATGCCTGCATATTGTACAGACTGCCCGTTTGATGCCTGCATAGTGTACAGACTGCCCGTTTGATGCCTGCATATTCTACAGACTGCCCATTTGATGCCTGCATATTGTACAGGTTGCCTGTTTGCTGCCAATGTATAAAGTTGGTTGCCCATTTGTTGTCCATGTATTGTACCAATTGACTGTTTGTTTGAGTATCATGTCCGTTTGATGCCTGTATATTATACAGACTGCCCGTTTGATGCCTGCATATTGTACCGACTGCCCGTTTGTTGCCTGTATGTTGTACAGACTGCCAGTTTGATGCCTGTATATTATACAGACTGCCCGTGTAATGCCTGTATATTGTACAGACTGCCTGTTTGATGTCTGTATATTATACAGACTGCCCGTTGGATGCCTGTATATTGTACAGACTGCCCGTTTGATGCCTGTATATTATACAGACTGCCTGTTTGATGCCTGCATATTGTACAGACTGCCCGTTTGTTGCCTGTATATTGTACAGACTGCCTGTTTGATGCCTGCATATTGTACAGACTGCCCGTTTATTGCCTGTATATTGTACAGACTGCCCATTTGATGTCTGCATATTGTACAGGTTGCCTGTTTGTTGCCAATGTATAAAGTTGGTTGCCCATTTGTTGTCCATGTATTGTACCCTTGAATGTTTGTTTGAGTATCATATATGATGGTCTATTTGTAGCCCATGTAGTCAGGACTGTCATTTGTTTACCCAGATATTATCAAGTCACCCCTGTTTAAAGGACTATTACTATTACTTAATCCACATCAAGCTTGTCACCATCATGCCACCCTGCTATTACCCCCATATTTTTCAGCAGTGCTCTATATACGGCACTTCAATATTACATTTTAAGGGGTGGTATAATTAGAAATAGAATATTCAGCTAATGAAAAATCTCACTGTTTTGTCCCAGGTGTCAAATATACTAGGTACCCCACCGCCTATACATATTGTTGCCATTTATGTGATGTCCAAACACATACAGCTCTTTTTTGAGCAATCTACTGAGTTGGCTACAACCCGCCCTATGAAGACATTCTACCTTGGAATACCACTCTTGTCCTCTTTCCCTACAGGTGCAATTAGTGCCACCTAATTATTTGTGGTCATTATTACAGGTACTTATACAGCACCATCAATTTATGCAGCACTTTACATCAGTCTCTGTCCTCAAGGAGCTTACAATCTATGTACCTTCATACATACAGGGCCGTTTGAAGGAATTTTGGGGCCCCAAGCAACAATTTTAAAGTTGAAAAGCGTGGGGTGGGGGGGGGGGGTTACGGTGCTACCGCAGGACATTGGCATTTATTTACCAGGACACCAAGTTGTTGAGCGGAAGGGGGGGGGTGCTGTCGCGGGACAACAAGTACACCAAGTTGTTGAGTGGGGGCACCCGTTTGCGTTTGCAGGAGGGGGGCGGTCGCGGGAGGAGGACCAATCATGGGAGGGGGGGGAGATGGCACAGTATTACAGTGGATATGCGGGGGGAATGTATTACCTCTTCCACCCGTGCTGCCTCCTCAAGCGAGTCCTCTGGCTCCTCTTTCTGCTGCCCTCTGCTGGGGCCCCAGAACAAGTCGGGGCCCCAAGCAGCTGCTTGGTTTGCCTGTCCTGTTCCGACGCCCCTGCATACATACAAGGACCCACTTAGACAGGATCCATACAATAACTTTTCCATCATGTTTTTGAAGTGTGGGAGGAAACCCACACAGGTACAGGGAGAACATGCAAACTCCATGCAGGTAGTGTCATGGTTGGGATTCGAACAAGCAAACCCTGGTGCTGCTAGGCGGAAGTGCTAACCACTACACCGCTGTGCTGCCCATGAGCCATGCATGTTGCAGCTTAGTGTGCAGTCTCAGTACAATTCTTTGCCGAGACTAGGTAATTCCTGTGCCCCTGCATGGAAGTTACATCAACCCGGCCCAGCCAGACTCCAGACCCGGAAGAAGACCAGATAAAGAAAGTCCCAGCAATGGAGAGAAGCCATAATGGTAAGTATGCCATAACGTATGAACTAGCACTATTAAAAACAACAACAAACCTCTGCACTATGGTTAATGTGCATTAAGGTTGGGTTCACACTGCTGTGAGGAGTGGCTCACAGCAGGGGTCTGGTGTGTCCCTATTCACCATTTCAGGGACGAATCAGGCCCAATATTTTTAGCTGGATTCACACTGCTGTGCGGAGCGGCTCGCAGCAGGGTCTGGTTAGGGTGCCCACGGGTCCCAGATTGCCCGGGACTGTCCCGGAATTGACATGTCTGTCCTGGGTCCCAGGGACCTTCATTCTGGGACAATACAATGTCCCAGAATGAAATAGAGGACACAGCCACCCCTTACTAACTAATAAATAATTTTCCGGAACTGGTTGCTGAGGTCAGCGCTGCCTGGCATCTTACAACCGGTGACAATTTACTCTCAGACAGTGAGACCGGGAGCGAGGCCTGCGCCTAGTGCAGCACTGCTGTCCCCAACCTCCTCGACACCTCCTCCTTCTCCGGCAACAAGCAGCAGGGACTAGTGTCATCTTCACTCTCCAGATAGTGACGCCACTCCTTTCCTTCTACGCACGTGGTTCATGCAGAGGGAGTGACAGCAGCACTGCATATGGTGGCAGGCTATGGGTGGCAAGCGGCACTGCATCTGGTGGCAAGTGGCACATTCACCTGACAAATAACCCGCCGCCAAATTCCCCATCAACCCCGAGACTACATTTCCCCCCGCCCCCTCATCTTTTTTGGGGGAAGGTGAGAGAGGGGGTGTGTCCCTGAATGGCAGTTTGGAAATGTGGTCACCCTAGGTCTGGTGCGTCCCTGTTCACCGTTTCAGGGATGAATCTGGCCCAAATTTTTGGCTGAATTCGGACCTGAAATGGACCAGAAGACGCACAGGACTACTCTGTAATCCTTTCCGTGGCTGCCCCGGAGCTGTGTGAACCGGCTCCATTGAGAGCCGGTCACAGTCTCCTGACATGCAGGGAAACCCTCATCCAATTTACACTAGTGTGAACCCAGCCTAAAGCCCATCTCTTGGCACAAGGAAAAAGCTCCCCCTGCAAAGGTTAATTTCTAGTTAACTCTAGGAGTGGAATATAGTATAATACTTAACTTACCCCCCACTCCAACAGGCCCCTCCTATCTCCCACAATCTCCTCTCTAGGCTGTTCTGGCCAGCGGTTGCATACTTACCTTCTCATACAATGCAGGTCTAAAAGTTCTGCATTGTACACAATGATGCAGAGGGCCTGCCAACAGCCAAGAGCATCAGGGAGAAGAAGAGAGTTGCCAGCTTCCAGAACGAGTAATATAATAAGTAATTCAACTACTTCCTCTACCCCACAAAATGAACGAGCATTTAGCACTTGCAGTGCAAGAAGCCCTACTGCAAAGGTTTTTTTTCCATCTTGGAGTTGGGCTTTTAAATACATAGGTGTAAATAGGCCCCCAAACTTATGCTAGCCATACACGGATTGAATTTCCTGTTGGACCGGCCGAAATTGGAGCTGACCCTGCTGGCACCCCTCAATTAATTTATGTTTGATTACAAAATCGAAGGAGCTGGGTGGAAAACTGTCAGCTAAACTGCGCATCAAATCAGATACTGTCATTGTTTCGGTATTCAGACAGCCATTGGTACCTGCTGTCGAAATACAATAAAGGGAGATTCCGCCACCCTTGCTGTTTAGCCTAGATAGGGGAATCAAGTCAGTTCTCGCTTAGTTTTAGATGGCTAGTTTTAGATGAGGATAGGATTCAATTCTGTGGTTTAACCTCTGAATTGGGAATTTTAAGGCAATTTCAAATATTTATTTTCATATTGGATAAAATTGCGTTGATTATAATACAAAAAGTATAGTACATAGTATGCCAAAGTTGTATCCATCACTTTACATGATATTGTACAATTATACAAGTTTTTTTATTTTATTATATCAATGCAATTTTATTCAATATGAAAGAAAATATTTATTTTAAATATTATAAAATTTCTTCTTTGAAATTGCCTTAAAAATCCCAATTCAGAGGTTAAAACATAATCAGTATTTAACCTCCCTAGCGGTAATCCCGAGTCGGGCTTGGGGTGATTTTTTTATGCTAAGAGCGATAACCCCGAGCCAGACTCAGGCTGCATCGCAGTATCCAGGGGAAGAAACTTACCTTGTTCCCTGGATCCTGCGATGTCCTCCCGCAGTGTCTGCGAGCCTTGCCTCGCTCGATCCTCACTGCCAAGTGCCGAGCTCAGTTCCCTGCGACGTTGCGGCGCACGGGGGCGGAGTTCGGCGCCAAATTCAAAAAAGTAAACACATAGTATACATACAGTATACTGTAATCTTACAGATTACAGTACTGTATGTAATAATTACACACACCCTTTGTCCCTAGTGGTCTGTCCAGTGTCCTGCATGCACTTTTATATAATAAAAACTGTTCTTTCTGCCTGGAAACTGGAGATTGTCCATAGCAACCAAAAAGTGTCCCTTTATGTCAAAAGTGATTTTAGACCAGCTAAAAAACAGCGATAATAAATTAGAATCACTCGCAGAATTGAGCGATAGCAATTTGTGGGGAAATTCATCATCAAACAAAAAATCTAATGACAGCGACAATTCTGCAACTGAGCAAATTTCAGTGTTTTTGATTTGATTACATTATTGAATAATTTTTATTATAATTACATTACTATTTGTTATAATTATTTATAGTTATTTATTATATTATAATTTATGATTTTGTGTTTCAAACTTTATCATACCCGGGATGTCTACTAGACTCTTGTTTGGTCAGGTTTAAGTAAGTAATTACTAAGAATTGCAGGCCTACAATACATAACACCAAATTTCCATGCAAAATAATTCACCGCTTTTGGTACAGAATTCCAGACAGAATCATACCGCCAGGGAGGTTAAAGGGATGATGGCTATTATGCACATAGCTCCATGAGTCTTAATTTTTTTAGGATTTAATTCTATGTAGGTCCTGCTGCATACGTTGTTACATCACGGGCTCATGGTTTGCTATAGTATCTGCAGAAACATTGCAAATAATTTACATATGTTTTCAAATTGTTTTGCTAACATCTTATCTAAGAGCATTTGTTCAAGGGTGTCCTGTTTGAGTGACACATGTGACCTTTATCTGTGTAATTTTTTAGCCAGATGAACTTTCCAGCAACTGAGGAAGTTGGGTGGCGTGTGTCTAGTGATTGAGGTGGCATAATGCTTGTTCCAGTAAAGGGGAATGAGGAATGCCTTAGTACCTGACACATTTTAACTCTCTGATTTTGCATTTTAGGAGGAGCCGCTTGGAGAACAGGATACACAGTGGAATGGACTTTATGCAGCTGTTTCTAATTTTAAAGAGTGTTTACAGGAGATGTGTGCAGACCACATGGGGAGGTTGGTACAACAAGGTAAGTCATGGAGCTTGTGACTATGGACCAGGGGGTAGGCAGTACAAAAGTACGGGATCATAGAAAGCAGCTGCTATACTAAGTATAGAGTACAAAGAATATAAAGAGCTACTGCAGAATGAGTCAAACTAAAAAGCAGCACACTAGACATGTGCAATTTGTTTAGTTCCAAATTCGTTCTTATTAATTTAGACAAATTCGTTAATTCAAAAATATCCGAATTTCCGAATTTTGAAATTGCCAAATTTTTCCGAATATTCGGAAATCCAAAAATTCGGAAATGAGAAAATTGGGAAGTTTGATAATTCCAAATTTTGGAAACTCTAAAATTCTAAATCTCGGAAATTCAAATATTAGCAAATTTGGAAATTCGGAAATTCAGAAACTCAAATTCTAAATCTCGGAAATGAAAAAATTAGCAAATTCGAAAATTTGAAATTCGAAAATTCGCAAATTGAAAAATGAAAAAATTTGAAATGCGAAATTTCGGAAATTGGAAATTCTAAAATCTGAAAATTCTAAAATCTGAAAATTCTAAATTTCAGAAATCCGAAAATTCTAAATTTTGGAAATTCGGAAATTCGAAATCCGTAAATCCAAAAATAAGAATGAAAATCCGAAAATTCAAAAGAACGAAAATCCAAAAATAAGAACAATAATCCAAAAATTTAAAAACCCGAAATAATAACTAACTAATAATAACTTAACTATTACTAACTATTAAATTATAGGTATTGGAATTTCCTTTCAAATTTGGCTGTAAGTGAACGTAATGAATACGAATTTATCCGAAATTACAAATTATTCGTAATAACGAATGCCGCATGTAAACGAATGGAACGTAATGAATTAATAATAATAATATGTTTTTTATTATTATTTATTTTGTTACATTTGTTTAGATGCGGCATTCTTTATTTCTGATCATTCGTAATTTCAGAATTTCAGAATTCTCTAATTTTCGAATTCCGAGTTTTTTCAAATTTCCGAATGTACGAATTCCGAATTCCAAATTTTCGAATTTACGAATTTACGAAAACTAACAAATTTTTCGGCAGTGCACATGTCTACAGCACACCAATGTCAACTTATTTTACCTTTATGTGTAAGTGTAGACTTTTTTTACATATACTGTTTTCTTTCACTTCCTTTCTTAAAGGGGTTGTAAAGGTTCGTTTTTTATTTTCTAAATAGGTTCCTTTAAGCTAGTGCATTGTTGGTTCACTTACCTTTTCCTTAGATTTCCTTTCTAAATATTTTTTTTCTTTGTTTTCTTTGTCTGAATTTCTCACTTCCTGTTCTTCCTCAGTAAGCTGTTCAGTAAGCTGTTCTGGGTGACTACACACCACTCGGATGATGGTGTGAAGTTTAGTGAGGAGAAACAGGAAGTGAGGAATTCAGACAAAGAAAAAAAACATTTAGAAGGTAAATCAAAGGAAAAGGTAAGTGAACCAACAATGCACTAGCTTAAAGGAACCTATTTAGAAAATAAAAAACAAACCTTTACAACCCCTTTAATTATGGCCATATCAAAATTTTAGTCACATAAATGTGAAATATTATATAGTAATATTACATACTCTTGTTGCCAACCAGCATTTGGAGATTTATGGCCCATACACATGATCCGAATATCTTACGGAAACTGTCGTCCGAGGAAGAATCGTACGATAATCGCATCGTTAGTACAGAGCTTTCCAGAGCCGATCACGACAATTCATCCGATATTATTCGATAGGGAAAGCACGAAAATTTTCCTCGTTTGATACCAGATCGTACGATTTTCATTTAGTCAGTATAGTTGTCGTCCGAAAATACAATACAAATACATTACAACACATGACATCACTTCCGATTTTTTTTTTCTGTTGTACGAGAATTTTAGTGACTTTAGTAATCTATTCAATTTCTACTTGCGACTATTAGGTTAAAAAAGTCAGACGATCTGTCGTCCGATTTTCAGATCGTGTGTACGGGCCATAAGGCTTCTTTTCACATTTTACAGGTTCTACCTTCTGCTTAGAAAAGCCTGTTGCCTACAGAGCTCAGTAGCTCAAGTTATACTGAAACAATGTAATGAGCAGGGCTTTTTTTTTCAGCAGGAATGCAGTTACAGCACCTCCAGCACTGAATGTATGAAATGGCAAGGGGTGCTGGAGGGTCTATTGATGCTGGTTGTTGGGGGAGCTATTGTTGCTGGAGGGGGATATATTGTTGCGGGAAGGGATCAAAAACTAATAATACTAACTTATAAATTATAGGTATTGGAATTTCCTTTTAAATTTGGCTGTTAGTGAATGTAACGAATACGAATTTATCCGAAGTTACAAATGATCCGAAATAACGAATGCCGCATCTAAACGAATGGAACGTAATGAATTAATAATAATAACAAATAATAATAAAAAGTTTTTATTATTATTTTTATTTATTATTAATAATTCGTTACGTTCCATTCGTTTAGATGCAGCATTTGTTATTTTGGACAATTCGTAACTTGATAAATTGGTATTCATTACATTTACTAACAGCCAAATTTGAAAGGAAATTCCAATACCTGTAATTTAATAGTTAGTAATAGTTATTATTAGTTAGTTAGTTATTTCAGGTTTTTGAGTTTTCAAGTTTTTGAGTTTTCGAATTTCCGAATGTTCAAATATTCGGATTTTCCAATTTCAGAAAAATTTGTCAAACGTTTTTTCGTTAATTCAAATATTTTTGAATTAATGAATTTGATGAATTTAGTCGAAAAACTAATTTGCAACAAAACTAATTGCACATGTCTAGTTGCCGGCTGCTGGGGGGGTGGTCTATTGATGCTGGCTGTTGGTTGTCTATTATTGCTGTGGAGGATCTGTTGTTGCTGGGGAATAATTGTTGGTGTGGGGAGTCTATTGTTACTGGATGTTAGAAGTCTATTGTTGCTGGGGTGGATCTATTTTTCCTTAGGGAGGGGTCTATCGTTGCAGGCTGCAGGGGATCTATTTTTACCGTTTTTCTTGTTATCATTTAAAAATTCCAAACAAATGACTTAGCACCACAAAACTATTCTTGGTTCTAAAAGTGGGGAACTGGGAGGTGGGTTGGGGGTAGAACTAATGGACAGTGCTTGGAGGTGGGTAGGGGGTGGAGTTCCTGCACCTAATCGCTGAGAAAAAAAGCCCTGGTAACGACTAATGCCTCGTACACACAATCGCGATTTCCGGCACGAAAACCGTGTTTTTTCTTCAGCAGGAAAATGGCTCAAAATTGTCTTGCATACACACTGTCACACAAATCTTGGCTGAAATTCCGACCATCAAGAACGCAGTGACGTACAAGACGTACGACGAGCCGAGATCAATGAAGTTCAATAGGCAGTTTGGCTCTTCTGCTTGATTCTGAGCATGCGCGTTTTTTTCGCGTCATAATTGCATACAGACGATCGCGATTCCTGATAGGAAAAAAAATAGAGAACCTGCTCTCAATCTTTTCTTGTTGGAAATTCTGACAAAGAAAAGTGCGATGGAGCATATACACGGTTAGAAATCTCGACAAAAATCTCACATCGCACTTTTCTCTTCAGAAATCGCGATCGTGTGTACGAGGCATTAGAGTTATGAATCCTCCCATCACTCTTCTGTTGTGCTGTCTCTTTAGAAAAGCCAAGGTTCTCCACAATTTTATTTTTATTATAAAATATAATTTTTAATTGCCAAGCATTTAACAAAATAAACACAGCATAAAATACATATAAAATATACATTAAAAAGCACATAAACTCAATTATAATTAGAATAAAACTTAAAACATTTATAGCTTCCTTTTAACTAAAATAATAATACAGAAGATAATGGAGAGCTATTTTTATTTACTTAAAATGGCTGAGGGGTACAAGCATCGAAGTTAAGCAGACATAAAAGATAGAAATTAATTTAGCTTTGTAATCATGAATACCTCACTAAATGCATTTTTTATACAAGCAGTGCAAGTACATGAATTTGACCTGGTATCAGCCTCTTGCAGTGTCTGTACAGGAGGGCTGGAGTGTAAAGTAGGAAAGAAGTACAAGGAGGCAATCAGTTCAAGCATGTTTATTGGAAGATAAAGCAGAATGACATCACTGTGCTGTTTCTCATTTCACTGTCCAATCAGAAGCTGGGGAGAGTTAGGCTGCATTCAAACTTGAACGTAGCGGGAATATACATTCCTGCTCATGTTTTTTTTTTTTCGTGTGTCACGCCTAGGGTAGACCATTAACATGAATGGGCTGTGCTACGTGCAAGAAATGCCCCAAAGTAGTTCCAGAACCTTTTCAGTCACTGGAGAGTTGGGCTTTTTTTTCAGTGCACAATTTGGCGCATTTTGTTTTGCGTCAAACGTGCATCTGCTACCTGTGCTTGGGGTACCATTAATAATTAATGACACCCACAAGCCCAACCCGTGATTGTAGCAGGTTTGCAGTGCATTTCTGAAACAAGTGGCAAAATGCAAATTTTCGTATATTTTGTCAAGCGTTTAGGAAACGCCCAGGTGTGAAAGCAGCCTCAAGGATGACCTGGGCTCAGAGGAAGTTGGTTGAATAATGATGACCATCTGACCTGGAGACATCTAGCGGCAGAAAAAATACTGTGGGGATAATGTTTTGATTGGAAGCTGAGCTGAAATCTGAATATTGCAGGAAAAACTGGTTTTGTTATTTTATCTTTTTTATTTTTTTATTCCAATAGTTTTTATGGAAGTTTTATACATGAACAAAAAAGGTACAGTTAAACAGAATCTGTCCTGCAGTAAAACACGGTGATGAGAATCATTTGAGTAAGGGTGATTACCAAAGCAAATTATCAGATATAAGTGAACATTATAAACTACATTGTCTTGGGACAATCTGTGCCAAGGAGAGGGGAGACAACATAACCCAGCCTAATCCTAAAGGATTTCCATTAAGTTTATAGAATATCAGGAAAACGAGGGTACAAACAAAATGCCGGTTGGTGATTAGATATAGAGGAGTTGCATACAAGTAGTGAGGAATGAGTTATTCTCATGTATGTTACTACTGCAAAGGCATGCAAGATTGATGTAAGCATCAGGGATGAGCCGAACACCCCCCTGTTTGGTTCGCACCAGAACCTGCGAACAGACAGAATGTTCGTGTGAACTTTAGAACCCTATTAAATACAATGGACTAGAACGTTCGAAATGTAAAGTGCTAAATATAAAGGCTAATATGCAATTTATTGTCCTAAAAAGTGTTTGGGGACCCCGATCCTGCCCCAGGGGACATGTATCAATGCAAAAAAAGGTTTAAAAAATTTACGTTTTTACGGGAGCGGTGATTTTAATAATGCTTAAAATGAAAAAATAAAAGTGAAATATTCCTTTAAATTTCGTACCTGGGGGGTGTGTATGATATGCATGTGAAGTCACGCATGTTTCCCGTGCTTAGAACTGTCCCTGCACAAAGTGTCATTTTTGAAGGAAAAAAAGTCATTTAAAACTCACTCGCGGCTATTAATGAATTGTCGGCTTTTATCAATACATAGAAAAGTCATTGATAAAAAATTTTTTTAAAAAAAGCGTGGGGGTTCCCCCAAATTCAATTACCAGGCCCTTTAGGTCTGGAATGGATATTAAGGGGAACCCTGCCACAAATTAAAAAAAAAATGGCGTGGGGTTCCCCCTAAATATCCATACCAGGCCCTTGAGATCTGGCATGGATTTTAATGGGAACTCTACCCAAATTTTTTTTTAAAATGGCGTGGAGTCCCCCCAAAAATCCATACCAGACCCTTATCCGAGCATGCAACCTGGCCGGCCGCAGGGGACGAGGGGGGGACGAGAGAGCGGCCCCCCCTCCCTCCTGAACCGTACCAGGCCACATGCCCTCAACATGGGGAGGATGTCCCCATGTTGATGGGGACAAGGGCCTCATCCCCACAACCCTTGCCCGGTGGTTGTGGGGGTCTGCGGGCAGGGGGCTTATCGGAATCTGGAAGACCCCTTTAACAAAGGGGACCCCCAGATCCCGCCCCCCCCCCATGTGAATTGGTAAGGGGTACATTGTACCCCTACCATTTCACAAAGAAAGTGTCAAAAAATGTAAATAAAAACACACACACCTTGAAAAAGTCCTTTATTAAAAAAAAAAATAATAATAAAAAAAAAAACATTCCAGCGATGAAATCCAGTGTCCCTCGGCGATCCCGATGTCCAGCGCTGTCCGTCATTGGTTGTGCCTGTGCGGATCTGATGGGGAACTTCCTCCGCTGTGTTTTAAATGTATAGACCCGCCCCTTCCAAAGTTCCCCATCAGGTCCGCTCAGCAGACCAGATGCGGAACATGAGAAGGGGCGGGTCTATACATGTATTACACAGCGAATGAAGTTCCCCATCAGGTCCGCCCCCTCGGTATGTCCGACCCCGCCTACGTCTTTGGCCTGAGCGGGGAACTTCATTCACTGTGTAATTTAAATTTACACAGTGAAGGAAGTTTCCCGCTCAGGCCAATGAGGTAGGCGGGGTCCGACATACCGAGGGGGTGGACCTGATGGGGAACTTCGTTCGCTGTGTAATACATGAATAGACCCGCCCCTTCTCTCGTTCCCCATCAGGTCCGCTCAGCGGACCAGATGCTGAACATGAGAAGGGGCGGGTCTATTCATGTATTACAAAGTGAGAGAAGTTCCCCATCAGGTCCACCCCCTCGGTATGTCGGACCCCGCCTACGTCATTGGCCTGAGCGGGAAACTTTCTTCACTGTGTAAATTAAAATTACGCAGTGAAGGAAGTTCCCCACTCAGGCCAATGACGTAGGCGGGGTCGGACATACCGAGGGGGTGGACCTGATGGGGAACTTCTCTCACTTTGTAATACAAAGTTCCCCACTCAGGCCAATGACGTAGGCGGGGTCGGACATACCGAGGGGGCGGACCTGATGGGGAACTTCGTTCGCTGTGTAATACATGAATAGACCCGCTGAGCGGACCTGATGGGGAACTTTAGAAGGGGCGGGTCTATACATTTAAAACACAGCGGAGGAAGTTCCCCATCAGGTCCGCACAGGCACAACCAATAAGGGACAGCGCTGGACATCAGGATCGACGCGGGACACTGGATTTCATCGCTGGAATGTTTTTATTATTTTTTTATTTTTTAATAAAGGACTTTTCCAAGGTGTGTGTGTTTTTATTTACATTTTTTGACACTTTCTTCGTGAAATGGTAGGGGTACAATGTACCCCTTACCAATTCACATAGGGGGGGCGGGATCTGGGGGTCCCCTTTGTTAAAGGGGTCTTCCAGATTCCGAAAAGCCCCCCGCCCACAGACCCCCACAACCACCGGGCAAGGGTTGTGGGGATGAGGCCCTTGTCCCCATCAACATGGGGACATCCTCCCCATGTTGAGGGCATGTGGCCTGGTACGGTTCAGGAGGGGGGGGGCGCTCTCTCATCCCCCCTCTTCCCCTGCGGCCGGCCAGGTTGCGTGCTCGGATAAGGGTCTGGTAAGGATTTTTGGGGGGACTCCACGCCATTTTTTTAAATTTGGGGTGGAGTTCCCCTTAAAATCCACGCCAGATCTCAAGGGCCTGGTATGGATATTTAGGGGGAACCCCACGCCATTTTTTTAAAATTTGCATCGGGGTTCCCCTTAATATCCATTCCAGACCTAAAGGGCCTGGTAATTGAATTTGGGGGAACCCCCATGCTTTTTTTTTTTTTTTTATCAATGACTTTTCTATGTATTGATAAAAGCCGACAATTCATTAATAGCCGCGAGTGAGTTTTAAATGACTTTTTTTCCTTCAAAATTGACACTTTGTGCAGGGACAGTTCTAAGCACGGGAAACATGCGCCACTTTACATGCATATCATACACACCCCCTAGGTACGAAATTTAAAGGAATATTTCACTTTTATTTTTTCATTTTAAGCATTATTAAAATCACTGCTCCCGAAAAAACGGCCGTTTTTAAAACTTCTTTTTGCATTGATACATGTCCCCTGGGGCAGGACCCGGGTCCCCAAACACTTTTTAGGACAATAACTTGCATATTAGCCATTATAATTAGCACTTTAGATTTCTCCCATAGACTTTTCGAATTTACCGCGAACACCCCAATTTGTTCGCTGTTCGGCGAACGGGCGAACAGGCAATGTTCGAGTCGAACATGAGTTCGACTCGAACTCGAAGCTCATCCCTAGTAAGCATGTGAAATCGACTTAAAGCGGAGGTTCACCCAAATTACAAGTCTATTTTGTCCGCTTCCTTGCACAACTAGCATAGACAAATGACCCATGATTTTTTAATCTGACATATAAATACCTTATTATTTAGGACATACTGGTTTCCCCTCCCGCGGGAGTAGGCGTCTCCCCAGCACCGCAGTGCGTTATGGGTGTTCGCCGCAGTGTGTACTGGGAGCACATTCTTGCTTCTCAAGATACATCACGAACGCCTCCATCATAATCTCGCAAGATTTTCAACAAAGAAGCGATGCCTGACACCGGTCACGTGATGGGGGCGTAGCTGAAATTGCCATTTTGGAGAAGGACATTCACCGTTTCCAGGAAGTAATTGATTGTGGGCTTCACCATGCCCACAAGCAAAATGGGAAATGCCTAGATCGGATTATATATGTAGCGGGCATGCACTTTCCCAGTGTATTTAAAACTGGCAGAGACACCAGTAATGTGCAGTTCCCTGCAGCCCAGCGGGTGGCGCTGTCGCCTTGGGCTGGGGTTGAACCATTGCTGTGTGCCGTACCCCGTTTTGTCCTCTCTCAGCGGTTGTATGGTGGGGCGGGGAACCCGCCGTGCTTGCTGGGAGAGGGTATAAAGGGGCCGGCCATCTTTGTCACAGGGTCGAGTCCCAGGCACCTTCAGCCTGAGGGCGGTGGTTCGTGTTGGGAGTCTAGGCGGCCTAGGCCTAGAGGACGTTCGGAGGTCGTGTTCCATCCCAGGCACCTTTAGCCTGGGGTGAGGTACTCGGATGGAGGTCTGGGGCCCGGTGTCCTTCACTGGGTTCTGCGAGGGATGGATTTCCTAGGGGGACCCCGGGAGTGGGCTCCCCGAATCCAGTGGTGTAAGGGACCGGAGGGGGTACTCGCCTGAAGACCTGGTGCAGCATATTGCCAGTGACGGGGGAGCCTCCGGAGACCGCCCGGAGGGATATCTCCCTTGCCAAGAGACCGCAATACACTTCAAGAAGGAGAGAAGAAGAGTTCATTGTGTCTGGGCCTACTCGTATCCACACCCCCCTGTCTGTTCTACTCGTTGAGGGAGTCCAACTGACTGTGTTTTACTCTGATATTGGAAGAATAAAGGAGTGTTGGACTTTAATGGTGTGGGGCTCATTTTCTGGCAGACACTGTGCAAAAGGAGGAGGGGGCTCTGATGCAGAACACCGACCCGAAGGTAAAGGGGATCTTCTCACACCATACACACATCTGTGGTGGGAACTTGGCGTGGTGACCCCGCACTCTCTCAACCAATGTACCCCTAGGCAAAAGCCAGAGACAGATGATGTGATATCAGGGAGAGAGAGTGGAGGCCGCTACATATAAATTTATCTTTTCTAAGTGTAGCACACAGATCCCTGTCCTGCTTATCTCCACTTGCAGGATAGGACACACCATGCCACATGCCCAGTATCCTCCATTGTGCAGAGGGTGAGCGGTGTTAATAGTTTTGGGTCCTGCAGCGAGTTACCTCCTTCCGTCGGTTCTCGTCCCCAGAGTGTAGGGAAAAGTCTATTTTCTCTAATAAGAAGGCCAATGTCCAGACAGTGTTAAACTCCAACAGACGAGTTTATTTTCTCTTTGCTAGTAACTTAGTAGAAAATTTGAAGATAGAGATAGAGTTGGATAGGAAGGCAAGTTCAGGCACGCGGCACCTATTTACCCTCGTCGCCACTCAAGCCTGAGTGGGTTTTGCTCACCCGGATAGTTCCCTCTGACGGTCCTAGCAGCCGGAGTGGAGCACAAACAATTACTTTAGCTTTATTTCTCCTAGGGACGTGTTAGGAAGATCCTCTGCCAAAGAACCTTTTAGCTCCTAAGTCCCAAACTTTTCAGCACTTGTAACTAGAGACCATAGGTGCCAATGGGGCAAGTTACAAGAGCTTATGGTGTATCACAGAATCCTTCCCTCTGACAGGTAACCAGGCCTCTCCCGAGATGGCGACATCCCTCATCGATCCCCTTAGAAAGGTCCTCCCCTGGTTGCCTCTGCTTCAGAGCGGGTCACCCTCCCACAGGCACCCTGGGATTCCGTTGCTTGGTTGTAGGCCTCAGTTAAAGGTACTGGGCCTACCTGGAATGATGAGGCCTCGGGCTAAAGGTGCCCGGGACCCAGCACATTCACACGCACCCCTGGTCATGAGGGCCACCGAAGGTGGGGTAAGTGCCGAGGACGAAGACCCCGCACCAATGGCGTCTGCCCCTTAAGTACCTCCTCCCAGCATGCACAGCAGGTAGACCACGCCCACTGCACGGCTGCCGAGAGAGGACACCCAATCACGCTGCAATGTTTCCTGTGGTTCAACCTGGGACCTGGGCAACATCGCCACCTGCAGGTCAAAGGGAACTGTACAACCAGACAACATCGCAGCAGAGCAGAGTCCAATCCTAAAGAAACAAACAGCCTGAGCCAAACTAATGCTCAGGCTACCCCCTAAATTTCAATATATAGCAGGCTCCAAATATGGGGACCCCGCTACATAAGAAAACGGACGGGGGCTGTTTTAAATCGCCTATCAAGTGAGTACTCAATTGAGATGTATAACATCACTGATTTAACACAAAAAAACAAAAATCGTTTGGTCGCGGAACCTCCACTTTAAACACAAATAACATATAACATAACACAACTAAACGTGGGTGGGATCACAGTCATTGTAGGTATCATGGAGATTAAAGATGCAGATGGACTTAAAAGCAACCAATTTATGGGCGTTAATGTTGGTCATACCAGGCATTTCATATCTCCCAGGTTGAACTAACTACAGTGAAACCTCGGATTAAGAGTAACTTGGTTTGAGAGCAATTTGATTTGCGAGTAACTTTAAAAAAAAAATTCTGACTCGGTTTGCGAGTGTTGTCTCGCAAGACGAGCAGAATTCCACCTAATAGGGCCTGCAGTACTGCATTTGGCCTGACGTGCGAGTTCGTCTGAGCCGTGCAGAGCCGAACAGCGGCGATCGCATCTGATCGCCGCCGTTCGGCAATGCTCGGAAAGACACGGAAATACTCAGTTTCCGACCCTTTCCGATGTTTGCCAAGGTCAGCCGACATGTCCTTGGTCCTTTCCGGCCGTTTCCGAGGCTCTCCGGCGCCCCCCCACCTCTGCGGTATTGCATCCGATTGAAGTCAATGCAGAACAAATTATTTTCGTTTCCATTTCAATGGGACTTCAATGGGAAAACTCGCTTTGATCTGCGAGTACTTTGGATTACGAGCATACTCCTGGAACGGATTATGCTCGTAATCCGAGGTTCTACTATATCTGATATTTAATGCCCACTGATAGAGCAACTAAAACTTTGTGTGTGGCATGAGTATGCGTTAGTTAAATAATTTAATTTATAGTTGGTGTATGGAAATATTTCCAGTGCCTTGTTATTTTATCTTTTAACGGGCTGTTGATTTTTATCTTATTTGTGGCTGAACTACTACTTTGCTTGCTTTAGTAAAACTCATATTTTGTCTTACAGTGTGGCGTACACAATCCAGCTACCCCATTTCACCACCTAAACTGTGGGGATGTCCCTTGCAGCCTCTCATCCCACGGATACGAGCCGAGTTCCTTCAGTGTAAGACAATAATTCATTATACCTGAAGTGTAAGAATTACCCTTGCTTAACCATGTTTGTTAATTTAACTGACAGCTATCCTTTGTCATGTTTAGATCTCCGAGAAGTCACCTTAGACCCTGAAACTGCCCACCACAACTTATGTCTTACGCAAGGAAATCACAGAGTTCTGTGCAAACTGCAGCCCCAGGCTTATTTAGACCATCCCGGACGCTTTGACCATTACACCCAAGTTCTTGGCAGGGAGCCAATGGGCCATGGGAGACATTATTGGGAGGTCCATCTGTCTGGAAATCGAGTAAGCTTAGGCGTCACCTATCATAATATCTCTCGAAAAGGTCACCAGAGCTACTGCTTGGCTGGTAGAAATTCAAAGTCTTGGTGTCTAGAATGGAGCAGCAGTCGCTGTTATGCATGGCATGATGGTCAGAGAATTTTAGTAGCCACAGGACTACAGGAGAAACTTGGCATCTTTTTGGACTGGGATGAGGGCAGTCTGTCCTTCCATGAGGTATCAGATGATATGCCACTTCTTCACCAGTTCAATACTTCCTTCATCCAACTAGTATATCCCATATTTTATGTCAGCTGGAACTCAATTATGTCTATTGGGGAAGCGATGCCAACTCACCAAAGTGACCACAACAAACGGTTCTATAGGCAGATGTCCGCAGAATTCTGAGCTATCTGCAATATTAATTGATTACTGTACATCAAAGTACATGTTAAAGTGTAACATTCAATTTTTTTTGTAAATATAATATTCTTAAGCAGAGCAGCAAATTAATACACTAAAACCTTGGTTTGGGAGTAACTTGGTTTGAGAGCGTTTTGCAAGACAAGCAGCATTTTTAAATAAAATTTGACTTGATATACAAGCAATGTCTTGATATACAAGTAGCGTCATGTCACAACTGATTATAAAAGACAAGAGAGGTGCCTCTAAGTGTAGCAATACAGTTACATTAATTGAAGGTACAACATTTAGAAACTCACATGGTTGATGATTAAAACGGGCACATCTAAGTATGAGGGCATCCGAGGTAAACATGTCCACATAGACCATCCTCCTCACGAGTGCAGCTTTACCTGGGATGCCTGCATACTTAACTTTTAATCATCAACCATGTGAGTTGCTAAATGTTGTACCTTCAATTAAATGTAACCATATTGCTACACTTATGCCTTATACACACGATCGGATTTCCGATGGAATAAAATCCGATGGAATTTTCTGTCGGAAATTCAGATGAAGCTGACTTCCATCAGTCTTGCCTACACACTGTCAGACTAAATTCCGACCGTCCAAAACGCGGTGATGTAAAACACTATGACGAGCCGAGAAAAATTAAGTTCAATGCTTCCAAGCATGCGTCGACTTGATTCTGAGCATGCGTGGATTTTTCTCCGATGGAATTCCACACAGACGATCGGAATTTCCCATCGGATTTTTTTCCATCGGAAAAATTTAAAACACTTTCTATTTTTTTACTCCGATTGAAAAAAGTTTGATGGGGCGCACACACGATCGGAATTTTCGATGAAACAAGTCCATTGGATTTTATTCCATCGGAAATCCGATCGTGTGTACAAGGCATTAGAGGCGCCTCTTTTCTCTTTTAGGGTCAGTTCACACCAGACGCAGTTCTGTTCCGTGTACTTTTTTTCTGCACAAAATGCATGCACAGTATTTTCCATGTATTCCAATGGCTCTAGTTGGCTCTAGTTTACACCATGCAGCCAGTTTCCGGTCAGTTTCTGCACTGGAAACTGACCGGAAACTGACTGCATGGTGTGAACTAGAGCCAACTAGAGCCATTGGAATACCTGGAAAACACTGTACATGCATTTTTAGTGCAGAAAAAATGTGCGCGAAACTGAACAGAACTGCGTCTGGTGTGAACTGGCCCTTATATTCTGTAGCTCCTGCTGGATTTTGCTTCTAATCCCCTTGTGGAGGCTGCCATTTGTGGATGGACATTTTATGGTTACACAACCTATCACACTGTTATAATCTTTTTTTCTTTTTCGTACATCACGGGACACAGAGCGACTTAGTCATTACTAATGGGTTATATAGATACCTTCAGGTGCTGGCACTGGCAACTTCCAAAACCGGAAGTACCCTCCCCTATATAAGCCCCTCCCATCCGGGAGCACCTCAGTTTTTTGCCAGTGTCTAAGGTGTTGGCCAAAGAGTAACATGTGTTTTCACTGGGCTTGCGTACAGGTTCTTTTATGGGCCTTAGTAAGCTGTTCCGGATCCGACCAAAAAAGCTTCATAGCTAAACGGTCGGTACCCGGGCCTTGCAACAGAAGAGCAAGGTTTTGCCTGTAATGCCTCTCTTAGGAGGGCTGGACCCTGGGATCCAGAGCTCTGGTCATACCCACGACCAAGATGTTGTCTGTGCAGGGTGCTATACAGGTCCAGGGGAGTGGAATCCTTGGGAACCCGGTCTCTGAAGGTTTAAATACAATGCCTGCCGTGAGAGGTGAAGTTTGGGCTTCTGTGGACCAAACAAAGTCCTGCGGCGGGGAACAGGTAAGTGGGGGCCCCCAGGAACTTGGTTCTATTGGGGGACCCCCAAGCCTAATTTGTCTTTCTGTCTGTTACCTAACGATATTCCCGCTAATATCTGTACATGCCTGTAACTACTGGAAAATGTAAAATTTTAATAGTAGTCAAGAAAAAAAAAAAAAAAGAGGAGACCGCGGTACCTGTGTTAAACCACTAGAGGCCGCTGTGGTCCATTTTTCTTGTCATGTGGATCTTTGGCTTTTTCAAGTCAAAAGATCCAGGCAGTTGGTAAGTTTCTCTGTGGGAATCCACTTCCTCTGCCCTGTTGCTGCGCTCATCCACCGCACAGGCCCTCCGGCAAAAAGGGCCCTGGCTCCTAGTCCCTGCTTGTTTTCAAAAAAGAGCGCCGAAGGCGCACGGGCGCGTGCGCGGGCGCGTGCACGTGCCTCCTATGAAAGGAAAGGGGCGGGGCGGGTGGATGACGCTCGATGCGCGCCGCGGCGCTTCTGCGCATGTGCAGGCGTCCCAGCATGGATAAAAGACACAGTACAAGTGTCAGCTGGATGCAAGCAGAGCTAGCAACAAAACGGTGGCACACAGAGGCGGTTGATGCAGGCATCCCCATAGAAAGACACTTTAGTGGACACCAGCTGGTATGTAGCAGCAACTGTGTTAGACTATTACCAGTAAAATTGGTGTATGACGACGGGAATACCTCAGCTTTGTGCTTAAAGGATATGTCGTCCAGACGCTCTGGAAATAAGTCTTCCAAGAAGCCAAAGGGGTCTCCATCGGGCTCTGAGGATTTTGGGCATGCTTGTACTGCACCAATCTCCCCTGAAATTTCAGAGGTTAGTAGCCGTAGGAACCCCGCAGGAGTACCTGGTGCTGCGGCTGTCCCCAGTCCACCTGCTCCTGTATATATATAACAGAGGAGGTTTTTTCCTCAGCTCTGGGAGGATTGGAAGAGAGATTAACAGCATTGATCGCTGCTTCCCTGTCACAGGGAAAGCGCGTCCGATCTCCGTCTCCTCCTTCAGAGTGCCTGTTAGTGGAGGAACAGCCCCACACAGAGATCGACCTGCCTGAAGGGGATCAGGATGAGGTTGATTCGGTTATAGAGGAATCAACAGTGGAAGAACCTTTCTCAGCATCTCAGGCTGAAAGATTATGGGTTCAGTCTCTGACTAACATGGTCCGATCAGCATTTAAAATGCCTCTTGCGGAGCCATCAACCACTACTGTCTCCTCGCTGGGGTCGCTGAAAGCTCCCCAGACTGTCTGTTCCTTCCCAATCCACCCTTTATTGGAAGGGCTTATTTACCAGGATTGGGAGCATCCTGATAAAATATTTACTCCCCCCAAGAGATTTCCGGTGATCTATCCCATGGAGGATAAGTTCATACAAAAATGGAAGGTGCCCACAGTGGACGCAGCCATCTCTTTTGTGAATAAATCACTGACATGTCCAGTAGATAATGTTCCAATGTTCAAAGACCCAATAGATAAAAAATTGGAGTCTTTACTAAAATCTGCTTTCTCTACAGCAAGCATGGTGACACAACCTGCAGTAGCAGCGATTGGGGTCTGCCAAGCAGTGAAGGATCAGTTGAAACAAGTCTTAAGGGACTTACCAGATCAGCAGGCTCTTGCCCTAGCTGACCTACCTAGAGCCTTGTGTTTTGCGGTGGACGCCATAAAGGATACAATCCAACAGGCCTCCCGCTTTACGCTGTCTGTAGTACATATGCGTAGGCTTCTATGGCTCAAAAACTGGTCTGCTGAAGCTCCCTGTAAGAAATTGCTGATTAGCTTCCCATTTCATGGAGAACGCTTATTTGGAGAAGATCTGGACAAGTATATCCAGAAAATTTCTGCCGGTAAAAGTACACTCTTGCCGGTTAAGAACAAGGGTAGAAGTCCTTCTTTTAAGAGGCCTACTTCTCCAGTCCCTGGCACATCGGCTGTGAAACAGTTCCGACGGCCTCCGCGGTCAAATCCAGGGGGCAGAATTCAGGGACAATCACAGGGTAACAAGAAACCCTGGGTCAAGAGAGGTACGAAACCTCCCCCCAAGTCATGAAGGGTTGCCCCCACTCAATCGGGTGGGGGGAAGACTTCAGTTGTTCACAGAGACCTGGCGGGACACCATCAGAGACAGATGGGTGATCTCCGCAGTAAGTCTGGGATACAAGCTGGAGTTAAAAGACACTCCTCCTGCCCATTTTATGAGGTCAAACGTGCCAAGCGATCCCCAGAAGAGAGGATCCCTCCTTCTGGCACTAGAACAACTATTGCTCCAAGGTGTAATCATGAAGGTTCCCTTGGAAGAAAGCGGGTTCGGGTTTTACTCGAACCTTTTCACAGTCCCCAAACCAAATGGGGACGTGAGGCCCATATTAAATCTAAAAGGGCTAAACAAATTCCTACATATCAGGACTTTTCGGATGGAGTCGATCCGATCGGTGGCCACCGCCCTACAAGGGCAGGAATGGTTAGCCTCGATCGACATAAAGGATGCTTATCTGCATATTCCCATCTTTCCGGCCCACCAGAAATTTCTACGCTTTGTAGTAGAAGGGCGCCATTTTCAGTTCAGAGCCTTACCTTTCGGTCTGGCCACAGCACCACGAGTGTTCACAAAAATTCTGGCACCACTATTGGCCAATCTAAGAACACGGGGTGTAACGATAATGGCATATTTAGACGACCTGCTACTAATAGACCACTCAGTGGAAAAACTGGAAGTAGCTATTCACGAGACAATCAAGTATCTGGAATATCACGGTTGGATTATCAACCGAGACAAGTCAGCTCTAAGACCAGTCAAAAGTCTGGAATACTTGGGGCTAAGGCTGGATTCAAATCAGAGAAAGATTTTCTTACCTCCAGAGAAGGTGTCGTCTTTGAAAGATTTGACCCACTTAGTGGGTGCAAAAAGAAAACCATCCCTACGCCTGTGCATGAGGCTGCTGGGAAAAATGGTGGCTTCATTCGAAGCAGTACCCTACGGTCAATTCCATTCAAGGAACTTGCAGAGGGCCATACTGTCAGCCTGGAACAAAAAAGTTCCGGCTTTAGACTTACCAATGTCCCTGTCCCCTTCCGTTCGCAAGAGCCTCCATTGGTGGTTGGTGCCCCAGAATCTGGAAAAAGGGAAACCCTTCAGTCCAGTTTCTTGGAAGGTGGTCACTACAGATGCCAGCCTCATAGGCTGGGGGGCAGTACTGGAGCAATGGTCTCTCCAGGGCAAGTGGTCAGAAGCAGAGAAGGCCCTGCCCATCAATCTCTTAGAGATACGAGCAGCCCGGTATGCCCTAGTAGCATGGACATCCAAACTCCAAGGGTCCCCTGTCAGAATTCAATCAGACAATGCCACAGCAGTGGCATATATCAATCACCAGGGTGGCACCAGGAGTCGTGCAGCCCAGAGGGAAGCGAATTGCATCCTGGAATGGGCAGAAAGATATGTCCCAGCCATATCCGCGGTTTTCATCCCAGGAGTGGAAAATTGGAGAGCGGACTTTCTAAGTCGCCAGCAATTATGCCCGGGGGAATGGTCTCTTCACCCCGAGGTTTTCCAGGCAATATGCCAGTGGTGGGGAACACCGGATGTAGATTTGCTAGCATCCAGATTCAACGCAAAGGTGGACAGATTTGTGTCTCGCACAAGGGATCCCCTAGCTTGCGGCTCGGATGCCCTAGTGTTCCCTTGGGATCAGTTCAAACTGATATATGCATTCCCACCGCCACAATTGTTACCGCGATTAATCCGCAGAATCAGGGTAGAAAAGAAACCAGTGATTCTGGTGGCTCCAGCGTGGCCCCGAAGAGCATGGTACGCGGAGATCGTAAAAATGTCAGTGGGGAGTCCTTGGACCCTCCCACATCGTCCGGACCTGCTTTCGCAGGGACCGATATACCACCCTTCCTTACAAGCCTTAGGTTTGACGGCCTGGCTATTGAAGCCCACATTCTAAAAAAGAGAGGTCTCTCTAATCCTGTGGTATCTACCATGATCAATGCCAGGAAGCCGGTATCCAGGCAGATCTATTATAGGATCTGGAAGGCGTACATCGGGTGGTGTGAGGCCAAGAATTGGCATCCACGTAAGTACATAATAGGTAGGATCCTGGACTTCCTACAGTGGGCTGTGGATAGGAAGCTTGCCTTGAGTACTATCAAGGGTCAGATTTCGGCCTTGTCAATATTTTTTCAAAGGCCCTTGGCTTCGCATTCACTAGTCAAAGCTTTCATACAAGGAGTGATGCGTATTAGCCCTCCGGTTAGTATTCCCATATGTCCATGGGACTTAAACCTGGTTCTGTCGGTTCTACAGAAACAACCATTTGAACCATTGCAGCACATTTCCTTGGTTCTTCTCACCAGGAAATTGATTTTCTTAGTAGCCATTTGTTCGGCTAAAAGAGTATCGGAATTAGCCGCCTTGTCCTGTAAGGAGCCATATCTGGTTGTCCATAAGGACAGAGTAGTATTACGTCCTCATCCAGCCTTTCTTCCTAAGGTGGTATCGAGGTTTCATTTGAACCAAGATGTGGTTCTTCCTTCTTTTTTTCCCAAACCTACCTCGGTAGAGGAAAAGTTATTGCATTCTTTGGATATAGTAAGAGCAGTTAAAGCTTATCTAAAAGCCACTGCTCAGATTCGTAGAACGGATACTTTGTTTGTTCTGCCGGAAGGCCCCAGAAAGGGTCAGGCAGCATCAAAATCTACTTTAGCCAAGTGGATTCGACAGGTCACAATACAAGCCTATGGCTTGAGAAGGAGACCGCCTCCGTTCAAAGTTAGGGCGCACTCCACAAGAGCAGTTGGAACTTCATGGGCAGTGCATCACCAGGCCTCCCTGGCTCAAGTCTGTAAGGCCGCAACATGGTCTTCAGTACACACGTTTACTAGATTCTACCAGGTAGACGTTAGAAGTCAGGAGGATGTCGCCTTTGGGCGCAGTGTGTTGCAGGCCGCAAAAGATCCTCATGCCTGATGGCGCCCAGCTTAGGTATAGTGTATCCCTCCCCTCATTTGGCATTGCTTTGGGACGTCCCATTAGTAATGACTAAGTCGCTCTGTGTCCCGTGATGTACGAAAAAGAAAAAGGGATTTTTATAACAGCTTACCTGTAAAATCCTTTTCTTGGAGTACATCACGGGACACAGAGCTCCCACCCCTCTTTTAGGGACACTTATTGCTTTGCTACAAAACTGAGGTGCTCCCGGATGGGAGGGGCTTATATAGGGGAGGGTACTTCCGGTTTTGGAAGTTGCCAGTGCCAGCACCTGAAGGTATCTATATAACCCATTAGTAATGACTAAGTCGCTCTGTGTCCCGTGATGTACTCCAAGAAAAGGATTTTACAGGTAAGCTGTTATAAAAATCCCTTTATATGGACTATAAACTGAAGGACTTATGAATAAATGGTTGTGAAATTAATCATTTGAGTTTCCATAATTTTTTATGGGGAAATTCACTTTGATATACAAGTGCTTTGGATTACAAGCATGTTTCCGGAACTAATTATGCTCGCAATCCAAGGTTTTACTTGTACACTGTATTTATTATTTATTACCTATCTCCTCTCCTGTGCATGCTGTTAAAATGACTTTATCCTTTGCCCATGCAGAGCAAAGTAAAAGGCTTGCCTAATTTACCCCTCCCCAAAAGCAAATACTCATCTATTCTTGTCTTATTAGATATAAAAAAAGTAGGCTGTGTTCATCATTCATCCAAGAGTTCTAGTATTATGGACAAATGTGGTGGCAGATTTGCATGAGGGCAACAAGAAACCCCCTCAGGCTCACTGACAAGACAGAAGAAGACTAATGCCACATACACACGACCGTTTTTCATGACGAGAAAAATGCAATTTTTTAAAATGGTCATTAAAAACGATCGTGTGTGGGCTTCAGAGCATTTTTTCACGACGTGAAATACGGCCATGAAAAATTTGGAACATGCTCTAGTTTTTCACATCGTCGTTTTTCTAGTCATGAAAAACGGCCGTGTGTAGGCTTTAACGACGTGAAAAAAACGCGCATGCTCAGAAGCAAGTGATGAGACGGGAGCGCTCGTTCTAGTAAAACTAACGTTCGTAATGGAGATAGCACATTCATCACGCTGTAACGGACTGAAGAGCACGAGGCTGAAAAGCGCGAATCGTCTCTCACCAAACTTTACTAACACAAGGATCAGCAAAAGCAGCCCAAAGGGTGGCGACATCTGAATGGAACTTCCCCTTTATAGTGCCGTCGTACATTTCGTACGTCACGCGCTTTGCTCGAGCATTTTTTTTCATGATCGTGTGTAGGCAAGGCAAGCTTGAGAAGAATCACGTCGAGAAAAACGTTGTTTTTTTCAATGACATTAAAAACGGTCGTGTGTACGTGGCATCAGACTTTGTGACTGCTAGGGCACTAAACTGTCTTGGATTGTCACTCATTTGCCAAAGATCAGAGGGAATGATTTTCATCTCTCATAAGAGCCAAAATAGTATTCTTGTGGAGATGACAGTAATGCCGCGTACACACGGCCGGACTTTTGACCGGTCAAAACTCCGTCGGAATTCCGACGAAAAAATAGAGAACATGCTCTCTATCTAAGTCCGTCGGAAATTCCGACAGGAAAAGTCCAATGGGGCATACGCACGGTCGGAAAATCCGATGACAAGCTCCCATCTGACTTTTTTCATCAGAAATTCCGACCGCATGTACGCGGCATTATTTCTTCTGACAGTACACACTATAAGCTACATACAGATGCAAAATAGCATGTCCTGGCCTCATCAAACCTACTAAAAGGTTATTTGGGCCTTTAGTCATGTTGTGTTTGAACTCGCTATGATCAGGATGACTCACTGGTGTCAGAAATCCAAGTGTAGACCCAGTCATCAGCTTGTCCATATACTCTATGACCACTTCAGAGGCAAGAACTTTACCCACACCTGGCCGAGCACCACCCCCAGAGATAAATAGCCATTTAGATGACGAAGAAGCAGATGCTTTGAAACGTTATTTCCATGTTCTGACGAGATTCCGAGTGTGTTCCATGGTGGTTTCGAGATGACAAGATGGATATCTGGCCTGTTGTTCCTCTCCTCTCATGTTAACATCTACACACCACCATCCACCGTGGACCCGCTAAGTGACCACAGTACTGTTATATGCCTATTGATCTTTATAGTGAGTAGCCATTTGGCTGATTTTAATGAAATATACTATTCGTTGCATCTTCTGCTGCACTTAGTTTTAGGCGCACCTTGTTTTTCTCACAAAGGTGTTTGGGGAGAGTCTGTCCCACATCTGTACCCCCTATAAAGTTAGGTGTCATGAAATGAAGCAATCTAATTAGTCTGAAGCTTGTTCTGAAAGAGGCGGTTCCTGGCTTTCCCCAGTGTGCTCCCGCCAACAGGATAAAACAATATTGCTCAAATTCTAACATTCACTTCTGTTTTTCCCCCATTTTTTAAAGCAATCTGTCATTTGCTTTCTTGTTTCTTGTAATTATTATTTCTGTACAAACAGTATGTTCATGCAGTGTTCAGTGTTTTTGGAATATTAAATACAAAATTAATTTGTTTACCTTATTGTGTACTAAGCGAAAAATTCACAACTTCTAGAAAGACTGTTGTGCTACCTGTGTATTACAAGTGCGTGTAAGCCATGTTGTAAGTTTGCTGCTAATCTGTGTGAGACTGGATCGTGACATTGCGCCCTTCTGTTCTGTAATGTGATAGTTTACCAGTGTGCTGGTCAATCTCCAGGGATGCATGATAGGGAAAAGACTTGTAAGCAGTGATAACGTGTTAAGTATTTTGGTGTGGTTCTCTCCACTACTTTGTCCTAAGGCCATAAATACAAAGGGAGGAGTTAGTAAGCTGAGGGATTTAAGAAGGTTCTGGAAGAAGGATGAAGAGAACTAAGGACTTTGTTTTTCTCCACTGGGGGCACCCCATAAAAGGGATACATCCTTATGGTCTTAAACTTAATGCAGGACTTGTGAGGTAGGGTTTCGCATTCCAGAAGAGAGAGAGAGAGAAAGAAGCATTCTAAGCACCGCAGTACCCCCTAATATTTATACTGCAAACAACCAGGAATTGTTAAGCATTCAACTTGCCATTATTTTTTATTTTCAACAGTTTATTGAAATTGTTATCTCTAATTTTGAAAGCCAGCTATGACAATGCTCTATTTGCCTGTTTTTTGTGTCTCCTGAGAAACTAAGTGAACTATGTGGGCCTAGCCCTGTTTCAACAGTACTGTGAATATGATGAAAGAAGGAAGGAGGAGCAGCCAACTCGTGATGGGAGTGGTGGTGGCCGGTTTATGGATGGTCCAGATGGTGAATTGGTGCATGTGGTCAGAGATGCATCCCTCCGACTGACTATACTACTGTAATTTGGTCCTCAACCCTGGCATAGGGCTAGTCCCAGGGACCTGGCCTGTAACCACTAAGTAGCAAGGCCTTGCAAGTGTACTGGAGTGGCTCTTATCCTGACCCTGGGGCTATGTGTACATGGACTTGTTTATATCAGAGCTAGTAGGAGGATTGGAGTTCTGTACTGTTTCTCCTGAAATGTTACATAGTTAGTCTGGTTTAAAAAGACACAAGTCCATCTAGTTCAACCAATAAAATGGAAAAAATGATACAATCCTATATACACAATCTTTTACCCACAGTTGATCCAGAGGAGGGCAAAAAAAAACCCAGCAAAGCACGAACCAATTTGCTCCAGCAGGGGAAAAAAATCCTTCCTGATCTCCCAAGAGGCAATCGGATATTCCCTGGATCAACTTTACCTATGAATGTTAGTACCCAGTTATAATAAATATGTACATTTAGGAAAGAATCCAGGCCTTTTTGAAAGCAATCTACTGAGCTGGACAGAACCAGCTCTTGAGGGAGTCTATTCCACATTTTGACAGCTCTCACTGTGAAAAAACCTTTCAATATTTGGAGATTAAATCCCTTTTCCTCCAGACGTAAAGAGTGCCTGCTTTTTTTCTGTGATTACCTTAAAGCCGAGCTCCGCTGAAAAAAACAATATTAAAAGCCAGCAGCTACAAATACTGCAGCTGCTGACTTTTAATATTAGGACACTTACCTGTCCTGGAGTCCAGCTACATCCGCAGCAGAGGGAGCCTTGCGGCTTCACTGCCCGGTTCCCTACGGCGCATGCGCGAGTCGCTCTGCGCCATTCTGACTGGTCCCCGTGTGTTCTGGGAGCCGAGTGTCTCCCAGAACACAACAGGTATTTTGTGGGAAGTGACGTACTTCCCGCAGATTTCCCGCAGAGAGGACTCCCGGAAGTGGGTGAAAATACCTGTCTTAGACAGGTATCTTCACCCCCCTCCCCCCTGAAAGGTGTCAATTGTGACACCGGAGGGGGGGAGGGTTCCGATGAGCGGAAGTTCCACTTTAGGGTGGAGCTCCGCTTTAAAGTGAATAACTCAACATCAAGTTCACTATATGGACCCCTTATATATTTGTACATGTCGATTTTATCCCCCCCATAAATCTCCTCTTCTCAAGAGAGAATAAATTCAGTTCCTCTAATCTGTCCTCATAGCTGAGTTTCTCCATGCCTCTTATCAGTTTGGTTGCCCTTCTCTGCACTTTCTCCAGTTCCTCAAGATCCTTTTTGTGAACTGGTGCCCAAAACTGAACTGCATATTCCAGATGAGGTCTTACTAATGATTTGTACAGGAGCAAAATAATATCTCTCTCTCTGGAGTCAATGCCTCTCTTAATACAAGAATTTTGCTCGCTTTGGAAACCACATCTTGGTATTGCATGCTATTATTAAGCTTATGATCTACCAGAACACCCAGATCCTTCTCCACCATTGCTTCCCCAGTTGTACTCCCCCTAGTATGCATGATGCATGCATAGTCTATTCCCAAGTGCATAACTTTACAGTTATCAACATTAAACCTCATTTGCCACACAGTTGCCCAATTAGACAGTGCATTAAGCTCAGCTTGTAAATTGGAGACATCCTGTAGGGACATTATTACACTCCATAGCTTGGTGTCATCTGCAATCACTGAAATGGTACTTTTAATTCCAGACCCTATATAATTTATAAATATATTAAAAAGTAAGGGTCCCAACACTGAACCCTTAGGGACACCACTGGCAACCCTAGACCATTCAGAGTAAGAATCATTAACCACTACTTTCAAATGTCTCCAAGTCAGTGCTGGGACATGGTGGTCAGCCAGCGGAAAGAGTAGGAATGATACTCCCTACCATTGTGGGGTCTCGGTAAGATGGCCTCCGGTCATAAGGGGACACTAACCCATATGCCAACAGATTTGTTGGAACTTACACAGGGCTATTGACTTGTTTTCTGCCCCCATGTAACAGTGTGGGCCAAGCATGAGGCACCAGCACTGTCATATTGGAGAGAGTCATATGCTTACCCATTCCTGAAAGTGTTGGGTATTTAGCTTTACTCCTGGAGTAGCACGGGACTGAAGAAAAGGTGAGCGTGTGCTACTAGTGAGGGATGGAATTTAAGGGTAGCTCCACTTTGTGGGAAAAAAGTTTTGCAAATAAAAAATAATAATTCTGTAAAATGCAATATAATATGGCTACCTGGTGGCGTTCTGTACACAGATGGTGTACGGAATGCCCCCAAAATTTTCATTTTCTGCCTTTGTGATTGGCTCGCTGATTTTCCCAGAAGTCTGCAGAAAGATACAAATCAGATTTTGGGAATCCTCTGCAACAAACCTTTCAGTTCAAATATTCTCCCAAATGGTTTAGTCACATCTAAAAGGTATGCATACCCTGCCACTCTCCTCATCAGAACCCTGCAGGTACATTAGCTGACTGATATATTATATAATCACTCCCATTCACATTCACTTTGCAAATGGACACCGACAAACTGACAGCTGTTTCTTCAGAATAACAAAAGGTAGGAATCTCCACGCTTGGTAAAATCCCTGCTATGTACATAGAGAGGGGAATGTTTCTTTCTCAACAAAAGTGAAGTTAGTCTTTAACAAATGACTCTTTCACTTTGCTCTGCATAGCTTTACATAGTACCGCTGTAAAAGTTTCTCTTTAATTTTTAATATATATTTTATTAATCCAAGTCATTCTTGTACAGACACAATAAAAATAAAATATATTTGACTTTTTGTATAAACTGCAGGTTGTAAAAAGTATACATCGTTGCCTTTGACATTTCTTACACTTTAAGGCATGTGTTGAACATGTACAATGTTTTTACTGTCCAGAAATGTTTATAGTCGAATCAGATAGTAGTAGCAATTGTGGTGCTGCATAGGAGGAAGGGAATAGTTAAAGCGGAACTCCAAGAAAGCAGCTAAATACAAGCGTGCCACATAACTCTGCTCTAAGCTGTCTGACCCCTGTCACACTGGGGCCGCCGGTAGTTAAGCGCTAAAGCGACGCTCATTTTAGTGCCGCTTTAGAGCTTTTTAAGCAGCACTTTTCAGCCGCTAGCGGGGCGCTTTCAACCCCCTTTAGCGGCCGAAGAAGGGGTTAAAAACGCCCTTCGGAAGCGCTTTTCAGGTGCTTAAGAAGCACTGCCTATTCATTACAAGGGGCAGGGACTGTATACAGCGCTCCCAAACCGCCCTAAAGATACTGCTTGCAGGACTTTTTTGAATGTCCCACAAGCGCACCGCCCGGGTGTGAAAGCACTCGGGCTTTCACATTCTGGCGGTATGGGAGGCAGTTTTCATGTGCTTCTTCAGGCGCCATTTCTAGTGCTAAAATGCCTGAAAACTACCTCAGTGTGAAAGGGGTCTCCCTCTTTTTCAAATTCAGTTGGGAGGTTCGATATGTACAGCAATTTAACCTATCCATATGCTGGTGCTGGGAGAAGCTTGGGCCTATACACTGTATATATACTATTGACTTTACCTAAGTGTACATTGTTCTGTCTACTAAACGTTTTCTGTCAGTAGAAAACAATGGTGAACATGTGTGCAGTCTCTGACAGGATTTTGTTCCATGTGAGCAGTCTGACTGGATTTTGTTCCATGTGATCGGTCTCTGACTGACTGTTTTCCACGCAAGCAATTTCTGAGAGAGGTTTTGGTTTACACGAGTGGTCTCAAGAGTGGTTTTGGTTTATACAAGCGGAATCTGACAGGGTTTTGGTCCATGCGAGCAGTCTCTAAGGTGGTATTGGTTTATTACGAGCAGTCTCAGATAGGATTTTGTTCCATGTGAGCAGTTTCTCTGAGTGGTTTTTGTTTATACAAGCAATCTCTGACAGAATTCTGTTCCATGTGAGTGGTCTATGACTGGATTTTTTCCATGCGAGCAGTTTCTGAGAGGGGTTTTGGTTTACACAAGTGATCTTTGAGAGTGTTTTTGCCTTATACAAGCGGTCTCTGACAGGATTTTGGTCCATGCGAGTAGTCTCAGAGTGGTTTTAGTAAGTGGTTTCTGATAGGATTGTGTTCCATGTGAGCAGTCTCTGACAGGAATCTTTTTCCATGCGAACAGTCTCTGACAGGATTTTGCTCCATGTAAACAGTCTCTGAGAGAAGTTTTGGTTTATACAAGCGGTCTCTGACAGAATTTTGTTCCATGTGAACAGTCTCAGAGCGGTTTTGGTTTATACGAGCAATTTCTGACAGTCATGTGTAATATGGTATCAGTCTCTGTAATTTTGAGAAACATACTGTATATACCATAGCAGTGAAGTGTGGGTTGGGACAGATTTCCTGCTCCTGAAAAACTGAATGGAAACTGGTCTGGTCCTATGTTTGTATATAGAATAAGCTGCAGCTGTTAATTAATACCACTTTTACCATGCCCAGTCACAGTAATCTCTACTAACAATCTGCCACATCGTTGACCCTCCTTAATTCCTCCAGTGGGCCCCAGACACACCAGTCCAGGTGTTCACCTGCCAGGAGTCTGTCAGTGGATGGCACCTTCAATTTTGTCCATTCAGCAAAGAAGAGATCCAGAAAGCAAAACTTACATGAGGAATCGGCTGGAATACAGGAATAGTTTTCGTTCTAGCTGTGCAGCATGGAAAATGTGTGGAATTGCAAGACTGACTGTACAGAATTACTGATAACTTGGCGGAAAAAAGGTAAAGACATACACATTTCAGCTGTATCTTTAGCAGCTTGCCTGGAGTTCCTCTTTATTCTATGTAGAAGGTTTGCTAATGTACACCGAGTGTAGAAAGGGCCTCTAGGCCAGTAAATGACAGGTTGTTCCGTATTGCCTCCCCGTTCACCAAGGTCATCGTTCACTTTCCCTTGACTGACGAGCTCTCTGCCTGCGAAGTTTGACAAACAGGACGGCTTCCTTTTCAGAACGACGACATTCCAAGAGCTGCAGGATTCGATCCCCTGAAATGAGAGGCACACTGCTAATTATCAAAGTTTGCAAAACAGGAAGGACTAGCAGTCCTGTCATTGTGACGTTGGCCTGTGTCCTGCAGGGTTATCTGATTGCCATTAATGGATATGTTTAGTTTTGTTTGGCTTGTTGTCCGGCACTGATGTCTCCAGTCTGTTCATAACAAAAACGTTTGTTTTGTCCAAGCAAGAGACCATTTAAAGGTTTATTAAAGCCCAATTAAAGTCACAGAAATAGATATGCAGTCACTTTGTGCTAACAACCTCTATTGTTTTAGTCTTATTCTAGATCAAGGGCTCCAAACTTTCTAAACAAAGGCCCAGTTTACTATCTTTCAGATTTAAGGGGGACCAGACTGTGGCCATTGGAAGTTGAAAAGGTCCTGACGTCAGTGGGAATAAACAATGCGCCATCTTTGGGGTTAGTGGGAGGAATAGCGTCTCATCGCTGTTGTAGGTGGGAGGAATTGTGCCCTATCATTGGTGTCATTGTGCCCCATTGTTGGTGTAATTGGAAGGAATTCTGCCTATTCATTGGTGTCAGTGGGGGGAATTAAGTCCCATTGTTGGTATCAGTGGATGAAAATAGTGCCCGAGGGCCAGATAAAAACGAGCAAAGGGCCACATTTGGCCCCCGGGCCACAGCTTGGAGACCACTGCTCTAGATTTCAGTGGTTGTGCAGAGGGTCTAAATATGGCTATGCAGTCTAATAGGTAGACTAGGTGTAACAGACTGGACATAGCCCCTCCCCTTTCCTGTGCTAAGGGGTGTGGCTTTTACTCAGCTCTGCCAATACAGAGCACTGCAGTGTAAGGCAGGAAGCAGAACTTTCCTTTTTAACCTCTTGCTGACCATGTAACACATATGTGCAGCAGCAAGGAGGGTGGGCTCTATTGCCCACACACTGCACATATGTGTCCATGGCAGCTGAGGTTTCTGTGCTGAGAGCACCTTAGATGACAGCTCCCAGTCTCTAGTTATGATCGGGAGCCACCAGGACAGACTCCCAATCATGTGACCGCTGTGAACGCCAATCACAGTGGTTACGTGATCCGAAAACCCATCCCACTCACAGCTTTAAGACCCAGTTAAAGGGCCATGGCAGGTGGATGGGAAAGGTTTAAAAGTATTTATGGAGATCATTAGTCAAAACTATGTACATACCAGTGAGCTTACCGGCAGTGCCAGAATTTTTATGTGGTTGACAGGTCATTACCAGGATAAATGCAGTGGCAGCAGTGAGTGAAAAAGCTGTGGCCCCACATTTCAGAGATTGTACTAGGGGCGACCCCCTCCATTAAGGGTGCACGGGCGCCAATCCCTCTATCCACAACACCCCCTATATAGTTAATAGATATATTCATGCATTGCATGAATCTATTTACGTTTGCCGCAGCCACCCCTATTCATGCGTCCGGACCCTTTCAGGGCACGGGGCACCTGAATTACAGTGGCAGGGGTGTTTTTTTGAAGCACCTGATTAAAGCCATAGGCTCTAATAGGCTTCAACATAGAGTGGACTTATAGCGCAGAGCATGGCGCTGGGAGCCCATCCAGGTGTGTTAGAAAAGCAAATGGATATTCGCTTTTCTAACACTGAATCGCCTCTCTGCCAATCAGGAAGTGCGGGTCTGATACCAGTTTCCTGATTGGCTGAAAGGTCAGGGGATCCTATTGGACGCATAGGAGGAGGGGAAGAGACGCATGGCGTGATCTCAGAAGAGAAGAGGACACAGGAGACGCTGCCAGATGCCTGCCACATGTGCTTGCTGATCCCCGATGCTGTGTGCCCACTGATCCCCGCCGCTGATGGGGTAAGTGCTGGTGGACCGGCAAACAGCAGGGGGGGATTGTCTGTCGGCCGCACCCCCGAACAAAAATAACCAGCCGCCACTGTAATGTACTTTCAACGTGTAGCCAGTCAGGCATCTTGTTACTGCAGCCAACTGGGAAGTTCTGATACTGTCATGTTACAGTGTCAGACTTTCACTGATTGGCTGCAGTTCCAGAATGTCTGATTGGTTACACATTACAATGAATAAGTACATACTCTGAACTGCAAGACCACAGCTATTTTACTCATCGTGGCCTTCACAGCATGTTTTCAAACATTCAATGCAATCACTGATTATCTGACCAAGCTGTTTCGTTAACATAGTGGTCAGCTGGAGATGGATATGTTTACTGATTGATATCTTGGATCTCCCAGAGGGGAATATTGAGCAGATCCTGCAAGATGAGCCTCTCAGGTTTCCACATAGTTCCCAGTTGGTTCTGGCCTGGATCATCCTGAGGATCTGCACCCTATACCTGCATCCAGAGAGGAAAGGTGAGGAGTGCCCTGAACTGCATCTGTGCCACCACTACCCGGGGAGCCAGTTTCCCCACAATTGGTAGGTGCACAGTTATGGTCACTAGGGATATTTAGTAGAAGGAGGGTGGCAGCAGATACTGGAGGAAGAATCTCATGACCATTTTGGTAAAAACAGAGTAGTTCTTGGTGTTATTGGGGTAGGAGTGGATGAATCTTGCCTATAGCCTATTAACATATATAGCCTAGCTTGTGTATTTTTTATATTTACATTTTACTTTACTTTATTGTAGACTCTGGACCTAGCATTTAAAGCCCTCTCAGTTTTAATAATAGTTTGGCCACACCCATCAATGTGACACTCTACATTACAAGTATGGATTAACCCCACCACCAACTCCACCCTCATTCTCAGGAATTGCAATAATCAGAAGGTCCCGGGTATGTACATGCACAGTTAATAACAAATAGAAAAATAATAAGACTGGTCTAAATATGTGATTCAGGAGAAGGCATACTGTATAGGGCAGGGGTGTCCAAACTTTTTTGAAAGAGGGCCAGATTTGATAAAGTGAACATGCGTGAGGGCCGACCATTTTGCCTGACATTCTTTGAACCATTAAAATTTGGTGTAAGTGTGTTCGTCCGAGCACTAATACACTGCCCAACAAGAATTCTCCTACCTTTGTGGCTGCGTGTGGTGAATATATATATCTCCTCTTTGGTCCCCAACAAATCCCAAAGCTCCGCTCAGGGTAAGGATGAGCTCAGGTTGTAAAAAATATATATTTTCTATATCCCCTGAGAAATCTGGCCTTTATCTCTTCTGTGGCCCCTAAGCTCCACTCAGGGCAAGGATGAGCTATTTATTTTTTATATTTTATATTCTCTCTGGCCCCCACTTGTAATTTGCCCTTATTTGCCCTTATCTCTTCTGTGGCCCCCAAGCTCCGATCAGGGCAAGGATGAGCTCCTTTTTTTAAATTCTTATATATATTTAAATATTCGCTTTATATCCGTTACAGTAGTAAACCTATCTTATCCCCTGAGAAATCCTCGATGACCTCTGGCGAGCCTGCTAGGACGCTGACAGCATGCAGCGCCGTAGCCAATCACCGCCGCCAATCACAGGCACTGAGACACAGAGCTCTGCAGCTGTGGACCGGGAAATGACTCGGTGTCTGTTATTGGCGATGCACGCTTCCCAATGGGCTTTGGAACATGCCCCAGCAACACGCCCAGCTTATCAGTGAGAGGCGCTCAGGGATTAGAGTATATATATATATATATATATATATATATATATAATTTTTTAAACCAAGCTCATCCTTACCCTGTGCGGAGCTTGGGGGGCCACAAAAGTGATAAAAACAAATTGCAAGTGGGGGCCGTATAAAACCGGCCCGCGGGCCGCAATTGGCCCGTGGGCCGGACTTTGGACATGCCTGGTATAGGGTATTAAAGAATCATAACCAAAAAATAAACCAGTGATGTCATGAAATGGAGTACAAACCATTGTGTTTTGGATGACTGAGGGGCAGCCGCTTCTGTGGGATGTTGGTCACCGTGTCATCTTTTAATCCTGGCACATCTGCAAGATCTAGAAAAGCTTCACCCTCCAGTTCATTAGAAAGAAGGGTGTCATGGTCAAACACCGTAAGTAGGACACAGGCTCCAGAAACCTCACATTGCTCTGGGGTCACCAGGCTGAAAAAAAAATTATGATGTCTGTTCATATACATGACCACTGTATTGTCTATATCTCATGTTCATATTTTTTTTTTTTTTTAAATTTATGTTTATTGATTTTTCCATTGAACAGAGAAAAATTACAGAGCATATCAACATACACGCTTACACATCATGTTCATATTTAAATAACCACATGATATTTATTTTTCAGGGTTCCTTATGTTTGTTCAATATGTTAGAATCACTCACAAGTCAAATGTCTCATCATAAAGAGGGTTCAGCTCATTCTTCATGATCTGTGTGCAGCGTGGCTCCACCGCTGGAAAAATATGCTTAGGCTCCAGCGTCAGCTGTACAAAGGGGTCGCTGCTCCCTACGCAAACACAAAGGTGACCAATGAGATGAGTGCATTTTATTTTCAAATTTTGCTAGTTAAAGGTAATGTATTATGGCTTTCTACATTATTTCTTTCTAAGTTTATAATCGTCATGACGAAAAAACTTTCAAACATTTTTTTTCTAGTTAGGTAAATACAGAATAGGAAAGACTTGAGAGATTTTCAAGGAAATGGACTGTTTTCATCGGACAAACCGATCGTGTGGGGGCCCCATTGGACTTATTTTCATCTGTGAAAAAAAATAGAACATGTTTTAAATTTTTCTGATGGAAAAAAAAACGATAGCAAATTCCGATTGTCTGTGTGGAACTCCATCGGAGAAAAAACCCACGCATGCTCAGACTGAATTAGGAGACGGGAGCGCTTGTTCTGGTAAAACTAGCGTTCGTAATGGAGATATCACATTCATCACGTTGTAACGGACTGAAAAGCACAGAGACTGAAAAGCGTGAATCGGCTAACACCAAACTTTTACTAACACGCAGTAACATGAAATCAGCAAAAGCAGCCCAAAGGGTGGTGCCATTGGATTTGAACTTCCCATTTATAGTGCCGTCGTACGTGTTGTACGTCACGGCATTTGGGACGGTCAGAATTTTGTCTGATGGTGTGTAGGCAAGACTGATGGAAGTCAGCTTCATCTGAAGATCCGATGGAAAAATCCATCGGATTTGATTCCATCGGAAATCCGATTGTGTGTACAGGGCTTAAACAGATCACTACAATGCTAATGGCATATTAATGACTATAGCTGGCAACACTGATCAGTGTATTATGACAGCGGGGGAGTCATCTTGTTGTCAGAATACAATAAATCAAAAGAAGTGATTCTCCCATCCAATTCAAATGTGTGGATGGGGTAATTGGGTCATTTTTTTTCATTCAACCCATTTGATTATTGTATGGCCTGCCTTACTTTCTATCTTGTTTCTAGTGAACCTTTAACTCCTTGCTCCTCCCATGAACTTCCTAGTTAAGCTATGTCTTTGCACTTCCTGTTTGCCAGATTATTGTGCTCTTTCCAGCCAATATCTTGCTCCCGCTGCTGTCCGTATCTTCACTACCACTCGTTACAGACCTTTGGCTTGTTCCTTGACTATAGTTCTTCTTGGTCCCAACCTGACTATCACTTATTACCGACCTTTGGCTTGTTAATTGACTATGCTTCTGCTTGATCCCTATCTGCTACATCTTTTACCAGAGCCCCACGTGATCACCTCCTGGTGGGGCAATCCTGAGGACTGCAACCTGGTGCTAGCACACTGTGAAACCCATCACCATCATCAGGAGCTCTTAGACCCTGCACCTCGGATGAGTTCACGTCACACACCAGGGGGATCTGCTTTTGAATTTATCCTGCTGGTTTCTGTGTGAACCTTTCCACTGCTATAGCTACTGGCGTCCGAGCCTGACTGACACTGTGAATGGCTGAGCAGCACTAAGCCCAACTCCTCGAACCCTCTATTTTGTTAAAGGAGTGTAACAGAAAGTCCTCATTACACTGCCCGGCACAGCTCTGTATAGAGCTCTGTATACTACTGTACATAGCCCAGATGCACCTGTTAGTGTAGTAAATAGCCTTTGGGCCAGCTTGGCCCAAACAAACTCTTTATCCACTTATGCTTCGGAAGATTTTACCCCCTTATGACCAGGGCATTTTTGCTATTCAACACTGAACTACTTTAACTGGCAAATGTGCAGCCATGCAAAACTGTACACAAATAAAATTGATATAATTTTTATTTCACACAAATAGAGCTTTCTTTTGGTGGTATTTGATCACCACTGGGTTTATTATTATATATAGTAGAAAAGAAACCGAAAATTTGGGGGAAAAAAACCCCTGTATTTTCTACTTTCTGTTTTAAAACATAGCCAATAAAAAAAATGAAAAAAAAAAATTCTTCATAAATTTAGGTCAAAGTGTATTCTGCTACATTTCTTTGGTAAAAAAATCCCAATAAGTGTATATTAATTGGTATGGGCGAAAGTCATAGCGTCTACAAACTATGGTATATATATATATACTGGAATTTATGCAGCTATGACGCTATACTGGTAATGGCGGTGATCAGTGTGAGAGTGTGATGGGCAATCTGAGACTAACTGATTCTGGCTGGGAGGGACACTAACTGACATCAATAGTGACACAAATACAGTGATCAGTGCTAATACTGTACACTGTCACCAGTGGCGGCTGGTGTTTTTTCTGGGGGGGGGGGGGCGGCAAGCAACCCCCTCCCGCCCGCTCGCTGTCTGCCGATCGGTCCAGCACTTACCCCATCTAGGTAAACACAGGGCTCTGTACTGTGATTTGCTAAGCCGATCAGCTGGTCCGGTCATAAATTATTGACCAGGACCTGCTGACCAACTTGTACTGTACCAAATGACAGCACAGATTGGGCAGGGGGTCCTTTACCCAGTAATGCTGGATCATGTGCATGTACAGTACGTGATCCAGCGCAGCACGGCCACCCCAGCCCCAGTGAAAAGGCTGTGGGCAAAAGGCTGTGGGGTGGTCCTTAAGTGGTTAAAGAGACATTAAACGTAGAGATAGGGTTTAAGAAAGAGCAGCTTTAAATGGCCAAAAGGAGCAATGGGTTTAATGGAAAACTATAATAGACTTGTATCAGTTAATTTTATGTTTTTAAACAAATGTTTATACTTCTTTATGATTTATGTAGCGCACCCACCTATCCCCCTCCTGCATTAAACTCAGCTCCTTGCAGTGGGAGACAGGCACACCGCACCACAAGCCCGTACCCTCCTGTGTTAAGAGGTTAGGCGGTGTTGATTTTGGGCCTTGTCTGCAGCCAGAGCCTAAAGTCCTCCTGAGAATGATTCTCACCTCTACAGTGTGTAGATGCAAGTCCTTGATGAAAATCCAACTCAATATTTATTTCCACTTGAACAGAAAATAGTCTCTTGGATAGAAGAAAGGTTGGAGCAAAGACACAGGACAGCTCAAGGTGTGGAGGAGGTCCAGGCACAAACGTAGCTCAAACTCTTCTGACTGTTCAGATTTCTCAAACAGTTTTGGCGCATGGTCTCTGCCACAGACCATGAGGTTGGTCTCTGCCACAGACCATGAGGTTGGTCTCTGCCACAGACCATGAGGTTGGTCTCTGCCACAGACCCTGTGAAAAAGGTCACTGCCACTGACCTGGTAAACTAGGTCACTGCCACTGACCTGATGAATCTTGGTTTCTTCCTAGGACATGGCCCTTTTTACTGAGAAGACGTCCCCCCAGAGAGTCAACAGACCCCTTCCTTCACCGTGACCACAGCATCGGTCCCTCGGAACAGATCCTCTCTTCTCTTAGGGTGCGGGTCCCCTCGCAAGGCGGCACCCTGGGATCCTCGATCCCTAGTGGACCCCAGCCGAAGGTTGCTGGGCTCCGGGCCGTCACTGCAACTCCCGGGCCTCCATGCCCAGGCGGACAGAAACAGCGAGGTAGTACCTCACCCCAGGCTAAAGGTGCCTGAGGTGGAACCGGAACAGGACCTCCAGGCCTAGGGCACCCGGAGATGAACCACACACACACCCAGGCCGAAAGTGCCTGGGTGTGGACCGACCCACACACACCCAGGCCGATGGTGCCTGGGTGTGGACAACCACCCCTCAGAAGATGTCTGCCCCTTTTATACCCTCTCCCGGCATGCACAGCAGGTTCCCCGCCCCACTGTACAGCCGCCGAGAGGGGTCACAAAAGGCACAGCACTGCGCTTGCGGTTCAACCCTGGCCCAGAATGGCAGCGCCACCCACAGGCCACAGGGAACACATCACCAGCATTAGCTCCCGAAAACAAAAATGGTCCATAACTCCTAACAATTTAAGGTGTCTGAGTCTGGTTACCACTCAGACACTTCCCCTAAATGGAACACCCCGCTACATTTATATAAAATATTTGTTTTACAAATAAACATTTACCCCCCCCCCCCCCTTCATAAACAGGCCATTTTTTGCGATACGGCACTGCATTACTTTAACTGACAATTGTGCGGTCATGCAACACTGTCCCCAGATAAGATTTATGTCCTTTTTTCCCACAAATAGAGCCTTCCTTTGGTGGTATTTGATCACCTCTGTGTTTTTTTATTCTTTGTGCTATAAACAAAAAACAAAACGCCTATTTTGAAGAAAAATGTAATATTTTTTACTTTCTGCTATAAAACATCCAATAAAAAAAAAAAAATCTTCATCCCGCCCCCCCATGTGAATGGGCATCGGGTACTCTGTACCCCTACCCATTCACTAAAAAAGTGTAAAAAAGTAAGAACCACAGGGAACAGTTTTTGTCCCTCGATGTAAACGACGCCCACCGGACCCGAAAAATAGAAAAATTAAAAAAGCTCTGCATCCTGGGAGGCCTCCCGCCGCCTGCACTTTGACAGTTCTTACATAGGCAAGGGGCGGGGCCACCCGATTACATCACCAGGTGCCACTGCCCCCTTCTGACGTCACATGACATCAGAAGGGGGAGTGCCACCGGGTGACGTAGCTGGGTGGCCCCGCCCCTTGCCTATATAAGAACTGTCAAAGCGCAGAGCGGGCAAACAGGGGGGAGGCCTCCCAGGAGGCGGAGCGTCTGCCATGTCAAATCGCATGCCAAATGGCATCAATGTGAACCAGGGCCAAGTCTGTTAATTCAAGCAGTCAGTCGGTTGAAAAACCATTTAACACTGACAGGGGTGCCTACAATGGTCAGATTTTGTATAAAACCTTTATCCTAGAAGGAAAAAAGCCTATAAAAGAAAACGAATGCAGCCACCACATATAATGATTGATAAACTGCAATATATTCAATTTTTATAGGGTTTAATACTGATTTAACATTATATAACACAACAGTTTTGTTGCAATTATACATCATATGCCTTAAAATGATGATTCAAATGATGGCCCTTAAATGATGACCAGTATTTTTCTGGCTTGATCAACTTTTCAAGATGTAAATAAATAATGTATTTATATGAATGATACATATGTTTTTTATTTTTTTAGTAGGTAATAGGCCGCAATTATAGGCCCACTAAAACTGAATTGCTTAATAACTATTGGAGAAAACCTCAAAACCAGATTCTAGACGCATTGCTTCGAGATCTGCAAATGTCCGGTCACATTTTACTTATCGTATATACTCGAGTATAAGCCGAGTTTTCCAGCCCTTTTTTTAGGGCTGAAAGTACACCCCTCGGCTTATACTCGAGTCAGTACCTGAAAATCTTCTTAGACTGCGGGCGGCGTCCATTGTTTAAATATCGCGGCTTTCTCCTGGTCCCTTCCGTGATAGGCGTTTTCAGCAAACACTGTTGAGTGTACCGCCTATCACGGAGGTCCTCTCATTCTCGGACTTCGTTTCCCAGCAGACACTGTGTTCAGTGTTCCGCCTATCATGGACGTTCTCTTGTCCGAGGATGAAAAGACGTCCGTGATTGGCGGAACACTAAACACAGTGCCTGCTGGGAAAGGGAGTCCGAGAATGAGAGAACCTCCGTGATAGGCAGAACACTCAACACAGTGTTTGCTGGAAACGCCTATCACGGAAAAAGACCAGTAGAAAGCCGCGATATTTAAACAATGGACGCCGCTCGCAGTCTAAGAAGATTTTCAGGTACACTGACTCGGGCACTGGCAATGGGCACAGTAAGGTGGCACAGTGAGGTGGCAATGGGCACAGTGAGGTGGCAATGGGCACAGTGAGGTGGCACAGTGAAGTGGCAATGGGCACAGTAAGGTGGCACGGTGAGGTGGCAATGGGCACAGTGAGGTGGCAATGGGCACAGTGAGGCGGCAATGGGCACAGTGAGGCGTGCAAATGGGCATTGTTGACCCTCTTTTCCGCTTACAGTAGCTGCTGCATTTTCCCCCCTAGGCTTATACTCGAGTCAATAGGTTTTCCCGGTTTATTGGGGTAATACTAGGTACCTCGGCTTATACTCGGGTCGGCTTATACTCGAGTATATACAGGTATAAAGGCTATCAAATCACTTCTAAATCGTGTTTCTTTACCACTTAGAAATGGCGCTCAAGAGTTGAATAGATATCTAAAGTAACTCTTTGATAAGTAATCTACCCCCAAATAAACAAACATTCTCTTACCATCTGAATCCAGAGGAAGTAGGTTCACTGCATTTAGAATCTCCACTCGTAGTTTTTGCTCCGATTGCCGGTAGTTTGCCTTTACTGTTACGGCACCATACTTCTCTGAGGAGGTTCCATGCTGCAGGTTTAAAAAGTCAATGAGTATTACCATCTAACCAATTCATTGTAATATAAATAACTATAACTCTAGCCACCCTGACTACAAATGCTATATTTAAGTGTAGCGCCCATCCCAATTTATGGGATGCTATATGTGCAAATTTAGGGGTGGTCTGAGCTAATAGTTCGGCTCAGACCTATTGATTGTGTACAAATTTGCTTTTGCCTGGGTGTGATGCTGCCTGGCAGTACAGTTCCCTGTGGCCTGTGGGTGGCACTGTCGCCTCAGGTTGAACCACAGGTAGCATTACAGCACTATTGGGTGTCCTCTCTTGGCAGTTGTACAGTGGGCGTGGTTTACCTGCGGTGCATGCTGGGAGAGGGTACAAAAGGGGCAGACACCATTATTCGGAGAGCAGTTCACGCCTCCCGGCCCTCCAGGCCAGGGGTGGATGTCTGTGTACCAGCCCCAGGCACCTTTAGCCTGAGGCTGCATTGCTGTAAGTAGGCCCAGCACCTTTAGCTGAGGCTTACCCCCGAAGAGGAGTCCCAGGGTACCTGAGTAAGGGGTGACCCACTCTGAAGGAGAGGAAGCCAGGGGAGGATTGGTCCCAAGAGGATTAGTGAAGGAAGTCACTGTCTCGGGAAAGGCCTGGATACCTATCAGAGGGAAAAATTCCTATTTGCCAAAAGCCTGGTAACGTACCCCATTGGCACCTAAGGATTAAATATTACTAGGCCGGGAGGTTTGGGAATGAATAATCCTGTGGCAGAGGATTCCTAATCGCATCCCCATTTCACAAAGGAAATCTTTAATCCGTGCTCCACTCCGGCTGTTAGGACCGCTCTTAAAGGGACTGTCTGGGTGAGCTATACCCACTCAGGCTTGAGTGGCAACAAAAGTGTTCTCTAAGTGTTGCGTGTCTGAATCTTCCCCCACTCTGTCGTTTCTACTCTCTCTCTCTCTTCCAAGTTTTACCTAAAGAAAATAATAAAACCTTACAGCTTATGTTTTATACCTGTGTGGACATTGGCTTTATTACAAGGGGACTTCCGCCTAGACAACGGAGACCAGGAACCCACTCTGGAGAGGTAACTCATCGCAAGGCCCAAAAAAATCTAACACCGCTCGCCTCTCCATACATGGAGTTGGATACCAGGCAAGTAGCGGGTGTGCCTTACTGCGAAAGGATGAAGCAGGAAGGGTCTGTGTGCTACATAAGTAAATCACCTGAGAAATTTGCAGTAAAATGTGGCCCAAAAATTGTGATCAATAGAAGCTTATCAGAAAGGTTTATTGTATAAACTAGAACTGAGAGCATGTTAAACTGGATGTTTGTATTCAGTCATAAATATACATAAACCAGAAGGGAGACACGCTTCTTGACCATTAAAACGGCGCAAGAAAACTGCCTTGAAAAAGTATTCATACACCTTGAAATTTTCCACATTTTGTCATGTAATAACCAAAAACATAAATGTATTGTATTGGGATTTGAAATATGTGAAAAGTGTGGCGTGCATTTGTATTCAGCCCCCCCCCCCCCCCCCCCCCGAGTCAATACTTTGTAGAACCATCTTTCTCTGCGATTACAGCTGCAAGTCTTTTATCTAGAGAGTGACATTTATGCCCATTTTTCCTTGCAAAATAGTTTAAGCTCTGTCAGATTGGATGGAGAGGGTCAGTGAACAGCAATTTTCAAGTCTTGCCACAGATTCTCAATTGGATTTTATTAGGTCTGGACTTTGACTGGGCCATTCTAACACATGAATATGCTTTAATCCAAATCATTCCATTGTAGTTCTGGCTGTATGTTTAGGATCATTGTCCTGCTGGAAGGTGAAGTGACCCCCCCCCCCTCCCCCAAGTCTTTTGCAGACTCTAACAGGTTTTCTTCTAAGATTGCCCTGTATTTGGCTCCATTCATCTTCCCATCAACTCTGACCAGCTTCCCTGTCTCTGCTGAAGAAAAGCATCCCCACAACATGATGCTGCCACCACCATGTTTCACAGTGGGGATGAGGTGTTCAGAATGATGTGCAGTGTTAGTTTTCTGCCACACATAGCGTTTTACTTTTAAGCCAAAAAGTTCAATTTCGGTCTTATCAGATCAGAGCACCTTCTCCCACATGTTTGCCGTGTCCCCCACATGGCTTCTCACAAACTGCAAATGGGACTTTGTATGGCTTTCTTTCAACAATGGTTTTTTTTCTTGCCACTCTTCCATAAAGGCCAGATTTGTGGAGTACATGACTAATAGTTGTCCTGTGGACAGATTCTCCCACCTGAGCTGTGGATCTCTGCAGCTCAATCCAGAGTTACCATGGGCCTCTTGGCTGCATCTCTGATGAATGCTCTACTTGCCCGGCCTGTCAGTTTAGGTGGGCGGCCATGTCTTGGTAGGTTTGCAGTTGTGCCATACTCTTTCCATTTTCGGATGATGGATTGAACTGTGCTCCATGAGATGTTTAAAGTTTGGGATATTTTTTTATAACCTAACTCTGCTTTAAACTTCTCCACAACTTTATCCCTGACCTGTCTGGTGTGTTCCTTGGCCTTCATGATGCTGTTTGTTCACTAAGGTTCTCTAACAAACCTCTGAGGGCTGCACAGAACAGCTGTATTTATACTTAGATTAAATTACACACAGATGGACTCTATTTACTAATTAGGTGACTTCTGAAGGCAATTGGTTCCACTATACTTTAGTCAGGGGTATCAGAGTAAAGGGGGGTGAATACAAATGGACGCTACACTTTTTAGATATTTATTTGTAAAAAGTTTTGAAAATCATTTATCATTTTCCTTCTATTTCACAATTATGTACCACTTTGTGTTGGTCTATCACATAAAATCCCAATAAAATACATTCACGTTTTTGGTTGTAAAATGCCAAAATGTGGAAAATTTCAAGGGGTATGAATACTTTTTCAAGGCAGTTTTCTTGCAATGTTATAATGGTCAAGAAGTGTGTCTCCTTTCTGGTTTATGTATATGTGTGATAAAATATAATTTCAAATGGTATGAATACTTTTTCAAGGCATATTCTCACTGTCAGTTTCCCATTACCTTAATTCCCATAAACTAAAATAAAGTGCTACAGTGCATTAATTGCAACACATGATTCAATTAGCAAAAATGAAATCACCATACTGTGATGCCACTCTCTGTAAATCACATCACCTATAATAAAAAGGGATTTTTATAACAGCTTACCTGTAAAATCCTTTTCTTGGAGTACATCACGGGACACAGAACGACATAGTCATTACTAATGGGTTATATAGATACCTTCAGGTGCTGGCACTGGCAACTTCCAAAACCGGAAGTACCCTCCCCTATATAAGCCCCTCCCATCCGGGAGCACCTCAGTTTTGTAGCAAAGCAATAAGTGTCCCAAAAAGAGGGGTGGGAGCTCTGTGTCCCGTGATGTACTCCAAGAAAAGGATTTTACAGGTAAGCTGTTATAAAAATCCCTTTTTCTTTTTCGTACATCACGGGACACAGAGCGACTTAGTCATTACTAATGGGACGTCCCAAAGCAATGCCAAATGAGGGGAGGGATACACTATACATAAGCTGGGCGCCATCAGGCATGGGGATCTTTTGCGGCCTGCAACACACTGTGCCCAAAGGCGACATCCTCCTGACTTCTAACGTCTACCTGGTAGAATCTAGTAAACGTGTGTACTGAAGACCATGTTGCGGCCTTACAGACTTGAGCCAGGGAGGCCTGGTGATGCACTGCCCATGAAGTTCCAACTGCTCTTGTGGAGTGCGCCCTAACTTTGAACGGAGGCAGTCTCCTTCTCAAGCCATAGGCTTGTATTATGACCTGTCGAATCCACTTGGCTAAAGTAGATTTTGATGCTGCCTGACCCTTTCTGGGGCCTTCCGGCAGAACAAACAAAGTATCCGTTCTACGAATCTGAGCAGTGGCTTTTTAGATAAGCTTTAACTGCTCTTACTACATCCAAAGAATGCAATAACTTTTCCTCTACCGAGGTAGGTTTGGGAAAAAAAAGAAGGAAGAACCACATCTTGGTTCAAATGAAACCTCGATACCACCTTAGAAAGAAAGGCTGGATGAGGACGTAATACTACTCTGTCCTTATGGACAACCAGATATGGCTCCTTACAGGACAAGGCGGCTAATTCCGATACTCTTTTAGCCGAACAAATGGCTACTAAGAAAATCAATTTCCTGGTGAGAAGAACCAAGGAAATGTGCTGCAATGGTTCAAATGGTTGTTTCTGTAGAACCGACAGAACCAGGTTTAAGTCCCATGGACATATGGGAATACTAACCGGAGGGCTAATACGCATCACTCCTTGTATGAAAGCTTTGACTAATGAATGCAAAGCCAAGGGCCTTTGAAAAAATATTGACAAGGCCGAAATCTGACCCTTGATAGTACTCAAGGCAAGCTTCCTATCCATAGCCCACTGTAGGAAGTCCAGAATCCTACCTATTACGTACTTACGTGGATGCCATATTTTGGCCTCACACCATGCGATGTACGCCTTCCAGATCCTATAATAGATCTGCCTGGATACCGGCTTCCTGGCATTGATCATGGTAGATACCACAGGATTAGAGAGCCCTCTCTTTTTTAGAATGTGGGCTTCAATAGCCAGGCCGTCAAACCTAGGGCTGGTAAGGAAGGGTGGTATATCGGTCCTTGCGAAAGCAGGTCCGGATGATGTGGGAGAGACCAAGGACTCCCCACTGACATTTTTACAATCTCCGCGTACCATGCCCTTCGGGGCCACGCTGGAGCCACCAGAATCACCGGTTTCTTTTCTACCCGGATTCTGCGGATTAATCGCGGTAACAATTGTGGCGGTGGGAATGCATATATCAGCTTGAACTGATCCCAAGGGAACACTAGGGCATCCGAGCCGCAAGCTAGGGGATCCCTTGTGCGAGACACAAATCTGTCCACCTTTGCGTTGAATCTGGATGCTAGCAGATCTACATCCGGTGTTCCCCACCGCTGGCATATTGCCTGGAAAACCTCGGGGTGACGAGACCATTCCCCCGGGCATAATTGCTGGCGACTTAGAAAGTCCGCTCTCCAATTTTCCACTCCTGGGATGAAAACCGCGGATATGGCTGGGACATATCTTTCTGCCCATTCCAGGATGCAATTCGCTTCCCTCTGGGCTGCACGACTCCTGGTGCCACCCTGGTGATTGATATATGCCACTGCTGTGGCATTGTCTGATTGAATTCTGACAGGGGACCCTTGGAGTTTGGATGTCCATGCTACTAGGGCATACCGGGCTGCTCGTATCTCTAAGAGATTGATGGACAGGGCCTTCTCTGCTTCTGACCACTTGCTCTGGAGAGACCATTGCTCCAGTACTGCCCCCCAGCCTATGAGGCTGGTATCTGTAGTGACCACCTTCCAAGAAACCTGGACTGAAGGGTTTCCCTTTCTCCAGATTCTGGGGCACCAACCACCAATGGAGGCTCTTGCGAACGGAAGGGGACAGGGACATTGGTAAGTCTAAAGCCTGAACTTTTTTGTTCCAGGCTGACAGTATGGCCCTCTGCAAGTTCCTTGAATGGAATTGACCGTAGGGTACTGCTTCGAATGAAGCCACCATTTTTCCCAGCAGCCTCATGCACAGGCGTATGGATGGTTTTCTTTTTGTACCCACTAAGTGGGTCAAATCTTTCAAAGACGACACCTTCTCTGGAGGTAAGAAAATCTTTCTCTGATTTGAATCCAGTCTTAGCCCCAAGTATTCCAGACTTTTGACTGGTTTTAGGGCTGACTTGTCTCGGTTGATAATCCAACCGTGAGATTCCAGATACTTGATTGTCTTGTGAACGACCACTTCTAGTTTTTTTTTTCACTGAGTGGTCTATCAGCAACAAGTCGTCTAGATATGCCATTATCGTTACACCTTGTGTTCTTAGATTGGCCAATAGTGGGGCCAGAATTTTTGTGAACACTCGTGGTGCTGTGGCCAGACCGAAAGGTAAGGCTCTGAACTGAAATTGGCGCCCTTCTACTGCAAAGCGTAGAAATTTCTGGTGGGCCGGAAAGATGGGAATATGCAGATAAGCATCCCTTATGTCGATCGAGGCTAACCATTCCTGCCCTTGTAGGGCGGTGGCCACCGATCGGATCGACTCCATCCGAAAAGTCCTGATATGTAGGAACTTGTTTAGCCCTTTTAGATTTAATATGGGCCTCACGTCCCCATTTGGTTTGGGGACTGTGAAAAGGTTCGAGTAAAACCCGAACCCGCTTTCTTCTAAGGGAACCTTCATGATTACACCTTGGAGCAATAGTTGTTCTAGTGCCAGAAGGAGGGATCCTCTCTTCTGGGGATCGCTTGGCACGTTTGACCTCATAAAATGGGCAGGAGGAATGTCTTTTAACTCCAGCCTGTATCCCAGACTTACTGCGGAGATCACCCATCTGTCTCTGATGGTGTCCCGCCAGGTCTCTGTGAACAACTGAAGTCTTCCCCCCACCCGATTGAGTGGGGGCAACTTCATGACTTGGGGGGAGGTTTTGTACCTCTCTTGACCCAGGGTTTCTTGTTACCCTGTGATTGTCCCTGATTTCTGCCTCCTGGATTTGACCACGGAGGCCGTCGGAACTGTGGGTGCACGTGGGTCTGCGTGGTACCTGTGTATTGTCTTGTTGAGTACCTGTGTATTGTCTTGTTGAGTACCTGTGTATTGTCTTGTTGAGTACCTGTGTATTGTCTTGTTGAGTACCTGTGTATTGTCTTGTTGAGTACCTGTGTATTGTCTTGTTGAATAGTTGGGTCAGGAAGCTAGTGTTAGGTAATTTGGACAGGGTATAATCTCGAATCCTCATTAAATTAATAGGTACGATGCCCAGCGGGTGTGGCGAGGCGACTCGGTGTACATCTTGCAGCATGTATGCGTTCCTTGATCATCTGATCGAGGGCGATTACTGCTGTGCAAAATGTAAGCACATTGTTTCCCTGGAAGCCCAGGTTCTGAATCTAGGGAAGCAACTGTCAGCACTGGGAAGTCCCTCCACACTAAAGGAGAGCTGAATACGTACCCGGCAGGTGATGGCAGGGGCCAGCACAGAGGTGGGTGGAGTCAAAGAGGTGCAGGCACTAGAAAATAGTAGATGGGTGACAGTCAGGAAGGGTAGAGGGCGAAGTGCCAGGGAGGCCGATCCAGGGCTGGAGCATCCCAATAAGTATGCTCCATTGAGTGACATTGGTGAAACCAGTCCGGGACCAGCACTGCTGGAGCTGAGGGACTCTCCTAGCTGCCAGGGGAAGAACTCCTTCAGTGAGAGTGGGGGGGAAGCGAAGGGAAAGGAAAGACAGATTCTGGTGGTAGGGGACTCAATTCTTAGAAGGACAGAGAGGGCAATCTGTAACAAAGACCTGAAGCGCCGAACTGTATGTTGTCTACCGGGCGCTCGGGTTTGGCACATCACGGATCTGGTGGACAGATTACTGGGAGGGGCTGGGGAAGACCCATCTGTCATGGTGCACGTTGGCACCAATGACAAAGTCAGAGGCAGATGGAGTGTCCTAAAGAACGATTTTAGGGACTTGGGAGCTAAATTGAGGAAAAGGACCTCCAAGGTAGTATTCTCGGGAATACTACCGGTACATCGAGCCACACCAGAAAGGCAGAGGGAGATTAGGGAAGTGAACAAGTGGCTGAAGAGCTGGTGTAGTAAGGAGGGGTTTGGGTTCCTGGAGGACTGGGCCGACTTCTCAGTCGATAACCAGTACTATAGAAGGGACGGACTGCACCTAAATGAGGAGGGTGCAGATCAGCTGGGAATAAGGATGGCCAAAAAGTTAGAGGGGTTTTTAAACTAGGTGACAGGGGGGAGGGTCCAGAGATAGTGAGAGTCAGCGGGGAACATATTCTAAAGGGTAGTATTAGGGGCATTAGTGGTAGGGTAACCAAAGAACATAAACCCAAGGTAAGTATAGTAGCAAGTCCTAGTTGCAATCTGGGAACACCCAAGGGGATAGTATGTGACCGGTCAAATAATATTAATGCATTAAAGTGTCTGTTCACCAACGCCAGAAGTCTGCCAAGCAAAATAGGTGAGTTGGAAGCTCTGATGCATGAGGAGAGCTATGATGTAATCGGTATTGCTGAAACTTGGCTTCATTCCTCACACGACTGGGCTATTAATATTCCTGGCTATGCACTCTTTCGGAAAGACAGGGTAAAAAGGAAGGGTGGAGGGGTCTGTCTCTATGTGAGAAGTGATCTCAAAGCGAGTGTGAAAGAGGACCTGGTGGATGGAGAGTGTGATGAGTCTGAAGCATTATGGGTGGAACTGCATACAGATGTGCGTAGTTCAAAGCTAATCATTGGAGTTTGTTATAGACCACCCAATGTTAATGAGGAGTTAGAGACTCAGCTCCTTGCACAGATGGAAAGGGCTGCAAGGGCTGGGACGGTGATAATAATGGGGGATTTTAACTACCCAGAAATTGACTGGAGTAATGGAACTGCTGGGACAGTTAAAGGGCAAAAATTTATAAACCTATTGCAGGACAATTTTATGGTCCAGTTTATTGAGGCCCCAACTAGGAATGATGCTCTGTTGGACCTGGTAATCTCAAACCATGCAGAGCGTATTACTAATGTTCAGATAAAGGAACACCTGGGTAGCAGTGACCATAACATGATTTCATTTGATGTTAGTTGTAAGCAAAAATCACATACAGGAAAGATAAAAACACTTAATTTCAAGAGAGCAAATTTTCCAAGGATGAGTGCTGCTCTCCAGGACTTAGACTGGGAAGGAATATTGGCATCAAAAATTCAAAATGAACGACAGATTGCAAAAGATAGTAGGACAAACCCCAAAAAATTCTTCAAATATATTAATAGTAAAAAGGACAAGTCTGAGCATGTAGGCCCTTTACAAAATAATCTAGAGTGGGTGACTGGGGACAAAGAGAAGGCTAATTTATTAAATACTTTCTTCAGTTCTGTGTATACAAAGGAGCATGGGGGAGCTCATGTCCAAAATGGGGGTGGTAGTGACACAGCCCCAAATCCACAATGGCTCAAAAGTGATATGGTCCAGAAATATTTAGATGGAATAAAGGTGGATAAAGCACCTGGACCAGATGGCATACACCCACGGATCCTAAAAGAATTGAGCTCTGTAATTTCAAAGCCATTGTATTTAATTTTTAGGGACTCATTAATGACAGGAATAGTACCACTGGATTGGCGCAGGGCCAATGTGGTGCCTATATTTAAAAAGGGAATTAAGTGTTTACCAAGTAACTATAGACCTGTTAGTTTAACTTCTATAGTTGGGAAAATACTGGAGAGATTAATAAAAGACCACATAGATGAGTTCTTGCTGGAAAAAAACTATTTAAGCAACAGACAGCATGGATTCATGAAAGACAGAAGTTGTCAAACAAACCTGATTTCTTTTTATGAAGAGGTAAGTAAGACCTTGGACAGAGGGGTGGCAGTGGACGTGGTATACTTGGATTTTGCAAAAGCGTTCGATACAGTTCCCCACACACGGCTCATGTGTAAGGTAAAGTCTACAGGATTGGAAATATCAGTTTGTAAATGGATAGAAAACTGGCTAAAAGACAGAATTCAGAGAGTAGTGGTTAATGATTCTTACTCTGAATGGTCCAAGGTTATCAGTGGTGTACCCCAAGGTTCAGTGCTGGGACCCTCACTTTTTAATATGTTTATAAATGATATTGGGACTGAGATCAAAAGTAACATTTCTGTCTTTGCAGATGACACCAAGCTATGCAGTGGAATAACGTCCTTACAGGATGTCGCCAATTTACAAGCTGACCTCAATGCTCTGTCTAATTGGGCGACTATGTGGCAGATGAGGTTTAATGTTGATAAATGTAAAGTTATGCACTTGGGGGCTAATAATATGAATGCATCATACATACTAGGGGGAGTACAACTGGGGGGATCCGTAGTGGAGAAGGATCTGGGGGTTTTGGTAGATCATAAGCTCAATAATGGCATGCAATGCCAAGCTGCGGTTTCCAAAGCGAGCAAAGTCCTTTCTTGTATTAAGAGAGGTATGGTCTCCAGAGAGAGAGATATCATTTTGCCCCTGTTCAAATCATTAGTAAGACCTCATCTGGAATATGCAGTTCAGTTTTGGGCCCCAGTTCTCAAAAAGGATATTGGGGAACTGGAGAAAGTGCAGAGAAGGGCAACCAAACTGATAAGAGGCATGGAGGAGCTCAGCTATGAGGAGAGATTAGAGGAACTGAATTTATTCTCTCTTGAGAAGAGGAGATTAAGGGGGGATATGATCAACATGTACAAATATATAAGGGGTCCATATAGTGAACTTGGTGTTCAGTTATTCACTTTACGGTCAACACAAAGGACAAGGGGGCACTCTTTGCGTCTAGAGGAAAAGAGATTTCACCTCCAAATACGGAAAGGTTTTTTCACAGTAAGAGCTGTGAAAATGTGGAATAGACTCCCTGCAGAGGTGGTTCTGGCCAGCTCAGTAGATTGCTTTAGGAAGGGCCTGGATTCTTTCTTAAATGTACATAATATAACTGGGTACTGACATTTATAGGTAAAGTTGATCCAGGGAATATCCGATTGCCTCTCGGGGGATCAGGAAGGAATTTTTTCCCCTGCTGTAGCAAATTGGATCATGCTCTTCTGGGTTTTTTTTGCCTTCCTCTGGATCAACTGTGGGTATAGAATTGGGTATATGGGATTGTACGATATATGTTTATTTTATTTTTTTTATTTTATTTTTTTACGGTTGAACTGGATGGACTTGTGTCTTTTTTCAACCTGACTAACTATGTAACTATGTAACTGTTTCACAGCCGACGTGCCAGGGACTGGAGAAGTAGGCATCTTAAAAGAAGGACTTCTACCCTTGTTCTTAACCGGCAAGAGTGTACCTTTACCGGCAGAAATTTTCTGGATATACTTGTCCAGATCTTCTCCGAATAAGCGTTCTCCATGAAATGGAAAGCTAATCAGCAATTCTTACAGGGAGCTTCAGCAGACCAGTTTTTGAGCCATAGAAGCCTACGCATATGTACTACAGACAGCGTAAAGCGGGAGGCCTGTTGGATTGTATCCTTTATGGCGTCCACCGCAAAACACAAGGCTCTAGGTAGGTCAGCTAGGGCAAGAGCCTGCTGATCTGGTAAGTCCCTTAAGACTTGTTTCAACTGATCCTTCACTGCTTGGCAGACCCCAATCGCTGCTACTGCAGGTTGTGTCACCATGCTTGCTGTAGAGAAAGCAGATTTTAGTAAAGACTCCAATTTTTTATCTATTGGGTCTTTGAATATTGGAACATTAACTACTGGACATGTCAGTGATTTATTCATACAAGAGATGGCTGCGTCCACTGTAGGGACCCTCCATTTTTTCTTATGAACTTATCCTCCATGGGATAGATCACCGGAAATCTCTTGGGAGGAGTAAATATTTTATCAGGATGCTCCCAATCCTGGTAAATAAGCCCTTCCAATAAAGGGTGGATTGGAAAGGAACAGACAGTCTGGGGAGCTTTCAGCGACCCCAGCGAGGAGACAGTAGTGGTTGATGGCTCCGCAAGAGGCATTTTAAATGCTGATCGGACCATGTTAGTCAGAGACTGAACCCATAATCTTTCAGCCTGAGATGCTGAGAAAGGTTCTTCCACTGTTGATTCCTCTATAACCGAATCAACCTCATCCTGATCCCCTTCAGGTAGGTCGATCTCTGTGTGGGGCTGTTCCTCCACTAACAGGCACTCTGAAGGAGGAGACGGAGATCGGACGCGCTTTCCCTGTGACAGGGAAGCAGCGATCAATGCTGTTAATCTCTCTTCCAATCCTCCCAGAGTTGAGGAAAAAAACCTCCTCTGTTATATATACAGGAGCAGGTGGACTGGGGACAGCCGCAGCACCAGGTACTCCTGCGGGGTTCCTACGGCTACTGACCTCTGAAATTTCAGGGGAGATTGGTGCAGTACAAGCATGCCCAAAATCCTCAGAGCCCGATGGAGACCCCTTTCGCTTCTTGGAAGACTTATTTCCAGAGCGTCTGGACGACATATCCTATAAGCACAAAGCTGAGGTATTCCCGTCGTCATACACCAATTTTGCTGGTAATAGTCTAACACAGTTGCTGCTATATACCAGCTGGTGTCCACTAAAGTGTCTTTCTATGGGGATGCCTGCATCAACCGCCTCTGTGTGCCACCGTTTTGTTGCTAGCTCTGCTTGCATCCAGCTGACACTTGTACTGTGTCTTTTTTCCATGCTGGGACGCCTGCACATGCGCAGAAGCGCCGCGGCGCGCATCGAGCGTCATCCCGCCCCTTTCCTTTCATAGGAGGCGCGTGCACGCGCCCGCGCCCGTGCGCCTTTGGCGCCTTTTTTGAAAGCAAGCAGGGACTAGGAGCCAGGGCCCTTTTTGCCGGAGGGCCTGTGCGGTGGATGAGCGCAGCAACAGGGCAGAGGAAGTGGATTCCCACAGAGAAACTTACCAACTGCCTGGATCTTTTGACTTGAAAAAGCCAAAGATCCACATGACAAGAAAAATGGACCACAGCGGCCTCTAGTGGTTTAACACAGGTACCGCGGTCTCCTTTTTTTTTTTTTCTTCTTGACTACTATTAAAATTTTACATTTTCCAGTAGTTACAGGCATGCACAGATATTAGCGGGAATACCGTTAGGCAACAGACAGAAAGACAAATTAGGCTTGGGGGTCCCCCAATAGAACCAAGTTCCTGGGGGCCCCCACTTACCTGTTCCCCGCCGCAGGACTCTGTTTGGTCCACAGAAGCCCAAACTTCACCTCTCACGGCAGGCATTGTATTTAAACCTTCAGGGACCGGGTTCCCAAGGATTCCACTCCTCTGGACCTGTATAGCACCCTGCACAGACAACATCTTGGTTGTGGGTATGACCAGAGCTCTGGATCCCAGGGTCCAGCCCTCCTAAGAGAGGCATTACAGGCAAAACCTTGCTCTTCTGTTGCAAGGCCCGGGTACCGACCGTTTAGCTATGAAGCTTTTTTGGTCGGATCCGGAACAGCTTACTAAGGCCCATAAAAGAACCTGTACGCAAGCCCAGTGAAAACACATGTTACTCTTTGGCCAACACCTTAGACACTGGCAAAAACTGAGGTGCTCCCGGATGGGAGGGGCTTATATAGGGGAGGGTACTTCCGGTTTTGGAAGTTGCCAGTGCCAGCACCTGAAGGTATCTATATAACCCATTAGTAATGACTAAGTCGCTCTGTGTCCCGTGATGTACGAAAAAGAAAGTGCTCTAGTGCATCAATTACAATACCCCCCCCCCCCCCCCCCAGTACCAGAGCTGTTCCCTTGGTGAGTAGACACCAGGAAGCGGTGAGATATCGGGCATGGACTGCATTTGCACTGTGTTATAGTGAAGGCGGCCGGCATAAACATACAGCGTTTAAACCCGGGTGCAGGACGGAATGCACCGCATAATGTGAGCACATTAACTAATGTTTTATGTAACCCACTGAAGTAATAAATGGTTTTACATTATTAAAGATTTTTCTCCTCTGATTTTATGGTATTGGTGACCATGTTGTGAGAAAGAAAAGCTGATGCCCTGGATGTCATAACCCCTTGGGGGAAAAAGAACATTGAGACCTTACTCCTAAATGAGTGGTTGTGGTTTTTCGACTTTAGACCTCCATGATTTTCATATTTTCTATTTGATAGGGGAGTATTTGGAAGCGTTTGTGACCCACGATTCACGATGATGGATTGAAGCATGCAAGGAATCATTAATTTCCACACACAAAGCACTGAGCACTATACAGAGTGGAATTTATATAGCACTTTGATACAGACTTTTTTTTTGTGATTTAATACAAAATATTCTCTGACTGGACATTTATTGAGAAATTGTTATGATTAACTAATGTCGTTGGAATATGGGTAATGCACTTTGTGGTTTACTTAATCAAGTATTGTAATTTATGCACTAGAGCACTTTATTTTAGGTGATGTGATTTATATAATTTGAGAGTGGCATTACAGTATGATGATTACATTTTGTAGGCTAATTAAATCATATGTTGCAATTCATGCACTCTAGCACTTTATTTTAGTTTATGGGAATGAAGGTCATAAGTGCTGTATATTAAGGTATATTGATATATAGACACATTTTGTGTGTTTTGTACAGTAGCTGTAATCTAAAAAATGTGGAGCGTGGGCGTTATTTGTTTATACTGTGTCAGTTTTGTGTCAGGACCCCAGACTGTCAATTATGACGAAACGTAATGGGTGGAGCCTGTGCTTGTGACATCATTGTGTGCTCTAATCTAGGATGTTAGTCTATCAGATACCCGGGATGGATGACTTTTTTAAAGCGTAGTGATTATGCAGAATTTGTGAGCGTATAGTGTTTATACTTTTTAATAACATTTTAGTGGCAGTTTTATGCTATGTGCGGATGTTTGGTGTTCCCTTGCATATGCCTATGAGATGGGATGCTGACCCGTCAATGCCAGGATCGTCCATACTGGACCTATCCCGAAGTGTGTGGAGACTGGTAAAAATCTACACAGGTGGGCTCTGTCTACTAAAGAGTGATTATGTAGCGGGTGGTTACATTTAGGGGAGGCATCTGATCTGAGTGGTAACAGGCTCAGATGCAGCAATTGTTAGGGTTCATGGACCAATTTATGCCAGTGGAGGATATCAGTGGTGTCCAGTTCCCTGCGGCCTATAGGTGGCGCTGTCGCCATAGGCCGGGGGTTGAACCACCATTGGAGGTCTGTGCCTTTTTTGTCCTCTCACGCGGTGGTACAGCGGGGCGGGGAACGCGCTGTGCCTGCTGGGAGAGGGGATAAAAGGGGTGGACATCTTCCACGTCCACGCCCAGGCACCTTCAGCCTGGGGGTGAGTGCTGGTGGTCTCTGGGCAACCTCGGCCCGGAGAAGGAGCTGCGATTCCACACCAGACACCTTTGGTCTGGGGTGAGGTACTCTCCGGAGGCCTGGGGCCCAGTACCTTCGACTGGGTCCCGCATGAGATGGAGGTTTCCTAGGGGCTCACCGAGTGAGGGGACCTGAATCCAGGGCAAGGGGGACCAGAGAGGTGACCTTCCCGAAGACCCAGCGCAGCATTGGCTGGTGACAGTGGAGGCCTCTGGTGACCGTCCGGATGGATGTCTCTCCCTGACAGGGGCCGCATCTCAAGAAGGTAGCCCACGTTCTCATGGTTGGTGGCAGCGACCCAACTAAAACCCAGGCCTGTGGCAGAGACCTCAAGTCTAATTCACCCGGTCGGTGGCAGCAACCGTGCGCCAAGCCTGTTTGCGCACACCGAAACAGGAGAGTAACAAGTTCATGTTTGTGCCTGGACCTTCCTCTTCACCTTGTCTGTTCATTGTTTAACCAGTCTGCTCTAAAAGGACTATTTATTGCTCTGAAGAATAAATAAGTGTTGGACTTTCAATGATGTGGAACTTGGCTTTCTGGGAGTTAAAAGGTCATTCTCAAGGGAAGTTTTTGGCTCTGGACAGGGGCACAGGCCCGAAGGTAAATGGTTATAGCTCACACCTCTACACACAAGAGGATACGAGCTGGTGGTGCGTCACACTCTCCTCCCTGGTCCCCTAGACAAGAGCCATTGACATTGACAGAGAAGGAGGGAGTGAGAGGTGAGGGCGCTACAATTGGAAATTACAACAGCCTATTTGACGTTATACTTATGGTATAATGCCGCGTACACACGGCCGTTTTTAATGTCATTGAAAAAAACGAAGTTTTTCTCTACGTGATTTTTCGTGTTTCCTCTGAAGCCTGCCTTGACTACACACTATCGTGAAAAAAAATGCTTGAGTAAAGCGCGGTGACGGACAACACGTACGACGGCACTATAAAGGAGAAGTTCTATTCGGATGGCGCCACCCTTTGGGCTGCTTTTGCTGATCCTCGTATTAGTAAAGTTTGGTGAGAGCTGATTCGCGCTTTTCAGCCTCATGCTCTTCAGTCCGTTACAGCGTGACGAATGTGCTATCTCCATTACGAACATTCGTTTTACCAGAAGGAGCGCTCCCGTCTCATACTTGATTCTGAGCATGCACATTTTTTTCCCCTTGTAAAAGCATACACACTACCGTTTTTCACGACGTTAAAAAGAACGACGTGAAAAAATAGAGCAGGTTCTAATTTTTTTTAGCCCATTTTTCACGTTGTTAAAAATGCTCTGGAGCCTACACACGATCGTTTTTAATGACCAATTTAAAAAATTTCATTTTTCACGCCATGAAAAACGGTCGTGTGTACGCGACATAATGCCGTGTACACACGATCGATTTTTTCGACGGTGCAAACACCGTCGAGAAAATCTACGTGAAAAACGAGGAACAGCTTGTTCCCCTACGCCGTTTTAAAGTACATTTTTTTTCTTGGTCGAAAAAAAACGACCGTGTGTAGGCTCCCCGGCAGTGTTTCCCTATGGGAAAACTGCAGCAGAAAAAAATGACGGGAATCACGACGAGAAAAATTTGAGCATGTTCTAATTTTTCTCAGACAAAAACAAAAATTGCCGCTCAAGGCAGATAGGATAAGGGAGGTACTTCTCTCGGAGACCTTGGGTGCCGGCAATGCACGTAGCAATTGAGGAAAAAATAAGATAAAAGAGGACAGCCGCACTCCAATCCAACGTGTGTTTTAATGAACAGGCACTACAAAAACCAGCTAGAACAGGATAGCTGACGCGTTTCGCACAAAATCAGTGCTTACTCATAGCTATGAGTAAGCACTGATTTTGTGCGAAACGCGTCAGCTATCCTGTTCTAGCTGGTTTTTGTAGTGCCTGTTCATTAAACACACGTTGGATTGGAGTGCGGCTGTCCTCTTTTATCTTATTTTTTGTTCTAATTTTTCTCGTCGTGATTAATGCCGTTTTTCCCGCCTGGAAAAATGACAAAAAGCCCAAACACGGTCATTTTTCTCGTCCAAAAGAAAAAATGTCATTTTCCCAGACGGGAAAATGATCGTGTGTTCGCGGCATAAGAGTTCGCTGGCTCTGGTAAGTGTGCCCTCTGTTCTAATATTTTGGACTTATATTTTGGATTATCACTATGCTGTCAAAACACTTTGGTCTTTCTTTAAACTGATTTTTAGTGGAGTTTACACATCCTGAACTCTTGTACATTTACCTTATCTACTTTCACTATTCTCTAGTGATTTTGTATATGAATGTATTTATACTGTATATGTTTGTTTTCACATTTAGTGCATTTTTTGCACTGTTTCTGTATACACATTTTTTGTCAATTCATGTCAATTGAGGTGCTGGCTGCTGTTTATATCCTCGTAGCGTAATTCCTTTTTTCTCTGTTCTGTTATTATATATGGGGACATGTCTCACTAAGAACAATGGATGTGGAAGCATTTGGCTGGTTCCAGTAATACCTTGTACACACGGTCGGATTTTCCGTCGGAATAAACTCCGACGGGTTTTTCAGACGGAATTCCGTTCAAGATGTTCTCTTTCTAACTCCGTTGGAATTTCCGACAGAAAAAGTCCGATGGGGCATACACACTGTCGGAATACTTTTTTCCTCGGAAATTCCGACCGTGTATACGCGGCATTAGGTGTTGTTTTACAATTATCCCAATTTAGTTATCTCTTGGTGAAAGATTCACCCCTACAGTATTTGTTTATTGGTAGCAAAGGAAATCACTTCATGTGATAACAGTTTCTTCCAATGATCGCCACGAACTGTAACAGCACCTATACACTGGTTGTGACAAACAATTCATAAAAATGTTCCCAACACTTGCTCTTACTGGACTGTCTATCCAAAATCCCACATTTATCTGTCTTATGTCCCCTTTGCAGCATAATTATATTTTGCATAGTCAGTGAGGTGCAGTTGCACCCGGTGCTCGCCTGACAGGCCCAGTTCAGAGTCAAGGGGAGACTCTGTCCCTGCTCCAATCATATGACAGAGCGGAAAAGAAGGACTTGTTCTCACTGTGAACTGCATCTGGTCTGGTGAGTAAGTTTAGGGTGGGGGGAGTCCTTTCCCAGAGGTCTGCATACCTCCCAACTTTTTGAGATGGGAACGAGGGACGCTTATTAGCAAAAGTATGTAGGCATAGGACACACCCCCCGCCATGCCCCCTTAAAGGAGAATTATACAAAAATTAATTAGATAAACCCACAAGTGATTTTTTTACTACTACCATTTCTTTATACTGGCTTTTGAAACCTTTCAAATGTAGCAATTTAGAAATTGGTTGAAAGGTTTAGCACTGGGAAACACTTTTTGAAAGATAAAAATTGATAAAAAGTTGCAGTTTATATAAAACTTTACAGATCAGACCAAAATGAGGGACAAATGAGGAGGAAAGAGGGACAGAGGGACTTTGTTCCAAATCAGGGACAGTCCCTCGGAATCAGGGATGGTTGGAAGGTATGGGTCTGTACTAAGATGGGGAGGGGGCGTTATGAAGCGGTGGTATCTGTGCACTGTGAGGGGTCATTACTAGGGGTGATTTCCTTCCTGTGGGGTCTATATTGGGGGGGGGATCTGTACTGAGGGATTTGTACTGGGGGGGGACTGTACTGAGGGGTCCCTACTGGGGAGGGCGCCTATTTGTTGGTGGTGACTATCCTGAAGAGTCTGTACTGGGGAGGGGGGTCTGTACTGGGGAGTCAGTACTGGGGGATTTTTTTATTGTCTGTATTAAAAAAGGGGTGTCTGCACCGAGGGGTCTGTACTAGTGTACTGTGTGTGTGTGTGTGTGTGAGTGTGTGGGGGGAGGGGGTGTGTTGCTCTCTACTGAGGGGTCTGTATTGGGGAGGGGAGTCTGTACGATGGGATGACTGTCCTGAGGGGTCAGTACAGGAGGGGGGGTTTGTTTTGAGTGTATTGAGGGGTCTGTACTGCTGTGCTGGGGGGGGGGTTGATCTTTATTGAGGGGTCTGCACTGGAGAGGGGTGTCTGTCTTGGTGTGCTGTGGGTGGATGTCGGTCTGTGCTGGGGGGGGGGGGCTGGGAGGGGGAATTTAGGGATATTAGAGGAGATCTGTTTGTACTGTGGGGGATATGAACTGGGGATGGGGGGACTAAACATAGTTATCCTGTATATGGCTCCATCAGGAATCAAGTTTAAAGCATATCTTGCGCTCATGTTGTATTATATCTTATGTATACTTTATGTAATGACTCTTCCACTACAAGAGCTGTGATGTCCTCCTAACTCATCTCTAATTGAACTTGCACTTTGTTTTTTTACCAGTAAGTTTTGGGTGGGGGTCATTCCTGCCCCACAGGCCATGTAAACAAATAACCCTGGCCAACAGATTATTGGAGTAAAAAAAGTGTGTGATTTCTTAGTTCCGCAAGAGATACAAGTATGCTTGAGCTCATCTCTAGTTGCTAGAAGCCAGCAGCATGCTAGAGGTGGGTGACGCTGATGGGCTCAGTCTCCCGTCTAAGTGGGTAACAAGAAAAATATAGGCAGATGCAACTTTGCTGAAATAACTGCTTTCTGGATGGGAAGAAAGAGCTCACAGGAAGAGCTATAATAGGAATGTGAACTGCAGAAATAGCTATGGAACAAACATGAGAGGAACAATGAGCTAGAAAGTGCTGATAACCTCCTTCTGACAAATTTTGTATATATTTCTATTAGTGATAGGGATGGCTTGGATAGTGTACACAGAGCTTGTAACTGATGTTTCCTAAGGGCTCATTCACACTAGCCCGCATGGTGAACCGTAGCCTTTTAACATGTGGGTTACGGACGGTCCAGCAAGGTTTTTTCTTTTTTTTTCAACTGTATTTGAAGTTTCACACAAGGAGACTTCATTCGTGCCTTCTGCTGTAGTGACAAGCAGTGCCATCCAGTGTGCTGTGGAAAAATGAAGTATGTCTGCATTTTTTCTGTTCAAGACTGTATATCTCACCAGCATTGTGGTGTTAATGGGGCACATATACAATTGTTATGTGCTCTGACGGTGATCAGTGTTTTTCTTGTGCAGAAACCTCAGGTCAGCACATATAGGGCAAACATACCCTAAAGGTATTTATATCTAACCTGTTGAACCTTTAGGGCACATGATAACACAGAGAGTAGTTTTTTTGCCGTGTTTTGCGGCCATTGGTCAAAACGTTCCTATCCTGAACGAGATTCTTCCGCGCTCAGGAGTGGAAGGCTGAGGGAGGTTGAACCTACCTTTATGCCGTGTACAAATGGCCAGACTTTCCAACGGGAAAAGCTCAGGCGGAATTTCCGACTGAAAAATAGAGAACCTGCTCTCTATCCAAGTCCGTCGGAAATTCCGACAGAAAAAGTCCGATGGGGCATACACACGGTCGGAATTTCCGACCAAAAGCTCCCATCTGACTTTTTCTGTCGGAAATTCGGACCGTGTTTACGTGGCATAATTGCAGCAGATTCTTCTAAACTCTTGTAAAAGCCTATGTGTGTATGACCACATGGGCTTTTATGGAGTTGAGTTTAGATGCTTTGGCAAAAAAATGCCAAATGCTCCTAAACGGCATGAACCCATAAGGTGCTCACAAATGTGAGATGATCTTTTTATTTTAGGAGTCAAAGGGTATTTTTGAGGCTGGGTTCACACTGATGCGAAGTGGATGTGGATTTTCTCCGCATCCTATTCGCATAACAGGAGACTGTAACCGGCTCTCAATGGAGTCGGATCACATATCTCCGGGGCAGCCGCAGAGTGCATTGCACAAGAGTTCTTTGGCTCCCTTTCAGGTCTGGGACCCCTTCTGTGAGCTGCGTCCGCACACAGTGTGAACTCAACATAAAACCAGGTAATTAGTGTGCAGTTTAAAGGTCTGTAGTTTCAGAGGCTCATTGGGATCTTGCAGGTGTTCATTGGGTGCCAATCAATGGTCCATGCTGACACTAATCACATATAACTCCCCACACAAATGACTACATGCAATCAGCTTCTCTGATGAAGCCTGAGGACAGATGGCTTGGCTTCCAGGATTGCATGCATACTGGATGCTTCTAAGTGCTCAGTTGGTATGTTCCCATTGCATGTGTAGTGTAGAGCAGTATTTCTCAACTCCAGTCCTCAATTTTCAGGATTTCCCTCAGATGAAACAGCTGTGGTGATTACTAAAGCAGTGAAACTGATCAAATCACCTGTGCAAAATAAGCCTGAAAACATGACCTGTTAGGGTGCCTTGAGGATTGGAGTTGAGAAACACTGGTGTAGAGTCTTGAGTAATGGGGCCTGACTTATGATCCTACACACAGGCCCATTGCATTCACAGAATGTCCCTGTCACTGTATATTACTTGTGTAACTCTTATAATACAAGATATACTTAGATGATGTTGTTGGTGTATTACCTGCTGGTGGATCTTCTGCTGGTAATACCTTTCAATTAGTTTTCGAGTACTGCAGGAACAAAGATCAAGGTCCTGTTCCAAGGTCTGTGAAAAGGTATACAAATGGAACAAATTATGTTGCTTAGATGCTATTGAAATTTTAGCCAAATGGTCAGTTTAGCCACAATCATAAGAGCTGTCCTTGTAGTTAAAGTGGACCTTTACCCATGCCTGTGAAAATTATTCTCATTATGCCACTTACCTTTGATGCTTGTTTATCCAGGATAAACCTACTTACATGCCCAGAGAATCCTGCGTTGTCTATTTCTCCCCGCCGTCTACAATCTGCCATTTTTGTTTTCTTCATTATTGGGAGCGGACTATCACTTCCTGGTCTTGCAGTTGGCCCCTTGTTATCATGGCACCATATGCTTATTTCTCTGCTGTGGAGAGGTTGATGCCTCCTAAGATATGTGATGTCAGTATCCCAGGAGGCTACAGGAGGAGGCTAACATGTCACTCTTATCTAGGCAGGAATTGAGGCAGGGGGCAGGTTGGATGATGATAACTAAAATTATGTGTAAGACCCCTTTCACACTGGGGCGGTTTTCACGTATTTTTAGCACTAGAAATGGTCTCTGCTAAGCACCTGAAAACCGCCTCCTATTCATGCTCTTGCTGGACGTTCCGAAAAGTCCTGCAAGCAGCATCTTTGGAGCAGGTTGGGAGCGCTTAAGTTAGCGCTCTCAAAACGCCCTACCCATTGGAATGAATGGGCAGTGCTTTCAAATCGCCTGGAAAGTACAGGCATACCCCGCTTTAAGTACACTCACTTTACATACACTCGCGAGTAAGTACATACCCCCAAGTGTATGTAAAGTGCCTCACAAGTACTGTACAGACATTTTGCAGCCGCAGTAGAAGGAGCTGAAGCTCCGAGAGCATAGCCCACCCTGTTCCAGTGTGCCCCTGACACCCCCACTACAGCCCCTGAGACCTCAACTACAGCTCTTGACACCCCCACTACAGTCCCTGAGCCCCCAATACACCCTAGAAGTGAAAAAGGGTATTGTTTCATTTTAAGTACATTTTCGTTTTACATACATGCTCTGGTCCCATTGTGTACTTAAAAGTGGGGTATGCCTGTATATTAAAGTATATTAAAGTTGCTGCAAAACGCAAGTTTTTAACCCTTTTTTTGGGGTTAAAAGCTCCCGCTAACGGCCGAAAAACCGCGCTAAAGCGCCGCTAAAAGCGCCGCTTTATTGCTAAAACTAGCCAGCGCTTTCAGTGTGAGAGGAGTCTTAAGCTGGCCATACAATCGTAGAATTTAATTTGAGATTTTTTTTTAAGAACGTTCATTCAATTTTCTAGTTGTTAGCGAGGTCAGCCAATATTCGTTTTCATCCATCTAATGAGCAGGGCCCTCTCATTCCTAATGTATTAAACTGTATTGTAATTGTACTGTCTGCCCTCATATTGTAAAGCGCTGTGTAAACTGTTGGCGCTATATAAATCCTGTATAAAAATCAGGGCTTTTTTTTGGGGCGGGAACCTGGGGAAACGCAGTTCCGGCACCTCCAGCAGTGATTGTATCTAATGGCAAGGGGTGGTATTGTGTCCCAAGAGGTTCTACTGGTGCCGGCTGCTGGTGAATCTATTGTTCCTGGGGAGATCAAGTGTTGCAGGGGGGTCTATCATTGATGGTGGGGGATATATTGTTTCTGGGAGGGACCTACTGTTGAGGAAGGGGTCTACTGATGCTGTCTGCTGGGGGATTTATTGTTGTCGGGGAGGTCTATTGTTGGTGAGGGGGATCTATTGCTGGGTGAAGGTATAGTGTTATAGGGATCTTTTGTTTCTTGAGGGGGGGGGCTATTGTTGCTGGCTGCAGGGGATCTGTTGTTGCTGGCTGCAGGGGAACTCTTTTACTGCTTTTCTTGTTATCATTAACAAATTACTTAAAGCGGAGTTCCGTCGAAAAAAAAAAAATATTAAAAGTCAGCAGCTACAAATACTGCAGCTGCTGACTTTTAATATATGGTCACTTACCTGTCCTGGGCGCCCGTAATGTCGGCACCCGAAGCCAATCTGTCCCTCGGCTCTCGGGTGGAGGCACCGCCATCTTCAGTAAGGGAATCAGGAAGTAAAGCCTTGCGGCTTCACTTCCTGGTTCCCTACTGCGCATGCGCAAGTCGCACTGCGCGATCCCACTGGTCCCTGCTGTCTTCTGGGACCTGTGTGTCTCCCATAAGACAGCGGGGGGGACGAAGGAGGCGCCGGACATGGCGTAAGACACAGCAGCGACCTATGCCCGGAAGTGGGAGCAAATACCTGGATTACACAGGTATCTGCTCCCTCCCCCCCCCCCCCCCCGCTGAAAGGTGTGAAATGTGACACCGGAGGGGGGAGGATTCTGAAAAGCGGAAGTTCCATTTTTGGGTGGAAATCCGCTTTAACACCACAAAAACAATACTTGGGTCTCTAAAAGGAGTGGTACTGGGAGACGAGTAGGGTTTGGAACCAAGGGATGATGCTCGGAGGTGGATAGGGGTGGAGACAAACAAGGGAGGAGAATCTGCACCTATTCTCTGATAATAAAAATAATAGTGATAAGAAAATTCCAAGGAGCAAAATGGAACATTTTTCTCGAACAAAACTAATTTCTAAACAGTGAATGTGTTTTTTATTTAGAAAATTACATTAATTCCCCAAAAATGTAATGAAATTTTGAAGTACATTTGAACAACTTTCATCAAGTCATTGAATGCACTGAGAATCTTTGTACGAATGTTATTATGAATATTCGTATAAACGTTTCTTCAAAAATCCATTGATGTATGGCCAGCTTTACCTATACAGTATCTATTGGGATGTTAATAGAGTAGTTCAGTTGGTGTATTTCTTATACTAATATCCCTAATACATCAGCTAGGTAGAAAAGTGACTTTGCTGTACTTACAATGAAAGTAGCAGTGTGGAGAATCTCCAGGGACAGGCCACAACCTCCCGCATGGAAACAGGATTCTAAATTCTGAACAATACAAACCACAGTAAATCAACCTTCATGAATATACAGAATAGAAACTCTTCACAGTACACTGTCATAGTTCATGGATCACACAATATAACTGATGGTAAGCTGTTTGGAAGCAAGTCTGCTGTTTTAACCGATTGCTTCAATATGTAAAGCCAAACCTTTTAGTATTATATACAGTATATAAGTGTTAATTCCCCTGTTAGTTTTTTTGTCGATGAGCAAATTCTTCCTCTGCGTTTCTCCTGGTGACTAGGCATTGGGCTTGGGTTCAACTGAAACCAGAAGGCAGCTATCGGTGCCAGGCCAATAAGTCCACTTAGTTCAACCTAGGAGAAAAAAAAACATACAATCCCATCTACACAATCCTACACCCACAGTTGATCCAGAAAAAGGCAAAGAAACCCCAGCAAAGCATGATCCAATTTGCTCCAGCAGGGGAAAAAATTCCTTCCTGATGCCCTGAGAGACAATTGGATTTTTCCTGGATCAACTTTACCTACAAATGATAGTATTTATTTATATTATGTACATTTAGGAAAGATTTCAGGTCTTTTTTTAAAACAATCTACTGAGCTGGCCAGAACCAGCTCTTAAGAGAGTCTATTCCACATTTTCACAGCTCTTACTGTGAAGAAACCTTTCCGTATTTGAAGATTAAGGCCCCTTTCACACTACCGTGACTTCAAAGTCGCGTGATTTTGCAGCAATTTTACCACGATTTTGCGGCCGCGATTTTGACGCAATATTGCCACGCTTTCAGGGAGACTTGAGGTCTATGAACCTGAACTCGCATCAAAGTCAGACCGAAGTAGTGCAGGGCCACAGCTCCGTCTCTCGGAAGTTCGGCTCCCTCCTCCTGCATCCGCCGCTGGACCAATTAGAAAGTGCAGCGCGCTTCGCGCATGCACAGTAGGGGACCGGCTGTGACGCCGAAATCTTCACTGCCGGGTTCCCTTAACAGGAATGGTAGCGGCTGCACCCAAAAGCCGATCTAAAGATTGGCTAGGGTGCCGAAATTGTGGGCTCCCTAGACAGGTAAGTGTCCAGATATTAAATGTCAGCAGCTGCAGTATTAGTAGCTGTTGACTTTCATTTTTTTGTGGGGAGACTGGACCTCCGCTTTAAGAGAGAATAGATTCTGTTCCTCCAATCTTTCCTCATAGCTGAGCTCCTCTATGCCTTTTATCAGTTTGGTTGTTCTTCTCTGCACTTAAGGGATTTTTTTTTAGCGGGAACATGGGGAAACGCAGTTCCGGCACCTCCAGCAGTGATTGTATCTAATGGCAAGGGGTGGTAGGGTGTGCTGGAAGTTCTACTGATGCCGGCTGCTGGTGAATTTATTGTTCCATGAGGAGATAAATTGTTGCAGGGGGGTCTATCATTGATGGTTGGGGATATATTGTTGCTGGGAGGGACCTACTGTTGAGGAAGGGATTGCGCATGCGCAGCAGGAAACCAGCTGTGACGCCAAAATACTTCACTGTTGGGTTCCCTTAACAGGAATGGTGGCAGCTGCACCCAAAAGCCAATCCGAAGATCAGCTAGGGTGCCAACATTGCGGTCTCCCTGGACAGGTAAGTGTCCATATATTAAAAGTCAGCAGCTGCAGTATTAGTAGCTGCTGACTTTAAATTTTTTGTGGGGAGGCTGGACCTCTGCTTTAAGAGAGAATAAATTCAGTTCCTCTAATCTTTCCTCATAGCTAAGCTCCTCCATGCCTCTTATCAGTTTGGTTGCCCTTCTCTGCACTTTCTGCAGTTCCCCGATATCCTTTTTGAGAACTGGTGCCCAAAACTGAACTGCATATTCCAGATGAGGTCTTACTAATGATCTGTACAGGGGCAAATCAGGAATATGAAATGTTGGGGTAAAATGAACATGGACAAAGGAACCATGGTTGGGATGGTGGGCTTCAGCACCAGTTTTTATGCACACTAATTCAACAAAAGGTAAAGCTGTATTTGTAAAGTACATACTCAAAGTGAGAACAAAAAAAAGGAATGCCAATGAGTATAGTACATGACACTATAATTAGAGGAAGAAAGGGCTTACTACATAAAGCAGAGAGGGATGTGCCGCTTGTGGAAACTGCTCGGCTGCAAAGGGACCCTCTGGAACTTGGGTATTTATTTAGACTAGATGTGGGCCAAACTAGTATTGGGATTCCTCCCACTGTCGTGTAAATGTGGGATATGAGAAGTGTAATTTTGCACTTGCATTGCATCTATACATAGTTACATAGTTAGTCAGGTTGAAAAAAGACACAAGTCCATCTAGTTCAACCAAAAATACAGATACAGATGCAAAATCTTGCAATACTTCAGCGTGTAAGCTGGCTATACACTAAGGCTGGGTTCACACCTATGTGAATTGAATGCGCGTTTCCCCGCATTCAATTCGCATAGCAGGAGAATGTGACTGGCTCTCTATGGAGCTGGTTCACATATCTCCACAGCGGGTCCGGTGCGGTGTGCCAGAAAAACGTGTTCCTTTTTTGGTGCATTTCAGGTTTGATTTTAGCCCAAATTTCGGGCTGAAATCGGACCTGAAACGGTGAACCAGCACGCACTGGAACCCTGCTGTTAGCCGCATGCGGCAACGGTGTGAACCAAGCCTTAAAGAATTTTATTTGAAAACTTTAATTTTAAGAAGTTTCCTTTGATTTTCTAATTATTTGTGGGTCAAATTTACATTCGTTTTTGACCGCAGTGATGAGAAAATTCAAAGGAGTAGGATGGAAAAAATTTCTCAAACAAACAAATTTCTAACAGTAAGCCCACGTTCACACTGGGGCTGCGGGAGTGAAGCCTGCGAGTTCAGCTGAACTCGCACGATTTCACTCCTGCTGGCAGTCCCGATTTCAGCCGCGATTTCAAAGACATCTGAAACAGATGTCAATGTAAATCGCGGCTGAAATCGCAAAAAGTAGTACAAAAACTACTTTTTGTAATTGGTGCAGTGCCGCAGATGCGGCGTCGCACCGATTAGGACGGTGCCATTGGCCGCAATTTGCGGCAAATTTCGCTGAATTGACATGCAATTTGACATGTCAAATCGCATGTCAAATCGTACCAGTGTGAACCAGGGCTAAATGTGGTTTGTGTTCCAGAAAGTCCATGCACTCGAAATCGAATGTTAAAACAAGCATTTTTATTAAATGACATTCATGAAGTCATTGAATATACTGATGATTATTTTCATACAAATGTTCGTTAGAAAATCTACTAGTGTATGACCAACTTTACCAAGCTGCAGCCTTGTGGGATATGTGATGTGAATATTCTAGGAGGCTGAGAGGGGCTGAAGGTAGGTCACTCTTGCCTAGGCAAGACATAAAGATGTGGGCCGATGGAGGGGCAGAGGAGAGAGGGAATGGCCAAAAGTGCAGTAAATGGTAAAAGTTCGGCTTTAAAGTACAATTGTTTATCCAAAATTAACTGTAAAATTACTATCAAGCTGCAAGTTAAAGTTGTTGTTGAAAAGCTAGTTGCAGGCCGCCATGTAACATTTATAAGTGACAAAACACAGGTGGTATTTTCACTGTGGGAATGTGCTTCGGAAAATTCTGCTATTGTTTTCACAAGATCTATTTATTATTATCACCCTTAGGGAACATTATGTGTCCAGGTACTGTTTCCATTTTTAGCACTGACAATTGTATTGTGGAATTTCCTCTATCCGACTGCTAAGCAAATAAAATAGCCGTATGGAAAAGAAATTGTCAGTCCAAAGAAAGTGCTGTCTGTTACCGTGTTTACTTCTATATTGTTTCTACCTTATAGCACGTGAAATGGAGAATAGAGAAATGGCTACTAGTTTTGGGATTAAAACCATAAGCAGAGCCCAGTTTGTATAGAATATAAATTGTGGAATGAGTGGTGTCAGCCCTGCCCACTGTCTTTTGCTAAACTACATAACCACTTCCAATCTCAGATCTCTAAAATATAAAGGCTGTAGTCCAAGACAAGAACAGGAATGGCTCTTTGAGATAACACAGAAGTGTGCATAGGACACAGGACAGCTCAGAATTTCTGACAAGAGGAATATTTTTTTTTGCACTTATCAAACAGATATAATAAAAAAAATGTATCCAAATATTACACAGACCAAAAGGGATCAAATCCAAGAAGTTCATTGTTAGGGCTTACATACAATTAAAAGTTGATGACTCCCTACCAAATCAAGCTAATGGTGGCTATACATGTTTAAATAAATAATCAATTTATTTTCTGATTGATCTTTTCCTATTGGAATAGACAATCTATAGTTGACAACCCATTCAATCAATATGCCACTCACGAGGAAATGTATTTCGATCAATATTTAAGATACTTTCAGAAATGATCATACATAATTTATTGCATCTCTGTTTCCATCATGTAATCTTATAATCTGATAGATTGAAATTTTATCGTATTAAATTAACAAAGTATCTCAATGCTGCCAATTGATAGAATAAGATTGAGAATATTACAGCCTCCCCTTAAACAGTTTGATTAAATTCTGATCAAAATTGAGTCCTAATAGATCAGAAGGGAAGTTATGGATGTTCAATTGTGTGAAGATTCAATTGTTTTGAACGGATCGTAAAATAAATGGAATAAAAAACCCAAAAACAAACTAAAAAAAAAAAAAGCGTGTTTGGCCACCATAAGGCTTCGTGGGAGGCAAAAAAGAAGAATGCTACTTGTATCACAAATCTTGAATTATTAAAATATATCTATAGACAAAGCATTTTTTTTAAATATGGAAGAACTAGCCCTGGCTATGAAAATTTACACTCTCTTTTGTCCTGCTGACCAGTGTCACTGGGACCTAATTTAGAATTGTCACCAGAACAGGAATAGCAAGGAAATCCTCCATAGGGCACACTGATTTTGATTATGGCTTTTGCACATAGACAAGTTTACACAAGTATGGTGCATACCTGCAGGGCCGTCTTTAACACAGGGCAAAACGGGCAGCTGCCCTGGGCCCAGTCATTGTTGTGGGGCCCAAAGCAGCTGCCTTTTGAGCCCACACTGCCTGCAAATAGTTGATAAGTGGATTCGAGAGGGCCAAAGAAAATGTTTGCCCGGGGTCCAATCAATATTAAAGATGGCCCTGCATACCTGTGTTCAGCTAACTTACAGCCATTCATTGCTATGCATCTCTGTACGCTACAGCTGTCTCTCCCGGGTGCGGAGATATGTCTGCAATTTACATCGGATGCCTAAAAGCGTCTGTGTGCATGATTTCCCCTCATTTTCATTCTTTGTGAAGTGTCCCTTGTGTTTCTGGCTAGTCCTCTGCTCCATACATCACAGCTGTAATCTTCTGGTGCTGCGAGGGGTTCATACGGTGGGCTGGACCTGTCATAGGCACCCGTCAAGAGTGCCAGCTATGCTCGCTCTTTCATCCCCCCTCCTCCATTCATAGAAGCTTCACTATCACTTCTGGCAATGAAAAGCAGTCTTTGAAAAGAGGAGGTGTACCTTTCATTCAGCCACACCCCCTCCTCTATTCATAGTGAGCTTTTCATTGATGGACGCAATGGTACAGCTTCAATGAAATGAGAAGGGGTTGGAAAGGGTGGGCATAGTCGGGGCTCTGGATGAGTGCTTGTGACAGGTTCAGCAGCTGTATTAAGCCCTACAGCACTGGAAGATTACAGCGACCAACAAGCAGCACAAGGGACATTTTGCATTGAATGTAAGTTTTGTCCCTTGTGCTAATTTAAAAAACAAATACAAAAATTACGCTTTACGCTTGCCATGCACTATTGGTTCAGCCTGCAGATTCCTCCATGCAAGCTACACAGTGCAGATGGACGAATCTCCCACTAAGCTGGTGCTGCCGGCTATCAAAAAAAATAACAGAATAGGGGCTACATCTGATTGGTTGCTGCCGCTTTCATTTTCCGCCTACAATTTTCTGCCAAATTCCCTCAATTTCTTCAATTGAGGGATGTCGGACATTAGGTGGCAGACAGGGTCACCTACATAGCAAATTTCATCCTGTTCCTCAGGAACTGGCTGAAATTAACACCATGTACAACCAGCTTTAGTATGCTCTGCCTTGTTATTCTCTTGTTGCTCACATAATGCATATGTGTTGCAGCAAAGAAAGGGTCTTTAATGCACACACTCTACACCTCCATGAGCAGCAGAGCTTTCTGTGCGGAGAGTTGCACACTGCACGCTCTCAGCACAATGGCCGAGCTGTCAAAAACAGCTGTGACAGCCAATTACAGTGGTCATTTGATCGGCTCATTCTTCCCAACCTCCAATGTAAGGACCCTGTCAATGGGATGCTGGGGCTGGGCGGGAAGGGAATAATGGTGATACACTAATGAAGTAAATACATTTGTCAGATGTCGTAACAATCTTAGAAGGTCACCTTGGATGCAGCATGAAGTCTTTGATAATACCGTGGAGAGGCTGTGATTTGTGCACATAGGTTGGAGATGACTGTGAGAATATGAGACCAAAGTAAAGCCAGGAGGCTGCAAGAGAAACAACAGATAAGCAAAAGTGTATTTATATTTCTTGTCATGAATGGTCAGATATTTCCTCCAACACCATAAATGTAATACTTAAGCATTTTCCAGAAGACTGCTTTGCATAGTTTAGTATCAACTTTATAGTCCTTCTTCCTATACATTGTATTCTGCACTAATACTGAACCATGGGCAGATTGATACTCCATGCCCCCTAGGCCAACTTTATTGTGTACACCCCTGCCTACCAAACAAACAGGCTAGGTATAAAATCACACTAACAACATCAGATGATGTATACAGAGAAGGCTACCGGAGACAGACTGCCCACATTGCATCAGTACACCTAGAAGCAATGACTAGAATAGTAGGCAACCTCCGCACTTTGCTATCACCTTGGTTGTAGGTGTACAGAGCCAGAGTGGGTGAGCTATTGCTAAAGCAGCCTAAAGCTGAACTCCATGATAAATAATGTTTGCAGTCTCCTGGTAGATCTATGCCACCTGCGGTTTTAGGCCTGGTCAAGAATTGTTGAGGGAGGCAGTATGCTTTACCTGCCTGAAGGAAGTTCCCAAATTCGCTACAAAACTGATTCAGGAACAAACCCTGGAGTTTTTTTTTAGGGAGGATCTGGAACAAATACAAAAGGCTGGATCATTTTGATCACGTTACTTCTGCCCAACCATGGTAATATTGTTGTAGACCTCCTGGCAAAATCTTTCCTGAGTTGCAGGAAAAATGGAGAAAAATGGGCCTAGAACAGATCCCCCATCGCAGGCGTAAGATATATTCCATGGTATTTCACGTGTGTTTGGTAGGTTAATGCTTCAGATTTTTGCCAATTAATTTTGAAGTTGTAAATCTGACTATAGAGATGCAGTTCTGCTAGGAGGTTGGGAGGTGATATCAACAGCTGGGTTAGAAACAACAGCAGATCGTCTGCGTAGCCAGCTACCTTGTGTTCACAAAATTTGGTAGATACACCTGCAATATTGGAATTGGTCAAAATTCTGCAGAGGAGGAGTTCTAGTGAAAGGACGAAAACGAGCAGGGACAACAGGCACCCCTGCCTGGTCCCATTTCGTAGCTCAAAGGGTTCAGATAATGTACCATTTAATCTGACCGATGCTGCCAGATGTTGATAAATGGCCTCAATCCATCTAAGAAAGTTCACTCCCAGACCAAGAGCACCCATGGCAGCTTTCAAGTATCACCAGTCCATTCGTTCAAACGCCTTCTCTGCGTTGGTGGATAACATGGTTTGCAGTTTCTTAGCGTGTGCCCAATGGATGACGATGAAGGCTCTGGTGGTATTATCCTTAGCCTCCCATCCGGGAACAAAGCCAACCTGGTCTTGATGTATTAGCCAAGGGATTGGGGCAGTAATTTATTTGCGAGAATTTTAGTAAATAGTTTAAGGCAGGGGGTGTCCAAACTTTTTTCAAAGAGGGCCAGATTTGATGAAGTGAACATGCTTGAGGGCCGACCATTTTGGCTGACATTCGTTAAACCATAAAATTCGGTCTAAGTTTGTTCCTCCGAGCACTAATTCACTGCCCAACAAGAATTCTCTTGCCTTTGTGGCCGTGTGTGGTGAAGAGATGAGCTCGGGCCTATTATTTGGATATACCGTATTTATCGGCTTATAACACGCACCTTCAATTTAAAAAAGGAAGTTTCAGGAAAAAATAAATAAATAAAGAACTGTGAAGCAAAATAAGGGTCAGTGTCCATCAATGCAGCCTAATCAGTGCCCATCTGCAGCCTCACCATATTGCCATAAATGCAGCACCCACTCCATTGCCATGAATGCAGCACCCACCGTATTGCCATGAATGCAGCACCCACCGCATTGCCATGAATGCAGCACCCACCGCATTGCCATGAATGCAGCACCCACCGCATTGCCATGAATGCAGCACCCCCCACATTGCCATGAATGCAGCACCCACCGCATTGCCATGAATGCAGCACCCACCGTATTGCCATGAATGCAGCACCCACCGTATTGCCATGAATGCAGCACCCACTAAATTGCCATGAATGCAGCACCCACCGTATTGCCATGAATGCAGCACCCACTAAATTGCCATGAATGCAGCACCCACTAAATTGCCATGAATGCAGCACCCACTAAATTGCCATGAATGCAGCACCCACTAAATTGCCATGAATGCAGCACCCACTAAATGGCCGTGTGTGGTGAAGAGATGAGCTCGGGCCTATTATTTGGATATACCGTATTTATCGGCTTATAACACGCACCTTCAATTTAAAAAAGGAAGTTTCAGGAAAAAATAAATAAATAAAGAACTGTGAAGCAAAATAAGGGTCAGTGTCCATCAATGCAGCCTAATCAGTGCCCATCTGCAGCCTCACCATATTGCCATAAATGCAGCACCCACTAAATTGCCATGAATGCAGCACCCACTAAATTGCCATGAATGCAGCACCCACTAAATTGCCATAAATGCAGTCTCACCATTATCGTCAGTGCAGCCTGCAGAGGAGACAGGGAGGGGGCGGGACGAGCGCCAACAGACAAACAGGAGAAACTCCTGTTTTCTCGACGGGCCTCTTTAATTGAAAGTCCTGCCTCCTGTGATGGACAGAACAGTTGTCCAATGGCAGCGCAGGAGACGGGACTTCCTTTTACACAGGTGTCGTGTAAACAGGAAATACTCTCCTGTATGCATGGCACTCGTCCCTCTCCTCCAAGGCAGCCAGCATACTATCTATCCGGCGCTCAGGGATTCGTTGGGGGCCACAAAAGATATATATATCAAGATCACCAGGCGGGCCGTCCGAAACCGGGCCGCGATTGGCCCACGGGCTGGACTTTGGACATGCCTGGTTTAAGGTCTACATTTAACATAGAGATTGGGCGATAACTATTATATTGTGTGGGGTCCTTTCCCTCTTTGGGTATTACAGTGATTGCTGCTCTGAGTGTATCTAAGGGGACAGACCCTCCCTTTAGGATGGAGTTGAAACCCAATGTAAATGGTGAGGCCAAGATGGGAGCGAATGTTGTATAATAGGCGACTGAAAAGCAGTCCGGGCCCGGAGCTTTATGGGGTTTGGTTTCTTTTAAACCATTTATCAAATCCTCTGAAGTTATTGGGTCTTCCAAGGTGAGCCTATCCCTCTCCGACACCCTCGGCAGGCTATAATTGACAAAAAATTTGTTCATCCGGTCCCCTATATCTTGTAAGTCACAATGAGTTTCCAAAGATGCGGAATTGTAGAGCTCCTCATAAAATTCTAGCAATATCAGATGATGTGTGTAACAGCCATCGTCTGCTTTAATCAATATGCAGGATGTAGGATCAATCCCTGACCACCCCGAGGGTGTTTGCCAGAAGATGACCTGGTTTGTTCTCCCACTCGTAAAATTTTTGTTTGATTCTCATCAGAGCCTACATTTGACTATACAACCTACCAAGCAACAGCGGACAGGAGTCAGGGACTTACAGTATCTGTGATCCTCTGAGGAATTCTGGGGCTCCCTAAGGCCCCTGGCACTTATGCTGGCCATACACTGATCAATTTACAGTTGGATTCTGATGATCTGGCCAAAATTTGAGCAGTAAGTGACCCTCTCGGTACAATCAGTTGCAGTCACTGTTTGACAATGCCCATGTATTCTGGCAGCTGCTGGCACCAGCTATCAGAACACAATAGTCTCAGTGAGAGATTTGTCCATCTGTACTATTTTTTTTATCTATTATGCCTTGTACACACGACCATTTTTCCCGGCAGGAAAAAAAACTAAGTTTTTCCTGACGGGATTCCTGTCAAGCCTGTCTTGCATACACACGGTCACACAAAAGGCCGCTGAACTTTTGAATGTCAAGAACGCGGCGATGTCAAAGACACCGACGAGCCGACAAAATGACGTTGTATGCTTCCGCGCATGCGTCAAATTGTTTACGAGCATGCACGTTTTTTTTTGACTGACAGGAAACACGATGGGAAAAAATAGAGCAGGTTCTAATTTTTTTGCGGGCAGTTTTCTCGTCGGGAAAACTGCTATGGAGCATACACACGACCGGTTTTCCCGACAAATCTAAAAAATGGCAGTTTTCTCGTCGGGAAAACCGGTCGTGTGTAGGAGGCATTAGTGTATGGCCAGCTTAAGGGCTCATGCACACTGCAGCAAAAAAAAAAAAAGAGCTGCTTTTGAGCTTTTATTTCTGCCTATAAAAGCTTGAAGAAGCTTGTTCTTTTTTTTTTTTTTGCTCTTTTTATCTTTTTTTATTGAGCTCTTTGGAGCATAGAGTTTTTTTTTTCACAAACCCTCCTAGATAGTATTTCTTAACCACTGTATAACAAACTGGAACAAACGTTTTTGTGTGTTTTGGTGGGGGTTTTCTTCTGCCTGTAGAAGCATATGCCTGAAAAACACCTGAAAGAGCCCTAGTGTGCATGGATAGTTGATACATTGGCTAACACGGAGGGGAGTTTCTAGGCAGAAAAAATAAGAGCTCAAAAGCCTGTAGGATCCTCGGTAAGCTGCAGTGTTCATGAGCCCTTAGTGTACAGTGGCAGAAGGCTGCTGGCGCTCAAGGATGATGGATTGATATGCGCAGAGAAGAGTAGCTTCTTTAAGTTCTGGCGTGAAGGAGACATGGCCTGAAGAGCTTGTAGTGTGTGCATGGGACAGAGTGCTTTACTGCTGGCAGGTCTGTTTACTTTCCACCAGTGGCGGCTGGTGCTCAAATTTTTTTTGGGGGGGGGGGGGGGTGCAAACAAACTGAAAAAAAAACCCATCAATTGCAGCCACTGTGCCCATCAAACGCAGCCGCTGTGCCCATCAATTGCCGCCACTGTGCCATCAATTGCTGCCACTGTACCCATCAATTGCTGCCACTGTGCCCATCAATTGCTGCTACTGTGCCCATCAATTGCTGCCAGTGTGCCCATCAATTTCTGCCAGTGTGCCCATCAAATGGCGCTACTGTGCCAGTGTGCCCATCAATTTCTGCCACTGTGCCCATCAAATGCAGCCGCTGTGCCCATAAATTGCTGCCACTGTGCCCCATCAATTGCTGCTACTTGCCCATCAACTGCCGCTACTGTGCCCCATCAATTGCTGCCAGTGTGCCCATCAATTACCACTACTGTGCCCCATCAATTGCTGCCAGTGTGCCCATCAATTACCACTACTGTGCCTCATCAATTGCCGCTACTGTGCTCCATCAAATGCTGCCAGTGTGCCCCCCTGCCCGGCACTTACCTGTCTCGGGTCACAGTGCTGTCCTCCACGCTCCGAGTCCTCAATGTCTTCTCCCATCCTCTTCCCGTCTTCTGCTATGATTGGACACCTGATAGGCATCCAATCACAGCGCCTGTTGCTTCAGCCAATCAGGTGACAGGTAAGCAGACCTGAGCACCTGATTGGCTGAGAGGTGAGTCAGTGTTAGGAAAGCGATTTATTTACTTCCCTAACACAACACTGAGTAAACAGCGAACGCACAGAATTGCGCCAGCTGTTTACCAATTTGGAAGCCTATTAGAGCCTATGGCTCTAATCAGGACTCCTATTAAAGCCCACAACTATAATCAGGCGCTTTAAAACACCCCCGCCGCTGTAATTCAGATGCCTGGCGCCCGAAAAGGGGCCGGACACCTGAATAGGGGGCGACAGCGGCAACCATAGATAGATTCATGCAATGCATGAATCTATCTATGGTGATAGAGGGGTGAAAGGAGAGAGGGGGCGGCACATTGCCACTGCTTTCCACCAGTCTTTTCCTTTGCTCCCTGGCTTCTCTGCAGCTGGAAACTTACTATATTTATACTACACCACTGACACAATGATGGTTATCACCAGTGGCTGGGGCATACTATGCTGGCTTGGGGTCATTGTGCTGGCTGTGGATTGTTGTGCCTTCCTGGGGTGTTCCTTGTAGTGGCTAGGGGTCATTGTGCCCTGATATTTGCTGGTAGTATATAATACTGGGGGTTATCATTGCTGGCCCTGACAGCTGCTGGGGGTTCAGAACAACATACTCAAAGAAGCGGTGGGAAATTTAGACTTGAAAGTATAGCAAGATGAAGGATAACAAACAAGCTCAACAACTCTGGTGAGGCGAATCCCTTCAAGGTGACCAGCAGGTGGTCCATGTAGCGCACAACATTTTTATTTTTTATCACTTGAAGGTGTCCTAATACATTTCAAATATTGACAACTATGGTGTTAATTTGAACATCCACTGACACCAATTTACCAAATGTAAACCATGTACACTGTTAGAAAATTTTTCTCCTACCAACGTATTTCTATCCTGCTCCTTTGAATTTGCTCATCACTGTGGTTGTGGTCAATTTGACCCCTTTAATGATTGGAAAAACAAATCAACATTCTTGAAATGACCAATTCTACTTGTGTTTGCCAGCTTGAGGACTATATTCATCACAATAAAAATAGAGGGCAAACCTCCCCAGTTGGGTTAGAGATGGCAAAAAAAAAAAAAAAACTGAGGAAATAAATAGATGGTGTTAGATCCCCAAAGCCTTTTATGTTCCCACATACTGGTGTGAGAGTATTGAGATGTTCAGCTAGCAGGTTGGTAGCTCTTCCTAAACCAAAAGGCTTCCAAGGCAACTTTGGACAATGACTGAAGAAAGGTAAAGACTGTAGCACTACACTCTAGCGTTACAATCTAAATTGAGTTTATTCCAATAAAAAATTCCAGAAAGAAAAGAAGGGGATAGTACCTCCATCCAATGCTCATACACCAGTGTATACTGGTCCCAGTGTTGGAATCCAATGCTCATACACCAGTGTATACTGGTCCCAGTGTTGGCATCCAATGCTTATACATCAGTGTATACTGGTCCCAGTGTTGGCATCCAATGCTTATACATCAGTGTATACTGGTCCCAGTGTTGGAATCCAATGCTCATACACCAGTGTATACTGGTCCCAGTGTAGGCATCCAATGCTCATACACCAATGTATACTGGTCCCAGTGTAGGAATCCAATGATCATACACCAGTGTATACTGGTCCCAGTGTTGGAATCCAATGCTCATACACCAGTGTATACTGGTCCCAGTGTAGGCATCCAATGCTCATACACCGGTGTATACTGGTCCCAGTGTAGGCATCCAATGCTCATACACCAGTGTATACTGGTCCCAGTGTTGGAATCCAATGCTCATACACCAGTGCATACTAGTCCCAGTGTAGGCATCCAATGCTCATACACCAGTGTATACTGGTCCCAGTGTAGGAATCCAATGATCATACACCAGTGTATACTGGTCCCAGTGTTGGAATCCAATGCTCATACACCAGTGTATACTGGTCCCAGTGTAGGCATCCAATGCTCATACACCGGTGTGTACTGGTCCCAGTGTAGGCATCCAATGCTTATACACCAGTGTATACTGGTCCCAGTGTAGGCATCCAATGCTTATACATCAGTGTATACTGGTCCCAGTGTAGGCATCCAATGCTCATACACCAGTGTATACTGGTCCCAGTGTAGGCATCCAATGCTTATAAATCAGTGTATACTGGTCCCAGTGTAGGCATCCAATGCTTATACATCAGTGTATACTGGTCCCAGTGTAGGCATCCAATGCTCATACACCAGTGTATGCTGGTCCCAGTGTAGGAATCCAATGATCATACACCAGTGTATACTGGTCCCAGTGTTGGAATCCAATGCTCATACACCAGTGTATACCGGTCCCAGTGTAGGTATCCAATGCTCATACACCGGTGTATACTGGTCCCAGTGTAGGCATCCAATGCTTATACAATTGTGTATACTGGTCCCAGTGTAGGCATTCAATGCTCATACACCAGTGTATACTGGTCCCAGTGTAGGAATCCAATAATCATACACCAGTGTATACTGGTCCCAAATAAAGTTTGTTACACCACAATATTTTCTATGACCTGTTTTTCCTCCTACTCTACTTTATTCTTACTAGTGCTGGCTTATGGTGACATCATTAGCATGTTCTGGTGGTGGAAAGCTAGCACGGGGTTGATCAGATTGAAAATAATAAGTGACAGAAAACACAAAATACACATTACCAGTTAAAATTTTCCTGGACAAGATTTTGGTTCATGTACTGTAACTCAGACTCCACAAATTTCATCATTGGGATGATGCACTACAGGGTGGAAAAAGAAAGGTGTAACAATAAGGAAAGGCAGGCAATCAGGCATACATGAGAAAAGCTAACTAGATTTAAAAAAGTAGGCAGTTGAGCAAAGTCTAGATTTAGGGACTCATTTACACTAGCCCTCTGAAGAGCAATCCATTAGACATGTGCAGAACGAAAAAAATTGTTTCGTTTTAAATTCATTATTTACATAAATTGGTTTTGTTTGTTTAATCCGTTTAATTTGTTTTTGGAATTCGTTTTCAGAACTCATTTTATTTGTATTCAAACCGATTCAAATTTTCTAATTCAAAAAGTTTTCGAATCAATTTAGAATAGTTGTCGAATTCAAATAGTTTTCGAACTCAAATCGTTTTCGAAATCGAAAAGTTTTCGAATTTGAAACATTTTCCAATTTTCAAAGAGAATAAAATAAAATAGATAATAAAGGAACATAATGGAAAAAAATTGGATAGAATAGAAAAGACTATAACAGAAAAAAGAATAGACTATAATCAAGTAAAACAGAACAAAATAGGATAGAAAATAAAAGAACAGAATAGAATGGAATACAATAGAATAGAAAATAATAGAATTAAAAAACAATAGAATAGAAATAATATAACCATTTTCCAAAATTCAAATAGAATCAATTCGAATTTGAAAAAATAGAAAAGCAAAGAAAAGAATAGAATAGAAAATAACACAATAGTATAGAAAAAAACAACAGAATAGAATAGGATGAATAAAACCATCTTCCTATTCTAATTTATTCTTTTCTATTCCAACTCAAATTGATTCTATTTGAATTTTAGGAAATGCTTATATTCTTTCTATTCTATTGTTTTTTTAATTGTACTCTGTTTCTACTTGTTTATTCTATTCTATCATTTTCTATTATTTTATTTTCTCTTCTCTTCTATTCTATTCTTTTCTATCCTATTATTTTATTTTCTCTTCTATTCTATTCTTTTCTATTCAAATGTATTTTATTTGAAATTCGAATTTCAAAAGATGGTTATATTATTTCTATTCTATTGTTTTTTTATATACTATTCTGTCATTTTCTATTCTATTCTAATCTATTCTTTTCTATTCAAATTTGAATTGATTTGAATTTTGGGAAATGGTTATATTCTTTCTATTCTATTGTTTTTTTAATTATTCTCTTTCTATTCTATTATATTCTATTATATTCTTTTTTTTCTATTCTATTTGTTTCTATTTTATTCTTTTCGTATGTATTCAAATTCAAATTTATTCTATTTGAAATTCGAATTTCAGAAGATGGTTATATTCTTTCTATGTTATTCTATTCTATTTGTTTCTATTATATTCTAGTCTATTCTGTTTTTATTTTCTATTTTATTTTGTTCTGTTTTACTCTATTATATTCTATTTTTATATTTTCTGTTATATTCTTTTCTATTCTTTTATTTTTTTTATTTCCTATTCTATTTTATTCTCTTTGGAAATTCGAAAACTATTTGAATTTGAAAACTATTTGACTTTAAAAACTATTCGACTTTAAAAACTATTCGAACTTAAAAACAAATTGAATTTGAAAACTATTGGAATTTGAAAAGGATTTGAATTCGAAAACGATTCAAATTTGAACATTATTCGAATACGATTTGAATACGATTCAAAAACGAATTGAATTTGAATTTCGTTCCGAATTATTTTTTCGTTATTTCGGATTCATTTAAATTTGGTACTATTGTAATTCGGAAACGCGGATACATCCGAATTGCCAAATTTTTTAAATTTGTTTGAATTTCAATTCGTTACGAAATGAACCGCACATGTCTACAATCCATGGTGGATCACTTTCGGGGCTTGTTGTGGCACGGCCCCATTTTTCCTGTGCCACAATGCAAAACATTGCAGATACAGCATACGTATATCTCTATACAACTGCCTGTGCAGCTTGTGGCAGAGGGGATGGTAAAAACACAACTCAACTGACCTACAGCTGCAAGTGTAAACTAGGCCTAACAGGCAGACCTTTTCAATACAAAGAGCCTCACATGAGTTTCCTGTAGTCACATCTGGAAGGATGGACTCTGATTGTTTGCTATGGGTTATGGCATCTTACTATTTTCCTGGCTAATTACACAAGATAGAGTGAATGAAAAGAGGTCCCTTTTTGTATACTCACATCATTGGGGTCCCGGGAATCGCTGGCTCTTGCTATGGACTGAAGATGTTTGGCAATCCCAGAATCTAGCTGTGGTAGGGAGATATCAGAGGATGAGGTGAGAGATAGGGAACAACATTACATTTTTAGGGAGTGTGGGGGAAAGGATAGAACCTCTGTAAGGTATTTAGTGATGTCCCCACTGGGGAGATTTGCCCTTACTTCCTGTCAGGGCAGAAAGTGATGAAAACGGTCTCCAATGGGGACACAGACTAAAACAAACATGCCCATTATGTGGGGCAATAAACACACAAAAAATAATTGGATTAACCTAAAAAAAAAAAGTTTATACTGGCTTTTCAAAATTTCAAATTCAGTAATTGCGAAGCTAGATGAAATGTTTAATGCAGCATAACACTTGGAGTTAAAGCCCAATTGAATCCATTTATTTCAGGTGCATCAAAACAAAAAGGTTTGTCCACCAAGGTACATTTAGAAACATCTTGATATTCAAGAGGTTAAAGTTACACTAAAAGAAAATAATAATACACTGGTCTGAGGCTGCGTTCACACTACAGTAATACCTTGGATCGCGAATAACGTAACATTCCGTTCCCGAATGTCTCTGAGCCTTTCTGAGTGCATCCGAGTGGCTCCGAGTGTATCCGAATGTCTCCGGTGCCCCCCTACCTCTACATGCAGTACTGCATACACTAGCAGTGCCACTGAAACTGATAATCTGAGTTTCCATTATTTCCTATGGGGAAACTGGCTTTGATACGAACAAGTGCTTTGGATTACAAGCATTTTTCTGGAACGAATTATGCTCGTAATCCAAGGTTCCAGTGTATTGCGAATTGGATGTGGGTTTCAGCAATTATTCGGACCGGAATCTGACCTAAAACAGTGAACAGGGACGCACCAGACCCCTGCTGTGAGCCGCTCCGTACGACAGTGTGAACCCAGCCTAAAAGAAAATAATTCTATTCATGTATATATTCTTAAAGTAACATTAAACCTTTTTTTTTTCTTAATTAAAATAACAAACATGTTATACTTACCTGCTCTGTGTAATGGTTTTGCACAGAGCAGCCCTGATCCCCCTCTTGTTGGGTCCCCACGCTCCAGGCTCCTCCTCTTCGGTGAGTGCACCATGGAAAGCCGCTACGCATGGGGGCACCTGTGCAGGCTCGCTCCTGAGCTACCCCGTTTGCGTCTATTGACACAGAGCAGAACAGGCTCAGCCCCGCTCCCCCCCCTGCTACAGCAATTGATTGACAGCAACGGGAGCCAATGGCATGGCTCCCGCTGCTATCAATCTGACCAGTAAGGATGGAAACAGCAGCGAGGGCGGCTTCTCTCGTGCACATGGCTGGATCGGATCAGGCTCAAGTATGAAAAGAGGGGTGGGGAGCTGGGGGGGATCCTGCAGCGAAAAATGTTTTTTTTTACCTTAATGAATAGAATAGCTTAAGGTTGAAGTAAACTATCTTGGCCTCTGTTTAACCACTTTGCGCCCGTCATATGACTAATGACGGCCGCAAAGTGGTTCTATAATGCCGGGAGGCCGTCATTATACGGCCTCCGCTCCTCCGGCCACTGGGGGGCGCGTGCGCATGCCCGGCGCATCACTGAGATGCCGATGCGCGTGCCTGGCGGCCGCGATGTCCGCCAGGTACCCGCGATCGGCCGGTACACAGACAAGGACATGGATCTGTGTGTGTAAACACACAGATCCATGTCCTGTCAGGGAGAGAGGAGACCCATGCTGTGTCCCTTGTACATAGGGACACAGATCGGTCTCCTCCCCCAGTCAGTCCCCTCCCCCCACAGTAACAATCACACATTAAGGAACATATTAACCCCTTCCTCGCCCCCTAGTGTTAAGCCCTTCCCTGCCAGTCACATTTATACAGTAATCAGTGCATATTTATAGCACTAATCGCTGTATAAATGTGAATGGTCCCAAAAATGTGTCAAAAGTGTCCGATGTGTCCGCCGCAATATCGCAGTTCTGACAAAAATCGCAGATCGCCGTTATTACTAATTGTTATTTGTTTATAGCGCCAAAATAGTGTCAAAAGTGTCTGCAATGTCGCAGTCCCGATAAAAAAACGCAGATCACCGTTATTACTAATAAAAAAAAAATAAAAAAAAATGCCATAAATCTATCCCCTATTTTGTAGACGCTATAACTTTTGCGCAAACCAATCACTATACGCTTATTGGGATTTTTTTTAACCAAAAATATGTAGAAGAATACGTATCGGCCTAAACTGAGGAAAAAATTGTTTTTTTAAAAAAAAATTGGGATATTTATTATAGCAAAAATCCAAAAATATTGTGTTTTTTTAAAAAATTGTCGCTCTTTTTTGGTTTATAGCGCAAAAAATAAAAACCGCAGAGGTGATCAAATACCACCAAAAGAAAGCTCTATTTGTGGGGAAAAAAGGACGTCAATTTTGTTTGCGAGCCACGTCGCACGACCGCGCAATTGTCATTCAAAGCGACGCAGTGACAAAAGCTGAAATTTCGCCTGGGCAGGAAGGGGGTTTATGTGCCCAGTAAGCAAGGGGTTAATCTTCAACTGCCATGATGCTGCACATGTGATCAGCTGGTTTGACAGTTTAAAGCATTATTAAAGGAATTTTTTTTTATAGTTTGGATAGTATGTAGAGCGAAAAGAATACTTGTCAGTTATTATTGCTTTCTGTGGCCCCATTAACCACTTGCCGACCAGCCGCCGCAGTTATACTGCGGCAGGTCGGCTCTTTTGGCGTAAATCGACGTAGGTGTGCGTCGCTTTGTGCAATAGATACAGTGCAGTGCCAGAGCCGATGCGCATGGCTGGCAGCCGCAATGACCGCCGGCCACCTGCAATCGCTCCTCAGAGAGGCAGAATGGGAATCTGGCAATGTAAACAAACAGATCCCCGTTCTGACAGGGGAGTACAGAGTGATCATCTGTTCCTAGTGATCAGGAACAGTGATCTCTCTTTACTCCCTGTCAGTCCCCTCCCCCCACAGTTAGAAACACACCTCCCAGGGAACACATTTAACCCATTGACTCGCCCCTAGTGTTAACCCTTTCCCTGCCAGTGTCATTTATACCGTAATCAGTGCATTTTTATAGCACTGATAGCTGTATAATGTCACCGGTCCCAAAAAAGTGTCAAAAGTGTCCTATCTGTCTGCCGCAATGTCGCAGTCACGCTAAAAATTTCTGATCACCACCATTATTAGTAAAAAAAAAAAAAAAATGCCATAAATCTATCCCCTATTTTGTAGACGCTATAACTTTTGCGCAAACCAATCAATATACGCTTATTGTGATTTTTATTTTTTTACCAAAAATATGTAGAAGAATACATATTGGTCTAAACTGATGAAGATTTTTTTTAATTTTTTTTATTTTGTTGGATACTTATTATAGCAAAAAGTTAAAAATATTGTTTTTTCTTTCAAAATTGTCGCTCTTTTTTTGTTTATAAAAATAAAAACCGCAGAGGTGTTCAAATCCCACCAAAAGAAAGCTCTATTTGTCGAAAAAAAGGACATACATTTTGTTTGAGTACAGCATCACGCGACTGCGCAATTGTCAGTTAAAGCGACGCAGTGCAGTATCGCAAAAAATGGCCTGGTCATTAAGGGGGTAAAACCTTCTGGTCCTTAAGTGGTTAAGGAGGTTCACCTTCTGAATTTGTCATGTTTACCATTATCATTGAAAGTAAAAGAAAATCCCAAATTTTGGATTGTCCCCAGAAAAGTAATAGAGGAGAAATCTTCCAATGGAGACACTAGTTCTGGTGACCTGGGGGTCCCCAAAGAATTCCCTTAAATAGAATAGCAGGGATTTCCTCTTACTTCCTGTTTGGCTATGGGACAGGAAGTGAAGGAAAATCTCTGCATTGCTTACTGTATCCAAAATGAAAAACTAAAGTTTTGCCTATAGTTCTACTTTAACCACTTGTCCCCCGCCCTCTGTCAATTGACGGCGGGCGGAGGACACTCTCGTTCTGGGAGGACGTCATATGATGTCCTCCCTTTAAAATGAGCTAGGAGGCGCGCGCGCGCCTCCGGGTTCACAAGGCCCCGATGCGCGTGCCCGGCAGCCGCGATTGCCGCCGGGCACCTGCGATTGCCCGGGAACCGAGCAGGAAAGTGGATCTGTGTGTGTAAACACACAGATCCACGTCCTGTGAGGGAGAGGGGACCAATGGTGTGTCCCTTGTACATAGGGACAACCATCGGTCACCTCCCCCAGTCAGTCCCCTCCCCCCACAGTGAGAACACATTGAGGGAACATATTTAACCCCTTCCTGCCCCCTAGTGGTTAACCCCTTCCCTGCCAATCACATTTATACAGTAATCAATGCATTTTTAAAGCAGGGATCGCTGTATAAATGTGAATGGTCCCAAAAATGTGTCAAAAGTGTCCGATGTGTCCGCTGCAATATCGCAGTCACAATAAAAATCGCAGATCGCCGCCATTACTAATAAAAAAATAAATAAAATAAAAATGCTATAAATCTATCCCCTATTTTGTAGACGCTATAACTTTTGCGCAAACCAATCAATACGCGCTTATTGCGATTTTTTTTTTTACCAAAAATATGTAGAAGAATACGTATCGGCCTAAACTGAGGAAAATTTTAATTTAAAAAAAAATGGGTATTTATTATAGCAAAAAGTAAAAAATAGTGTTTTTTTTCCAAACTGGACGCTCTTCTTTTGTTTATAGCGCAAAAAATAAAAATACCACCAAAAGAAAGCTCTATTTGTGGGAAAAAAAGGACGCAAATTTCGTTAGGGAGCCACGTCGCACGACCGCGCAATTGTCATTCAAAGTGTGACAGCGCTGAAAGCTGAAAAATGGCTTGGGCAGGAAGGGGGTTTTCGTGCACAGTAGGGAAGTGGTTAAAGTTATAAAATCTTGTTTTTTTTGCATTGAAAACAACAAACATGTTATACTTACCTGCTCTGTGTAGTGGTTTTGCACAGAGCAGCCCAGATCCTCCTCTTCTCGGGTCCCTCTTTGGCTCTCCTGGCCCCTTCCTCCTGCCAAGTGCCCCCACAGCAAGTAGCTTGCTATGGGGGCATCTGAGCCAAGCTGCAGCTCCCTGTGTCCATTCAGAAATGGAGCCGCGGCCTGGCCCTGCCCCCTTTCTCTCCTCATTGGCTCACTGTATTTTATTGACAGCAGTGGGAGCCAATGGCATTGCGCTGCTGTCTCAGCCAATGAGGGGGGGAGTCCCAGACAGCTCTCTGTAGGTAAGCAGTGGTCTCGCTGCAAGCATCAGCAAATATCTGCTAATAGGATAAGCCTAGCTCTGGGCATGTTGGACCTTTGCAAGGAGACCACTGCAGGCAGAACACATGCTTTTCTACATGGGCTGTGGTTGTTTTTTAAAGAAAACTACGATTTTGAATACTTTTTTTTTTATGCACCTAGAATGTATTTCGCCAATTTATAAGTTAAGTTTGGGCTCTAAAAGTAGAATTGTATAGAGGTCTATATATTAGAACACAAATAAGACAACTGGGGAGGAAAGATGGACAGAGAGATATGTTTTTTTCCCTCCCTGACCCTTCCCTCTCCCCCAGTTGGAGAATATTTTCTAATTTTTAAAGGTTTCTTACCTGTTTAGTGTTGTACAGCTGCACTTCCTTCTTTCTTGCCTAGGCAAGAATGACGTAGGCCCCCCTTCTACCTTCTTGGATGTCCACATTACACATGCTAGAAGTCAGTCTTACTGACTGCCTCATGTGCACAGATGGCCACAGGTCTTCAGGACCTGGTGGAGACCCGCAGTACATCTACGCATGAGTTTCCTACCTGGATGCTACAGATATCAAAGCATCAGATACCAGCAATGGTTGCCCATTCACCAAAAACCCCCACACACATCCACAGGTCTCTGCCGGGTCCCAAAGACTAGGCATAGACCTTCAGCACGCCTTCACATATGCAAGATTTTCAAAGATGGTGATGCAGGAGAGGAGCAAAACCAAAACCAGTCAGGGGGCTGAAGTTCCCCTTTGACAGAAGTGTTTACTCTTCCCAAGTCTTTACAAAACTATAAAAAAGTTTTAGCTGGTGTTTGTCAATTAGAGACGGGCTGAACAACCTCCTGTTTGGTTCACAGCAGAACTCCCAAACAGGGGAAAAGTTCTAACCTGAACGGCGAACCCCATTAAAGTCTATGGGAACCGAACAGGAAAAATCAAAAGTGCCCATTTTGTAGGCTTATATGCAAGTAATTGGCCATAAAAGGGGTATGGGGGTCCGGGTACTGCCCTGGGGGACATGAATCAATGCAGTGATTTTAATGATGCTTAAAGTGCAAAAAAAAACGTAAGTCCATACCAGACCCTTGGAGGCGAACCGTTCGCCCAACTCTAATGACAATCAATATAGTGTAAGACTTACTTTTTGGGCAAGCGCCTGAACCACTTTACGGATCTCACGGTCCAGGCAAGCCACAGCACTGTTCAGCTGGTCATGAAGTGTGTGTTGAAACTGTTCTGAGCTTATGATGTCACATGTCCTTTGTTGCAGAGTCTTCCAGTCCAGTTTCTGTGGTAATGACTGCACTATTAACCGCAGTTGTTCAATGTTGTTCACTACCAGGCACAACTGGAAAGCAAAGCAAGAGTCACACATCACACAGGAATGAGAAAATATGGAAAGTAGCATTTCCCAAATCCTCACTATAACCAAAATGTTTTGGAGTCCATCCACCAATATCCCACTTAGTTGCAGTATCAATGATCTAGCAAACCTTCAGATGTAAAGCCTAATGCCGCATACACACGGTCGGAATTTCCGACAAGAAAAGTTCGACGTGAGTCTTTGGTCGGAAATTCCGACCGTGTGTATGCTCCATCGGACTTTTTCTGTCGAAATTTCCGACAACAAAAAATTGAGAGCTGGTTCTCAATTTTTCCGACAAGAAAAGTTCTTGTCGGAAATTACGATTCCGACGCACAAAAAAACACGCATGCTTGGAATTAATTTGACGCATGCTCGGAATCATTGAACTTAATTTTTCTCGGCTCGTTGTAGTGTTGTACGTCAACGCGTACTTGACGGTCGGAATTTTGTGTGACTGTTTGTATGCAACACAAGTTTGAGCCAACATTCTATCGGAAAAAAATCCACGTTTTTCTTGTCGGATTTTCCGATCGTGTGTACGTGGCATAAGACTACCTAAACATTTAGCTTTAGTCTTGGCTTATGGTTACACTTTGTTGTGTGCTTCGTAGATTCAGTTTATGTACAGGAGTTTGGTGTTTTTGTTTTAAGAATTTCACCTTAATTTAGACAGTAAGGAAGCATTGAGTGTACACTGCCTGCTGGATATAGCACGTGGAAGTCTTAAAAGTGAACTTCAGGCTGATTAAATAACACAATTAAATGAATATATTCATTAAAACACATCTAATATATGTATCTAAATCTGCCTTTATATCAGATTCACGAAAACCCATGTACAGGAAGAGGGGACAGCAAAATTAACCAGTAGTGCAAGCAAGAGGTGTGCCGCTCCAGGTGAGATAATTAGGTGTATTGGACTCCACACAAGGGTGCTAGCTTCGGCCCGCCTGCTGTAGAATACATATGTATAAAAGCAATGGCTGCATACCAAGATAATGTGAGTCCGTTTTTATTGCAACATCCCAAGAGTGTAACCTCAATCACCACAGGACAGTAGCAATTACAGAGGTTGACGCGTTTCACACACTTAGATTGTGCTTACTCATAACCCTGAGATGCTCCACTGACACTTAAATAATCCCACCTCACACCTGTACAGGTGTGGACAGTGTCCATAGAGCCACCCGCTGTCCTAATAGTTTTGTTTAAAAACACTAGCATCAAAAGTCACCATTAGACATTGACCCTCCATATATACAAACACAAAATGAACCAGTCAGGCACTACTGGATTTCACAGGGCTGTCAGTCAATACCTCACCAATATGGAGACCATTCTTCACTATCCATTCTAAAAGCTTGGGATTAGTCAATGACCAAACTACATTGCCTAACTGCAGTGAAGAAAAGTGAGGTCGCAGACCAGGAAAAGGCCCATAGGCATGAGATGTGCCTTTCAATCTGGTCTCTTCTTTGGTCAGATCTATTATGACCCATTGTCTATGGGGCAGTACATAAAGCAATCAAGCATGTTTAGAATGCCTTTTTCAATTGTAATTATGTTCCTTGGACTCGGGGCAGATACTGTCTGTACTGTTTCTGCTTCCCCACTTGATTGCCATAAACATGCAACTAGAGCACTCCAACTTTGATGGAATGTCTCAGAGAAGACATCAGGAGACAGTCTGCAGGCAGGTGGAGTTGGATCAGGTCCCTTTTAAGGTCTACTCCTTCTATTTTTGGATCATTATGGCAGTCCCTATTTAAGGTGGGTGGTTCTGGGTTCCTGGGTCTTCTGCCTGGCAAAAGCTAAGGAAATTAAAGTTCTTCTGGAGGTGCTTCTTGCTCTCCCCGTTGGGTCCCCTACGGGTAGTGGGGTGTTTCATCAATGGAGATTAGAGGCAGAGAACAAAAGAAGTGATGTACATCAAGTGAGCTACAAAATACCCCTTGCCTCCTGATTGCTACAATACTCCTCAATCCAAACTATTATTTGGAATTTACCACCACCATGATCTGAACTGTTATACTTTACCTCTAAATCAAGCAAGTATAAGAAGTTATTTACAACTACGTGTGAATATCTAAGTGTATGAAGTCACAGCCGTTGCCTGGATGGGGAAACGAGAAGTGAGTGTTGGTGCAGAACTTGCTGCTGGGTCCTTGGATTTTACATGTAAGTATTCCTGGAAGTGAGGGAGTTAATTTTACACAGTCAGAAGGATGGCAACAATAGGCCTCAGGCCACATCCATGTACAGAGTGATCTGAGAACCTCAAGGTCCCTGGAACCTGTGTATTTGGTGGTAGCCCAGCTGCTTGCGGTGGCCACATGCAAGGCACCCTGGGTACTGCCCACAAGTACAATTGTACAAGCATGTCCAATTGTTCCATACTGCCTATGCTCAGCTTTAGTTGTGCACTCTAATTAGGGTCACCTGTGCAAAAATAATTAACAAATCAGTGTCAAACCTTGTTTGCAGCCTGTCCAGCATCCCCTTTGTCTGACAACTCCTCAGCTCTCCGCTTTATCATTGCGCAGTATGTAATAGCGATACGGCACATATCCTAGAAAAATCAGTTTCAACAACATAAGTCCATATTTTTAGGGACATTCTTTTTTTAGGAATTATTTTACATTCTGTGAAACGAATTGACATAAAATATATAGACACGATCCATAACACAACAAGCCAAAAAAGAAAAAAAAAAAGAAACCTGAGATATGGATGTTACTATATTGCATCTAATGTCCTATAAAATGTGCATCCATAGAACACAGGCCTGAATTAACATTGGGCATTGTAGGCCTGTGCCCACAGGCAGGGCCACTGATAGAAATCATGGGGCCCTGTACAGCCTACCTGGCGGGGCCCCCTTCGCAGCGGAGGGCAGTCGGGTGTAAACGGACAGCTGGTTTGTTTACACCAGGCGCCCTTAGAGCAGAGTGGGCTTTGTCCATGTCTGCTCTGCATAAGATGAGTGGACACGGACCTGTCATCAGCCCACTCCCCTCAGCGGGGGATGTGGACAGATTCCCCGCTGAACAAGCAGATTCTACTCAGTGTGAAAGCCTTGATCACAAAAAGGAACACAGGGAGCTTAAGATCATGAGCATTATAACACACAGGCACACTCTATCATGGCTGGCACTGTTACAGTGTGTTACATGACATGGCTGTTGGGTGCCGACCTTGTTGACTTATGACCAATAAGATACAAAATCAGCACCCAACAGCCATGTCATGTAACACACTGTGAGAGAGAACCTGCTGTCTGCTGCCTGTGAGTTATACATGATTTGGGAATGTACAGTGCACTGCAGTATATCGTTATATTCACCCACCCCCAGCAGTAGCCACGAATTCCGGCTTCCTCCTCTGCCTCTGTACCCTATCAGCTGCCTGCCTCACAGCCTCCCACTCTCTGTCTCTCACGGGCTGACTACTGACTGAGTGGGGAGCTGAGCAGAGGAAGATCACTCCGCCAGAAAAGGAAACAAGCAACCGCATCGGCAGGCTGACGGCTGATACTTTAAGCAGCGGAGCGGGCTCAGGATGCAGTGCACATGCCCCCGAAACTGGGAAAAAAGTCCCTCCATTCCCACATCAGAGAGAAGGGGCCCGGAAGATCGTAGCAATAATACACCCCCCTAAGCTAGTAGGAGCGGCTGAGCGGGGGGGGGGGGGTTTACTTAAGAAAGCCATTTTTTTTTTTATTCTGTGAGACTGCTCTGAGCTGAGCTGAGGACGTCGGGCCCGTTACAACAGGGCCGGTTGTACTGGCCCATCAGTGGCCCTGCCCACAGGCAGCAGAGGCAAAGAGACAAATTACCCTGTGTGGTTACCATAGAATTTCAGTTTTATTATCACTTTAAATAATTAATTTGGGCCAAGCTGTTACAAGCAATCTATTTCTGTTCCAGAATGATATGTGTGCTGTAATGTACTGTTGTAGTATTAACTATATACAGTGAGTAGCGCTGTGTTCTGGAAGCGGTGCCTTCCATTCTGATACCAGAATTAAACAGGGTCAAGGTGAGTGCTTTTCCACCACTCAGGAGAAGCCTTGTATTTTTATAAGTGAAAACAAGGCTTCCTGTGATTGGCCAAGGTGGAGAGGTGAGCAGATAACATCATGATTTTCACTTCAGCCAATCAGAGGAAGCCTTGTATTCACTAAAAAAAGGCTTTTCTGAATGGTAGAGAAGCATTAAAGCCTCAAAAATGTTCGCCTTAAGACCCCCTTTTACACTGAGCCACCCATAGTGTCGGCGGTAAAATGCTGCTATTTTTACCGCCGCCGCTATGGGCGGATTTGTGGTGCATTTTGGCCGCTAGCGGAGCGCTTTTACCCCCGCTAGTGGCCGAGAAAGGGTTAAAACCGCCCGCAATGCACTGCTGAAGCAGCGCATTGCAGGCGGTATAGCCGCGATGTCCCATTGATTTCAATGGGCAGGAGCGGTGGAGGAGCGGTAAACACATCGCTTCTTCACCGCTTCAAAGATGCAGCTAGCAGGACTTTTTTTACCATCCTGCTAGCGCAACGCTCCAGTGTGAAAGCCCTCAGGCTTTCACACTGGAGTGAATGTAACAGCTTTTTAAGGGCGGATTGCAGTGTGAAAGGGGTCTAATGCATTCTATGCATTAAGGTAAAAAAACGTCTGTACTGCAGGAGCCTCCCAGCCCCCCCCCCCTCCTTATTGTTACCTGAGCCTGATCCGATCCAGCAATGTGCATGAGAGCAGCGGCTCTTGTTGCTTCCCCCCTCCTCTTTGGGAAGATTGATAGCAGCTGCAGCCATTGGCTCCCGTTGCTATCAATCAAATGCTGTTACGAGGGAGCGGGGCTGAGTCAAACATGTCATTCTTACCTGCTCTGTGCAATGGTTTTGCACAGCGCATCGCTGATTCTCCTTTTTTGGGGTCTCCCGCAGGCGTTATTGACAGACCGGGTGGCTTGGGAGCAAACACGCATGGGTGCCCCCTGGTGGCACTCACGGAAGAGGGGGCGCTTGGAGCACCAGCGGGGGACCCCAAAAAAGGAGGCTCAGGGATGCTCTGTGCAAAACCATTGCACAGAGCAGGTAAGAATGACATGTTTGTTATTTTAGTTTAAAAAAAAACTAAGGTTTAATATCACTTAAACTTTACATTAGAGCTATCAAGCTGTGAAGTGAAAAACAGCACTGCAATAAGACGGTGGTCTAAAGCGGGCATCACTAAATGGCGGACCGCGGGCCACATGCGGCCCGCGGCACTCTGCCATTCGGACCGCCGCGGTACCGCCATGTAGGAGCCTTTTCTTCCTCCTGCCGTTGCTCTGTAATCCTCACAGAGCCGACATTGGGAGGCGGAACAATTCTGGGTGGAGGGCGGAGCTGCCCGAGATTATCAAACAGGCGATTGGCTGCTAGGACTGTCCTTCATCCTAGCAGCCAATCACCTGTTTGTTACCTCGGCCCTCCATCCAGAACTGTCCCGCCTCTCTCCCTGCAACTCCTCTCCTGCCCCTATCCAGACACGCTGTGCCTCCCTCCTCCGATCTGCCTGTGTAAGGTAGGACAGTGAGGGGGGTGAAGTTTAGAGCTAACAATTGAATGTGTGGGGAGGATGCCGAGCCTCAGGATTGCAGTGATGTAGGGGGGGGAGGGGCTGAGGACATCAAAGAGGGGGAGCTGAGGACTGTAATGTGGGGGGAGCTGAGCACTGTAATGTGGGGGGAGCTGAGGACTGTAATGTGGGGGGAGCTGAGGACTGTAATGTGGGGGGAGCTGAGGACTGGAGTGTGGGGGGGGGGACTGAGGACTGTAATGTGGGGGGGGGGGGGACTGAGGACTGTAATGTGAAGGGACTGAGGACTGTAATGTGGGGGGAGCTGAGCACTGTAATGTGGGGGGAGCTGAGCACTGTAATGTGGGGGGAGCTGAGGACTGTAATGTGGGGGGAGCTGAGGACTGTAATGTGGGGGGAGCTGAGGACTGTAATGTGGGGGGAGCTGAGGACTGTAATGTGGGGGGAGCTGAGGACTGTAATGTGGGGGGAGCTGAGGACTGTAATGTGGGGGGAACTGAGGACTTTAATGTGGGGGGACTGAGGACTGGAGTGTGGGGGAGCTGAGGACTGGAGTGTGGGGGGGGACTGAGGACTGTAATGTGAAGGGACTGAGGACTGTAATGTGGGGGGAGCTGAGAACTAGAGTGTGGGGGGACGACTGAGGACTGTAGTGTGGGGGGACGGACTGAGGACTGTAGTGTGGGGGGGGACTGAGGACTGTAGTGTGGGGGGGGACTGAGGACTGTAGTGTGGGGGGGGACTGAGGACTGTAGTGTGGGGGGGGGACTGAGGACTGGAGTGTGGGGGGGGACTGAGGACTGGAGTGTGGGGGGGGACTGAGGACTGGAGTGTGGGGGGGGACTGAGGACTGGAGTGTGGGGGGGACTGAGGACTGGAGTGTGGGGGGGGATTGAGGACTGGAGTGTGGGGGGGGGATTGAGGACTGGAGTGTGGGGGGGGGATTGAGGACTGGAGTGTGGGGGGGGACTGAGGACTGGAGTGTGGGGGGGGACTGAGGACTGGAGTGTGGGGGGGGACTGAGGACTGGAGTGTGGGGGGGGGACTGAGGACTGGAGTGTGGGGGGGGGACTGAGGACTGGAGTGTGGGGGGGGGACTGAGGACTGGAGTGTGGGGGACGGGGACTGAGGACTGGAGTGTGGGGGACGGGGACTGAGGACTGGAGTGTGGGGGGGGGACTGAGGACTGGAGTGTGGGGGACGGGGACTGAGGACTGGAGTGTGGGGGGGGACTGAGGACTGGAGTGTGGGGGGGGACTGAGGACTGGAGTGTGGGGGGGGGACTGAGGACTGGAGTGTGGGGGGGGACTGAGGACTGGAGTGTGGGGGGGGACTGAGGACTGGAGTGTGGGGGACGGGGACTGAGGACTGGAGTGTGGGGGACGGGGACTGAGGACTGGAGTGTGGGGGGGGACTGAGGACTGGAGTGTGGGGGGGGGGACTGAGGACTGGAGTGTGGGGAGGGACTGAGGACTGGAGTGTGGGGGGGGGACTGAGGACTGGAGTGTGGGGGGGGGACTGAGGACTGGAGTGTGGGGGAGCTGAGCACTGTAATGTGGGGGAGCTGAGCACTGTAATGTGGGGGAGCTGAGCACTGTAATGTGGGGGGACTGAGGACTGTAATGTGGGGGGACTGAGGACTGGAGTGTGGGGGAGCTGAGCACTGTAATGTGGGGGGATTGAGGACTGGAGTGTGGGGGAGCTGAGGACTGTAATGTGAGGGGACTGAGGACTGTAATGTGAGGGGACTGAGGACTGTAATGTGGGGGGGGGCTGAGGATATTAAAGTGGAGAGGGGAGGAATGTAATGTGGGGGGGGGGCTGAGGACTGTGATTTGGGGGACTGAGGACAGGGGTGTGGAGGGGGGACTGAGGAGAGTAATGTGGGGTTATGATGTTAATAGGGGCAGAGGACAGTACTGTTAATGGGGGTTGATGTTAAGGAAGTGTGAGGACACTACTGTGGAAGGAGTGGAGGGGGATGATGTAAAGGGGAGCTGAGGACACTCATCAAGAGGGGATCTTGATGTGAAGGGGGAGGGGACTGTGATGTGCACTGGGGACTAAGGAAGCTGATATAAGAATGGATTAAGATCTGTGCATGTGCATTAGGTGCACACGTCGTGGGTGGATCAGCCTATTTTAATGGGCTGCACTACCCACATGAAAACCGAGAGAAAGAAGTCCTTGACCTTTTTTTTAAAAAAGAAAATTGCGCCGCACCAAGCCACATTGTGCTGCAGCAACATGTCGTTTGGCGAATGCGAAAATGCATGACAGGGAACCAAAATGATATTCGGACCTCTGCTATAAGAAAATTTTACTGACCGGACCTCAGCGAATTGTAATTCAATACCCCTGGTCTAAAGGAAACACTTTTGTACTGTTAGGCAAGGTATTGAACATGTTTTAAAGGGAGAAACAGGTGTAGTCTTGTACCAATGTAATGCAGCACTGCCATCTAGGGGAGGGTAAAGGATACATCTAAGATTTACACAATTTTTCCATCATACAACACTGCCATCTAGGGGTGGAGGGTAAAAGATACATCTAAGATTTACACCATTATTTCATCATATAACACTGCCATCACCCTCTCCAATTGTCCTAATAATCAATGTAATCAGGAATGAAAGTGGGTGTAAATTAAAAGTTGCTACCAGAACAAGAATAGAAGGGACATCTTCCAAAAGAGGCACTTGTTCTCGTAACAGTCTGAGAGGGGATTTCCTTCACACTGGAATGATATCCTCCTATGTTCTACTTCAGAACAACAGAAGAATGGAAATCCCCCCAATTAGACAGAGGCGTCAAAGAAAAAAAATGACAGTGGTTTTAACCCTTCCCTGATCTATCCAAAATGAAAAAAATAAGTTTTTAGGCTTTAGATATATTTTAGGTTGCCATTATTTTGGCACTGCAACAAACTGGTGCCACCCATAGAATAAACTGGTGAAAAAAAATGTAAATATTGATCCAATAATTCATGGGATAGTTTTTATTTTTAGGGTTAACTATTTTAAGGGTACTTTAGTGTTTACTAGGGGGTTAAGGCGTTAATGCGGTAGTAAATTGCAGATAAAAAGGAAATAAATTCCCCTGCAAGGCAATGTCATAATGTGCTAGTATGCATTGCGTACTAGCACATTATGAGAGACTTACCTTAAAACGAAGCCCTCCGTATATATTTGAATATTCAAAAATTCGTAAATTTGAACATCCAAAAATTCGTAAATTTGAAAATCCGTAATTTTTCATAATCCGTAAATTCGTAAATTCAAAAATCCAGAAATTTGGAAATCCGGAAATTCAGAATCTCGAAAATTTGAAAATCAGAACGAAAATTCAAAAGAACGAAAAAGAACGAAAATCCAAAAATAAGAACGAAAATTCAAAAACCTGAAATAATAACTAACTAATAATAACTTAACTATTACTAACTATTGAATTATAGGTATTGGAATTTCCTTTTAAATTTGGCTGTTGTGAATGTAATGAATATGAATTTATCCAAAGTTACGAATTATTCAAAAATAACGAATGCCGTATCTAAACGAATGGAACATAACGAATTATTAATAATAAATAACAATAATAATAATAAAAAAGTTTTTTTTAATTATTATTATTTATTATTAATTTGTTCCATTCCATTTGTTTAGATGCAGCATTCGTTATTTCGGATAATTCGTAACTTTGGATAAATTCATATTCATTACGTTGACTGAGAGCTAAATTTGAAAGGAAATTCCAATACCTATAATGTTATAGTTATTATTAGTTAGTTAGCTAGCTATTATTTAGAATTTTCTTATTTTCGGATTTTTAAATTCTCTTATTTTTGGATTTTGGAATTCTCTGATTTCCGAATTTCCGGATTTTCTGATTTTTGAATTTACAAAATTTTTGAATTTATAAAATTAAAAATTTTCAAATTTCCGAATTTAAAATCATAACGAATGATCCAAAAAATGAAAAAAAAACAAAAAACAAATGAAACGAAAAATGTGTGTGTGTGTGTGTGTGTGTGTGTGTATATATATATATATATATATATATATATATATATATATATATATATATATATATATTGTGACAGCAGGAAGGTAAAGTCACCTGGTTGCATCCAGGGGGGTAGATATATTTCGCCCAGATTCAGGCTTTACGCCGATTTGTACAACTAGGTGGAGAGTTGTATAAGGCTAGTGTGCTCATGGATGACTCATACCTCTAGGGAGAGGGCTGGGCGTCGTGCAGACAGGGAGTTGATGAGACCAGCTGAACCTTGTCAGCTCATTTAGGCCTCTATAAGAAAGCCCAGCTTCATTAGATGTTAGCTCATGCCTGGAACCAGACCTGTGTGGACTGTCTAGGGAGAGTGAACCCCTGTGCGGTGAGAGAAAGCCTGTGTGGCTATATTTTGCTTGGACATTTAAAACCAGGGACTAGGACAGCACTAGGCTGATCCCAGTTGTTAGTTAGGAAACCTGTATGTTTAGTCAGAGGTCAAGTTGACCAGGATTTATTTTGTTTATGTTTTTTTTGCCTTGCTGTGTTTTTGTCACTGTAAATAGAAAATAAACCGCACCTTTTTGATTTTGAAAACCACAACCTCCGTCTGCTGGGCCTGTTTTTGGGTGGGGAGCCCATCCCGGGGGTCACACATACCCGCTGCCGAGCTAACCCCCTCACAGTTGGTGGAGAACCAGTGGCAGTTTTTTTTTAAGCCAGCATGGAGGAGATACTGAAACAGCTGGCTCTAGCAAATGCCAATCAACAGCAGACAAATGCAGGTTTGCAAAGGAGCCTTGCAGCCCAGCAGCAAGCTCATCAACAGAGCCTTGCAACTTTACAACAGAGTCTGGAGGCTCAGCAACAAGCCCAACAGCAATCTGAGGCCCGCTTCATAGACCTGTTGCAGAAGCAAGAGCAGAGACTACAACAACAGATGGAAGCAGTAATGCAGCAACGTCCGCAGACCAGTGAGGAAAGCCGTCCCACTAATACCGCGTCCTTTGGGGTGAGTCGTTTATTGACAAAAATGACTGGAGAGGATGATCCAGAGGTATTTTTGACCACATTTGAAAGGACCGCTGAAAGAGAAAAGTGGCCTGAGGAGCAGTGGGCTGGACTAGTGGCTCCTCTGTTAACTGGTGAATCGCAGAAAGCTTACTATGACCTAGAGCCTAACCAAGCAAAAGACTATGTGATGCTAAAAGCTGAAATATTGGCAAGGCTGGGTGTCACCCTGGCTGTCCGGGCTCAGCGTGTGCATAACTGGACTTTCCAGCTTGGAAAACCCCCCAGGTCTCAAATGTATGATCTCATTCACCTGAGCAGAAAGTGGCTACAGCCAGAGACTTTGTCCGCACCAAAGATTGTGGAACGTGTTGTAATGGATCGGTTTTTGAGAGCTCTTCCTACTGCCATCCAAAAGTGGGTAAGCCATGGAGACCCAGAGACGGCCGATGGTCTTGTGGATCGTGTGGAGAAATACTTGGCTACAGAGAACCTGACGGCCTCTTCCAGAGACACTCGGACTTTCCACCCTAAGACCAGACCATCCCCAGGGGCGGATAAGAGGATTCCAAGGGGTGAGGGTGGAGAGAGTGAGAGGGTGGGAGCTCTACCCCAAGTTTGGCGAGAACAGCCTGGGAAATCAGCGGCTCAAGAGGCCGCAAGAAGGATCGTTTGCTACCGCTGCCGGCAAGCGGGACATATTGCAGCAAATTGCCCGGTTGTGGAGGAACCCATGCAGTGTGACTTTCTGACGGGCAGACGTCAGTCGCTGTGTGCGACAGTCGCATGCACTGCCATTCGGGGAACTGAGAAACATTTATGCAAAATGTGTATTAATGGTAGAAATGTTGTGGTATTGCTGGATTCAGGTAGCCTTGTGACCCTGATAAAGGCTGAGTTAGTTAAAACAGAGGTCTCTGGGAATAGCAAGGTAGCCGTTATTTGTGTGCATGGGGACACCCGAGAGTATCCAGTGACTACAGTGTGTTTCGAGACCCCCAAAGGTACCCTCTCTCATCCAGTGGGCTTAGTATCTCAGTTACCGCATGACGCCATTGTGGGAAGGGATTTTCCGAAGTTCTGGGAACTGTGGGATGATCCTGAGCCCCCCACTGGTGCCCCTATGTACCAGGAATGTGATAGCCAGAACTCCCCTGAGAGTGGTGAGGACTCTCCGGAATTTCCCTTGTCAGTATTGGCAGGGGAGACTCAAGAAACTGGAGAGGAGCCCACCTCCTCAGACGAAAACCTACCGTCTGTGGAGTTTTCTGATCTTGAGGTTCACAGGGAAAACTTTGCCACAGAACAGTTGAAAGACCCCGCCCTAATAAAGGCACGGGAAAACGTAGTGAAAATAGATGGCGAGTTAGTGAACCCAGATAATACCGGCACTTACCCATACTTCAGCGTAGAGAAGGACCTACTGTATCGGGTGGCAAAAAGGGCAGAAGAAACCGTTGAGCAGCTTGTGGTGCCCAAACCTTACAGGAAGTTGGTGTTGGAGTTGGCCCATGGGCACATTCTTGGAGGTCATCTGGGGACAGAGAAAACCCGAGAGAGGGTATTACAGAGATTCTATTGGCCTGGGGTGATGAAGGACATAGAAAATTATTGTTCCTCCTGCCCTGTGTGTCAGAGGTCGGCCCCGATGCCACATTTCCGTAGCCCGCTGGTCCCTCTACCCATCATTGAGGTCCCGTTTGAGAGAATCGCAATGGATTTGGTAGGTCCTATAATCAAGTCCGCTAGGGGGCACCAGTACATATTGGTTATAATGGACTATGCCACCCGTTATCCAGAAGCGATCCCTCTCAGAAATACCTCGGCCAAAACCATAGCCAAAGAGCTATCTCTTGTTTTTAGCCGGGTGGGTATTTGTAAAGAACTGCTTACGGACCAAGGTACACCCTTTATGTCCCGGGTTATGAAAGAGCTGTGTAAATTGTTCAAAGTGACGCAATTGCGTACATCTGTGTATCACCCCCAAACCGATGGGCTGGTTGAAAGATTCAACAAAACCCTAAAACAAATGTTGAAGAAAGTGGTGGATAGAGATGGAAGGGATTGGGACTGTCTACTTCCTTATTTGATGTTTGCTATTAGGGAGGTGCCCCAATCCTCTACGGGATTCTCCCCCTTTGAGTTACTGTATGGGAGACACCCAAGAGGGCTGTTGGATATTGCCAAGGAAACTTGGGAAAGTGAGAGTTCTCCCCACAGGAGTGTGATTGAGCATGTCGCCCTGATGCAAGATCGAATTGCACAGGTAATGCCCATCGTGAAGGAACATTTGGCCCAAGCGCAGTTGGCACAGCAGAGAGTGTACAACCGTGGAGCCAAGACCCGTACCTTTTCCCCGGGGGATAGGATATTGGTACTTGTCCCTACGGTTGAAAGTAAATTCCTTGCCAAATGGCAAGGCCCCTACGAGATAATGGAAAAAGTGAGCGAAGTGAATTACAAGGTCAGACAACCAGGAAGGCGAAAGCCCGAACAGATCTATCACGTTAATCTGTTGAAAGCCTGGAGGGATAGAGAGTCCCTAGTCGCAGACACTTGGTCACCAGCTCAAACTGGTTGCGTGATTCCTGAGGTTGGAATCGCAGCCACCTTGTCACAACCCCAACAACAGGAGGTTAAGGAGTTTGTGCTTCGCAACAAGGAGGTATTCTCTGAGCTGCCGGGACAAACATCTGGGGTAGAGCATGACATTATTACCCCGCCCGGTGAAAGGGTGAAGTTAAAACCCTATCGGATCCCAGAGGCCCGACGGGAGGCAATACGGGAGGAAGTACAGAAAATGCTGAACTTAGGGGTGATAGAGGAGTCCCAAAGTGATTGGTCTAGTCCCATTGTGTTGGTGCCTAAACCGGATGGGAGCTGGCGATTTTGTAACGATTTTCGTCAGTTGAACAAAGTTACAAAATTTGACACCTACCCCATGCCACGTATAGATGAGTTGATCGACCGGCTGGGAACAGCCCGATACATGACGACTCTTGACCTCACAAAAGGGTATTGGCAAATCCCCCTGGCCAAGTCGGCCAAAGAGAAAACCGCATTTGTAACCCCAGACGGGGCGTTCCAATATAAAAGAATGCCGTTCGGGTTACAGAATGCGCCGGCCACATTCCAGCGGAAAATGGACCAGATGCTGAGGCCCCATCGGAAGTATGCTGCGGCTTACCTGGATGACATAATTGTCCATAGCACAGATTGGGCCTCACATCTGCCAAAAGTGCAAGCAGTCCTGGACTCTGTTCGGGAAGCAGGGTTTACGGCTAACCCCAAGAAGTGTACCATTGGGCAGGAGGAGGCCAAATATCTTGGGTACACCATTGGGAGGGGAGTAATAAAACCCCAACTCAACAAAGTCGAGGCCATCCAGAGTTGGCCACGTCCCAACAGCAAGAAGCAGGTACGAGCCTTTCTGGGAATCGCTGGGTATTATCGGCGATTCATTCCCCACTTTGCTTCTAAGGCTGTGCCCCTAACCAACCTGACGAAGGGGAAAGGGTCGGTCATGATTAAATGGACCCCCGAGGCTGAGGCAGCATTCCAATTCTTGAAACAAGCCTTATGTAGCCAGCCAGTGTTGTACTCACCCGACTTCTCTAGAGACTTTGTCGTACAAAGTGATGCGTCAGATGTGGGGTTAGGAGCAGTATTGTCCCAGGTCTGGAACGGGGAAGAGCACCCAGTCATTTACCTCAGCAGGAAGTTGAAGTCCCATGAGGTAAATTACGCCACCGTTGAAAAGGAGTGTTTAGCGGTGAAGTGGGCTCTAGATTCCCTTCGGTACTACCTGCTAGGTAGGCACTTTGACATGGTTACGGATCACGCTCCGTTAAAGTGGATGGCTCAAAACAAGGAAACAAATAGAAGAGTGAATAGGTGGTTCCTGGCCCTCCAGGAATTCAACTTCACAGTAAAGCATCGCCCTGGCGTTCAAATGGGGAATGTGGATGCTTTGTCTCGAGTACATGAATGCCTGATTGCTGGTGTTCCAACCCCGAGGTTAAAACAAGAGGGGGGGGTATGTGACAGCAGGAAGGTAAAGTCACCTGGTTGCATCCAGGGGGGTAGATATATTTCGCCCAGATTCAGGCTTTACGCCGATTTGTACAACTAGGTGGAGAGTTGTATAAGGCTAGTGTGCTCATGGATGACTCATACCTCTAGGGAGAGGGCTGGGCGTCGTGCAGACAGGGAGTTGATGAGACCAGCTGAACCTTGTCAGCTCATTTAGGCCTCTATAAGAAAGCCCAGCTTCATTAGATGTTAGCTCATGCCTGGAACCAGACCTGTGTGGACTGTCTAGGGAGAGTGAACCCCTGTGCGGTGAGAGAAAGCCTGTGTGGCTATATTTTGCTTGGACATTTAAAACCAGGGACTAGGACAGCACTAGGCTGATCCCAGTTGTTAGTTAGGAAACCTGTATGTTTAGTCAGAGGTCAAGTTGACCAGGATTTATTTTGTTTATGTTTTTTTTGCCTTGCTGTGTTTTTGTCACTGTAAATAGAAAATAAACCGCACCTTTTTGATTTTGAAAACCACAACCTCCGTCTGCTGGGCCTGTTTTTGGGTGGGGAGCCCATCCCGGGGGTCACACATACCCGCTGCCGAGCTAACCCCCTCACAATATATATATATATATATATATATATAATTTTTTTTAAGCAGAGACCCTAGGAAATGCAATATTTTATGTTATACGGTATTTGTGCAGCATGTTTTCAAACGTGTTCTTTTGGAAAAAAATTATTTTAATGAATTCTTTTGTATAATATGAAAGATGTTACGTTGAGTAAATTGATACCTAACATGTCACACTTTAAAATTTCTCACGCTCATGGAATGGTGACAAACTGCCATACTTGAAAATCTTGACACTTTAAACACCTTTACCAGTTACCTGTTTAGAGTTACAGAGGAGGTCTAGTACTAGAATTATTGCTCTTGCTCTAACGTTAGGCGATACCTCACATGTGTGGAGTGAACACCGTTTACATATGCGTGCGCAACTTACGTATGCGTTCACTTCTGCGCGCGAGAACGGATCCGGCAATGCCGCCGGGTTACCATAGAGCTGGCCACGGACCGGATGGTGCCCGGCTATCTCTATGATCCTGGGAGGCCGGAAGCAATGCCATCACATCACTTCTGGCTCTGGCAGATGTAAACACTGCCATTTTTTTCTGGAAAGCAGAGATCAATGTTTTTTTTTTTATCTCATGCTTTTCAGGGTAGAGGGGAGCGATGGGGTCTTGTATACACCAGATGGCTCCATGAAGAGGACCTGTCATGGCTTATTTATATCACAAGGGATCTTCATATTTCTTGTGATAGGAATTAAAAGTGATAAAAGAATAAATAAAGGGACAGTGTAAAACTAAAAAACTAAAACTAAAATAAATATAAAAATAAAATAAAAATGTAATCTCTCTCGTCCCCTCGTGCAGAAGCGAACGCATATGTAGGTCGTGCCCGCATATGTAAACAGTGTTCGCACCACACATGTGAGGTATCGCAGCAAATGTTATAGTTAGACCAATCATTCTAGCTCTAGACCTCCTTTGTAACTCTAAACTGGTAACCTGTAAAACATTTTTAAACTGTCCCCTATGGGGATTTTTCCCATAGTTTGGCGCCATTCCACAAGCGTACGCAATTTTAAAGCAGGACATGTTAGGTATCTATTTACTCAGTGTAACATCGTCTTTTATGTTTTACCCAAAACTTGCGTTATATATTGTGGGTTTTTCCTTTTTACATGTACCTGTATTATTTCATTAAAATTCTTTGTGGAAAAAAAATATATATTGTGGGTTTTTTTTGCATTAAAATCCATTAAAGTGCATTTTTGCCCAAAAATTGTGCTTGAAAAATCTCTACGCACACACCGTGTGACATAAAAAATTGCAACACCCACCATTTTATTCTCTAGGGGCCTTTGCTTAAAAAATATATGTATAATGTTTGGGGGTTCTCAATAATTTTCTAGCAAAAAAATGCAGATTTTTACATGTAGGAGAGAAATGCCAGAATTGGCCTGGGTGGGAAGTAGTTGAAGAATAAACATGGCAGATGGACTTGTATTTCTCAATGCAACATCTAATATTTTATAGTCCATTGACACTTCCTCCAGTTCTCCAATTGAAAGCCCGTACCTCAGTACTGGAGAAAGAGTCTGCAGGAGACTGACATTGCATACGCCAGTGTTTCTCAACTCCAGTCCTCAAGGCGCCCCAACAGGTCATGTTTTCAGGATTTTTCTCAGATGAAACGGCTGTGGTAATTACTAAGGCAGTGAAACTGATCAAATCACCTGTGCAAAATAATAGAAAACCTGAAAACATGACCTGTTGGGGCGCCTTGAGGACTGGAGTTGAGAAACACTGGCATACGCAATCCACTGATCGCTGGTGCAATGCTTTGCAGGCTCCTATGCAAATACATAAATAAATAAATGCACACTTTTTTACATGCAAATATATGTACATTTATTATTTTTTTGTAAAAGGTAGACTTGTCAGGGTAGTTAAGGCTAAGGGTAACTTTAGTGGGAAGATAAAGTGCTATGGTTAGGGGGGTGGAAAGGGTAAATGTTGGGGTGACAAGAAGTGTCATGCCGCGTACACACGACCGTTTTTAATGTCATTGAAAAAAACTGCATTTTTCTCGACGTGATTTTTCGTGTTTCCTCTCAAGCCTGCCTTGCCTACACACTATCATGGAAAAAACTGTTTGAGTAAAGTGCGGTGACGTACAACACGTACGACGGCACTATAAAGGGGAAGTTCCATTCGGATGGTGCCACCCTTCATGTTAGTAAAGTTTGTTGAGCGACGATTTGCGCTTTTCAGCCTCGTGCTTTTCAGTCTGTTACAGCATGATGAATGTGCTATCTCCATTACGAACGCTAGTTTTACCAGAACGAGCGCTCCCGTCTCATACTTGATTCTGAGCATGCGCATTTTTTTTCACGTCGTTAAAGCCCACACACGGCCGTTTTTCATGACGAGAAAAACGAAACGACGTGAAAAATTAGAGCATGTTCCAATTTTTTCATGGCCGTTTTTCACGTCGTGAAAAATGCTCTGAAGCCCACACACGATCATTTTTAATGACCATTTTTAAAAATGTAATTTTTCTCGTCATTAAAAACGGTTGTGTGTACACGGCATAAGAGATAGTTGGGTGATGGGTTGGTGTTGTGTTATGACCCCGTAGAAATTATGAGCCACGGTCATCCTCCCTGTTGGGGAGTAGGGGTTCTTCAATGTACTTAGCAGGGCTGACACGCATTTATGAAAAAACGAAAGAAATTAGACATGTTTGATTCGTTTAGTTACGAATCGAAATTTGGACAAAATCGGATGTATCCGAATTTCCAAATCACAATAGTAACAAATTTCAACAAATCCAAAATAAATTATAATGAAACAAACTATCCAAATTTGAAAATAAAACGGAAAATTTATATCAAATACTTACCGTAATTTTCCTTTCCTGATGGACTCCATGGCAGCCTACGTGTGGGTTAATCCCGCCCCTCATACCTCATAGGACCCTTCTCCCATAAATCTTTGCTCTGGGCCAGAGGCCGTGTTCCATAATTTAGCCTACTCCAGCCACTGGGAGGGAACTCCTGCTGCCATGGAGTCCATCAGGAAAGGAAAATTACGGTAAGTATTTGATATAAATTTTCAGTTTTCCTGACAGACTCCATGGCAGCCTACGTGTGGGAAATAACTAGCCATACACACCCAGGTGGGCAGAGTGCTGGACAAAAGAAAAAAGGTTTAATTGGCACCATCAACAGACAAGATACGTAAACCACTACGCAGTAGTGTGCCATGAACGTGTTAATTGAAGACCACAAGGCCACCTTACAAATAACTTCTGGAGGCACGTGACGTGATGCCGCCCATGATGAAGACACACTTCTAGTTGAGTGAGCAGTCACCGCTTCTGGAGGCGCCAAGCCCTTGGCTTTATAGGCCCACTGAATGGCCTGAACAATCCATGCTCCGATAGATCTGGAAGAGGCACGCATTCCCTTATACTTCCTGTGAAAAGAACGAGCAGGTGGTTGGTCTGGCGGAAAGAAGCTGTAGCTTCAAGATACTGACTCAGAGCTTTTCCAACATCTAAGGGATAAACACTGGAATCCTTGGTAGATCTGAACGTTGGAAGAGCAATCTCCTGATTGTCATGAAACACAGATGCCACTTTGGGGTTTGAACCCAACATAGGAATTAAAAAGTTTAGAAATGGCTCCTTGCATCCCTGAGAGCTGATTTCAGAGACCCTCTTGGCCGATGTTATAGCCACCAAGAAGACAACTATTAGAGAGAGTCATTTGACAGAAGATTGATCTTCATGTTCCAACTCTCTACCTAAGAAAAAAAATCCAGGACAAGGGGAAGATCCCAATTAGAAAAACTTGGCTCTGAGGTCTGAACCTTATTGCTCCTCTGAAAAACTACTGAGTAAGAGGGTGTCTAGCCCAGGAAACACCCGTAAAGGCAGAGATTACAGCGATTTGGACTCGCAGCGAGCTGACTGACAATGAGAGATCCAATTCTGATTGTAAGAAGCCCAGGATATCATGTATCTTTGGGTTATTGCAAGAACCTGCAGTGGAAGAGGTGTAGTCTGAAAACTTTTTCCAAATCCTCTGGTAGACCCTGTTGGTGCCTGTTCTTCTGGCATTTAATATTGTGGAGATGGCCCTACTTGGACAGCCTAGGGCCTCCAACCTTCCCCTCTCAAGAACCAGATCATCAGATGTAGATGGGGCCGGGCATGGATGTAGAAATGCCCCTTGTGATAGGAGATCTGGTCTGGAGGGTAGAGGAACTGGGTACCGGAAGCTGAGTTGCATCAGCAGTGGAAACCATGGCTTGTTTGGCCAGTACGGGACTATTGCCACTATCTCTGCTTCTTCCATCCTGAGCCTCGACAAAAAACGGAGAATGACAGGAACCGGGGGAAAGGCATAGGCCCTGTGGAACCGCCAATGGTCTGTCAGAGCATCTACCCAAAAGCCTGGGGATACCAAGACCTCGTGTAGTATCTCTCTAGTCTGAAGTTGCATGGGGAGGCGAACAAGTCTACTTCCGGAATGACTCCCAGGGACAGGACCCACCTGAAGACTTCGGGGGGGAAGTCCACTCGTTGTCCAGAGAAACTCAACAGAAAATCTGCCTGAACGTTCGGGACTCCAGGGAGATAGACAGCTGTCAGGTTGGCCAGGTTTTTCTGGGCCCAGATCATGATGGGCTCTATTTCCTTTGACAGGGAGAGACTGCGAGTACCCCCCTGTCTCTTGATGTATGCGACTGCCGTTGTGTTGTCCAGTCTTAGGAGGACTGAGTCTCCTGCTCTTAAGTGGTGAAAGGCCTGCAGAGCGCAGAACGCTGCCCGGAGTTCCAGAACATTGGAGACTATCCTGTGAGAGGGAAAATTCCATATGCCTTGGGCTACTTCTGTCAGCCCCTGTTGCTGGCATCTGTAGTGATGGTGACCCAAGACACAGGTGCGATGGAGTGACAATTGAGGAGGTTCCTCTGTTGTAGCCACCAAATAAAGCTCTCCCGCATGGATGAGGTTATTTGGATAAAATGATCCCGAAGCCCTGGATTATACTGCTGGAGGAAACCCTTCTGGAAGGGCCGCATTTTCCACTGAGCCCACTTTACCATGGGTGTTGTTGCCACCATGGTGCCAATGAACTTTAGGCATTGAGAGGCTTGGAGATGAGAACGACATTGCAAGCCAAACTCTGTCCCGGATCACTGGGATTTTTCCAGGGGTAACAAGATGGTGCTCTTGATAGCATTGAAGTGTGCCCCGAGGAATACCAGGGACTGCGTAGGATCCAGATGGCTCTTTTCCAGATTCAGAAGCCAACCAAACTCGAGTAGAGTGGAGATGACCTGGGATCTGTGGATTAGCAACTGCTCCTTGTCCCGAGACAACAGCAGGTCGTCTAGATAGTGATACAAACGGATACCTCTGGTCCTGATCAGAGCCACGACAGCCAACAAGTTTTGAAAACACACGAGGCGATGTTGTAAGCCCGAAGGGGAGACAGGTAAACTGCAGACGGATTTGATCGACAGCAAAGCAAAGGTATTTCTGGAATTCTGACGCTATCGGAACATGGAAGTAGGCGTCCTTCCGGTCTATAGAGACAAGCCAATCGCCTGGTTGGATTGCTTGACTGATCATGAGTAGTGTCTCCATCTTGAACTTCTCCTTCTAGATAAAAGAATTCAAGTGAGTTAGGTCTATAACTGGCCTCCAGGAGACGTTTTTCTTCAACACCATGAAGAGGGGCGAGTAGACCCCTTAAAACCTTTTGTCATCTGGAACTGGAATTGCAGCGCCCTGAGCCACAAGAGAGACAGGAGAATTTGCTTTTTCTCTTCCGAGAGAGGCAAGGATGCCGACTCGCTCTGTTTTAGGCAGGTGCAATATCATAAAGACTTAGGGGATTCTTGTCCACCAGAAGATGCCCCTTTTGAAAACTTCTGGCCTGAAGGCGGTTTTTTCTTCCAGGTCTTCTTGAACTCACGGCCAGGCCTATAGTAGCGAGCATTCCTTGCTCGATCTGAACTTTGCCTGGGCTGTGTTCTCTTCTGGTTTAGCAGACGGCGATCCTGGGGAAGGAACCCCGACTTGCCCCCTGTGGCACGGGTGATGGCACTGTCCGATATGTTCCCAAAGAGGGACGAACCCCCAAATGGAATCCTGCACCATGCCTGCTTGGAGGCAGGGTCAGCTACCCATGGGCGCAGCCACAAGGCACGCTTAGACGTGACAGATGTCAGCATGATCCGAGCCACCAAGCGAATTATGTCTAGGGAAGCCCCACGAGAAAAGCCAACGTCAACCTTAGCCCATGAATAGGTGAGCTCCTGGCCAGTTCTTCCGAGATGCTCCTCAGAGAAGCATCTACGTCGTCTGCCCAGACTTCCATCGCTTTAGAAAGGGCTGCGAGAGCTAGAGCTGGTTTGCAGGTCATACCCGCTGTAATGTAGATCCGCTTGAGGGCGGTATAAATTTTCCACTCCAGGCAATCCCTAAAGGAAACAGTATCCTACAATGGGAGTGTGACGTGCCTCACCATCCTCATTAGGGCTGAGTCAATGAGAGGAGCCGACTCCAGGTGTTTTACATCCTTGCTTTTAAATGGGTACATTTTTGATACCTTCATTAACAGGCAATTCTTCCTTTCAACACCACCCCATTCGTCGGTAATTATTGCGCTGAGTTCACCCAAAAAGGAGAAATTAGGGTGTTCTTTTTTGAGGTGTTTAAAATATTTCCTCTATTTGGAGGGTGCCTCCACTGGCTCTTCCATCTCAAAGCTTCTTTGACAGCTTTTGACCAGCTATGGTACTAGGGCAAATTCAAAACCTGCACCAGGGTCATCTACCTCCACCTCACTGTCTGAGGCTTCAATTGAGGAATGGCTCGGCTGTGAAGGGCCTGGAGCCTTGAGATCATCCCTAATAGGGACTGCCATAGTGTCGCCAGCAGGGTTGTGGGTATGACCAGAATCCCCTTTACTCAGGGACTCACGGACCACCTTTGTGACCAGTGCTTCCACTTGTTGGTCTCCACCCTCTCTTTCTTATGCGACTTTAGAAAAGCATCGCTTGCAGAGCGATTTGCCTTCAGGAACCTGGGCCCCGCATACCCAGCAGGCTTTCCTCACAGAGCGGCTGGAGTGGCGGTGAGAGTGACGCCCAGAGGTGGTTTTAGACTCCTATCTGTGGTACCTAGATCTAAAGGAAGATCTGACGTCTGGACCTTGAAGAGGAGTGACAACGTTGAGACCTAGGACGGTCTTTGCCGTGCTTTGGTGTTCAGACCTAGAAGAGCTGAGTGAAAAAGAAAGGGTTAAGAGCTCCTGAATAAGTGAACCCAAGCATCACAGGTAGAAAATAAATAAATCCTACCTGCAGCGCAAGGGTTGGCCACAAGAGGGCGGTGACAGATCCATGGCAAGGCAGTTTAAAAGTGAAATGAATCATTAAAGCCTAATGAGAAACAGGAGTGACAACAGGCATGAGAGAGCACATAACAAAACATAGCCAGCACCCAGGGAGCCTGCAGCAAACAATTTACCTTGTAAACCAGAGCCCAGTGCCTGGATAAACACTGCATAAGCCTGCAAGTCATCCCAAGTAATAGCTGCTTTGACAGCTATTTAAATCTGCCACCGTTAACGATGTCACCGCCCCATAGCAGTTGCCATCCGGTGGCGGCCAATCGCATGCGCGACCGCCGCCGCCATTTTGGCGAAACTGCGCCTGCACGAACCAAGCACGGAATCTTCGTTCGCAGCTTGCGGATGCGCAGCGACTTCCTGAAACGGCGAGCTGGAACGCAGCTGCGCTCCAGCCACCGTGGCCACTCACTGGAGCTTGATAGAAAATAAGGAGACACACAAAACACAGAGATACGGCTGCCATATAAAAGGAATATCTTTGTACATTACCACCACCACGGCACGATCCGGACCAGAACCTGGGACTGGGGAGCTGTTCGCTCGACCCACCGCACGATCGGGCGTTTACAAAGCCTCCCGCTAATAGCTGGGACGTTTGGCCATATTGCCGCTTGCCTGCCAATGGCCAGGTTAGTAAGCTCTTCATGGTATCACATCATATCGCCCATGTCCACCTGCTAATAGCTAGGATTGCTGGACTGCAGAGAGGATCACCGCTAACCACCAACGTATCGCCGTGCACACCGCCAGGCCTGGATTACAGAAAAACTTAATGAAAAGGTAAGACTATATCTTGGTCCTAGGAGGAGGACAAAAAAAGGAACACGGCCTCTGGCCCAGAGCAAAGATTTATGGGAGAAGGGTCCTATGAGGTATGAGGGGCGGGATTAACCCACACGTAGGCTGCCATGGAGTCTGTCAGGAAATTAGAATTTGAAATGGAAACATATTGCAATAAATACAGTAAGGTATAGAAGAGAAATAAGATGATGATTCCTACTTAGGCTGCATTATATAATAGAATAAAATAAAACAGAACAGAATATAAAATAAAGGAATATAAAATAAAATAAAATAAAATAGAAAAGAATTGAACAGAAAATAAAAGAATATAATATAAAATAATAGATTAGAAAATAAAAGAATAGGAAAAAAAAAGATTAGAAGGGAATATAATAGAATAAAATAGAATAGATTATAATAGAATAAAAAAGAACAAATATAGATTCTAACATAACGAATATGACAATAAAATTGTTAACTTAACAAATTAATCTGAAACTAAACAATCTTTTCCGTCGTGCACATCTCTAAAATAAATATTATGGGGAATTCAGTAAAACACGAAGGGTACTTTCACACTGGGGCCGCGATGCATTAGCGTTAAAGCGTCGCTAGTTTTTAGCGGCGCTTTATCATCGTTTTAGCTGCGCTTTTCGGCCGCTAGCGGACACTTTTAACCCCAGCTAGCGGCCGAAGAATGGGTTAAAAACGTCTGTGTTGCGGCTTTTCAGGCGATTCGGAAACACTACCCATGCATTCCAATGGGCAGGGGTGGTGTAGGAGCGCTGTATACAGTGCTCCCACACCGCCCCAAGGATGCTGCTTGCGGGACCTTTTTTCCTGTCCTGCAAGTGCACCGCCCCAGTGTGAAAGGACTCGGGCTTTCACACTGGGGTGGCATAGGAGGCATTTTTCAGGTGCTTTGCAGCCACTATTTTTAGCGCTAAAACGCCTGAAAAACGCCTTCAGTGTGAAAGGGGTCTAATAACACTTTCCTGGTGCCAGCTTCTTCCTTTGCATCTACCTATACCTAATTCTGGCAAGCATTTGCACCAGCATTAATATCATTATTGACACATGTGCGCCAAATTCAGGTAGTTCTAGCAACTACCACTTTAGAACCTGTCACTATGCCAGCCACATATTCTTAAACCAGTTCTCAGATTAGGATACTAGCAGTAATTGAGATCAGCTGTAAACTGGTGTACAGAGGTACTGCAATGCTCAGAGTGGGGCATATCTGTGACATCTTCCTACACAAGGCTCTATCCCTGACCACATTCAGTAGTCTGTTGGAAAAGTCCCCAGTCGAAAGCTAAATGAATGAATGAAATGATACTCTTTCTGAAATCCCACCACTGTGTTCACTGTTTCCAAATTTTCCAAATATGGTAGAAGAGGCATGAGAATAAAGCAAACGGTTTTTAGAAAAACCTGAAAATGTTGGTGATACCTGGATATACCACCCCTTCCTCTATCATTCCACCCAAAATGAAAAGTATTGACGAGGCTTCCTTGGTGTGTAATGACCAGATTTCTATATACTGCAGACTTGCAGCGCGGTCACTCCTTACCTCAGTGAATTTCACCATTATCATAAATGCTTCCTCAGGATCAGGCCAGGCCAGCTGCTGCCATGTGCGACCAATCTGTGTGAAGCATGTTGACAGGTCAACCGTGGAAGAGCTGTGCTTCTGTAGCTCTGACAGTGGAACCAGCTAAAAAAGACAACATTACAACATATCATTAGCACTGCAGGTATACTCCTGGTTGTATCCATCACCTGTCCCTAGGTACAGCAGACTGTTGAATGATGGCTTTAGCAGTTTTTAGTATATGATAATGAATAGCACTTACTTAAATTGCTTTCGTTTTCAGTTTTTGCCTGTAGTACGGTAGGGTTGCCACCTCATCCCTTTGAACGTGAACACATATTAATTACACAGGTTCTGTGGCTGATTAAGGTGATCAATAAACTCACTTAGAGCCTTATCTGCATTAAATTGGCCTCAGAACCTGTGTAATTAATATGTGTTCGGTTTTAAAGGGATGAAGTGGCAAACCTATACTACAGGGAGCATGCAGGTTTAGATATGAACTTGGGCGTCCTCCAAACCTACCTCTAACCTGAACTACTGTTTTTTTGTATTCAAATGAGCTGCACGCCGGGTCATTCCCACATGAGTTGCAGGGCTGGGATTGACCCAAATGGCAGCTCATTGAAGTACAAAAATGTGGGAGTTCAAAGTTTTGGTTAGAGATGAGTCCTGAAGACACCCAAGCTAATTTCTAGAGGTTACCAAACATTCATTGCAGTACAGAAGCATGTACAGACTCAGGTACTATAAATCTTCTCAAACCACTGTATAAAATTTGTTAAATGTACAAACATACACCATATGGTCACCTGACCTTCACACCTTGATGAGATTTTTGGACATTTTATTTCAAAGCAATGGGCATTGATATGCAGTTGGCACCCTCTTTGCAGTTGTAAGAGACTTTATACTTCCGAGAAGGCTTTCCACAAGATTTTGGACTGTGTCTGTGGAAATGTTTGCCCATTCAGCTAAAAGAGTATTTGCGAGGTCAGGTAATGATTTTGGGTGAGAAGGCCTGGCTCACAATCAGTGACTGAATTCGTCCCAAAGGTGTTTCATAGGGTTGAGGTCAGGTCTCTGTGAAAGCCACATGAGGTCCTCCAAACCAAACTCATTAGACCATGCCTTTATGGAGCTGGCATTGTGCACCTGAACTCAGCCGTGTCCCTTTTATTACTTTTTTAAACACATCATACATGATCATTGACTATGATCATACACGTTATGGATAACAAATTTATAAAAATAACCAAAATTCTTTTTTTTTATAATTTCTTGTTTTATTTTTTATGTAAATGTAGTTATTTGGTTTCTTACACAGTCCTGGAAGAGGAGTAAATGAGAACCAGTTGGTAATGGTTGGCTCCACCTTGCTATGCTGTATGTAACTGCTGGAATCACCCTAAAGCAAAGTAAGGTTTACTTCTAGTGGAATCCTATAAAGTCACAGAGCCTTACATAGCAGGATATTCTTGCACCCGTGATTTCAATTCTTCTTATTTTAAAGCAATAACTTTTTACTTAGATCAAACTTCTTTCAAATTACTTTTTTTGTAATAAGTGTTCTTACCAGGTCTATCTGTACAGCTCTTTGGACTCTCTCGAGTGCAGTGGAATAAGCCTTCTTCAACCAGCAAGGCAACGCATCTGCAAACCATCGGTGGGATTCAGACAGTGGTAGAGTTGCATTCCTAGAAGATAGGGAGAAGGTCCAGTGTGATTTCTCAGCTTATATTATGTGACTTCAAGCAAGAAATATTGTTTTTTGGCAAGGATGTAACTATAAATTACAGGATCCCGTTTTGTTTTATTGGGGCCCCAAACTTACTGTCTCCTTAGCCACCCCCTTTGCAGTACCCAGCATATACTGCACACTGTTTTAATAGTCCTATTTACCCTGGTGACCTATATTTCAGATCTGACATAGCCCCCTTTCCCATATTAATAATAAAATGATTCTGCGCCTTGAATGTGCTGTCTATATAAATAGAGATATAATAGTGCTAAGAGTAAATATGTAAATACTGCATTACAGTATTACCCCTAATATGAATCCACATTGTTGCCCAGAGGCCTAGAGAGTTAGAGCCGGTTCACACAGGGGCAACATGACTTCAGACTTCAACACGACTCAGACACGACTTGAACATGAATCACAGAGCGACTAAGTGGTGATTTACAACACGACTGAAGTTGCCTCCAAGACAGGAAACATTCCAGTGGCCAATAAAACAAGAATCAGCTCTGTGGGAGGGAGGGGGAGAGAAGGGTTTGCCTGAGAAATGTATGTTATCTTCCTGTAAAGTTGCCTTCAAAATTAACACTGATCAGACTTCTAAGCGACTTCTATTGAAATCAATGGTACAAGTTGCCTACAGGTCGCCTAGAAGTCTGATTGAAGTAGTACAGGAACCTTTTTTGAAGTCGGAGTGACTGCAGTCGTGTGCATTAAAACAACTCCATTCACTTCAATTCGTTTTAAAAATAGCACGACTTGGGTCAACTCGGGCGACCAGAAGTCGCGTCCGGAGTCGCCCCTGTGTGAACCGGGTCTTACCCTAATAATAGCTGTTGACAATGGTGGCCAGCCAACAGATATCATTTACATCATGCTCTTTAACTACACTGGCTTCAGTATATCGAAAAGGTCCTCCCAGGGCGAGGATGCTAAAGGGGACCCCCAACCCTTGAACGCTTTGAGTCGGCCCTACGAACATTAATTTAAAATAAAGATAAAAAAGAATTAATAAAACAAGGCTTAACTAAAATAGTAACCACAAATTTATGGTTAAATTATTTAGGAGTTAACTAAAAATGTTATTCTGTGATTTGTTCCTACTATTGGGTTTCAAGTGCTACAGGCACAAACTAATGGATATTCAAAAAGTTTACATACAAAAAAAAAAAAATCAGCAGCACAAAATACTGAGTAAAGAAGTTAATACCATGTTTCCCCCTTAAATAAGCCCGGGTCTTATATAAATTTTGGACACCAAAAACACACTAGGGCTTATTTTCAGGGTAGGGCTTGCCATGCAGGAATCCCCAGTATGAACATACCAGTAAAAGGATCATATAATGCAAAAGGTTCTGCTGCAATACAACTGTGCAAACATCCTTACCGTATATCGCCGCTCTGCGCTTCCATTGCCTGCCCCAAGCCATCTTCTCTGCTCTGAACACTGCAGGGAGGGGGGTCCAGATCCCCCTGCTGACACCCGGCGCTTCCATGGCCAGCCCCAAGCTGTGTTCTCCGCTCTGAACACTGCAGGGACCCCCTCCGACACCCGGCGCATCCATGGCCAGCCCCAAGCTGTGTTCTCCTCTCTGAACACTGCAGAGACCCCCCGCCGGCACCCGGAACTTCCATGGTCAGCCCCAAGCTGTGTTTTCCTCTCTGAACACTGCAGGGACCCCCCACCGACACCCGGTGCTTCCATGGCCAGCCCCAAGCTGTGTGCTCTGCTCTGAACACTGCAGGGACACCCCGCCGACACCCGGCGCTTCCATGGCCAGCCCCAAGCTGTGTTCTCCACTCTGAACACTGCAGGGAGGGGGGCCGAGATCCCCCACCAACAGCCAGGAGATCAGAGACACACACACACACACAAACGCACACTGCACACCGCCGTAACAGAGGATTATACTGCGTTTCCCTGAAAAGCAGACAAGCACTTTTACCTAGGGCTTATTTTTGGGGTAGGGCTTATATTGCAGCCCTCCTGGAAAATAGCGTTAGGTCTTATTTTTGGGGTAGGTCTTATTTTCCACGAAACATGGTAATAGCAAATTAAAGGGGTTGTAAAGGTACATGTTGTTTGAAAAAATATCTGAGCATTAGCGCCCCCCCCCCCCCCGAGCCCCTGTTTACTTACCTGACCCCTCGAAAGTCCCGCACCGTGAACGCACTTGCTTCTCAGTCGGCTTCTCGGCTCATTCATTGGTTGATTGAAAGCAGCGCAGTCATTGGCTCGCGCTGCTGTCAATCATATCCAATGACGCGGCGTGCCGGGGGGCGGGGCAGAGTGATACAGTGAGCGGCTATAGCCGCCGGCTGTATCACGGGAGCGCGCCCGCAAGAACTTAACACCATGCGAGAGAGCTTGCATGAAGGTGGAAAGTTCTTGTGGGGGGGAGCCGAGACAGCCGCCGGAGACCCCAGAAGACCAGGTTCGGGGCCACTCTGTGCAAAACGAGCTGCACATTGGAGGTAAGTATAACATGTTTGTTATTTAAAAAAATAAAATAAATTCTCTTTAGTGTTCCTTTAAGGTTTTATCATGCATCATCATACGCTGCAAAATGCATGGTTGCTAAGAAGTGCTCCTTTTAACTGATCTCCCATTTATATTGATGGGCCCCTCCATGCACATCAACGTATGAAAAAACACATCTGAAAAATGTATATATGTGTCTATATAGTGCTGCATACATTGATGGTGCTATATAATTATCTGTAATAAATAAAACAGGGCCTTAATTATATTTTTAATTAATAATTTCATTAGTTCGATAACATAGAAATAATCTCCGTAGAGAGAGGATACCAAAACATCTGTAAGGCACTGCAAGTCTGTTATGGGGCTATGCCTGATTTTGTGATCACAAAGAACACTGCCATCTAAAGGTGTAATCTTGCCCCAGCTGTCTCTTCTGCCTGAAGATTACCTATTTGGTAGAAAGTTATGGAGGGTGTGAAGTTCACGCAGAGTGAGATAAAGTTGATACAACGAGTCAGAGAGCTGCTGACGAGAGCTGTGGTTGGCAGGTGGGAGCTGACTCAATACATTTTGGGAAACCTAAAGAAATGAAAAATAATAATAATAAAATAAATTGGTAGGTCAGATGGAAAGGAGCCAGAGTTATTCAGGTAACATTCTAAAGAATTAGAGACGTATACCAGTTCCTCCAGTTCCTGGAACGTCAGGCTGAAAACATCAATCTTCATAGTGCTAAGGAGACAAGAGAACTATTAGATGTAGAAATTGTGGACCAGAACCAGAAAAAGCTTAGCCTTTAAAGGTATGACAAATATTTTATCTTAACCGCTTCACGCCTAAGGGTAAAACAAATCCTAATGCCTAAGCACAATTTAGCAATTTTGACATGTGTTAGTAAAACCATACATATCACAACTACTTTGTGCATCCAGGTGGATTATACCTTGTTTTTTTCAGCAAAAACTGAGCTTATATTTGGTGGTAAATGGTAATGGATATCTCCTGATTTTTTTTTTTATTATCAAAAGAAAACTAGAAAAATTGTAAAAAGAAATCATTCTTTTAAAAAATGTAGCTGTATATTTTTTGTTACTACTGTAGCCGGGTGTTGTTTGAGGAACCCAAGGAACCCAGAGACTACCATACCCAGGATGCATTTCCCCGCGCAAGGACTGCTGGGGTGGGGTATTTAACAAGGGGGCGGACCGGAGTACGGTCTCTTTGGACATCGCCCGCCCAGCAAGTGGAACTCTCTGCTGAGTCTGCTGTTCCGGACAGGGCCTGAAGCCTAGGCCCTGTATTTCCAAACAGCCTTCCGTTTCCACCAAGGAGCCTGAGGGACGTCTCATCCTGCCATCCGTCTGCTGCTGCCAGGAGGACCGAAGACCCGGGTGTCGTGGAACCTGTGTACCGAGACACAGCAACGGAAGATACGGACGTGGACTGGTCCGGTTGGGTGAGAGAGCACCTGCTCAGAGATTAGTGCAGGACCTCTAGGCCTAGTGTTTATTGTTCGGGACTCACCCGCTAGAGTTTGCATATGCACACTGGAGGGACAGTGCATTGAATAGCGTTAGTGACTTTATCTTTATTCACCAAGTTTATCAACCTTCATTCCTGTGGATTACAATTTGTCTCCAAAAGTGTACCACCATTTGCTAGCGAAGATTCTTCTCTGCGGAACTTCCACATAGTTACAGTCAGGCCTGACTTATCAGTGTAGACATTGCTGGGCGCCATCTTGCCCACGAGGGAGGAGAGTTGCAAAGGAGGGCCTATTAGTTCTCTCTGTACAGGATTGTATATATGCCTATTGTTGAACACCCTTTCATTGCAGGGCTCTGCATATGCTAAAGTATACTGTTTAATCTGTTTAATAATTTCCTTTAGTAAAAGTACCAGGATTAATCAGACTAGTTGTCGGTGTTATTACTGTGCAGAAGGAACCGTCAGTGTCGCTATATCACTGTGTGTATTTTTGTTCTGGGATAGTGTTGCCTAAAGTTGCAGGCCTCACAATCCTATCATCCCCTACTAACTGTGCCAAGGGAGGGTAGAACCAATTGCTGGGGGTTGACAGCGGTGTGTTACAGGTCCGAAAATCATATCGGCGGCTCCCTTAGCTGGGGGTATCGCTACACTACCATAACCTACCACCAAAGAACAACCCAAAATAAATTCTCCTGCTCCTGACTATCGCAGCGATACCACATATGTGTGTTAGTTGTTTTTTGTACCCAAAGTACAACCCAGAAACAATAGCACAAATTTTTCTTTTTTTTGTCCTACCTAAAACACACTGACACTGATGTTAGCATGTTTAAAAAAAAAAAAAATCCTGCCCACAATATACTGACCTTGACCTTTGACCCTTACTTGACCCAAACATTAAGGGCCCATTCACACAGGGGCGGCACGACTTTGGGGGCGACTCGGCAAGGCGATCTGAAGACGACTTCAGAGGCGACTTGCAAAATTACTTCTGTATAGAAGTCAATGCAAGTCGCCCCCAAAGTCGTACAAGAACCTTTTTCTAAATCGGAGTGACTTGCGTCGCTCCTATTAGAACGGTTCTATTGAACAGAGTGGGACGCGACTTGTCAGGCGGCTAAGTCGCCTGACGAGTCGCCCCTGTGTGAATGGGCTCTGACCCTAGCACTGACTCAGATCAAACCTTGATCTAGTTATTTTTTTCTTTATTATATTTTTTATTATTTATTTATTCATTTTTTTTCCTCTCTGCAAGGGAAGAGAAAGATGCAATGTATCTTTCCTCTCCATTCACAGAGAGAGAAAAACTGATCACTGTGGTAGCAATTCAGAGGCTACCACAGCGATCAGGTGACCCAGATTCAGGAGATCCAGCCAGGTCCCGATCTTTAGTATGGGGCCCGGGGCTCTCTGTGAGACCCCAGTCAGTGTGCTGGGAGTGCACTGTGCGGCGCACTCCCAGCACAAAAAGGGAGATATGCATATATGCGGCCCCATGGAAAAAAAGCCCAGTGAGTGGGGCTGCATATATGTGTTATGCCGGCAGGAAGGGGTTAAAGTTAAACGCCAGGTATGATCTTAATTACAGATTTACATTGTTCCAGCTTGGACCAACGTAAGCATGCATAGCTCATACCAAATGGATTCCTATGGAAGCTAACAATCTCTTTACCAGTCAGCGCTACTACAGTGATCGCCACAATCTTCTGGGTCCTATGTTGCTGCCATTCACAGAATGCCTATTTTTTTTCCACGATTACAAGACATTTTTTGATTGGATGGGGTGGAGACATCGCTATCTCCACCTTGTCAAATCAGAGAATGCTTTGTATTCATTGAAAAAAATACAAGACACTCTTTAAATGGCGGCAGTGCAGAGCAAGCAACCCCCCCCCCCCGTGGTAATATTTAGTGGGACAACTGCTCAGCACTGAGCACACGACCTGGAAATCACAGTGATCACTGTAGAGGCACCGATTGTTACAGTGATTGTCAGGTTGTCCAGTGGTCCCTCAGGTATTAGATGTACTTACATACAGGGCCGCTTATAGAAATCACGGGGCCCCTTACAGCCTACCTGACGGGGCCCCTGTGCACAAATTTCCAAACAAAAATCCCCCCTCCTAGCACAACCCCCTCTAAATTACCCCCCTGCCCCCCCCCCAATCTCTCCTCCCAGCAAATATCCCCCCATTCTTCCTCCTCACACATATCGCCCTCCCCAAATCCCCATTACATTTGCCAATACCAACACAGCCAGGAAGAGGTGTGCTGTGTTTTGTTCTCCCCTCCTGTCAGAAGAGTGCTGGTCTTTATAGTACATGAGACCGGATCGCTCTTACTGTAGATTGCATTGCACTGTACACACACACACACACACAGCGCCCCCATCTCCTCCAAAGGCTGCTCAGTGCTCACCTCCCGGCAGCAACAAATGTGGATAGGGGGCGGTGTGTGTACAGTGCCATGCGATCTACAGTAAGAGCGATCCGGTCTCATGTACTGTAAAGACCAGCGCTCTTCTGACAGGAGGGGAGAACAAAACACAGCACACTTCCGCTGGCACTTCTTCTCTCACCGATCCAGGCTCCAAGCTGCCGTCTCCTCATCCCAGCTGTGAGTGCGGGCAGGGAGGGGGCGGGAGAAGGAGCTCAGCGGCGGCTGGCCAGGGGGGGGGACATAACAACCCACCCCGCCATCCCCTAAATCCAGCCCTGTGTCTCTCACCTAGCCTCTAACCTAGCAGCTGAAAGCCGGCGGGAGCGAGATGGAGAGAAACCGTCTTTGAGTTGCTGGGTGAGAGACACTGTCATTCTTTAGTCTCTGCTCCACCGATCCTCCTGCTGTCCGGGCCCCCCTGTGTGCCCGGGCCCCCTACAGGAGGGCTGGTGCCCCCCCCCCTATCAGCAACCCTGCTTACATAGGTCTAAGCTTGACCAATGTAAGTATTCAATTAGAATCACACCTGAAGTTCTGTTTTAATTTACTTTGTGTAAAGCAACAAGTATCTCTGTGTTTAGATAATTACAAATATATACAGAAAAGTGTACTTCTTTAATTCCTTACTTGATAAAACACTTATTGAAGTATTTGTGACAATTCTGAAGGTCAGTGGTGACATCTGTCACCAGACTTAGCAAAGACTTCAAGTTTTCCTCATAGCCCTGCAAGAAATGACATATGTTACAGTTATTCTGGAATAAAAGGAACTAAAGTTGACAACATGTAATCCATTTTTCTGAAATCCAAAATAATCTGCCACAGAACCTGACATGTTGTTAACACGGCGGCAGTAACATGGAGGTCAAGAGGAGGAACTAAAGAGGGCTGCGGGGGGATCACAGAGATAGGCACTTCCAGATGTGTTGGTTTCGCAACATAATTTGAGGGACCATTTCTCACATTTGGGGGCTGATTTACTAAAACTGGAGAGTGCAAAATCTGGTGCAGCTGTGCATATAAACCAATCAGCTTCATGTTTTTCTGGTCAAAGCCTAATTGAGCAAACTAAAGTTAGAAGCTGATTGGCTACCATGCACAGCTGCACCAGGTCTTGCTTTCTCCAGTAAGGTGGGGTTTACATATGTGTGATTTGGATGCGATTTTCACACATGTCTGGGGGGGCCGAAGTACAAATTCCAAAAGGGTCCTGTGCGTTTTTGGGTTTGGTTCAGGTGCGAATCCAGGCACAAATTTGGACCTGAATCGCAACCGCGGCCACACATACTGTATGTGAACCTGGCCTTAATCAACCCTTATGCCTTGTACACATGACCGGTTTTCACGACGAGAAAACTGACATTTTTTATATTGGTCGTGAAAACCGGTTGTGTGTATGCTCCCTAGCAGTTTTCTCAACGAAAAAACTGCCCGCAAAAAAATTAAAACCAGCTCTCTTTTTTCTCGTCGTGTTTCCTGTCAGTCTTTTTCTCGTCGCGAAAAACGGACGTGTGTATGCTTGCTCAGAATCAAGTATGAGACGGGAGCGCTCGTTCTGGTAAAACTAGCGTTCAGAATGGAGATAGCACATTCGTCACGCTGTAACGGACTGAAAAGAACGAGGCTGAAAAGCGCGAATCGTCTCTCACCAAACTTTTACTAACATGAGGATCAGCAAAAGCAGCCCAAAGGGTGGCACCATTTGAAAGGAACTTCCCCTTTATAGTCCCGTCGTACGTGTTGTACGTCACCGCGCTTTGGTCGGATATTTTTTTCATGAACGTGTGTATGCAAGTCAGGCTGGAGAGGAATCACGTTGGGAAAAACGACGGCTTTTTGCACGTCAGGAAAAACGATGGTGTGTACAAGGCATAAGGAGTGGAGTTCAGTGGCATGGGCAGCTAGATATAATTTTGCTGGCAATAATTTAGGTATGCTACAGGGTTACTTTTATTCCCTTTATTGATTTTGCCTTTACTGCCTTATGTGGCAAGGTGTTTCACAGCTTTAGCCCTCTTACCGTAAAGAGCCCTTTCTTTAAAGTGGTTGTAAACTCTCCCTCCTGACTTTTACTTATAGATAAGCCTAGAATAAGGCTTACCTATAGATAGTGAAAATATCTCCTAAACGTGCGCCGTTTAGGAGATATTTCACTTGTAGTGCGCCGATGATGTAATCGGCGCATGCACTGTGAAGAAACTGACCTCTGTGTCATTTCTTCCCTAGCATGTGCCGTTACTGACGGCTTCCACACGCAGTGATGTCACGCGGCTCCGGCCAATCACAGAGCCGGAGTCCGCGGCCCCTGGAAGGAAGAGGGGCGAGAAGATGGACGCAGCATGCACAGAGGACAGCGCTGGATTCATTTGCAGGTAAGTGTCACATAATGGGCTAGTATGCAATGCATACTGCCCCTTTATGCTTTTAATTTGCAGGGTTTTGCAGGGAGCAAAAGAGGAAGTAAAACCCATCAGGGTTTACTTCCTCTTTAAGTGCTTTTAAAATCTTTTTTTATTCATAGACAACTGGTACCCCCTTTGTCTTGTACAAACTTGAGATGAAAAGTTTGTTTGCCAAAGCTTTATACTGATTTAAAGTGGCACTAAAAAGAAAAATATATATTCAAGGGTGTATTTTTAACTTTCTATTGTCCCTTCTATTGCTCTCAGCCTCCTCCAAATCCTCAAATTCTTTTTTTTCTGCTGCTGTGATCTGATTTCCTGTTAGAGGGTGACTATGTTCATGCTTCACTGTACAGTATGTAGGAGCATAGCCACTCTCCCTAACTCACGCCTGAGATGGACTATGAACTCCACAGTGGCGGAACTACTAGGGTCACAAAGGTCACACTTGTGACCGGGCCCTGGAGTTCCGCCACTGTGAGGGGACCCCAGGAGCCTGGACTGTGGCTCCACAGCAGAGTTGCTGGTATCAGAAGTAAGTAGAGAGTTTCTATTACACTCTCTCTCACAGTGCTCAGACCCAGCACTGACAGCCCGCCACCTCCCCTCTCTGCACGAACAGAAAAGGAGAGAAAAAAAAATCTGGGCCAGCTCCTCCTCCTCCTGCCCCTCTCCTCCTTTGTGTGCCTGCAGCCCCGTCCACATTCCAATTCCTGACAGCACTGTGCTCAGAAAAGGAATGAGTGGGTGGGAAAGCTCAGCAGCTGGCAGCTACTGAACATGGAGGAGGAACTATGCAGAGTGGAGACTGCCTGAACCTCCTTCCTGGGGTGAGTGAGCTCACCTTCCATAGTGACTGAAGTGTCCTCCCTCCCTCCCTTCTCTCTTCTGCCTCTACACTCATGTCAGGGGACTCAGATGTAAGTGGGGGCTTTGGTGAGCAGAGACCCCCTTAAATCAGAGTTCCCCTTTACACCAAAGTCCACAGCATTCCCCCTTATATCAGAGCCTCCCTTAAATCAGGGTTCCCAGAGCACTTGTGATGGATCTCGGATACCCCAGGTGGGCACATCCGCCAGACCTGTGTCTCCTGTCCTCCAAACGCAGTCGCAGCCTGCAGATTTGCCATAACCAGCCCTTAACCCCTCAATCACGAGACAATCCACACAGGTGTTGAGAATTAAACATGCAGAGCATCAACTCTTTATTAAATACAAAACATACACTTTTACACACAGTTAGGGACACTCCCTTTAGCCTTGTCATAGAGGGGGGGTAGGGGACAAGGAAGAGCCAATGGGAACTGAACATTGAAACAGAGACTACAGTTAAACATAAAGAGATTATGGTAAGCAGGCAGCACCTCAATACACATCCCCTGCAGAGAGATGTCTCCAGTCCAGACCCAACACAATTAAACACAGCAAGGAGAGGGAGGGGAGGGGGGGGAGAAGGGATGTAGCATTACATTACATTATCTCAATGCCAGCTTGTCCCCAAGTCTCTCAGTCTCTTCTGGGCCATAATCTGTGGGTAGAAGGCCAGCCCACAGTCCCTTCCAAAACACACAGTGGCAGTGGGTTCTGTCACAGCACTCTTTACGTCAGAGTTCCCCTTTACATTAGAGTCCTCAGAGCTCCCACTTACAGTGAAATTCTTCAGATTCTGAAGTAAGGGGGCCTCTGGGAACCCTGACGTAAATGGGGGGGGGGGTGGCTCTGATGTAAGGGGGAACGCTGTGGACTCTGGTGTAAAGGGGAACTCTGATGTAGGGAGGGCACTGGGAACCTTGATTAATGAGGAATGCTGGGTACTATGATGTAAGTGGGGGCTCCAGTTACCAGAGACGCCCTTATATCAGAGTTACTCTTTACATTAGAGTCTGCAGTGTTCCCCCTTACATCAGAGTCCTCTCCTTACATCATTGTTCTCAGTTTTTCTTTCTTAAATCAGAGCCCCCAGAGTTCTCCCTAACATCAGAGTCTGCAGAGTTCTTCCATACAATGTAACTGTAAGAGAATTCTGCAAGTTCAGATTAAGGGAAACTCTGCGGATTCAGATGTAAAGGGAAACTCTACAGATTCAGATGTAAGGAGAACGCTGCCAGTTGAGATGTAAGGGGAACTCTACAGATTCAGATGTAAGGGGAACGTTGCCAGTTGAGATGTAAGGGGAACTCTGCCAGTTGAGATGTAAGGGAAACTCTGCCAGTTGAGATGTAAGGGAAACTCTGCCAGTTGAGATGTAAGGGAAACTCTGCCAGTTGAGATGTAAGGGAAACTCTGCCAGTTGAGATGTAAGGGAAACTCTGCCAGTTGAGATGTAAGGGAAACTCTGCCAGTTGAGATGTAAGGGAAACTCTGCCAGTTGAGATGTAAGGGAAACTCTGCCAGTTGAGATGTAAGGGAAACTCTGCCAGTTGAGATGTAAGGGAAACTCTGCCAGTTGAGATGTAAGGGAAACTCTGCCAGTTGAGATGTAAGGGAAACTCTGCCAGTTGAGATGTAAGGGAAACTCTGCCAGTTGAGATGTAAGGGAAACTCTGCCAGTTGAGATGTAAGGGAAACGCTGCCAGTTGAGATGTAAGGGAAACGCTGCCAGTTGAGATGTAAGGGAAACGCTGCCAGTTGAGATGTAAGGGAGACTCTGCCAGTTGAGATGTAAGGGAAACTCTGCCAGTTGAGATGTAAGGGAAACTCTGCCAGTTGAGATGTAAGGGAAACTCTGCCAGTTGAGATGTAAGGGGAACTGTCAGAGACGTACTGCCCGCTCCAGAAGGCGTGCGCCTATGCGAATGCGAGGATCACGGACTTCGCGCATGAATGTGCACATGCGCGCATTAGACGCACTTTGGCTCCCAATGGCCTATAAAAGACGCTCCAGGAATATTGCCCTTTGCGGTTTGATCTGCTTCTGTTCTCTGCTCTTGACTCTGTGCATGTATCCTGTTCCTGTGTTTGACCCGGCTTCCTGACCTTGCTTCTGTCTCCAGTCCTGACCTCGGCTTGTTTGACCCTGCTTAGTTACCTGCCTGATTGCCTGTTGCCAAGACCCAGCATGGACTCTGACTACTCTCTGCCTGCCGTTTATGCTGTTAACCCTGATGTGTATGACCCGGCTAGTCTGACTCCACTTCTGTATGCTGACCTGTATCCGCTGCTCTGCAAACCTGCACTTGCTGACCTGCATCCGCTGCTCTGCAAACCTGCATTTGCTGACCTGCATCCGTTACACCTGCTGACCTGCATCTGCTGCTCCCTATACCAGCTGTTCCAGCTTCCACTTGGGTACACTACTCCAAGCAGTGAGGACCAAACAGGCACCCTTACCTCACTGTGCTCTTACCACCACTGTCCCCACTCCAGTGGTCTCCGAGTCGGGGTTGTACGGGAGGTCTCCCTCCACACGTCAGGCTCACACCTAAGGTACGTTACAGGAACTCTGCCAGTTGAGATGTAAGGGGAACTCTGCCAGTTGAGATGTAAGGGGAACTCTGCCAGTTGAGATGTAAGGGGAACTCTGCCAGTTGAGATGTAAGGGGAACTCTGCCAGTTGAGATGTAAGGGGAACTCTGCCAGTTGAGATGTAAGGGGAACTCTGCCAGTTGAGATGTAAAGGGGAGTTTCGGCGGACTCTGATGTAAAGAGGGACTCTTGTGAATAAATCCATATGATTAGAAATGTTATTTAATCACAAAATATGTGTATAGTGTCTACAAAAAAAAATTGCTGTGGACTGCTAAAGTGTTCAGGTTTGGCTTGAAGAAAAAGTGGCAACCCTACCCAAGACATCAGGCAAGGTGGCCTGCTGCAGAACATGTGAAAGAATCACGCTGTGGGACTATAATAACCGGCCCTCTCGACAGGAGTAAAGGTCCCCAGAATTGGTGGGAAGGGAACTGGGACCAGAAGTCAGGCGGGCCCTGAAGGCTCTACTTACACCTCTGACTATTGGATTTGTAGTATGCATAGAGCAGTGCACATGACCACAACTAAAATGAACTGCTCGTTCCAAGCAAATGGAAGGAAGGGGGGGGGGGGGGGGGGAGAGGAAAGACGACTTTTCTATTGCCAGCTTTAGACTAGGTAATGTCCTTGACTAAAGCAAAAGAGCTGTTTTTAATTTTTTTGGTATTATTATTATTACTGTTAATATTATTATAATACCTTTGCTGTATATGTTGACATATCAGGAACTTATTCGTGCAGATTTGTAAAGTGCACACATGCTGGCAACAAGTAAAGTGGTTGTAAACATCAAACATGTGTAGCGCACCCACCTCTCCCCAACCTGCATTTAATTAGGCTCCTCGCAGGCAGAGAGAGGCACACCGCACCACAAGCCCGTACCCTCCTGAGTAAAGAGGTTGAGCGGTGTTAGTTTTGGGCCTTGTCTGCGGCCAGAGTCAAAGTCCTCCCAAGAATGATCTCACCTCTACCTTAGATAGATGCAAGTCCTCGTTTTCCCCAGGAATGTGAATGTCCACACTAGCTGAAAGTCCAACTCCACATTTATTTCACACAGGATAATAAACAGCCTCTTTGAGAGCAGACAGGTTGGAGCGAAGATACAGGACAGCTTAGGTGTGGAGGAGGTCCAGGCACAAACGTAGCTTAACTCTTTAGACTATTTAGGTTTCTCAAACAGCTTTGGCGCACAATCTCTGCCACAGACCGTGAGGTTGGTCTCTGCCACAGACCGGGTGAATAAAGTCACTGCCACTGACTTGGAAAGTAGGGTCACTGCCACTGACCTGGTGAATAGGGCCTTGCCCTATGAAGTCACTGCCACTGACTTGAAGCGGGTAGGGTCACTGCCACTGACCTGAACGAGTAGGGTCACTGCAACTGACCTGAAGAACTACCTTCTTAAAGTTTTTGGCCCATGTCAATGAGAAAACATCCCTCCAGAGAGTTACCAGAGGCCCTCACCGTCACCACGACTCTGCGCTGGTTTTTCGGAAAGGGTTACCTCCCTGGCCTCCTCATCTCAGATACGGGTCCCCTCGCAAGGCGGCACCCTGGGAGTCCTCGATCCCTAGCGGACCCCAGCCGAAGGTTGCTGGGCCCCGGGCCTTCAAATAGTACCTCACCCCAGACTGAAGGTGTCTGGGATGGAACAGGAACTTCACCTCCGGGCCAAAGGCACCCGGAGACCCCTCCTCACGCCCAGGCCGAAGGTGCCTAGAAGCGGACGAACCACACACACCCAGGCTGAAGGTGCCTGGGCATGGACCTCGAACAGAAGATGTCCGCCCCTTTTATACCCTCTCCCGACAGGCACAGCAGGTTCCCCACCCCGCCGTACTACTGCCGAGAGGGGACACAAAAGGTGCAGCCCTGGATTGGTGGTTCAACCCTGGCCCATGGCGACAGCGCCACCTGTAGGCCACAGGGAACTGTGCACCAACACTATCTCCCATGAACAGAAATGGTCCATTAACCCTAACAATCAGTGTGTCTCAGCCTAATTACCACTCAGACACTACCCCTAAATTGAACACCCTGCTACACATGAAATATGAACAAATCATATCCCTCTATAGTGTGTACTGGTCTCTATCCAGAGCACTGGGTGCCATTCCCATCTGCTGCCTCATTCCTCTGCTATCTGCACAAGCAATTTCTGATACCTTTTCCAGACACCAAGAAGTAAAAAAGTGACTGTGGAGTGAGCTCCAGCACCCCCGTGATTGAGTGCCTCAGCTCTGTTCCTGTGTGAAGGGGACTGTGTCCCTTCCCTACAATTAGCTCTATCTGAGCTGCGCAGAATGTAAATTCTGCTCCCTACTTCCTGCTTTCTGAAAGCTCAGACAGGCCCTATACATTCTGCACTTTGAACAGCTGCAGAAGAGAGAAAACTGCAGATAAACAAGTACAACATATGTCAGAGGATTTGTTTAATCTGTGTGTATCACCTAAGGCCAGTCACTTTGTTGGGTATATGGAAGGGTTTACAACCACTTTAAGCGTGCCTATTAATAAACTGTAGAAGAGGAAGCAAACTTTCCTAGGGACAGTCCTATCATGTTGGAAACTTGACTAGCCCTTAAAAATTCAGCTAGTTCCCAGTGGGCAGTTTACCATTGTGTAATAATCAGTTACCAAATCTACAAAAAAGATAACACTATTCTGACCTTGGTCTTACCTGTATCATTGGCTGTAGATGTTGTTTCTTCAGGTCAAACCACTCATGGGTCCCTGTCTAAATTGGAGAATGTAAATATAAAAAATCAGCCATGTACCAATTCCATTCTCTGAAAAGAGGGAAAATCTCTGCTGATTGCTACCTTGATAGCTTCAGTTATCCTGTCCTGTAAATTGGGGGTCGGTGAGCACAGTTCTCTGAAAGCCTTGGTCTTACACGTCTGTATCAGCACCCTGCATGTGAAATGAATCAATTTTTGTAACTGAACATGAAATAATGACCTCTTCCAACTCAAACAATATTCATATTTAATATTATATACAGTATGTAATATATTTATAAAAAATATCCTTGATCAAAACGTATCTACACTACAGATCTTATATGCATACTTTGGCTTTAGTAGGGGCTCCTGGTCTCCTAAAGCTAGGGATAAGGATAGGTGTTATTGTGGCGTCTATGCTTACTAAATAGCCAAGAAGGTGCAAGATAACTAGTTGCTCCTCTAAGTGTTGCTCAGGATGTGGGGTGTCTACATGCAGGTACAATCAGGTCAGAACAAAATACATACACAGCTCAAGCAGTCGAGGTTCCAGCAATTCGCCACAGGTGCTCGCCCTGGTTCACCTCCGTCTACAGCATATGTACAGAGAAGGAATGGCTACACACCGTAGTAGGATAAATGCTTGTAGGGATTCTTTATTGTCACTGTGCCAGACAGATATAACAGGATTAACACGTTTCACACGAACATAACCATGCTTGTTCACAACAAGCAAGGTATGTTTGTGTGAAACGCATTAATCCTGTTGTTATAACTGTCTGGCACAGTGAGAATAAAGAATCCCTACACGCATTTATCTTACTGCAGTGTGTGGCCATTCCTTCTATGCCTTCTGTTCAGAGCCTTCCCAAATTGCCTGAAGGGCTCTGTCCTGCACCCGAGCTCCAGGCCCAAGGTTACCCCCCCCCCAGACTGGGGAGCTCCCCCAAAGGCCCTGACAGCCTAGTACTCCATCCTCAGTTCTTCCACCTGACAACTCCTCCCCAACTGGGCTGACCCCAGGTATTTAAAGAGGGCCTGCCCCCTGCTAATTCAAGTTGGGGATTGGTCAGGGCTACTTAACACACCCCAGGCAGCTCCACCTCTCCTCTCATGCTCTCTTTCTAGTACTTTCCAGAAAGCTCTAAAAAGAAGAGGGAGGTTCTAGTGATGCTGCCTGTGAATCACCAGCTACTGCTCTGGCCACTCCCAGCCCACACAATCCAAAACAAACAGGCCTAGCTTACACTCACAAAACTCCTAACCCCTAGCACCTACCTATGTAGAGGGTGCTACACATGTATTTGTATATAATGTTGTATTTTCAAATGTAAAGCAGTTTTTATTACAAATTAGTAATCATTTGAAGTCACTGACCTGAGCAAACCCTGGAGGCGTTCTACCGATTGGGAGGCAGACAATGGAAACACAATGCGATATCGCTGAATAACAGACATTCCATATTGCAATAGAGAGTCAAAGGATTCCGCCAGCTCCTTCCTCTGGAGATAATTAGGGGGATAGAAACAAACTCATAAGAGCACTTTAATTACAAGTACGGTGGATATGATCATTTACCAACATTATTGTGTTGTACAATGCTTATGAATATCTACTTGATGCAATACATCATTTCTGTACAGGTTACATACCATAGATGCTTTACAGAAGATTTTTTATACTTATGGTGGGGCTGTTTCATTAACAAAATGGAATCATGTCTTTGATAGAAGAGGAATTTAAAGGGGGATACAAGAACATAAATGGCCCATACAGTGAACTTGGTGCAAAGTGATTCACATTAAAGCAGTATTAAACCCAAAACCAAAAATTTAATATATTACAGCTTAGCATTCATGAGATGTGGTGGATGCATTTGTTTTCTTGTTTAGGATTTTTCCCCTCTGTTTTCACCTGATGATCTGGCCAGTAATACACCTCCTGTCGTGGAGTGCCCCCACTCTGGATCAATGAGCACAAGGGCACCTCTGGACAGCAGCGTTGTCAGTCTGGGGGGAGGGGATTGTTAGATGTACTAGAAGACTTAGATACACTAACAAATTAAAGCCTAGCTAACACTTTATAGGCAGTTACAGCAATAGTGTTTTTTTCCTTTTGGGATTTACATGAAGAATGAAAAGCTGATCACTGTAAGCACCCCTGCAGTGGTAAATGATTTTTCTCATCCCTGTAATTGCTACATCCTCAGGACAGCTTGTTCTTTTGAAAGACAACAGACTTACTGGCCAAATCACCAGATGAAAATAAGGGAAATAAAACCTAAAAAAAGGAAACAAATGCAGCCACCACATCTAAGCTGCAATATAATAAATGTTTAAAAAATGTGTTGACCAGGCGCTATTATCTAAATTTAGTGGGATGTCTGAACTGTAGTAAGTTCAGATTCCATGTTTTGGCTAAATTGGCCTATGTTCCAGCTTTGGCTGAGTTGGGTGCATTTCCCGCAATTACCAGCAGGTGTCGCTGCAACCTCTGGTTCGTGTTGGAAGGTACAACAAGCCGAGGCATATTGGGTGCTTTTTCCCAGAGGCAACCTAGTGGGAGGTTGATACCGCTGGGCATGCTGGGAGAGGGTAATTAAGGGGCGGATGCCATTTTTGGAGAGGCTCTCTCACCTCGTGGCCACCCTGGCCAGAGGTATGTGACAACTCCTCTTCTGCCTCGGGGCCTGTTGGCCTGAGGCTTTCGTTACTGGAGGTAGGCGCAGAAGCTATCTGGGGCCTACTGGTTCGAGGATGATCCTGTGCTGTCTGTCCTGCGGGAAGAAGCCGAGCAATTGCAGGAACCAGGGGAGGACTCATCTTGGAGAAAACGCAGCGGAAGACTGGTATCTCAAGAGGAGCCTGGGGCCTCAATTGGAGGATGCATCCCGACCAATCTGCCTCACAGTATTGCCGGGTTGGCTTAAAGGACTTTCTTATACTGTGCAGTTGTGCTTGAACTTTGGAAATTCTGATTACCAAGTCTGTGGCCGAGACTTTTCATTTTGTCTATGCATCATTCTGGCTGCTAGGCCGGTGAGAGGGGCCTATCTGGCCCGGTGAGCAAGATCCAGTGACAGCAAGTATACCTGTGTAGCGACCTCACCTCCCACTCCCTCCTTGTCTTCTCGGTCAATGGCTCTCGTCTAGGGGACCAGGGAAGGATCACCTCCCTGGCCTCCTCGTCCCAGATTCGGGTGTCCACACCGGAGGACACCCTAGGAGCCCTCGATCCCTTGCGGGACCCAGTCGTAGGCACTGGGCCCCATGCCTTCAGAGAGTACCTCACCCTAGACCAAAGGTGTCTGGGGTGGAACTGCAACTCCGTCCCCGGGCCTAGGGCACCCGGAGACCGCCATCACGCACCCCCCCCCAGGCTGAAGGTGCCTGGGAGTGGACCCCGAGCGGAAGATGTCTCCCCCTTTATACTCTCCCCCAGCATGCACAGCAGGTTCCCCGCCCCGCTGTGCTACTGCCACGAGAGGACACAAAGGGCGCAGCCCTCCAATGGCGATACAACCCCGGCCCATGGCAACAGTGCCACCTATAGGCCGCAGGGAATTGAACACCATTGATATCCTCCACTGGCATAAATTTGTCCAGGAATCCTGACAATTGTTGCATCTGAGCCTGATACCACTCAGATGCCTCCCCTAAATATGACCACCCGCTACACCTGTCTCCAGGATCTCAAGTTTCTCAGTGATCTGCACCAGGTACCTGAACTCCCCCTAATCCTCCATCCTTCATTCTGCTAACATTGTGATTAATAAAAAAAGCATTGGAAAAGACTCAGTGACTGGCGACCGTGTTTTATGCAACTTTAACCCTAGACTTTGAGCTAACACGGAGAACAGTGGGGTAACGGCAGACCAAAACTAACCAGCAGCTCCTGCGGGGGTAGTGCTACATTTGCTTTTGGCTTTAATATCTTTTTAAGGCATTGTAAATGAGAAGGTGGTACTCTTGTTGTTTGGAGGAAATCTCCATATACAAAGAGTTCTTCACAGTAAAATGTGAAATGTGGAACAGACTTCCTCAGGTCTAGTTCCAGCCAAAATATGTTTTTTTTAATTAAAGCTGGATATCTTCATAAATGTATAGAAAATAACTTGTTATTCAATTTTATAAGTACAAGGGGTCTTCCAAAAGTTTTCGCACTTTTTTATAGTTAAAAAAAGTGTGGAAACTTTTTAAAGAACCCTCGTAATACCACTGCAGATCAGCGTTTCTCAAACAGAGTTTCATGGAGCCAAGGGGTTCCTCCGGAGGTTGCTAGGAGTTCCTTCAGCAATGAGATTTCTCTGCCTCTCAGGTAAGTTACCACCATCACCAATTATCTTTTTAGTTATCTGTAATGAGCACATTCTTAACACTGCCACCAATTAGGGTCATTCTTCCCATTGACCAAATCAGGGCCAGCCCGTCCATTAAAGGGGAGTTCCAGCCTTTTTTATGTTTATTAAAAGTCAGCAGCTACAAAAAGTGTAGCTGCTGGCTTTTAATAAACAGACACTTACCTGCTCCACTGTCCAGCGACGTGGCCGAACGGAGCTTCGCTCCTCCCCACCCCCCCTTTCCGCCGGCGCCCCCATCCTAACTGTGGGCACCCGGCTGTGACAGCTTTTGGCTTCACGGCCGGGCACTCACTGCGCATGCGCGAGCGGTGCTGCGCTCCCTGAGTGGACAGGCAATCGCCTGGGACCTGTCACGTGTCCCAGGTGATCGCCTACAGGGAGGGGCTGCCAAAAGGCGTTATGACGTGTCGCCGAAACGGTCCCTGGGCGGAAGGAGGAAGTGGGACAGGAAGTCCCACTCCTACGGAAGCCCCCACTCCCCCCCCCCCCCCAAAAAAAATTACATGCCTAATGTGGCATGTAAGGGGGCGAGGAGTGGTTTAAGCGGAAGCTCCACTTTTGGGTGGAACTCCGCTTTAAGGGCGCACGGGCACTGCAGCTGCTGAGGGCACACAGATAATTTCATGGTAGAGAGTGGGAAAGGAAGGGGGGGGGGGAAATATGCCAATATGTCATATTTACTGGCCCCTTTCTTTCCTAAATGAATACAGTGTTTATGATGTGTGCTTAATCCAGTTTGTGAATGAACAGGAAGCCTTTGAGTGCTTCCTATTCATTCATCCTGAGAAAAATAAACTGAGGAATCTTTGTTCCCATTCCTTTTTCTCTCTGTCTTAAAAGTAAGACATCAGGGGTATGTTTAGACCCCTGGTATTTCAATTAAGCCCCCCCCCATCCCCTCCAGTAGGGCAGTTAAAAATATTTTTAAAAAACCTATTAAATAAAAAAATAAAAATAAAATTACATTTTTAAAATAAAGGGCTCTGAAGAGCAGTTAGTATTTGGATTCTGAGAGCATTCGACAGGCGGTGAGGAGGCTAATTGCTTTTTTAGAGCCTGCTTTAACCCCGCATTAGCACGCCACAACCACCTACTTTCCATACAGTTTCGGGCCGCTTGCAGAACAGCGATATTAACTTCAATGGGTCTTGTCAATGGTATCATTTCAGCCATGTCTGAGGATCATTACATCGTGGCCATGGCATGTGTATACCTCTATCCACTACCTCTGTTGCTGAAGGGGGTAGCAGTTAGTGGGCAGTAAAAGCACAGCCCAACCATGAGGTTCTAACACCCCCCCAACCTCACGTGTAAATGAGCCCTAAGGACTCATTTGCAGAGGTATTCTGGCCGTGTGAATGAGTGGATTGTTCATGCGGCTGGCTAAGGGAAACTCTGGCTGTGTTTGGGGGTCATACTCCTCCACCCACACACCTGTCAAATTAGGACCTGCGGCTGTGTTCATACAGCTGCTGTGTCCCCATAGCGTAACATACACTGCCTGCACACAGCTCCAGGTGGCTCCAACCACAAAAAAACACAGATTCACACTGTACAGGCCACAGCACCCAGGCGAATAAGCCCCAAGAACTTATTTACACACAGAGCCTGTTGTATTTGTGTTCACTAATAATGATTTTAGTGTATTTTTTGTGAAAATATTATTTGATATTTTTGGGAGCGGGGTGGCCCTGTCAGGTAGGCTGTACGGGGCCCTATGATTTCTAACAGCAGTCCTGGATGCAGGTGAGTCTGTTTAGCTGGTTATGGCCTCATTAGGAAATCACTGCAAGTCTGTGGGCCCTGGTCAGCCTTTACAGACTTTCCTTAACCTAACCTTTTTAGGAGTAGAAGTCATTGGCTAGATACAATTTTCCTGGTTGATCCTGTTATGGGTGGGCACTTTAGGAGAAAGTGATGGGTTGTCTTAAAAAAATGCCACATATTGTTTCCTTCACTGTGGAGTAAATATCTGGTCCTTCCACCTATGTGTGGGGGGGGGGGCAAACGCCCTCCTCTTCCTCCTAGGATACAGTGTTTGGCTCTGAACAGCTAACTACGAGGCTTAAGCAGAACCAAATGAGAAATAGGGATGAGCTTGGTGTTCGAGTCGAACATACGTTCGACTCGAACATCGGCTGTTCGATCGTTCGACGAAGATCGAACGATTTGGGCCGTTCGCGCCTAGTTTGAGTGACGCGAACGGCCCACAATGCACTACGCCATCGCAGTGTCATCCAGGCGCTGTGATTGGCCAAGCATGCACTGTGACCCCGCATGCTTGGCCAATCACAGCGCCGGCAGCGAGGAGAGCAATGATTGGCCACAGGCAGGATGCCTGTGGCCAATTATTGCTGAGGGTGTTTAGTACACGCCCCACACTATAAAAGGCCGCCAGCACGGCGGCCTAGTGTAGTGTGTTCCGGAGCAGGGAAAGAGAAGCATAGGCAGGGACAGTGACATTTTTTTTTCTTGCTTAACCTGGATTCCTTTAGTTTAGGGAAAGAGAAGGATAGGTAGGGAGAGTGTCAGTGTGTTTTACTGTGCAAATCCTTGTTTCTAGGGACAGGGAAGGACAGTGAGGGAAATTCTCCTTGTGCTATAGTGTGCTAAAGCATTGATCATCAACCATCTTTAAAAAATCATTTTTTCTAGGGACAGAAAACTATAGGTAGGGAGAGTGTCAGTGTGTTTTACTGTGATAATCCTTGTTTCTAGGGACAGGGAAGGACAGTGAGGGAAATTCTCCTTGTGCTATAGTGTGCTAAAGCATTGATCATCAACCATCTTTAAAAAAACATTTTTTCTAGGGACAGAAAACTATAGGTAGGAAGAGTGTCAGTTTCTTTCACTGTGATAATCCTTGTTTCTAGGGACAGGGAAGGACAGTGAGGGAAATTCTCCTTGTGCTATAGTGTGCTAAAGCATTGATCATCAACCATCTTTAAAAAAACATTTTTTCTAGGGACAGAAAACTATAGGTAGGGAGAGTGTCAGTTTCTTTCACTGTGATAATCCTTGTTTCTAGGGACAGGTGAAGGACAGTGAGGGAAATTCTCCTTGTGCTATAGTGTGCTAAAGCATTGATCATCAACCATCTGTGACAGCAGGAAGGTAAAGTCACCTGGTTGCATCCAGGGGGGTAGATATATTTCTCCCAGATTCAGGCTTTATGCCAACTTATACAACTAGGGAGGGAGTTGATGAAGCCCAGCTGAGGCTAGTGGGCTCATGGATGATTCATACCTCTAGGGAGAGTGCTGGGCGTCGTGCAGGCAGGGAGTTGATGAGACCAGCTGAAGCTTGTCAGCTCGTTTAAGGCCTCTATAAAAACTCCCAGCTTCATTAGGTGTTTGCTCATGCCTGGAACCAGACCTGTGTGGACTGTCTAGGGAGAGTGAACCCCTGTGCGGTGAGACAAAGCCTGTGTGGCTATTTGTTTGGACATTTACTAAACCAGGGACTTAGGGACTAGGACAGCACCAGGCTGATCCCAGTTGTTAGTTAGGAAACCTGCATGTTTAGTCAGAGGTCAAGCTGACCAGGGTTTATTTTGTTTGTTTCTTTTTGCTTTGCTGTGTTTTTTTGTCACTGTAAATAGAGAAATAAACCGCACCTTTTTGATCTTGAAAACCACAACCTCCGTCTGCTGGGCCTGTTTTTGTGTGGGGAGCCCATCCAGGGGATCACACACACCCGCTGCCGAGCTAACCCCCCCACACATCTTTAAAAAAACATTTTTTCTAGGGACAGAAAACTATAGGTAGGGAGAGTGTCAGTTTCTTTCACTGTGCTAATCCTTGTTTCTAGGGACAGGGAAGGACAGTGAGGGAAATTCTCCTTGTGCTATAGTGTGCTAAAGCATTGATCATCAACCATCTTTAAAAAAACATTTTTTCTAGGGACAGAAAACTATAGGTAGGGAGAGTGTCAGTTTCTTTCACTGTGATAATCCTTGTTTCTAGGGACAGGGAAGGACAGTGAGGGAAATTCTCCTTGTGCTATAGTGTGCTAAAGCATTGATCATCAACCATCTTTAAAAAAACATTTTTTCTAGGGACAGAAAACTATAGGTAGGAAGAGTGTCAGTTTCTTTCACTGTGATAATCCTTGTTTCTAGGGACAGGGAAGGACAGTGAGGGAAATTCTCCTTGTGCTATAGTGTGCTAAAGCATTGATCATCAACCATCTTTAAAAAATCATTTTTTCTAGGGACAGAAAACTATAGGTAGGGAGAGTGTCAGTGTGTTTTACTGTGATAATCCTTGTTTCTAGGGACAGGGAAGGACAGTGAGGGAAATTCTCCTTGTGCTATAGTGTGCTAAAGCATTGATCATCAACCATCTTTAAAAAAACATTTTTTCTAGGGACAGAAAACTATAGGTAGGAAGAGTGTCAGTTTCTTTCACTGTGATAATCCTTGTTTCTAGGGACAGGGAAGGACAGTGAGGGAAATTCTCCTTGTGCTATAGTGTGCTAAAGCATTGATCATCAACCATCTTTAAAAAAACATTTTTTCTAGGGACAGAAAACTATAGGTAGGGAGAGTGTCAGTTTCTTTCACTGTGATAATCCTTGTTTCTAGGGACAGGGAAGGACAGTGAGGGAAATTCTCCTTGTGCTATACTGTGATAAAGCATTGATCATCAACCATCTTTAAAAAAACATTTTTTTTAGGGACAGAAAACTATAGGTAGGGAGAGTGTCAGTTTCTTTCACTGTGCTAATCCTTGTTTCTAGGGACAGGGAAGGACAGTGAGGGAAATTCTCCTTGTGCTATACTGTGCTAAAGCATTCCTCATCAACCATCTTTGAAATCCTTGTTTTTTGGACAGTCAGGGAAATTGTCGTTGTGCTATTCTGTGCGAAAGCAATCATCCTCAACCATATTTAGAAATCCTTAAGTAAAGGGACAGAGAAGGACACCTGAAGGTAGCCCTTATTGCTTTTTTCCCATCTCCCTGCAGGCCATCTATTAGAATGTCTGGAAGGCAAACAAGGAGAGGCAGACAGTCAGGAGGCAATAAAAGAGGGCAAGCAGGCTCTGTGTCTGGGGGCAACAGTGCTGGTCGTGGACGCGGTGCATTGTCATCAGCACATGGCCATGGGACACGCTTGTCCTTCTTTTCGGCAGCTGGACATGTTGAGCCACATCATGCCGAAGACTTGGTAGAGTGGATGACCAAGCCCTCCTCCTCCTCCTCATCCTCTCTCACCCAGGCTCAGGGTACTGGCAAAGCAGCTGCCAAAGCGTCCTCTTCCCTGGTATCAATGTCAGACTCATCATCAGTCACTCCTTCCCTAGACCCACCATGTCCTCCTCCTGAGGAGTCCCCCGAACTGTTTGAGCACAGTGTTGGGTACATGCTCCAGGAGGATGCCCAGCGTTTCGAAGGGTCTGATGATGAAACCCAGCTACAGGAAGGCAGTAGCGTGAGAGCAGACAGAGGGGATGCTCAAGAAGGACACCAATCTGGCAGTCATGTTCCAGCAGCTGCAGCATACTGCCAGATTGGCTCCAGTGATGAGGAGGGAGGGGATGATGAGGTCACTGACTCCACGTGGGTGCCTAATAGGAGAGAGGAGGAGGAGGAGGATGAGGAGGAGGCACATCTCCAACGAGGCAGGATGCCCTTTGGTGGCCAGCGTAAGGGCAGTACATCGACGGAATCACACCGCAGAGCTCCGCCTGTGCTGGGCGCTGCCTCTGCCCGTCATTCCAAAAGTTCTTTGGTGTGGGCCTTTTTTGAGGTTAGTGCATCAGATCGCACAGCTGCTGTTTGCAACATATGTCTCAAGCGTATATCGCGTGGCCAAAACATCAGCCGCTTGGGTATCACATGCCTGACCAGACATATGTTGACCTGCCATGCAGCTCGTTGGCAAGCCTACCTCAAAGACCCACACCAAAGAACAAAGCGGACCTCTCCTTGCACCGCATCAGCTGGGATCTCCAACCCCACTATAACTTCAGTCCTCTCTGAAACATGCACTGAGAGGAATGAAGGTGTAGAATTAGGTGTGTCACAGCCAAGTAGTTGCGGCCACTCTGCTAGCAGTACACCGACGTCCGATTCTAGCAGGCAAATTTCCCTGCCCCAGCTGCTGGACCGTCGAAAGAAGTTCACTCCCAGCCATCCACATGCCCAGCGGTTGAATGCTAGCTTGGCTAAATTGCTAGCGCTTCAACTGCTGCCTTTTCAGTTGGTAGACTCGGCCCCCTTCCGTGAGTTTGTGCAATGTGCGGTTCCTCAGTGGCAGGTTCCCAAACGGCACTTTTTCTCACGGAAGGCTATTCCGGCTCTCTACCGGCATGTGGAAGGCAATGTCTTGGCCTCGCTGGACAGGGCGGTCAGCGGTAAGGTGCATATTACCGCTGACTCATGGTCCAGCAGGCATGGACAGGGACGTTACCTTTCTTTCACGGCCCATTGGGTCACTCTTTTGGCAGCTGGGAAGGATGCAGGACAAGGTGCAGTAGTGTTGGAGGTTGTTCCACCGCCACGCCTCCAAAATGCTACTACTGGTTGTGACACACCTCTCTCCTCCACCCCCTCCTCTTCTTCTTCCTCCATGGCCTCTTCCTGTGCTTTGTCCTCTGAACCAGCGGTGCTCCGTAGCCGTTCAAGGGGCTACGCAAGTACGCAGGCAAAAAGATGCCATGCCGTGCTTGCGCTGGTGTGTTTGGGGGACAGAAGCCACACTGGGGCAGAGGTCCTGTCTGCTCTGCAGGGCCAGGCCGAGAGGTGGTTGACGCCACGCCAGCTTAAGCCAGGAATGGTGGTTTGCGACAATGGCACCAACCTCCTCTCCGCCCTCCGACAGGGACAACTGACCCATGTGCCCTGTGTGGCTCACGTCCTTAACCTGGTGGTGCAGCGGTTCTTGGGCAGGTACCCGGGCTTACAGGATGTCCTGAGGCAGGCCAGGAAAGTCTGTGTGCATTTCCGCAGATCTTATAATGCCAGTGCTCGCCTGGCTGAGCTGCAAAAGGAGTTGAACCTGCCCAAGAACCGCCTTATATGTGACATGCCCACCAGGTGGAACTCAACGTTGGCCATGCTGCAGCGGCTGCACACGCAGCAGAGGGCCATCAATGAGTACCTGTGCGACTACGGCACCAGGACAGGGTCAGGGGAGCTTGGTTTTTTTTCTCCACGCCAGTGGGGCATGATCAGGGATGCATGCACTGTCCTGGCACCATTTGAGGAGGCCACGAGGATGGTGAGCAGTGACAGTGCATGCATCAGTGACACTGTACCTCTTGTCCACCTGTTGGAGCACATGCTGCGTGGAATAATGGACAGGGCACTTGAGGCAGAACAGAGGCAGGAAGAGGAGGACTTCCTTGCCTCTCAAGGCCCCCTTTACCCAGACAGTGTTCCTTCTGTCCCACCCATCGCACAGGAAGAGGAGGAGGAGGAGGAGGAGGAGGAGGAGGAGGAGGAGGATTGTGTCAGCATGGAGGTGGAGGCTGGCACTCAGCATCATCAGCAGCAGTCTTTTAGGGATGATTTACAGTCCCAAGAAACCAGTGGACTTGTACGTGGCTGGGAGGAGGTGGCTGCGGATCATGTCGTCCTTAGTGACCCAGAGGACTCCGGACCGAATGCCTCAGCAAACCTACGCTGCATGGCCTCCCTGATCCTGCAAAGTCTGCGGAAGGATCCTTGTATTCTTCGGATCAAGGAGAGGGACCATTACTGGCTGGCCACTCTCCTTGATCCACGGTACAAGGGTAAGGTTGCGGACCTTATCTTACCGTCGCAGAGGGAGCAGAGGATGAGACAACTCCGGGAGGCCTTGCAGAAAGGTCTGTGCAACGCGTTCCCAGAGACTGGGAGGTTACAAACTCCTGGTCCTGGACAACGAGTTGCTGAGGCTTCGGCCAGTCAAAGAAGGAGCGGTGGGGAAGGTGGCCGTCTGACCGATGCGTTCAGACAATTCTTTAGTCCGCAGCCCCAAAGTATGATCGGTTCCAGCAACCATCGCCAGCGTCTGATAAACATGGTGCAGGAATATCTAGGGGCAAGGTCAGATTTGGACACCTTCCCCACCGAAAATCCTCTGGCTTACTGGGTCTTGAGGATGGATCACTGGCCAGAGCTTGCACAGTATGCAATTGAGCTACTGGCCTGTCCTGCATCCAGCGTTCTTTCGGAACGCACATTCAGTGCTGCTGGAGGATTTGTCACGGATCACAGGGTGCGCCTGTCCACCGACTCGGTTGATCGACTGACTTTCATCAAGATGAACCAGTCTTGGATCACCACCAGCTACCACACACCTGATGCTGATATAACAGACTAATTGATTTTAACATGTCACATCCCTTCAAGACTGATGCTGATGCTGAGTGCCTGTGCTGTTATGTTGACTGGCTATCCTCCTCCTCCGAGTCCTCAATGATACGATTGATGATGATAGCTTGGAAGATCATTTTTGTTTATGGGTGCCGCCACCAGTGGCTAAGGCCCAATTTTTCAGCCCCTGTTTAACAGGGGCGTGTAATTACAATTTTTTTAGCAATAATTTGCCATAGGGCTCATTGCTGTGCTCCAAGTACAGTATCTGTGAGGGGTTGGAGTGTTGTGCCACCAGTGCCTAAGGCCCAATTTTTCAGCCCCTGTTTAACAGGGGCGTGTCATTACAATTTTTGAAGCAATACTTTGCAACAGGGCTCATTGCTGTGCTCCAAGTACAGTATCTGTGAGGGGTTGTAGTGTTGTGCCACCATTGCCTAAGGCCCAATTTTTCAGCCCCTGTTCAACAGGGGCATGTAATTACAATTCTTGATCTAATAATTCACAGCAGGGCCCATTGCTGCACCCACCAAGAGTAACTCTGAGGGCTTACAGTGTTGTGGCAACACCACCACCACCACCACGAAAGGCCCAATTTTTCAGCCCCTGTTCAACAGGGGCATGCAATTACAATTCTTGATCTAATAATTCACAGCAGGGCCCATTGCTGCACCCACCAAGAGTAACTGTCAGGGCTTACAGTGTTGTGGCACCAGCACCACCATCAAAGGCCCAATTTTTACTACCACTGTTCAACAATTATATGTAATTAAAATTCCTGATATAATAGTTGACAGCAGGGCGTTCCAGCACCAACCAAGAGTAACTGTGAGTGCTTACAGTGTTGTGCCAACACCAACAACTAAGGGGCCTATTTCTGCAGAGTATATACGGCAGGTCCCTACTTTCAAACATCCAACTTACAAACGACTCCTACTTGCAAACGCAAGAAGACAACAGGAAGTGAGAGGAAATCTACCCCTTGGAAGGAAAATTCTCTCCTGTAAGAATTAATATGGGAGAAAGGTGTCTCCTCTGTACTGATGCTTTATCACCAATCCTTGTTTCAAGAAAAACACCACATTTCAAAAACAGTTGTCATTGGGACGGAAAGTGAGGTGAAATGTTCTGAACAGGGGCACAGACAGCAAAACAAATGTTACAGGGGTGATAACCCTTACCTATGTTTTCCAAAAAGTTTAAAAATAGATTTTTGGGCTGGAGCTACACTTAAACAATGTACCTGTTCAAAATTACAAACAGATTCTACATAAGAACAAACCTACAGTCCCTGTCTTGTATGCACCGCCTGTATACGGCTGTTCAGAGTATATAGGGCCTTTTTTATTTTATGTGCGGGGTTCCCCTTAATATCCATACAAGACCCAAAGGGGCTGGTAATGGGCTGGGGTAGGGGGGGGGGGGGGTCATGGGGTAGCTATGCCATTTTTCTTAAAGATTTTCATCCATATTACCGGGACCAGACATTACATTAAAGCCGCAAGCAGTTTTAAATGGCTTTTTTTTCCTTTAGAAGTGTCATTTTGTGCAGGGACAGTTCTAAACACGGGAAACACGTGGCACTTCACAGGCATACTTTAGACACCCCCCAGGTACGATATTTAAAGGAATATTTGACTATTTTTTTTCACTTTATGCATCATTAAAATGACTGCTCCCGAAAAACTACCGTTTTTAAAACTTCTTTTTGCATTGATACATGTCCCCTGGTGCAGAACCCGGGTTCCCAAACCCTTTTTAGGACAATAACATGCATAATAGTCGTTATAATTAGCACTTTAGAATTCGAACGTTCGCATCCATTGTATTTAATAGGGTTCTAATGTTCGTACGAACTTTCGGTCCGTTCGCGGGTTCTGGTGCGAACCGAACCCGGGGGTGTTCGGCTCATCACTAATGAGAAAGTGAACGAGAAGGAGATCATTGATGCTGTGTAAGCTCCAATGCCACCTAACATGGAATGTACAAAGCTTCACCTCCCAACTCCAACAAGGGAACAGAGTGGCACAATAGCATGGACAAGGTATCAGTTTGTGGGAGAGTTATCCTTTTAGGAGATCCTGTCAATGTTGTCTCAAATGGGCAAAGTAACAGTGTCTCCTTAATTTAACAATTGGGGGTCAACAGTGAGAACATGAGAGGATCTCTTCAATTGCCCTAAACCAACACAGCATGCAGGACCAATTTAATTACTATCTTTCTTATCCAGGTCTCAGCTCAAATAAATATACATCAAAGATTACCTCATAATTACCAGTCCCAACCATCATTTTTATATTGATAAACCCATTACCAGTTCATCTTGCAGTCGTCCTTGGACCCACAGATACTCAATACTTGTTATGTGGTGCAGCAAACAGCTACTGCTGAACTCCAGACTCTGGTACAGTTTACTATATGCAAGCCACTGTCTGGAAGGAGAAAGATCAATAAATAATAATAGTAGTTATAGCAGTGATATAAGAGAGATGATAGCAAAGAAAAGGGACAGATATCAAAGGCTGACAGAAAAGGTTACTAGAAAATAGGGATGAGCCGAACGCCCCCCCGGTTCGGTTCGCAGCAGAACATGCGAACAGGCAAAAAATTTGTTTGAACACGCGTTAAAGTACATGGTACACGAACATGAAAAATCAAAAGTGCTAATTTTAAAGGTTAATATGCAAGTTATTGTCATAAAAAGTGTTTGGGGACCCGGGTCCTGCCCCAGGGGACATGTATCAATGCAAAAAAAGGTTTAAAAATTGCACTTTTTTCGGAAGCAGTAATTTTAATGATGCTTAAAGTGAAACAATAAAAGTGAAATATTCCTTTAAATTTCGTACCTGGGGGGTGTCTATAGTATGCCTGTAAAGTAGCACATGTTTCCCGGTCTGTGAAAAGTCCCTGCACAAAATGACATTTCTAAAGGAAAAAAAGTAATGTAAAACTACTCGCAGTTATAATGAATTGTCGGGTCCCGGCAATACAGATAAAAGTCATTGAAAAAAAATGGCATGGGCTCCCCCCTTAGTCCATTACCAGGCCCTTTGGGTCTGGTATGAATATTAAGGGGAACCCTGCACCAAAAAAAAAAATGGCGTGGGGTTCCCCCCAAAAATCCATACCAGACCCTTATCCGAGCATGCAACCTGGCAGACCGCAGGAAAAGAGGGGGGGGACGAGAGAGCGCCCCTCTCCTGAATGAACCGTACCAGGCCACATGCCCTTAACATGGGGAGGATGTCCCCACGTTGATGGGGACAAGGCCCTCATCTCCACAACCCTTGCCCGGTGGTTGTGGGGGTCTGTGGTCGGGGGCTTATCGAAATCTGGAAGCCCCCTTTAACAAAAAGGACCTCCAGATGCCGACCCCCCGATGTGAATTGGTAACGGGGTACCCCTACTATTTCACAAAAAAAAAGTGTCAAAATGTTAAAAACCACAGGAGACAGCTTGGGACAAGTCCTTTAATAAAAATAAAAATTCCAACAATGTAATCCATTCTCGAGCGATACGGAAAAAAAGCCGACTCTATCCCGTTGCTACGAACGATAGCACCTCCATAGGAGGCGCCCGGCCTAATGACGTGCGACCCATTTGACAGCTCTTTTATAGCTAAGGGCGGGGCCACCCGTCACGTGTGCAGGTGACCCCTCCCCCCTCCGACGCAAGGGGAAACGCCAGGGTTACCAAGTGATGCGTATGAGTGACCCCACCCCCCCTCTGATGCAACGGGAAACCTGCGTTGCATCAGAGGGGGCAGGGTCATCCGTACACGTCACTGAGTAACCCTGACATTTCCCCTTGCGTCGCAGGGGGGCGGGGTCACATGACGGGTGGCCCCGCCCTCAGCTATATTAGAGCTGTCAGGCTGGAGCGCGTCATTCGTCGGGTGCCTCCTGTGGAGGCAGGATCATGTGCGTCGTATCCTCGCTGGAGATCGAGAATGGATTAGATCGCTGGAATCTTTTTTTTTTTTTTTAATAAAGGACTTGTCCCAAGCTGTCTTTTGTGTTTTTTAACATTTTGACACTTTTTTTTTGTGAAATGGTAGGGGTACAATGTACCCCATACCAATTCACATAGGGGGGGCTGGGATCTGGAGGTCCCGTTTGTTAAAGGGGGCTTCCAGATTCCGATAAGCCCCAGGCCGGAGACCCCCACAACCACCAGGCAAGGGTTGTGGGGATGAGGCCCTTGTCCCCATCAACATGGGGACATCCTCCCCATGTTGAGGGCATGCTCTCTCGTCCCCCCTCTTTTCCTGCGGCCTGCCAGGTTGCGTGCTCGGATAAGGGTCTGGTATAGATTTTTGGGGGGAACCCCACACAATTTTTTTTATTTTGGCGCGGGGTTCCCCTTAGAATCCATACCAGACCTAAAGGGTCTGGTATGGATTTTGAGGGGGACCCCTACACCATTTTTTTTTTAAAAATTGGCGCAGGGTTCCCCTTAATATCCATACCAGACCTGAAGGGCCTGATATGCAATTTGAGGGGGACCCCCACACATTTTTATTTAGTTTCATTTTGTTTTGTTTTGATTTAATATTCATACCAGACCCAAAGGGCCTGGTAATGGACTAAGGGGGAACCCATGCTGTTTTTTTTTCAATTACTTTTATCTGTATTGCCGGGACCCAACAATTCAATATATCCGCAAATAGTTTTAAATTACTTTTTCCTTTAGAAATGTCATTTTGTGCAGGGACTGTTATAAACACGGGAAACATGCGCTACTTTACAGGCATACTATAGACACCCCCCAGGTACGTAATTTAAAGGAATATTTCACTTTTATTGTTTCACTTTAAGCATTATCAAAATCACTGCTCCCGAAAAAACGTCAGTTTTTAAAACTTTTTTTTGCATTGATACATGTCCCCTGGGGCAGGACCCAGGTCTCCAAACATGACACGCACGGCACGGCACATGACACGCACGGCGTCCGAGCGGATCCCGGCTAATGTGTCACAGCTTCCTTCCATCCCGCGCAGCTGGAGGGGGTTGGACCGGCTCCTGCTGGGGTTTCGCTGTGCCTCGGGCGGGCACTCGTTTCTGGTCCCCCCTCCCCCAGCCAACGCGATGACACATGGCGTTGGCGGGGGTACGCCCCTCTTAGTGGGTACTTAAGTCAGTCTTATTCCGGCGGTCACACTCCAGGGAGTCCCATCCGCTTTGAGGTTTCACTTGTCCCTATTCATACCACCAGGTAAACACGGGTTGCGGTTTTCAGGACCCACATCCCCCTCTTGCTCACATCTTGTTTTTCCATCCACTTCATCTTTTTTCTTTCTCTGACACTTTGAACATTTCCCTATTTTTCATTTCATCTCAGCATCTCTCCATACACTCCCTTGGTTCACACACGCTCCTCATTACTCTCCCCCATTCACTTGTACATGCATCCTTAAATGCTAATTCCATCCTAATCTCCACTGTCCATTCACCATCGACCAACTCACTCCATCCAATATTCATTTTCCTTAGTTGTTCGTTTTTGGTTCTTTTTTTGTTCTTTTTATTTTATTTTTATTTTCATTTTTATTTTTATTTTTCACCCTTCTAATTACTGACAATTTCCTTATCTCATTTTTTTTGTCAAGCACTTGCCCATTGCCTCACGCCACAGCCTTTGGCGGTCTGACCCTGTTCTATGGCTATCCGTTTTTTTCTTGGCTGATGTCCCACTTCATCTCCATGGCTCTCCTCCCATTGGAGGGTTCTTGGATTGCAGGGGTCCTACCCCCGCCTCAACCCCGGGGGAGATTGGCTCACTCAAGACCACCTTTTTACTTCCTTAATGGAATGCTTGAACTGACCTCCTTTTGGGCTTTCACACGGGTAATGTATAAATTCTACCATATTTTGCTTGATGGCTTAAGCATTACCTATTAATTTTATGACCTCATTGACCAACTATTCATCCCCTTTCCCCTTTTTATCCAAAATTTATATGCACCCCACTCCTGATGACTGGCTGCAAACGCCAAGAAACGCGTCGAGCCCACACTCAGGGATGCCAAGCTCAAGTCTGCCCAAATCAAATATATTAATATTATTTTATCAAGCTATTCTGAAAATCAAATAACAAAATTTTGGATAACTATGTTCACTGCACCTGTATGTCCATGTATTGTGATTGCTTTTTTTAATCATGCCCTTGACCATGAACTATGAAATATACTTATGTGACTATTATTACCTGTATTATGCCTTTGACTGCATGATCTCTGTATTATTGATTTTAATACAATATATTTTGATATTCATATAATTGTCTTGATTTTCTCTCCGTGGGGTGATTACTTAGCAACTCCTCTTGGTTACAGTGATTTCCCCTCTGGGTTTGTGCTTATCAGTTGTGTTATCCTAGATCATTTTTCTACACCCATCCATGTCTCATTTAAAGTCCCACGAACCCCCCACTTTTTCTCTTTTCATATGTACCAGGGATGGAGGCATGGGCTAGGTTATCATGGATTCCACCAGATCACTTCCCTTTTTCTTTAAACAAATACCCGGGTGGAAAACACCCATTTCCTTTAGTGATCTGCTGGACCCACTACATTTTTGACTTTTTTAAGCATTTTCTCAGTTATTCAATTTTCTGAGACCATTCAAATATTGGCATCATCCAATTAATTATTTTCCCAAATTCATTATTTTTGATTTCCATTATTTTTACATTTTAGGTGAAAATAGGCCCATGTTGTCATTATATATATATATATTTTTTATGTTGCCTACTTTGAGTCCATGCGATTCCAGTTATATATTCCCTTGGCTTGCCCAATCCAAGCTATTTGGTGGCTCCTTACTGTGTGATATTTTCCTCCCTGGGGTTGCGATGCTCCCAGCTCCTCCCCCCCCCGCCCATCCTTTCCCCTCTTTGATGGCGGCGGGGCGGGACCTTGGCGCATCGACGTCATGTCAGCACATGACACGCATGGCGTCCGAGCGGATGCCGGCTAGTGTGTCACGGCTTCCTTCCATCCCGCGCAGCTGGAGGGGGTTGGACTGGCTCCCGCTGGGGTTTCGCCGTGCCTCGGGCGGGCGCTCGTTTCTGGTCCCCCCTCCTCCAGCCAATGTGATGACACATGGCGTTGGCGGGGGTACGCCCCTCTTAGTGGGTACTTAAGTCAGTCTTATTCCGGCGGTCACACTCCAGGGAGTCCCATCCGCTGGGAGGTTTCACTTGTCCCTATTCATACCACCAGGTAAACATGGGTTGCGGTTTTCAGGACCCACATCCCCCTCTTGCTCACATCTTGTTTTTCCATCCACTTCATCTTTTTTCTTTCTCTGACACTTTGAACATTTCCCTATTTTTCATTTCATCTCAGCATCTCTCCATACACACCCTTGGTTCACACACTCTCCCCATTACTCTCCCCCATTCACCTGTACATGCATCCTTAATGTTAATTCCATCCTAATCTCCACTGTCCATTTACCATTGACCAACTCACTCCATCCAATATTAATTTTCCTTAGTTCCGTTTTTGGTTCTTTTTTTGTTCTTTTTATTTTCATTTTCATTTTTATTTATTTTTATTTTTCACCCTTCTAATTACTGACAATTTCCTTATCTCATTTTTTTTGTCAAGCACTTGCCCATTGCCTCTTGCCACAGCCTTTGGCGGTCTGACCCTGTTCTATGGCTATCCGTTTTTTTCTTGGCTGATGTCCCACTTCATCTCCATGGCTCTCCTCCCATTGGAGGGTTCTTGGATTGCAGGGGTCCTACCCCCGCCTCAACCCCGGAGGAGATTGGCTCACTCAAGACCACCTTTTTACTTCCTTAATGGAATGCTTGAACTGACCTCCTTTTGGGCTTTCACACGGGTAATGTATAAATTCTACCATATTTTGCTTGATGGCTTAAGCATTACCTATTAATTTTATGACCTTATTGACCTATCTATTCATCCCCTTTCCCCTTTTTAGCCAAAAATTATATGCACCCCACTCCTGATGACTGGCTGCAAACGCCAAGAAACGCGTCGAGCCCACACTCAGGGATGCCAAGCTCAAGTCTGCCCAAATCAAATATATTAATATTATTTTATCAAGCTATTCTGAAAATCAAATAACAAAATTTTGGATAACTATGTTCACTGCACCTGTATGTCCATGTATTGTGATTGCTTTTTTTAATCATGCCCTTGACCATGAACTATGAAATATACTTATGTGACTATTATTACCTGTATTATGCCTTTGACTGCATGATCTCTGTATTATTGATTTTAATACAATATATTTTGATATTCATATAATTGTCTGTATTTTCTCTCCGTGGGGTGATTACTTAGCAACTCCTCTTGGTTACAGTGATTTCCCCTCTGGGTTTGTCCTTATCAGTTGTGTTAACCTAGATCATTTTTCTACACCCATCCATGTCTCATTTAAAGTCCCACAAACCCCCCCCCCCTTTTTCTCTTTTCAGGTCTCCAAACACTTTTTATGGCAATAACTTGCATATTAACCTTTAAAATTAGCACTTTTCATTTCTCCAATAGACTTTTAAAGGGTGTTCCGCGGCTTTCGAATTTGCCACGAACACCCCAAATTGTTCGCTATTCGGTGAACGGGCGAACAGCCAATGTTCGACTCGAAAATAAAGCTCATCCCTACTAGAAAAGAGCTAACATCTATGATCAGAGGTCATTGAAGCCTAGATGCAGAAGGACTATGCATTAACATGACAATAACTCTCGCTATACCTCTCTATATAGCTCGGATTAATCTGATTTTGGCAATATGCTATACAGGTCCTTCTCAAAAAATTAGCATATTGTGATAAAGTTCATTATTTTCTGTAATGTACTGATAAACATTAGACTTTCATATATTTTAGATTCATTACACACAACTGAAGTAGTTCAAGCCTTTTCTTGTTTTAATATTGATGATTTTGGCATACAGCTCATGAAAACCCAAAAATCCTATCTCAAAAAATTAGCATATCATGAAAAGGTTCTCTAAACGAGCTATTAACCTAATCATCTGAATCAACTAATTAACTCTAAACACCTGCAAAAGATTCCTGAGGCTTTTAAAAACTCCCAGCCTGGTTCATTACTCAAAACCGCAATCATGGGTAAGACTGCCGACCTGACTGCTGTCCAGAAGGCCATCATTGACACCCTCAAGCAAGAGGGTAAGACACAGAAAGAAATTTCTGAACGAATAGGCTGTTCCCAGAGTGCTGTATCAAGGCACCTCAGTGGGAAGTCTGTGGGAAGGAAAAAGTGTGGCAGAAAACGCTGCACAACGAGAAGAGGTGACCGGACCCTGAAGAAGATTGTGGAGAAGGACCGATTCCAGACCTTGGAGGACCTGCGGAAGCAGTGGACTGAGTCTGGAGTAGAAACATCCAGAGCCACCGTGAACAGGCGTGTGCAGGAAATGGGCTACAGGTGCCGCATTCCCCAGGTCAAGCCACTTTTGAACCAGAAACAGCGGCAGAAGCGCCTGACCTGGGCTACAGAGAAGCAGCACTGGACTGTTGCTCAGTGGTCCAAAGTACATTCAGAAATCAAGGTGCCAGAGTCTGGAGGAAGACTGGGGAGAGGGAAATGCCAAAATGCCTGAAGTCCAGTGTCAAGTACCCACAGTCAGTGATGGTCTGGGGTGCCATGTCAGCTGCTGGTGTTGGTCCACTGTGTTTTATCAAGGGCAGGGTCAATGCAGCTAGCTATCAGGAGATTTTGGAGCACTTCATGCTTCCATCTGCTGAAAAGCTTTATGGAGATGAAGATTTCATTTTTCAGCACGACCTGGCACCTGCTCACAGTGCCAAAACCACTGGTAAATGGTTTACTGACCATGGTTATACTGTGCTCAATTGGCCTGCCAACTCTCCTGACCTGAACCCCATAGAGAATCTGTGGGATATTGGGAAGAGAAAGTTGAGAGACGCAAGACCCAACACTCTGGATGAGCTTAAGGCCGCTATCGAAGCATCCTGGGCCTCCATAACACCTCAGCAGTGCCACAGGCTGGTTGCCTCCATGCCACGCCGCATTGAAGCAGTCATTTCTGCAAAAGGATTCCCGACCAAGTATTGAGTGCATAACTGAACAGAATTATTTGAAGGTTGACTTTTTTTGTATTAAAAACACTTTTCTTTTATTGGTCGGATGAAATATGCTAATTTTTTGAGATAGGATTTTGGGGTTTTTATGAGCTGTATGCCAAAATCATCAATATTAAAACAAGCAAAGGCTTGAACTACTTCAGTTGTGTGTAATGAATCTAAAATATATGAAAGTCTAATGTTTATCAGTACATTACAGAAAATAATGAACTTTATCACAATATGCAAATTTTTTGAGAAGGACCTGTATAGCCATGCATTGGTTTATTAAAATAGTGTAAAAATGCATTAAAGCTGAGCAGTTTCATTTTATTAATACATAAAGACCTACAAAAAACAAAACTTCAGTAGTGGTAGCTGGACTTTCATGGGGTAAACATAAGGGACTATTAGGGCCTTCCTACATACACTCATCTGCCACTTTATTAGGTGCACCCGTTTAATTGTCTGGTAACACAAATTGCTAATCAGCATTTAGATATCTAGATGTGGTGAAGACAACTTGCTGAAGTTCAAACCGAGCATCAGAATGGGGAAGAAAAGGGATTTAACTGACTTTGAATGTGGCATGTTTGTTGGTGCCAAACGGGCTGGTCTGAGCATTACAAAAACTGCTGATCTACTGGAAATTTCACGCACAACCATCTCTAGGGTTTACGAAGAATGGTCAGAAAAAGAGAAAATATCCAGTGAGCGGCAGTTGTATGGGCTAAAATGCCTTGTTGATGTTAGAGGTCAGAGGAGAATGGACAGACTGGTTACCTTTGTTACAAACAAGGTATGTAGAATACCATCTCTGAATGTGCAACACATTGAACCTTGAAGCAGATGGGCTACAAAAGCAGAAGACCACACCGGGTGCCACTCCTGTCAGCTAAGAACAGGAAACTGAGGCTACAATTCACACAGGTTCACCAAAGTTAGACAATAAAAGATTGGAAAAACGTTGCCTGGTCTGATGAGTCTCGACTTCAGCTGCGACATTAAGATGTTTGGGTCAGAATTTGGCGTAAACAACATGAAAGCATGGATCCATCCTGCCTTGTATCAATGGCTCAGGCTGGTGGTGGTGGTGTAATGGTGTGGGGATATTTTCTTGGCACACTTTGGGCCTCTTAGTACCAATTAAGCATTGTATAAACACCACGGCCTACCTGAGTATTGTTGCTGACCATGTCCATTCCTTTATGACTACAGTGTCCCCATCTTCTGATGGCTCCTTCCAGCAGGATAATGCACCATGTCACAAAGCTCAAATCATCTCACCACTGGACAATGAGGTCACTGTACTCCAATGGCCTCCACAGTCACCAGATCTCATCCAATAGAGCACCTTTGGGATGTTGTGGAACGGGAGATTCACATCATGGATGTGCAGCTGACAAATCTGCAGCAACTGGGTGATGTTATCATGTCAATATGGACCAAAATCTCTGAGGAATATTTCCAACGCCTTGTTGAATCTATGCCATGAAAAATTAAGGCAGTTTTGAAGGCAAAAGGGGTCCAACCCAGTATTAGCGAGGTGTACCTAATAAAGTGGCCGGTGAGTGTAAATGGAATATTTAAAATAAAAACATTAAAGGATTCACTGGCTTTAGTATTTAGTGTATGCAAATCGGGAATTTTGACTTGTTGCATGCTTGTTTCAGTCAGTGACCTGAATGGGCAGCCAGGTAACTGGCATTTTCAGAAGATGAGCCCAGCAATGGCAGCCTCCATGTTTCTTTGATGATATGTTTGCTTTACAGATTCTATTTAGCCAAAGGAAATATATGAGGTTAAAACTTACGCAAGTCCCTGGTGAAATTCCGACAGGTCTTTCTGTGCAGCGTGTAGGTAGAGTATTGTGGTACCGTGAGGACCTATTGTCCCATCCCATGTGGAGCCAGCAGCCTGATGTATGAAAGAGGATAGATGACAAGTTATGCTAAACAAAGAAGGTATTCAAATATGTAAAAAATCCCCAAGATTTTATTTTAAAGTGAGCCTAGACCAAGATCATGCACACTAAAGTGTTTACATATTCTTAACAAGACTTAAAAAGCACTTTAAAACAAACATTCATTAATACACCCTTTCATCTCTGTATCTATAAGCATTGTAGAGCTATTCATTTTTAAAGTTTACAACACAGGGACTAAAAGTTTTGTGTTTTTTTCAATGCGATCCAGTCAGACATTTGCTGTGATCTTTGAGGTTCTTTAAAAATTAGTAACTTCACATACTCTTTTATTGCTTGTAAAAAGTGTACACATTGTTTAATGCCCATATTCTGGCCCAGGGCCGATCCTAGGCGGGTGCACCCGGGCGCTGCAGAGGGGGAGCGCTGAAGTGTCACTCTGGCCACACGTGCATTTAAAATAGAACTAACAGCAAAACGTGTTATTTCATTTTGAATAGAATAAGGCAGGGATATACAGTGCCTTGAAAAAGTATTTATACCCCTTGACAACATGATTTGCAACTAATTGTGTCGCTAATTTGCTTGTGCTTGATAAATGCCCCCTTTTATGTATGTGTGGGGGTGTGTGTATATGTGAATATTCAGCCTAATAAATGTATTAAAGAATTTTTTAAACATATGAACAAGTTGTATACCTGGTGTTGCGTGATCTCATGACGTACAAACTGCTGTAATAACTGGCGGTGGATGATGTAGCTGGGGTTTTTGCTCAGCATAGTTGCTCTCTGTAAGTGCAAATATCAGACAAATAATTTAATGATGGCAAAAAGCATAAGCAAGAAAAGAGACTATGCATTTTTCGTTAATGCTTATTTAAAATATAAAAAAAAAAAACACAAAATAATTATATTTTAATGTTTTTATAAACTTTAACCACTTGCCGACCGCCTCCTGTACAATTACGTCGGCAGAATGGCACGGACAGGCACATCAATGTACCTGTACGTCCCCTTTAAGAGCCTGTCCGTGTGGTCGCGTGCGCGCCACCGCTGGCGCGCTCGCGACCCTGCCACCATCCCCGTGAGTCGGACCGCGGGGCACATTATGGGGCACACCAGGGAACATTACAGGTTGGGGGGGGCACAGTAGGACACATTACATGGGGGGGGCAGCAGGGAACATAATAGGGCACATTACATGGGGGGAGGCAGAGGGGCACAGCATGGAACATTACATGGGGCAGGAGCGCACATTATGGGATAGAGCAGAGTATATTACATAGGGGCATGAGGGCACATTATGGGGCACAACAGAGCACATTATGGGGCATATTACATGGGGACAAGAGGGCACATAATGGGACACAGCAGGGCATATTACATGGGGGCATGAGGGCACATTAGGGGCACAGCAGAGCAAATTAGAAGGGATAAAATCTCATATTATGGGGCACAGCAGGGCACGTTATGAGGCATAGCAGGGCATATTACATGGGGGCAAGAGGATACATTATGGGGCACAGCAGGGGATATTACATGGAGCAAGAGGGAACATATAGGGCTCAGTATGATGCACACTACGGGGCACTGAATGATGCATTAAGGGGCACACAGCAGGGCACAGCATATGGCACACAGCAGGGTACAGGGCACATCATGGGGCATACAGTAGGGCTCAGGACACATCACAAGGCCCACAGGAGGGAATTGGGCACACAGTGGGGCACATAGTAGAGTATGGGGCACACAGTATGACAAATCATGGGGCACACCACAATTGCACACATTAGAGCACATCATGGGGCACACAGTAGGGCATATCACAATGCACACAGTAGGTCATGGGACACATCACAGGGCACATCATGGGGGCACACAGCAGGGCATGGGGGCAGGCAGCAGGGCATGGGGCAGACAGCAGGGCATGGGGACACACAGCATGGCATGGGGGCAGGCAGCAGGGCATGGGGCAGACAGCAGGGCATGGGGCACAGAGCAGGGTGTGGGGCAGACATCAGGGCATGGGCGTACAGCCCAGGGCATGGGGGCACAGACCAGGACATGAGGGCAAAGAGCAGGGCATGGGGGCACACATCAGAGCAATGAGGGCACCCATCACAGCAATAGAGGCACACATCAGAGCAATGGGGGCAAAGAGCAGGGAATTGGGCACAGAGCAGGGAATGGGGCACAGAGCAGGGCATGGGGGTAGACAGCAGGGCATGGGGCAGACAGCAGGGAAAGGGGGCACAGAGCATGGCATGGGGTAGACATCAGAGCATGGGGCAGACATTAGGGAATGGGGGTACAGAGCAGGGCATGAGGCAGACAGCAGGGCATGGGGGCACACATCAGAAAATGGGGGCAAAGAGCAAGGCTTGGGGGCAGACAGCAGGGCATGGGCAGACATCAGGGCATGGGGCAGAGAGCAGGGCATGGGGGCAGAGAGCAGGGCATGGGGGCAGAGAGCAGGGCATGGGGCAGACAGCAGGGCATGGGGGCACAGAGCAGGGCATGGGGGCACAGAGCATGGCAGGGGGTAGACATCAGAGCATGGGGCAGACATCAGGGCATGGGGGCACAGAGCAGGGCATGGGGGCACAGAGCAGGGCATGGGGCACACATCAGAGCATGGGGGCAGACAGCAGGGCATATGGTGGACAGCAGGGCATGGGGGCACAGAGCAGGGCAAGGGGGCACAGAGCATGGCATTGGGTAGACATCAGAGCATGGGGTAGACATCAGGGCATGGGGGCACAGAGCAGAGCATGGGGCATTCAGCAGGGCATGGGGGTACACATCAGAAAATGGGGGCAAAGAGCAAGGCTTGGGGGCAGACAGCAGGGCATGGGCAGACATCAGGGCATGGGGCAGAGAGCAGGGCATGGGGGCAGAGAGCAGGGCATGGGGGCAGAGAGCAGGGCATGGGGCAGACAGCAGGGCATGGGGCACAGAGCAGGGCATGGGGGCACAGAGCATGGCATGGGGGCACAGAGCATGGCATGGGGGCACAGAGCAGGGCATGGGGCACACATCAGAGCATGGGGGCAGACAGCAGGGCATATGGTGGACAGCAGGGCATGGGGGCACAGAGCAGGGCAAGGGGGCACAGAACAGGGCATTGGGTAGACATCAGAGCATGGGGTAGACATCAGGGCATGGGGCACAGAGCAGAGCAGAGCATGGGGCATTCAGCAGGGCATGGGGGCACACATCAGAGCATGGGGGCAAAGGGCAAAGCATGGGCAGACATCAGGGCATGGGGCAGATATCAGGGCATGGGGCAGAGAGCAGGGTATGGGCAGACTATAGGGCATGGGGCAGCGTTCAGGGCTTTGGGGCACAGAGCATGATGCTGGGCACATAGAGGGGCACAGAGCAGGATGCTGGGGCACATAGAGGGACACAGAGCAGGATGCTGGGGCACATAGAGGGACACAGAGCAGGATGCTGGGGCACATAGAGGGACACAGAGTAGGATGCTGGGGCACATAGAGGGACACAGAGTAGGATGCTGGGGCACATAGAGGGACACAGGGCAGGATGCTGGGGCACATAGAGGGACACAGGGCAGGATGCTGGGGCACATAGAGGGACACAGGGCAGGATGTGGGGCACATAGATCTCACACAGGACAGTATACAAGCTGCTGCACTTTCCTTCCTAGATGCAGAGTAGCGCGGGCAGTGGCTGTAAACATACCTCTCATGATGCGCTCCTCCCCGCCAGCCCCTCCTCTCTTCTCGTCCGTCCGAGGTGATGACAAATACAAGCACCTGGGTGGACGGGAGGGAAGGAGGGGCCGGCGGGAGGCGCGCATCACAAGAGGTCTGTTTACACTGCAGTCTCTTAGCAAGGAGCAGTGATTAGGGACTGCATAATGAGCTGCGGCTGCGGGCACCTCCAGGGGCGGACTGAGCCAGCCCAGGCCCCCCCACCACGGGGCCCTCGGGCGGCCACTGAGTCGCCGAATGGTCAGTCCGCCCCTGCTCACAAGTAATAAGAGTATATTCATGAAGAGAACTGAATGCACATAAAAAACTTGGTGTGGCCTTATAGGCCTGGCCACAGAAAGAAATAAGGAAAGATAAAGGTAGAAAGGGGGATCTAGCACGTAGGCGGGGGGTATGCTAGAGAGGGAAGGGTAGAAGGGGTGGGGGGTAGAGAGACAGCGAGCTGCGGTCAATTGGGGGTGTATCAAACTTTGATGAGGAGCATAAAGTGCAGGGTTAGTTAGACTCTCAGGGAGCGGTCGCTGGCGGAATCTTGTCCCTTAGTTTATCCGAAGTAGAGTAATGCCTCCATATACTCCAGATAAAGGAGAATTTTGCGCGTCTGTCAAGAGACTCGGCAAGCATTTCCTCCATTAGCATACTAGTATTCATCTCACTCACCCATTCCACAATAGATGGAGGGGAGGTGGTTTTCCAGTGTCTAGCGATGAGTTGCCGTGCCGCGCTGAGGAAGAATTTAAGGAGATTGTGTTTTTGGAATTTGATAGTGCCCGGTAAAATGGAGAGGAGGTCAACAAAAGGGGAGGGCTTGAGAGGTTTATCATAAATTAAAGAATAAATTTGGAAAATTTGTGACCAGAATGGGCGGATAACATCACATTCCCACCAGACGTGGCTGTACGTACCTTTTGCTGAGTTACATCTCCAGCAGGTGTCCGCAGCTGAAGGAAACATGATCCTGAGGGTGGTCGGCACTTAATACCACCTGGATATCACCTTGTAGTTTTTTTCTTGGGTGTAGCTCGAGATAGATGATTTGTGGATAAAGAGAAAGGCTTTACCCCATTCCGCCTCAGTGATATCTCTCTCGAGTTCCTCTGACCAAACTTTTGTAAATTTAGGCAAGGAATCGTGGGTATGGTCTAGGACAGTGATGGCGAACCTTGGCACTCCAGATGTTTTGGAACTACATTTCCCATGATGCTCATGGACTCTGCAGTGTGGTTGAGCATCATGGGAAATGTAGTTCCAAAACATCTGGAGTGCCAAGGTTCGCCATCACTGGTCTAGGATCAGTTTGTAGATCATGGAAAGGGTATGGCGGGGGGTTCTGGGAGTGTGCATAATTGTTCAAAACTGGTCAAGGGTCTGTGAATCTGTTTGGAGTTGTGGAGTTTTTAGCAATAGGATGTCTAGGTGTATGCGAGTAAGCCAAGTCACTCGGGGGGGATGTAGAGTCGCGGTTCGCCTCGAAGGTACCAAGTCAATTATGGTGATTTTATCTCAGCTATGAACCGGAGACAACAAGAGGTTGTGTCTGAAAATTGCTTGGAGCATTGCTTCTCTGGATGTGAACCTTAGAGACTAGAGTTGAGCGGACACCTAGATGTTAGGGTTCGACGGGTTCGGCCGAACTTCGGAAAAAAGTTTGAGTTCGGGACCGAACTTGACCCGAACCCGAACCCCATTGAAGTCAATAGGGACCCGAACTTCTGAGGACTAAAAAGTCTCTAAAAAAGTAATGGAAAGGGCTAGAGGGCTGCAAATGACAGGAAAATGTTGTTAAGAGCATGGCAAGTGCTCTGCAAACAAATGTGGATAAAAAAATAACATAAAGAAATAAATAAAAATATGCTGGAGGCCCCCTTTTCAGCAGAAGAGGTACAGGAAGTCATTAAGAACCTCAGAAACTCAAAGGCACGATGCCACACATATGGTGGGAATGCCCCAGAATATGCCCTTTCTGTAAAAAAGTATTACATTTAATGGATAAGCTAGTGGGAAAATAAAATACTTTGAAATAAAAATGTAGCGGAGTGCTAAATTTAAGGGAAGTGTTTGAGTGGTAAATAGGCCCAAACACCCTAATTCTGTAGGATTCATGGACCATTTTGTCCTCGAGGGACAGTATTGGTGTGCAGTTCCCTGTGGCCTACAGGTGGCGCTGCCATGGTAGGCTAGGGTTGAACCGCCGATACAGTGCTGTGCCTTTTGTGTCCCCTCTTGGCAGTAGTACAGCGGGGCGGGGAACCTGCTGTGCATGCCGGGAGAGGATATAAAAGGGGCAGACGCCTCCTGATCGGGGTCCGAGCCCCAGGCACCTTTGGCCTGGGGGCTGATGTCCAGTGGGGTCCGTGCCCAGGTGCCTTCGGCCTGGGTGCACGTGTTCCTGTTCCATCCCGGGCACCTTTAGCCCGGAGTGAGGTACTATCCTGGAGTTCCTGCTGCCCTGGGTATGGAGGCCTAGGGGCGGGAGTAAAGCCTGGGGTCCAGAGCCTTTGTCTGGAGTCCGCTAAGGGTCGAGGAGTTTTTGGGTGCCGCCTCGTCCCTTTGACATTCTCCTCATATTGTCCAAATTTAGGATCTTGCCCTAAATGGGTGTTTTTGGAAGAGCACAACACACCGACAGTATGTAAACGCTGTATCTCACAGCTACAGAACTGCAGAAAATGCTATTCAAATTGTTTTTATTTTTTTAGGATAGCACAGTAGAAGAAAAATATATAAATTGTTTATTTCACACACCTCCAGATATGCAGAAAACACTGCAAAATATTTTTTGTGTACCTAAATGGGTGTTTTAGGAAGAGCACAACACACCCACAGTACGTAAACGCTGTATCTCACAGCTACAGAACTGCAGAAAATGCTATTTAAAAAAAATGTTTTTGTCCTACAATTATTTTTTTAGGATAGCACACTCCTATATAAATCTCTCTCCCTGAAAACACCAACAGGAACCTTGCCCTAAACTGTCTCTCTATCTTTTCTCTCAGATTGCAGAATCAGGACTAACTCATAGTATTTCAATCTCTCCCTAATAAGCAACAGCAGCCAGGATCCTCTCCCTATCCTGTCTAAAGCAGAGTGACGTGCTGTGCTGTGTGCCTCTAGCTTATATAGAAGCTGGGTCACATGTTGCACTGGCCAATCACAGCCATGCCATTAGTAGGCATGGCTATGATGGCTTCTAAGGGCACACCAGTTAAACAAAAGGTAATTGGCTGCCCCCTGAAGCTTTTCTAAATGCGCCATTACATCGCCGAACACCGGACCCGAACCCGAACATACATGCAATTGTTCGGGTTCGGGTCCGGTACCCAAAAACTCAAATGTTCGGTACGGCCCAGTGCAGTCCCACCGCATCTGGTGTGATTGGAGCCTTAATTATTGTACCCTGAGAAGGCAAGGCTATACATAGAGAGACAATCCTCCAATCAAAACTCCCTTTATCACAAATGTAAGGTTGGAGGGAAGAGACCTCCTTTATTTAAAGGCTATGGTGATTGTTGAAGTTAGACTGTCAAAGATACCCCTCTCTGCCCAAAATAGTTTACCCCTGGATAATGTCACAGGCATTTAAAGAGGACCTTCAGTAATTTTTTCAACTTTCCATCTATTAAATCTTCTGCCCTTGTTGTTTTAACTTTGGATAGTAAAACTTTTTTTTTTCTGCCCGTAAATACCTTATACATCCCACTTCCTGTTTTTTGTCTGGTAAAAAGCCTAGGCTTATGACATCATGCACAGCCTTCTCTCTCACTCTCGTGAGAGTTTGCCAGGAAGGGAGGGGGGATGAGTCATAAGAGGGCCAATAAGAGCTGCAGAGCTGGAGGTGTGCCTCTGTGTGTCTGTGTAAATCCAGGAAGTGAACAGGCAACAGCTTCAGCTGCCCACAGTTAAAATGGATGCAGCCAGACTTAGTGGAGGGAGATTTCTGTAGCATATTTGGCAAGTACTGAGTTACAGTATTTATAAAATAATATGCAAAGTGGTTGGAGGAAAGCTTCAGAATGGCAAATATGTTTTTATTACAAGTTATGTGGCGTAGACTGCAGTTCCTCTTTAAGGTGGAGAGAATAGTGCTAAATGAAGGTTCCTGCGGCAGAGTTCCACTAACTGTCCATTGACATGCTCCCATGTGCCTTACTTTGAATGACAATCTACTACATAATCATTGGTTGCCATCCATTAGACCTAAAGTCCTAGCAATCTCCACTGTTTTCAACCAGCAGGGTGGCATCTGCACCTAGGATTGAATCTTCAAATTGTGGGTAGGTCTACAGTTCATACAGAAACTTGCCTAAATTAACAAGTGGTAAACACACCTCATTTCTAAAACGGAAGCAGCCCTGTCAAAAATTCTACATGCTGCATACGCTTAAAGACAGGAAGGACGCCAGAGCAAAAAATATTATATCACCTTCTTGTGTGTTAAAAGAAATTGTAGATGACATCGTCCTCTATCTGGATAAGTCTCTGTTCGAGGTTCTAGATTGTACCAGCGGTCCTCTTTACATTTAAGATCCTAAGCAGAGAAAAAGACATCTGTATTAACCAGTTGTGGACATTGGACGTACTATACGTGAACATAAAAACATAATCATAGGACACAGGGTGTGATGTCCTGCTGAAATACCGCTTTCCCCCTAATTTGCAAGCATTTTCAAGCTGTCACAATGACAGCAGGGTGTTGCTGTGGAAATACAGCAGCTATTACAAATTTTCTGTTTTAATAAAATGTGTTCCTATTTAACCCTTATTAACCCTTAATTTATCCTAATTAAATAAGTCGATCAAATAATAATAATATTTTCAAAAAGTGATACTTTACTATCAAGTGTACACAAAAGGCTACAGCACATACTTGATCTATGTATTCCTCTAGAACCGTGTGCATTGCACGTGGTTGCACTGCAGTTGCGCTGCAGCCCTATTAACTTGAATGGGTCCGTTTTGGTGGCAGTACTGCCTACCTAATCTGGCAAGGGGTACAATTTTTTCCACAGTATGTGTACAGGGGCAGGGATGCAAAACCACCTTTTTTTACCGCTCTTTTCCTGCCCACATGTGTGAATGAGTCCTTACTCATTTCTGTAATATTAGTAAATAGAATTAGCCCTAAGCTATTATTTCTGCAAGTAAAAATCAATTCTGTTCTTACCCGAACTCGTAGTACCACATTGCCTAGAAAGTCATCTTGACCCTTGTCCTTTCGGGCATCTTTAAATATCCTGAAAATCACAGATGGGTGTCAATATCAGATTTGAAAGAATAGCAAGTAGAAACATCCTCATAAAGCTTCAAAGTGAACCTGAGCCCTGACTATGCACACAAAATGATTTATATATTCTGAACAAGCAGTATAACAAGCCATCCCTCTCTGTAGCTATAGGCATGGTGGTGAAATTCATCTTCCAAGTTCACAACAGAAGCACTGATATCCCAGCTCCTCTCCCTTTTAATTTCTGTGGAGAACAGAGTTCTAGTGACCTGCCAGCCCCTTCCAATGTAAATGTACAGTAGGTGCTTGTAAGCCAAAATCAGAGGTCTCTATTGTAATCTGTGAGAATGAAATACAGTACTGTATATGCAGCTATAAAGGTCATTGAGGACTTGTTAATATGAAGATTTTACTACTTATGAATATGTAAATACTTGTACGCATAAGGCAAGCCTACACCAAGACCTCATGTGTATGTACACATTAAATCTCTACTATTTTACCATTCCCGGGAAGCCCAGGTGCTGTGTACAGCCAGCTATAGGCATGAATAGCTATGCATGGCTGTCTGTGGGTATACGCCAGTGTTCAGAAAATATGCCCATATGCTAAATGCTTTACACAAGTATCACTGTCAGGAATCAGCAGCATGGATAACCATATCTGTGTGGCTACACTTAGGAAACTGAGATAAGAGTTTGTAAGCTGTAAGTAAAATGTATTTACAGTGAAACCAAAATCTATCCAAACACCAAATGCATCTGGCTGGCAGGCAAAGCAAAACACTGGAGAGAGAAGGAAATGTAGGAGGAACTTAATACCCTACCAGCAGCCAGCATCAGGCTGGCAGACACCCACTGGTGGACACTGGAACTACAACCTTCTGCTCTGGGACTGGGTAGCACAGTTTCACCAACAGTTGATCCAGTTCCTGACAACCACTGTATATCCCAGTACATCTATGCACAGCCATTCATTTCTATGGGCAGTTGTGAACAGCACCTAGACTTCCCAAGCTCAGAAAAAAGACAGAATTTTATGTTCTGTGCCCCTAATGCATTTGTGTGTATGAGGTCTAACACACATGTAGCAGTCACCCCGACTTCCAAGGGCTTGATGGTGACCCTCAGAGCCAGGGAGAAATGACATTCCTCCTCAAGGTGCAGGCTACTAGGCATAATGGGTGGGGTGCAAGGTGGAAAGATTGGGCGCCAGTCACTTTTTGTAAAAATTAACAAAGAGGGTTTTATTTCTCTAAACAGGAATGGTGGGGGAGAGGGTTAGGGCACAGGACACTCTTAGGCAAATGCAATAGCAATTAGGCAAACTTCACAGACAAAAATAGAACTAGGCAGACAGCAATACAGAAAGAGGGCCTTTAAGCTGAATGCAGCAATCTGTATCTTGTATCAACTGCTGTCTCCTATAGCAACAACTTTTCTCATAGTATCCCACTGTAGATCCTCAAGCTCAACTTACAGTATCCCACTGTAGATCCTCAAGCTCAACTCACAGTATCCCACTGTAGATCACCAAGCTCAGCTCGCTGTCTCTCACAAAATTTCTTGGACTCTCAGCTACCTGCTGGATCCCTCAAGCTTCACCCACTGCTAACCACTGTACTTATCTTCAAGCTTTACCTACAGCTACTCACTGTACTCCTTCAAGCTTTACTCACAGCTAACCGCTGTATTCCTGGATGAGTCTCCACTGAAGCGTTCCCACTTACTTCACCGTCCCCGGCTAGTGAAGTGTCTGCTCTGGTACTCCTTCAGAATTTCATCCCTTCAAAACTTGCCTCTGGTAACAGGAGGAGTGGTCGTCCCTCCGGCAACTGTTTATTCTTTACCTCTGGCAACGATCAGGCTCTCCTCAGGCTGAGCCTCTAACACACGTGGTTCCGCCCCAGGCTTTGGGCTTAACCTCTGCTGCTCCTCCTTTGCAGACCCTTGAATTACTGGATAGGCCTCACGTAGACCTAGCAGCCAGTAGGACTCCTGGATAGGCTTCAGGCTTCAGGCCTAGCAACCAGGAGCTGTTTGACACACACCCACCCATGGAGCAGCCCGGGCAGGAAGAACCCCAATTACCTGACTCCTCCCGAATAAATAGCCTATCCCAGCAAAGTGGCCAAAGAAACTCCTTCTAATTGGCTGAGACAAGTTATTTACTCATCACCTGAATTCACTGTAATCCATCATCTTAATGCCAATAGTAACAGTGCCACCTATTGACAGAAGACAGAGACTACAAATTGAACTCAGACTTAGGACAGAAATCAGTGGTTTAAACTACCAATTAGCCAGACTAGTTACCACCTAGCACAACTAGATTTATTAGAAGCCCTGTTTAGGACCAGGGTGCTACACACATATAAAGTAGTCCTGTATATTCAGTCCTTTTTATCCTTTAGGATGGACCTAGTGATGGCTTTTTTTTTTGGCACAGTGTCGCTTCATCTAGGTATAAATCACAGTTACAATAATTCTTACCTCTTTAGTCCATGCAGATCTGTGAGTTCCCCAAGTTTTGTTTTAACAGATTCTACATCATCATAATCCCTTCAGGAAAATAATAGAAACATTATTACGACTGTAGTATGCTGACAACAACACTCTGGTTATAACAGTTCTTTGTTAGTTATGTATAACTAACTGCAATCACAAATTTTCTTTTTATAACATTAAAAAGCTTAGAATGCCCCCAAGCCACTAGAATGTCAATTTAATATTACCGAAGGATTTGTCTCAATTCTGGATCAGAGGCAGACTTCTAATCTCATTCTATCCTCTTTGAGAGGATGTTCACCCCAATCTCCTGCATAGTTTAAAATCAAGCTAGTTTTTTATTTTATTCAAATGATTACAATTTTATCAATTTCAGCCAAGCAGCTCCCACTCTGTATGTCCCACCCATTTGATAGGTTGAAACATTAAAGTGGTTGTAAACCCTTACAGACCACTTAGACCACTTAGACCTACAGGTAAGCCAACATTAAAGCCCTGTACACACGATCGGTTTTACCGATGAAAACAGTCCAATGGACTGTTTTCATCGGACAAACTGATCGTGTATGGGACCCATCGGTCTTTTTTCCATCGGTTTTAAAACCGATAGCAAATTCCGATCGTCTATGGGCAAGTCCATTGGATAAAAAACCCACGTAAAACCGATCGTGTGTACAGAGCTTTACTATACTAATGACACTGGCAGGGAAGGAGTTAACATCAGGGGCGATCAAAAGGGGTTAAATGTGTCCTACGGAGTGCTTGCTAACTTTGTGGGGTTTGCTCTGTCTGGGGGAAGACAGATCTGTGTTCCTGCTTAGCAGAAACACAGGATCTCTATCTTCTCCCGTGTCAGAATGGCGATCTGTCTTGTTTAAATAGGGAGATCGCCATTCTGCCTCTCTCCGGAACGATTGCTGGGTGCCGGCAGACATCGGGTCCGCCGGACCTGCTGATTGGGTCTCCCTCTGTCCAATCAGCGAGTGATCATGCCTTTGTGGTGCGCACACTCCCCCTAATGGCTATTGCACAAAATGATGTACAGGTAGGTGATTTTGCGCAATATAGCCGACTTGATGCATTACATGTACATATGGCGGTCAGCAAGTGGTTAAACCCTTTAAAATACCTTAAAGTGGTAGTAAACGCTACTTTTTTACTCACCATTTAAAAGCTTAATATAAGGCGCATGCGCGGATGCCTGAGGGAGAAGTCGCATCCCCTTAGAGCTCCGCTCCCGGGTTAAACAAACCGGAGAACCGACTGCTGTTTTCACCGCAAACGGCACCAGCTCCCGCAAATTCATACCAGGTACACTTTGGCGTATTGAGGATGGTCACGAGGGGGCCAAAAACGAAGTATAAGATTGGTATCTCTAAAGATACACCGGCCCGGCAGACATCCAAGATGGCGGTGCCTGGTACCTCACAGACTCGCACACAGCGGGTTCCTAAATCCCTGTCACACAATGTCAAAACTTTGGACACAGCTGGTGAGATTGATTCTGACTATGAAACACCTGAAAATGTTATTCAGTCTAATATGTTTAGACAATTTGAGAAAATGCTTCAGAAAGCTTTGAAACAAACTTCTGACCAGATAACAGAAAAGCTGACAAGGGAGATTAGGGAGCTGGGGCATAGAACAGCTGAATTGGAAATGCGGGTAGATGATATAGAAACTACCACACAGCATTATGATGCTACTATTGAACAGCTTAAGGATGAGAACTCTTTATTACAAAACCGTTTGGAAGGCCAGGAGAATAGGGACCGTCGCTCCAACCTAAGAATCAGAGGTCTCCCTGAATCAATCATAGACTTACAGGGAACTATATGTGCACTGTTTCAGGAACTGTTACCAGGTATTTCACCTGAGAGATTGGAAATGGACAGAGTCCACAGGGCCCTAACTCAACGCAAACCTAATGGACCCCCTAGAGATATTATAGTTAAATTTCATTACTATAAAACAAAGGAGCAAATACTTGCTGCTGCTAGAGGTAAAAACACTCTTGAGTTCCAGGGCAATACCTATCAGCTCTTTACAGACCTCTCCCCTCTAACTGTTACTAAGAGGCGTTCTATGAAACCACTGCTGCAAGTACTTCAAAAGCACCAAATCATATACCACTGGGGGTTTCCATTCTCTCTCCGCTTTACATACTTGGAAACCAGATATACCTGTCGCACGTCCGATGAACTTCGGTCAGCCTTAATTGATCTAGGCCTGATGGATCACACCAATTCTAAGGAGCAACCTCGTAGACGTGCGGCTTCTAGATCACCTCCAAATGAAACCGACCTGGACCCAAACCCCTCTGGTTATACCAGACAGAATCTTCATAAAAGAGGACGTTTTGATAGTCAGGCACCGATAAATGTCGACTCAATGGACTGATTGTTCACTTCTCATTAATCTTATCCATGTTTCTCCCCTTTTGTAGGGTATTAGCCCCATTGCTTTATTCTGAAAAGCATTGCACTATCTATGATTGAAGAACTAGAATCCTGTTCTCCATTTTTTTTTTTTTTTTTTTTTTAGTGGTGTCTTGTTTCTGACAAATATGTCTATTTCTTTAATCTATATGCACATTATATATGCATATTAATTTGTACTTATGAAATATAAATCTAGGTTTTTATTTAGGGTTTTAGTCAGCCAGAAGATTTATATTTCATTTACATTTTTGAGTCAAGTGTTTTTTTTTGAGTCAAGTTTGTTTTTTGTTTTTTTGTTTTTTTGTGTTTGTCCCCTTTCTGACAAATATGTCTACTTAGTAATTTATATGCATATTATATTGTACCTATGAAATATAAATTTGGGTAATTATTTATTGCTTTAGTCAGCCAGAAGGTCTATATTACATTTACATTTTTGAGACAAGTGTTTTTTTTTTGTTTTTTTTTTCGGACAAATATGTCTACTTAGTAATTTATATGCATATTATATTGTACTTCTGAAATATGAATTTAGGCATTTATTTATTGTTTTAGTCAGCCAGAAGGTCTATATTACATTTACATTTTTTTTTTTTTTTTTAATATGTAATATAAATTTATGTATTTAATTTATGTTTTTGTCAGCCAGAAGGCTAAAATTTCATTATTGCTTCTTGAGACGAGTGTTTCTTGTCTTCTTTATTTGTCTCCGTATAGACAAATAAGTTTATTTCCTTGACTTATATGGTCATTGGTATAGATAGACTATCATCTTCCCTCCTCCTCCCCCCTTTTTTTTTTTTTTTTTATTTATTTTTTTCCTCTCTCTCTTCCCTTTCCTCTATATTTGCGAGCTTGTTTATTAATTATTTCGCTTGCGTTGACGGTTTGCTTCACAAGTGTTAAGATTAATATTTTCCAGCCTCCTTATGGACGCATTCATCTAGAAATTGACTCAACATACTTCCCGAAGTTGGTATGCTTCCTTTCTCTCTCTTTTTTGTTTATTGCATCTCCAGTCTTCTTGATAGAGAATTATATAAGTTTACTATTATAATACTTCAGTGTTCTCCGGCGTTGTTTTTCCCTCCGGAACTTCTTGCGGCCCCCTACGTACCCCCTGACTCCTGCTACTATTATGCAGGAGTCGGTCGGTGACCATGGAACCCCTCGGAGATTTTTTGTTATCTCTCCGAGATGTTCCTGCGCCCTACTAGTACATCATTATTTTATGACACTAATTGCAGTCATTAGGGCTTCCTATTTATTTGGTTTCTTCTTTATTCTTTCTTTTCTGTCTTTCCTTTCTTCTCCTCTTCTGTCTCCCTTGGTGGCGGTTCGAACTCATAATATGGGTTTCATTAACCCTTATATAAAACTTACCCTTACTATGTCATGGCCCCCATAAACATTTTGTCCTTAAATGTACAAGGCTTCAACGTTCCACAAAAGAGAACTAAAGCTCTACGTTCCTTTTCAACTAGAAAAGCTCACATCATTTTCCTTCAAGAAACGCACTTTATCAATAACGCCTCCCCTAAATTTCTTTCCTCCTCCTACCCTCAATTCTACGCAGCATCAGCTACAACTAAGCAACGTGGGTCCTTGATTGGATTCCACCGTTCTACACCATTTACCCTTAATACACAAATATGTGACCCTGAGGGTAGATATGTTTTATTAACAGGCTTTATTGCTGATACTGAAGTCACATTAGTTTCGTATTACGCCCCAAATAAACGTCCTGAAGCTTTTCTATCACATCTTTTCCAACTAATCGAATCACATAAATTTGGAACAATAATATTATGTGGTGACTCCAATACTACCATCTATCCCTTCTTGGATAAATCTCCGTCATCTCCTAACTCTCCTACCCATAAACGGTCCTTCCAATCTCTACTTACTTCTTTTAATTTTGTTGATACCTGGCGGGAACTTAACCCAACTTCCAGAAATTTTACACATTATTCTTATCCACACAAATCCTTTTCACGAATAGACCATATTTTCCTCCCCTCTAGTATGCTCCCTGAAGTAATATCCTCTAATATAATCCCATTTCCATGGACAGACCATTGTGCGGTCACTGCTACAATTACCTCTCCTATACCTAGGTCACATGACACCACTTGGTGTATTAACGACTCCATCCTAACTCACCCCTCACACCGTTCAGATATTGAACTGGCTCTTAATGATTATATCTCATTTAATGACACTACTGATGTCTCTGCCCTTACATTATGGGAAGCCCATAAAGCTGTCATTCGGGGCAGCTTGATACAAAAGGCGAGATCTATTAAAAGAGATCGCAAGATTCTGTTCACCAAACTTGAAGCAAATTTTAACGCTTGTCATTTGGCTCATCAAGCTACCCCGAATGCAAACACTAACACTAAATTGGAAAGGGCCCGGCTTGAGTTGGATCTTTTTCTGACAGATTCGGCAGACAAACTCTTACGCAAGCGGCAACATACCCTATACCGCAAAGCCAATAAGCCCGATACCCCAATGGCCCGCAGCCTCAAGTCTATTGATCGTTCACAAGCTGCATTCCGACTTAGAACCTCCAGAGATGCATACACTAGTAACCCATTAAAGATCTTGGAAATCTTTCAATCTAAATTAGCTAAGCTCTATGACCCTGGCTTAATCTTTGATAAAAACAAAGCAGACACTTTATTCTCAGATGTTACACTTCCCACAATGACACCAGAACAGTGTGAATGTTTGGAGAGTCCCATAACGGCCTTGGAAGTTAAAGCTGCTATTAAAGAATTGAAGCCTCACAAGAGACCGGGCCCCGATGGGTTTTCTGCACTATACTACAAACAATTTGATTCGATTTTAACGCCTCTATTGACTAGAGCCTTCAATTCTTTGTTAGCTGGTCATTCATTTAAAACCGAAACACTAACTTCCATCATAGCAATGATTCCCAAACCTAAATCTGACACTACCTCTTGGTCTAATTACCGCCCCATATCTCTTTTAAATCTAGACATTAAGTTATTAGCTAAGATCTTGGCAACTAGATTAAATAGCATTACAGGTAAACTTATCCATCGTGACCAAACTGGCTTCATGCCCTTGCGTCAAGCAGGGGATAATGTCAGAAGAGCACTTTTATTAACTCATGCCGCCAAAAAAAGACGTATCCCAACTTGCCTTATATCATTAGATATTAGGAAGGCGTTCGACTCAATCAGCTGGCCATATCTACAATATACTCTTCAAAAATGGGGTTTTGGGGAAAATTTCTTAACTTGGGTCTCCTCACTATACAGCACTCCGAAAGCTTATATTAAATATATGGGCTACAAATCAGCTATGATAGATATTAGGAGAGGTACTAGACAGGGTTGCCCCCTATCCCCTTTGCTTTTTGCCCTACTTATTGAACCCTTAGCATGTATTATTAGGAATAATCCTAATATCAAAGGTGTAGAATTAGGTGGACATCACCACAAATTGAGTCTTTTTGCAGATGACATCCTGATTTTTTTATCCCATCCCCATGTCTCAGCCCCAAATCTAGTAAATACTTTAGACAAGTTTGCAAAGATTTTTGGATTGTATGTTAATCATGCCAAATCTAATGCCCTTAATATTTCCCTTTCGCCATCTGAGTTACAACAAGCTCAAACGTCTTTACCTTTCAATTGGGAATTGCACCATATTTCATATCTTGGAGTCCAACTCACTTCTTCTATATCCGACTTATTTTCAGCTAACTACTTACCCTTATTGAAGTCAACTACTAATCTGATGAAACAATGGTCTTCTCTTCCTTTATCTTTGATTTGGAGTATTAACGCTACTAAGATGTCAATCTTACCAAAGTTCCTTTACCTATTCCGAGTTCTCCCCATACATATACCTCCTTACTTCTTGAGGCTCACTCAAAAGAGAGTGATGTCTTTTATATGGGGCTCTACAAAACCCCGTATACCTAGATCGACTCTTTATCTTGATAAATTGAAAGGTGGTCTGGGAATTCCTAACTTTTCCTCATACTACTTTGCTGCTCAGCTAGCACAACTCCCCAAATACCATTCTACAATAGAATCCGCTCTATGGGTAGCGATTGAATCAGTGGATATTGACCCCATTTCTGTGAATAATTTGCTCTGGTTAGCTCCTAAAGATAGACTAAACTTATCTAACCCCGTAACCAAACATTCTATAGCTATCTGGGACAAATATAGATCCACAAAAAGCCTACAATCCACTCATAACCCTCTACTCTCTTTTCTTCGAAATCCCTCATTTTACCCCGCCTGGAAATTTCCCCTATCATTTGCAGCTTGGTCCAGAAGAAACCTACTTCAATTTCACAATCTAGTTTCCTCCAATGATATTCTTACGTTCCCAACATTATGTGATTTATACAAACTCCCCATGAAGGAGCTCTTCCGCTATCTACAAATTAAGAACTTTTATACACCCCTCGTTGATACGGGATCCCCTCTCACCCAAATGACTCAATTTGAACGTATCTGTAACAGTGATCCCCATACTAGAGGATTAATATCACTTTTGTATAAACGCATCAATTCCACATCCGACGATACTTTACCATCCTATACGACTAAATGGGCACATGACATGGATAGAACATTCAGTAAAAGTGACTGGGATAATATATGGTCAGCTACTAAGCATTCCTCGCCAAACTGTTTTGCGTTGGAAACAAATTATAAGGTCCTTTCTCGATGGTACCTGGTTCCGGCCAGGATTGCCAAATTTGCCCCCTTGTACCCAAATCTATGTTTCAGAGGCTGTTCTGAATCGGGCACGCAGTTCCATATTTGGTGGCAATGTCCAATCGTTCAATCCTTCTGGAGTAAGATATTTAACATGGCCTCTACGGCCTTGGAAATACCAATCCCGCCAGACCCGGCACTGGCTCTCCTCAACCTCAAACCTCCTGAATTGAATAAATCACAATTCAAATTACTACTACATCTCACCACGGCGGCTAAACAATCTATAGCTAAGGCCTGGAAAACCCAAACTTTAGTTGTGGCTGAAACTAAACATAGAATTAACAGAGCCCTTATCTTTTCCAAAATGTCTGCTATTGAAGATAACAACATTGCAACATACAATAAAATATGGAAACCATGGATTAAACACTTCTTACCCCCAGATTTTGATCAATTATTGTTGATGCCTCTTTGAAATACTTTAATATTTATCTATTAATATAATATTTAAACGGGGCCTTGATCTGACTGGACCGCCACCCGGGGAGACAACCTTCACCTTTTTCTCTATTTTCCTATACCCATACCTTCTTTTCTATATATTTTACTTTTCTCCCATATTTCTTCTTCTTCTCTCTTACTTCCTCTGTCTTTCTTTTCTGGTTAGTTTTGTTACTTGTGTAATACGGATTTTATACACATGTGATGTTCATTGCATGACTTATATATATACCTTTTAAGTTTCACTTTATCAATCACTAATATCTTTGTGTCTTAAAGATTTGTTAGGAAAGTCTCCACTAAACAATTGAGGTATGACAACGTTCATCTGGTGTATCCTTCTGGATAACCCAGCATATTCTCTCATACTTAATCGAGCCCCCATCTGCTCACAGCTTGCTCCCTTCGGGGGTGAGTGGATGGTCTGGAGGCATGATATTCTATCCTGAATATTGCTTATTTTCATTGCTCTAATCTTTTATACCTCTATTTGTATTGATATAATTGTTAATGAGGTTTATCCTCTATTACCTTTCTTTCAATATGTATTTTTAGTGATTGCTGTATTTATTTACAATTCTATTCTTGATTAGAATGTAATGTTCATTATATTTGCTATTTACTTGTAAAATCTAATAAAAATATTAAACAAGAAAAGCTTAATATAAGACTTAATGTCGAATCCTGTAAATACTTTTGGGAAATGCACTGTGTAAGATATTTTATCCCAGTTATCAGTGCAATTACATAATTTGCGCATGCGCAGCATTGACGGCACACTGACTGACACTGACTGTGCCGTGAATATGCGTAGCGATAAGCAGTGGTGACATAGTCCTCACTCCCCGGCATCAGTGGCGGTGCGTCCATAGTGGGCACAGGAGCGCCGCCCCCTCTCGCTCCTGCGCCTGTCACTCACAACAACAATACATAGGTTCATGCATTGCATGAACCTATGTATTGTCGCCGCCACTGCCGCCCACTATTCAGATGGCCGGCCCCCTGTTGAGTGCCGGCCATCTGAATAACAGCGGCTGGTTGGTTTTTGGAAGTGCCTATCAGAGCCAGCGGCTCTGATAGGCTTTCCGATTACAGCCTGAGGGCTGTAATCGGCTTCCAAATAGTTAACCAGGGGATGCACGGGGGGTGCGTTCCTTGGTTAACACTGACAGGTGTCTCAGCCAATCAGGTTCACCAGGTCTGGTTACCGGTAACCTGATTGGCTGAAGCGACATCGAGGGCGGGAGAAGACATTGAGGACGGAAGAAGGATGGCGCTGACCTGAGGAAGGTAAGTGCAGGGCTGGGGGGAAACTGGCTGCATCTGGGGGGAAACTGGCTGCATCTGGGGGGAAACTGGCTGCATCTGGGGACAAACTGGCTGCATCTGGGGGGAAACTGGCTGCATCTGGGGACAAACTGGCTGCATTTGGGGACAAACTGGCTGCATCTGGGGACAAACTGGCTGCATTTGGGGACAAACTGGCTGCATTTGGGGGGAAACTGGCTGCATTTGGGGACAAACTGGCTGCATCTGGGGGGAAACTGGCTGCATCTGGGGACAAACTGGCTGCAACTGGGGACAAACTGGCTGCATCTGGGGACAAACTGGCTGCATTTGGGGACAAACTGGCTGTATGGTGGCGTTTGGGCACAGTGGCTGCGTTTAATAGGCACAGTGGCGGAAATTGATGATTTTTTTTTTCAGTTTGTTTGCGCCCCCCCCCCCCCCAAAATTTTGAGCACCAGCCGCCACTGCCCGTCATTCAAGCTCAATCCCATGAGAACTCTGTCCTCTGTTTCTGTCAATAGGTTTGGTTACATTCCACAGTGCATGCGCGAGATTGCCACGATGATGTAGCAGAAAGGGCAGAAAGAGGGCCGAGAAGGGCATGAGTAGGTTTCCCTAAAGATTTCTTCGGCTTCAGCAGCATCATGAGAAATAAAAACATCAGCTACAATAAAAGTAAGGACACTAATGCTACTGTAACATATGTGGTCAGTTTGTAATGTAAATTGCAGTACAACTCTGTGTTTAACAGGATTGGGCACACTGAGCTTACTACTGCTTTACTACACAGAACAAGTAAAAAAAAACAAACAGAAATGCACGGTCTACTTGTACATTAGTATTAATATACAGAATTTATATATAGCGCCAACAGTTCATGTAGCACTTTACAACATAAGGACAGAAAGTACAATTACAATACAACTTATACAGGAGGAATCAGAGAGCCCTGTTTCTTAGAGTTTACAATCTAAAAGGGATGGTCAAGAGATACAAAAGGTAATAATTGTGGGCGGCGAGCTGATGGAGAATGTGTAAATACAGTTGTTAGGTGGGGCAGAATAAGCCTCTCTGAAGAGGAGGGTTTTCAGTGATCTTCTAAAACTGGACAGAGTAGGAGATAGTCAGACGGCTTGGGGTAGGGAATTCCAGAGGATGGGAGAGGCTCTGGAGAAGTCCTGAAGGCGAGCATGCGAAGAGGCGACAAGGCATCTAAAGAGCAGGAGGTCCTGTGAGGAGTGAAGAGGACGCTAATGCCTTGTACACACTGTGACAGCAGGAAGGTAAAGTCACCTGGTTGCATCCAGGGGGGTAGATATATTTCGCCCAGATTCAGGCTTTACGCCGACTTATACAACTAGGTGGAGAGTTGTATAAGCCCAGCTGAGGCTAGTGGGCTCATGGATGACTCATACCTCTAGGGAGAGTGTGGGGCGTCGTGCAGACAGGGAGTTGATGAGACCAGCTGAAGCTTGTCAGCTCATTTAGGCCTCTATAAGAACTCCCAGATTCATTAGGTGTTTGCTCATGCCTGGACCCAGACCTGTGTGGACTGTCTAGGGAGAGTGAACCCCTGTGCGGTGAGACAAAGCCTGTGTGGCTATTTGCTTGGACATTTAAAACCAGGGACTTAGGGACTAGGACAGCACTAGGCTGATCCCAGTTGTTAGTTAGGAAACCTGTATGTTTAGTCAGAGGTCAAGTTGACCAGGATTTATTTTATTTATGTTTCTTTTGCTTTGCTGTGTTTTGTCACTGTAAATAGAAAATAAACCGCACCTTTTTGATTTTGAAAACCACAACCTCCATTTGCTGGGCCTGTTTTTGTGTGGGGAGCCCATCCCGGGGGTCACACACACCCGCTGCCGAGCTAACCCCCTCACAGTTGGTGGAGAACCAGTGGCAGTTTTTTTTTAAGCCAGCATGGAGGAGATACTGAAGCAGCTGGCTCTAGCAAATGCCAATCAACAGCAGACAAATGCAGGTTTGCAAAAGAGCCTTGCAGCTCATCAACAGAGCCTTGCAGCTCAACAACAGAACTTCGCAGCCCAGCAGCAAGCTCATCAACAGAGCCTTGCAGCCCAGCAGCAGACAAACGCAACTTTGCAACAGAGTCTGGAGGCTCAGCAACAAGCCCAGCAGCAATCTGAGGCCCGCTTCATAGACCTGTTGCAGAAGCAAGAGCAGAGACTACAACAACAGATGGAAGCAGTAATGCAGCAACGTCCGCAGACCAGTGAGGAAAGCCGTCCCACTAATACCGCGTCCTTTGGGGTGAGTCGTTTATTGACAAAAATGACTGGAGAGGATGATCCAGAGGTATTTTTGACCACATTTGAAAGGACCGCTGAAAGAGAAAAGTGGCCTGAGGAGCAGTGGGCTGGACTGGTGGCTCCTCTGTTAACTGGTGAATCGCAGAAAGCTTACTATGACCTAGAGCCTAACCAAGCAAAAGACTATGTGATGCTAAAAGCTGAAATTTTGGCAAGGCTGGGTGTCACCCAGGCTGTCCGGGCTCAGCGTGTGCATAACTGGACTTTCCAGCTTGGAAAACCCCCCAGGTCTCAAATGTATGATCTCATTCACCTGAGCAGAAAGTGGCTACAGCCAGAGACTTTGTCCGCACCAAAGATTGTGGAACGTGTTGTAATGGATCGGTTTTTGAGAGCTCTTCCTACTGCCATCCAAAAGTGGGTAAGCCATGGAGACCCAGAGACGGCCGATGGTCTTGTGGATCGTGTGGAGAAATACTTGGCTACAGAGAACCTGACGGCCTCTTCCAGAGACACTCGGACTTTCCACCCTAAGACCAGACCATCCCCAGGGGCGGATAAGAGGATTCCAAGGGGTGAGGGTGGAGAGAGTGAGAGGGTGGGAGCTCTACCCCAAGTTTGGCGAGAACAGCCTGGGAAATCAGCGGCTCAAGAGGCGGCAAGAAGGATCGTTTGCTACCGCTGCCGGCAAGCGGGACATATTGCAGCCAATTGCCCGGTTGTGGAGGAACCCATGCAGTGTGACTTTCTGACGGGCAGACGTCAGTCGCTGTGTGCGACAGTCGCATGCACTGCCATTCGAGGAACTGAGAAACATTTATGCAAAATGTGTGTTAATGGTAGAAATGTTGTGGTATTGCTGGATTCAGGTAGCCTTGTGACCCTGATAAAGGCTGAGTTAGTTAAAACAGAGGTCTTTGGGAATAGCAAGGTAGCTGTTATTTGTGTGCATGGGGACACCCGAGAGTATCCAGTGACTACAGTGTGTTTCGAGACCCCCAAAGGTACCCTCTCTCATCCAGTGGGCTTAGTATCTCAGTTACCGCATGACGCCATTGTGGGAAGGGATTTTCCGAAGTTCTGGGAACTGTGGGATGATCCTGAGCCCCCCACTGGTGCCCCTATGTACCAGGAATGTGATAGCCAGAACTCCCCTGAGAGTGGTGAGGACTCTCCGGAATTTCCCTTATCAGTATTGGCAGGGGAGACTCAAGAAACTGGAGAGGAGCCCACCTCCTCAGACGAAAACCTACCGTCTGTGGAGTTTTCTGATCTTGAGGTTCACAGGGAAAACTTTGCCACAGAACAGTTGAAAGACCCCGCCCTAATAAAGGCACGGGAAAACGTAGTGAAAATAGATGGCGAGTTAGTGAACCCAGATAATACCTGCACTTACCCATACTTCAGCGTAGAGAAGGACCTACTGTATCGGGTGGCAAAAAGGGCAGAAGAAACCGTTGAGCAGCTTGTGGTGCCCAAACCTTACAGGAAGTTGGTGTTGGAGTTGGCCCATGGGCACATTCTTGGAGGTCATCTGGGGACAGAGAAAACCCGAGAGAGGGTATTACAGAGATTCTATTGGCCGGGGGTGATGAAGGACATAGAAAATTATTGTTCCTCCTGCCCTGTGTGTCAGAGGTCGGCCCCGATGCCACATTTCCGTAGCCCGCTGGTCCCTCTACCCATCATTGAGGTCCCGTTTGAGAGGATCGCCATGGATTTGGTAGGGCCTATAATCAAGTCCGCTAGGGGGCACCAGTACATATTAGTTATAATGGACTATGCCACCCGTTATCCAGAAGCGATCCCTCTCCGAAATACCTCGGCCAAAACCATAGCCAAAGAGCTATCTCTTGTGTTTAGCCGGGTGGGTATTTGTAAAGAACTGCTTACGGACCAAGGTACACCCTTTATGTCCCGGGTTATGAAGGAGCTGTGTAAATTGTTCAAAGTGACGCAATTACGTACATCTGTGTATCACCCCCAAACCGATGGGCTGGTTGAAAGATTCAACAAAACCCTAAAACAAATGTTGAAGAAAGTGGTGGATAGAGATGGAAAGGATTGGGACTGTCTACTTCCTTATCTGATGTTTGCTATTAGGGAGGTGCCCCAATCCTCTACGGGATTCTCCCCCTTTGAGTTACTGTATGGGAGACACCCAAGAGGGCTGTTGGATATTGCCAAGGAAACTTGGGAAAGTGAGAGTTCTCCCCACAGGAGTGTGATTGAGCATGTCGCCCTGATGCAAGACCGAATTGCACAGGTAATGCCCATCGTGAAGGAACATTTGGCCCAAGCGCAGTTAGCACAGCAGAGAGTGTACAACCGTGGAGCCAAGACCCGTACCTTTTCCCCGGGGGATAGGATACTGGTACTTGTCCCTACGGTTGAAAGTAAATTCCTTGCCAAATGGCAAGGCCCCTATGAGATAATGGAAAAAGTGAGCGAAGTGAATTACAAGGTCAGACAACCAGGAAGGCGAAAGCCCGAACAGATCTATCACGTTAATCTGTTGAAAGCCTGGAGGGATAGAGAGTCCCTAGTCGCAGACACTTGGTCACCAGCTCAAACTGGTTGCGTGATTCCTGAGGTTGGAATAGCAGCCACCTTGTCACAACCCCAACAACAGGAGATTAAGGAGTTTGTGCTTCGCAACAAGGAGGTATTCTCTGAGCTGCCGGGACAAACATCTGGGGTAGAGCATGACATCATTACCCCGCCCGGTGAAAGGGTGAAGTTAAAACCCTATCGGATCCCAGAGGCCCGACGGGAGGCAATACGGGAGGAAGTACAGAAAATGCTGAACTTAGGGGTGATAGAGGAGTCCCAAAGTGATTGGTCTAGTCCCATTGTGTTGGTGCCTAAACCGGATGGGAGCTGGCGATTTTGTAACGATTTTCGTCAGTTGAACAAAGTTACAAAATTTGACACCTACCCCATGCCACGTATAGATGAGTTGATCGACCGGCTGGGAACAGCCCGATACATGACGACTCTTGACCTCACAAAAGGGTATTGGCAAATCCCCCTGGCCAAGTCGGCCAAAGAGAAAACCGCATTTGTAACCCCAGACGGGGCGGTCCAATATAAAAGAATGCCGTTCGGGTTACAGAATGCGCCGGCCACATTCCAGCGGAAAATGGACCAGATGCTGAGGCCCCATCGGAAGTATGCTGCGGCTTACCTGGATGACGTAATTGTCCATAGCACAGATTGGGCCTCACATCTGCCAAAAGTGCAAGCAGTCCTGGACTCGGGAAGCGGGGTTTACGGCTAACCCCAAGAAGTGTACCATTGGGCAGGAGGAGGCCAAATATCTTGGGTACACCATTGGGAGGGGAGTAATAAAACCCCAACTCAACAAAGTCGAGGCCATCCAGAGTTGGCCACGTCCCAACAGCAAGAAGCAGGTACGAGCCTTTCTGGGAATCGCTGGGTATTATCGGCGATTCATTCCCCACTTTGCTTCTAAGGCTGTGCCCCTAACCAACCTGACGAAGGGGAAAGGGTCGGTCATGATTAAATGGACCCCCGAGGCTGAGGCAGCATTCCAATTCTTGAAACAAGCCTTATGTAGCCAGCCAGTGTTGTACTCACCCGACTTCTCTAAAGACTTTGTCGTACAAAGTGATGCGTCAGATGTGGGGTTAGGAGCAGTATTGTCCCAGGTCTGGAACGGGGAAGAGCACCCAGTCATTTACCTCAGCAGGAAGTTGAAGTCCCATGAGGTAAATTACGCCACCGTTGAAAAGGAGTGTTTAGCGGTGAAGTGGGCTCTAGATTCCCTTCGGTACTACCTGCTAGGTAGGCACTTTGACATGGTTACGGATCACGCTCCGTTAAAGTGGATGGCTCAAAACAAGGAAACAAATAGAAGAGTGAATAGGTGGTTCCTGGCCCTCCAGGAATTCAACTTCACAGTAAAGCATCGCCCTGGCGTTCAAATGGGGAATGTGGATGCTTTGCCTCGAGTACATGAATGCCTGATTGCTGGTGTTCCAACCCCGAGGTTAAAACAAGAGGGGGGGGGGTATGTGACAGCAGGAAGGTAAAGTCACCTGGTTGCATCCAGGGGGGTAGATATATTTCGCCCAGATTCAGGCTTTACGCCGACTTATACAACTAGGTGGAGAGTTGTATAAGCCCAGCTGAGGCTAGTGGGCTCATGGATGACTCATACCTCTAGGGAGAGTGTGGGGCGTCGTGCAGACAGGGAGTTGATGAGACCAGCTGAAGCTTGTCAGCTCATTTAGGCCTCTATAAGAACTCCCAGATTCATTAGGTGTTTGCTCATGCCTGGACCCAGACCTGTGTGGACTGTCTAGGGAGAGTGAACCCCTGTGCGGTGAGACAAAGCCTGTGTGGCTATTTGCTTGGACATTTAAAACCAGGGACTTAGGGACTAGGACAGCACTAGGCTGATCCCAGTTGTTAGTTAGGAAACCTGTATGTTTAGTCAGAGGTCAAGTTGACCAGGATTTATTTTATTTATGTTTCTTTTGCTTTGCTGTGTTTTGTCACTGTAAATAGAAAATAAACCGCACCTTTTTGATTTTGAAAACCACAACCTCCGTTTGCTGGGCCTGTTTTTGTGTGGGGAGCCCATCCCGGGGGTCACACACACCCGCTGCCGAGCTAACCCCCTCACAACACGATCAGAATTTCCGATGGAAAAAGTCAGACGGAATCTTTTCATCGGATATTCCGACAGAGTTAGAAAAAGAACATGTTCTCTTTTTTTCCGTTCGTCTGTAGGGAACTCTGACGGAGAAAAAAAACACGCATGCTCAGAATCAAGTCGACGCATGCTCGGAAGCATTTACCTAGTGTGGTACGTCACCGCGTTCTTGACGGTCGGAATTTGGTGTGACAGTGTGTATGCAAGACAGCTTGAACAGAATTCCGTCGGAAAACTCAGTCGGAGTTTATCCTGACGGAAAATCCGATCATGTGTACGGGGCATTAGGTTGGTGTTTTAAGACCAAGTTAGAGTTATAGTTGGGGGCGGCTTTGTAAGTTGTTAGTAATCTGAATTAAATGTGTTGGGTGCGTGTAAGGCAGTGGAGAAATTGGCAGAGAGGAGTAGCAAACACAGAGCGGTTTGTAAGGTGGATGAGACTGGCAGCAGCATTCATGATGGACTGAAGAGGGGAAAGCCTATGTAAAGATTATCCAATGAGGAGGGAGTTGCAGTAATCGAGTCATTGGTTAGGAAGGGAGAATAGTTTGTAAATAATGAATGTATGCGCTTTTGCTTACCACATATCCATAGTAAATTTTGCATTTTCATTGTCTTCTACTTCCCTAAAACACATTTTGATAGGGAAACAGATTTAGTTGAATTATTCTACATACATATAAATCTTACTTTTTCAATCAATATTCATCATGCCAGGAAAGACCAAATGAATAATAATAAAAAACACATAAGATAAGATAGAAAGGAGTAAATAAAGCAAAGAAAAAGATAAAATTTTGCGTAAATATGCCCATATAATTACAGATTAATAACTAGAAAAGCTACAATTTCTGGGGAAATTGTGTGAAGTGTTCTTGCCTCCACCAGTACTCTACAACTGGAGTGGGCGGATAAACTGTTTTTTTTTTAAATGATAATTCTTTTTTTTAATTCTTTTTTTTTTTTTTTTTATATAAAAAAAAAAATCTAAAATGATTTAAAAAAAAAATTCAATTTTTTCTTCCAAAAATGTATTTTTTTTCAAAAATGTTTTTTTGTTTTCAAAAATGATTATTTAAAAAAAATAATAATAATTTTTTCAAAAATTATTATTTCTTTAAATGATTTTTTTTAACTGATTTTTTATTTTATTTTTATGTTTTCTTAAAATGACTTTTTTTTAAATGACTTTTTTTAATGATTTTTTTTTTCCCAAATTTTTTTTTTTTGAAAAATAATTTTTAAATATTTTTTTTTTCCAAAAATGGATCTGGGAAGGCTTCGGGGGCTCCGTCCTGCATATGCGCAGTGCACTATCATCAGCAGGCGAGCTGCTAGGACCCGGTGTTCTATCGAGAAGTGCCCACCACGCATGTGCTGGACGGAGGCCCAAGCATGCGCATGATTTGGCGATCAGCTGGAGTGACGTGACAATGGCGCATGCGCACAGGAGTAGGGTTGCCACTTTTTCTTCAAGCCGCCCTGCAACATTTTTTTTTTTTTTAAATGATTTTTTTTTTTCAAAAATGACTTTTTTTTTTTTAAATGATTTTTTTTTCCAAAATGATTTTTTTTTTCAAAAATGATTATTTTTTTTTCCAAAATGATTATTTTTTTTCAATTTTTTTTTTTTTTTTAAATGATTTTTTTAAATGATTTTTTTTTCAAAAAATGGATCCGAGAAGGCTTCGGGGCTGTGTACAATCCCACTGCATATGCGCAAGTGCACCATCGTCAGCAGGCGAGCTGCTAGGACTCGGTGTTCTATCGAGAAGTGCCCACTGTCTAAATTATTATTATTTTTTTTAATGATTTTTTTTTTAAATTATTATTATTTATTTATTTATATTTTTTATGTTTTTGTTTGCTAGGATCCGGTGTTCTATCGAGAAGTGCCCACGGTCGAAAAGTGCCCGCGCATGTGCAGGACGGAGCCGCAGTCCAACTGATTTGGCGATCAGCTGGAGTGACGTGACAATGGCGCATGCGCACATCACAGGAGTAGGGTTGCCACTTTTTCTTCAAGCCGCCCTGCAACAGTGAGGCATAACGTAACAACTGCGGTGTCCCTCCGCTCTTTATATGGCTTTCAATAGTGTCTTTGAAATTCCCTCGCCCGTCAAAAACTGCCCCCTGTGTAGGGTTGCCACCTGTTCAGGATTCACCTGGACAGTCAGGGTTTTGAATCATGTGTCCGGGTTTCAATCCCCATGAAACCCGGACACATTATTCACACATGCTCGGAACAGGGCCTAACAGGAGGGTGAGGGGGCACTAGGCACGCTGCCTTACTATTCTCTTTGGAGCGTCCAAAGGTGTCCAAGGTCTGTTATCCTATATGTGAGTGTAGCGGGCATTTAAATTTGGGGGGGGGGAGCATCTGGGTTATTCAACTTGGATGCACTAATTGTTAGGGAGTCTGGGAACCTCTTTTATGGTTCTTGGAGGACTCTGGTGGTGTGAGGTTCCCTGCGGCCTGCAGGTGGCGTTGTCGCCATGGGCCGCAGTTGAACCTGCACCGCAGGACTGCTCCCTTTTTGTCCTTTCCTGGTGCTGGTACAGCAGGGCGGGGAACCCGCTGTGACGCAGAGGGAGAGGAGATAAAAGGGGCGGGCGCCCTTACCACGTGGTTTGTCTGGGAGTTGTCCGGAGTGGTGGTCCGCGGGTTCAGAGTTCGGAGTTGGAGGATGCGGCCGCGCCCAGGCACCTTCAGCCTGGGTGCTGGCGTTCCGGAGTTCCGGGCCCAGGTGCCCTTGACCTGGCTGGAGCGAGGAATGGAGTCCATCCCAGGCATCTTAAGCCTGGGGTGAGGTACTATGATCAAGGCCTGGGGCCCAGTAACTTCGAATGGGTTCCGCGAGGGTGGAGGAGTCCGAGGGGCCCTAAGGTGTTGGGACCCGTATCTGAGGTGAGGAGGCCGGGGAGTGTAACCCTTCCGAATAGCCCGGTACAGCATTAATCCGGTGACGGCGGGGCCTCTGGTAACTCTCTTGGAGGGATGTCTTCCCCCTGACAGGGGCTGCAGTGTAGCGAAGGTAGCTCCAGTTCCAGTTCATTAGAGTCGCTGGAAGAGACTCTGAAGCCAAAGAAGTACGTTTTACAGCCACTGTGCTTAGCAACCGTTGGTGAAACCTCAACGGTTTAGTTTCTTTGAGGATTGTGCCTTGACCTACTCCTCACCAATACTGAACTGTTCTACGGGTCTCAAACTGTCTGCTCACAAAGGACTATTTGTTTGCCGTTATGGAATAAATAAGTGTTGGACCCTTTTCAGTGTGTGGTACTACAATTACTGGGAGCAAAGGGGGTTATCAGCAGAACAGACTTGGCTCTGAGCGTATACACAGCCCGAAGGTAATCAGGTGCTGGCCTTCACCTCTACATGCTGTAATCTAGAGGACATGGGCCGTGGCGCACCTCGCTCTCCCCTTTAAGGTACCCCTAGACCGAAGCCAAAGTATCCACTAAAGAAGAGAGAGAGGGTGAGGCCACTACACATATATACTAAAAAAATTCATTGCTGTGCGCCGCAAAAGTGTTCGGATTTGGCTTGAAGAAAAAGTGGCAACCCTTCTCCTGCGATGTGCGCATGCGCCATGGTCACGTCACTCTAGCTGATCGCCAAATCAGCTGGAGTCCGGCTCCGTCCTGTGCATGCGTGGGCACTATTCGACGGAGGGCACTTCTCGATAGAACACCTGAAGAGACAGCCAGCCTCCCGTGTATAATCCCACTGCACATGTACAGTGAATCATCATCAGGAGGTCAGCACAGGGCCCGGAAGTGCGGCAGCTTTTGGCAGATGACAGCAGGACAATGCTGGATTTGCTGGGTGAGTATGGTATTTCATCTCACCCCAGCAAACCAGATAAGTAAGGGTTAACATTAAAATTAACTCGGGGGGGGGGGGTAAAGTTCCTCTTTAAAGAGATATTGTCACCCTGCCTTGTAGGGCAAAGTGACAGGCTTGACAAACTTTCCCATAGTCCCCTTAAGCCTCTTGCACACTGCAGGTAAAAAAAAACTCAGTACAGCGTTTTTTTTTTTTTTTTACTGAGCTAAAATACAGCCCATTGTTCACAACGTGCGTAACAAGCGCAGAGCATTCCTCAGTAAAAAAGAAAAAAAAAATCTGCCTGCACGCATATGAGAATAAATATGGCTTCATTTTTCCCAGGAAGCCAGGCCTTCTTGTCCACATCAGTGCCTAACCTCACAAATGGGCTTCTGGAAGAACGGTGACACACTCCTAAACCTTGTGGACAGCCTTCCCAGAAGAGTTGAAGGTGTTATAGCTGAAAAGGGTGGACCAACTCAATATTGAACCCTACGGACTAAGACTGGGATGCCATTAAAGTTCATGTGCGTGTAAAGACAGGCGTCCCAATACTTTTGGTAATATAGGGTATATCATATTCTCAATTACAATTGTAATTTACAGCCATGCGTTTCTTCTTTTCAGCTCTCAGTTCTGAAAATATTAATTGGTATGGCAAATGGTTGTTATATGTTAGTGAACTGGGACATTGGATTGCAAACCCAACTGTAGGAGGAAGAGGAGTATCATGGATCAAAACTCATATCGGAATATACTCCATTGCTTTAAAATTTGCTTTCTTATACGAGGGTTGTCTTTAATGGAAGATTCAGCATGCTCTCTACATCTCAAGTTTTCCCTTGCAGAGTGTTGCTGTAGACAAAATTCTTATTTTAATTCATAAATCCATCTACCGGTAATATGAAATCAGTTTTTTTTTCTGAATAAAGTGATCCCATACCACAGATATACCTACATTATGAAAGTTTCATCCCATACAGGATTTAAGGTCTGAAGTTTGACTTGCGTCCTATGTGTCTGATCCTCTGGAAGGGTGTTCCGGACCACAGCTTTCTGCTTTTGTTTCTTGTCAGGATTTGGACTGATATCCCGGGTGTGATTGTCTGGCCGACTCTCAATTCCCAGAAGACAGTAGGGATCACTAAAACCTTCCAGAAAATGAACCAATGAAACATTAAAAATGAATCCATGATATAAAATTCACTAAAATATAACATCAGTCAAAGAGTAAACAAAAGAAAATAAAGAAATTCCTTAACAATTTAAAGGATTAATAAAGTATATTTGAAGTGGATGTAAACCCACTTTCATCCTTTCTAAACTACTGCCATAGTGCTGATCTATAAGGATATACAGGTCCTTCTCAAAAAATTAGCATATTGTGATAAAGTTCATTATTTTCTGTAATGTACTGATAAACATTAGACTTTCATATATTTTAGATTCATTACACACAACTGAAGTAGTTCAAGCCTTTTCTTGTTTTAATATTGATGATTTTGGCATACAGCTCATGACAACCCAAAATTCCTATCTCAAAAAATTAGCATATCATGAAAAGGTTCTCTAAACGAGCTATTAACCTAATCATCTGAATCAACTAATTAACTCTAAACACCTGCAAAAGATTCCTGAGGCTTTTAAAAACTCCCAGCCTGGTTCATTACTCCAAACAGCAATCATGGGTAAGACTGCCGACCTGACTGCTGTCCAGAAGGCCATCATTGACACCCTCAAGCAAGAGGGTAAGACACAGAAAGAAATTTCTGAACGAATAGGCTGTTCCCAGAGTGCTGTATCAAGGCACCTCAGTGGGAAGTCTGTGGGAAGGAAAAAGTGTGGCAGAAAACGCTGCACAACGAGAAGAGGTGACCGGACCCTGAAGAAGATTGTGGAGAAGGACCGATTCCAGACCTTGGAGGACCTGCGGAAGCAGTGGACTGAGTCTGGAGTAGAAACATCCAGAGCCACCGTGAACAGGCGTGTGCAGGAAATGGGCTACAGGTGCCGCATTCCCCAGGTCAAGCCACTTTTGAACCAGAAACAGCGGCAGAAGTGCCTGACCTGGGCTACAGAGAAGCAGCACTGGACTGTTGCTCAGTGGTCCAAAGTACTTTTTTCGGATGAAAGCAAATTTTGCATGTCATTCGGAAATCAAGGTGCCAGAGTCTGGAGGAAGACTGGGGAGAGGGAAATGCCAAAATGCCTGAAGTCCAGTGTCAAGTACCCACAGTCAGTGATGGTCTGGGGTGCCATGTCAGCTGCTGGTGTTGGACCACTGTGTTTTATCAAGGGCAGGGTCAATGCAGCTAGCTATCAGGAGATTTTGGAGCACTTCATGCTTCCATCTGCTGAAAAGCTTTATGGAGATGAAGATTTCATTTTTCAGCACGACCTGGCACCTGCTCACAGTGCCAAAACCACTGGTAAATGGTTTACTGACCATGGTATTACTGTGCTCAATTGGCCTGCCAACTCTCCTGACCTGAACCCCATAGAGAATCTGTGGGATATTGGGAAGAGAAAGTTGAGAGACGCAAGACCCAACACTCTGGATGAGCTTAAGGCCGCTATCGAAGCATCCTGGGCCTCCATAACACCTCAGCAGTGCCACAGGCTGGTTGCCTCCATGCCACGCCGCATTGAAGCAGTCATTTCTGCAAAAGGATTCCCGACCAAGTATTGAGTGCATAACTGAACATAATTATTTGAAGGTTGACTTTTTTTGTATTAAAAACACTTTTCTTTTATTGGTCGGATGAAATATGCTAATTTTTTGAGATAGGATTTTGGGGTTTTCATGAGCTGTATGCCAAAATCATCAATATTAAAACAAGAAAAGGCTTGAACTACTTCAGTTGTGTGTAATAAATCTAAAATATATGAAAGTCTAATGTTTATCAGTACATTACAGAAAATAATGAACTTTATCACAATATGCTAATTTTTTGAGAAGGACCTGTAGATGCCTTCTGCATGTATCCTTATCTGTCAAATGTCTCCCCTCTGTCTGTTAGAAGAACTGAAAAACTGCAGATTCTGTGGGTGGATCTGTTGTCTGGAGCTCGGTGGGTGGAGTTGTGATGTCAGTAGACTCCCCGCCCACCTCTACACTCCCCTTGTCAACATGCATTTTCTCCTGTGTATTCCTTCTGCTATGATCACTAACATCCAATCAAAATCCAGAAAAGTAACCACATGACTTCAGAAAAGGAGTGGGGGTGGGAATTAAAAAATAAAGCTAGTGCACGAGATATGTAAATAACCTGTCACTCAAAGCAAGAGGGCGGAACGGACAAAGGTTTTTCTCTGTTTGTCCGTTTTATCTCACTGAACAATAAAAGAGGATTGCTCAGAGCTGGATTAACTCTTTGTGGCAAGACCTGGCGCAAATGATAGGAAATCTTATACTCTACATTGTGACAGCAAAAAAAAAAAAAAATTGGGTTTACATCCACTTTAAGCCTAAATGTTCACACAGGGGCGACTTGTCAGGCGACTTAGCCGACTGACAAGTCGCGGTCCGTTCTCTACTATGGAACCGTTCTAATAGGAGCGATTCAAGTCGCGATTCAAGTCACTCCGACTTAGAAAAAGGTTCCTGTACTACTTTGGGACGACTTCAGGGCGACATGCATTGACTTCAATACAGAAGTAATTTTGCAAGTCGCCACTGAAGTCGTGTGCAGATCGCCTTGCAGAGTCGCGCTGCCCCTGTGTGAACCGGCACTAAGGCCCCTTTCACACTTGTACAAGTCATCCTGCAAAGTCGCATGACAAGTCGTTCCCCATGATTTCCAATGACAACCATTCATATTAGCACGACTTCAAGTCGTGCCGACGTCAAAGTAAGGCATGGGTTCCCCTTCCAAGAGCATACCAGGCCCTTCGGTCTGGTATGGATTTTAAGGGGAACCCCCATGCTGAAAAAACTGCGTGGGGGCCCCCCAAAATACATACCCGACCCTTATCCGAGCACACAGCCCGGCAGGTCAGGAAAGGGAGTGGGGACGAGCGAGCGCCCCCCCCTCCTGAACTGTACCAGGCCGCATGCCCTCAACAGGGGGGGTGGGTGCTTTGAGGCAGGGGGGCCCTGTGCCCCCACCCCAAAGCACCTTGTCCCGATGAGGACAAGGGCCTCTTCCCGACAACCCTGGCCGTTGGTTGTCGGGGTCTGCGGGCGGGGAGTTTATAGGAATCTGAAAGCCCCTTTTAACAAGGGGGCCCCCAGATCACGGCACCCCACCCTATGTACATTGTACCCCTAACCATTCACCTAAAAAAAGTGTCAAGAATAAAACGCAGTACACAGGTTTTTAAAGTAATTTATTAATCAGCTCCGGCATCTCTTCTGACTTTTTCTCCCCTCTCCAGCTATTCTGTCTCCTCCGCTGATTTATTCTGCCTCTGCCGGTTCTTCTCCCCTCTCCTGGTCCTCTCCATTGATGTCTTCTAGCCCCCTCCGGTTCTTCTCCCTCTGTCCACTGTCTTCTGCCTCTGCCGGGTCTTCTCCGCTGTCTTCTCGCTCTTTTGCCTGGTCTTCTCTGCTGTCTTCTCCCTCTGTTCTTCTTTCGAGGTTGACTCGATGCTCTCTCCCGCTCTAATGCTGGGTGCCCCGGGCGGTGACATCATAAGGAGCGGGCCTCCAGATGGCATCACCCAGTGACCCCGCCCCATGCCAATATAAGTAGTGGCACACCGCGCACCCAGCATTAGAGTGGGAGAGAGCATTGAGTCAACCTCGGAAGAAGAGCAGAGGGAGAAGACAGCGGAGAAGACCGGGCAAAAGAGCGAGAAGACAGAAGAGAAGACCCGGCAGAGGCAGGAGATAGCGTACAGAGGGAGAAGAACCGGACAGGGCACAGGGTCATTAATTGTTAGAACACAAGTGACCGCTAGCATCCTAGCAACCACGGATGTGTGCAGCCTGGCCATATTTGGTCAAACAAATCAGCCAGCATCCATGGCTCAATTTATTACATTTAACTGCCACTTGAGGAATCCCTCAGTCGGCAATTAATGGAACCAGAATGTGTCATAGGTTGCTAGGACACCAGTGACTACCGGCATCATAGCAACCATGAGCCCTGAGTGGGAAGCCGTCAATCATTTAGTGGAGACAGTAATACTGCCAATACAGAATGACTTCTTGCAAAATCAGGCAAGGGCAGGCAGGCGCACAGTCCATTTAGCTCCCCTGTTTGCTAGAGTTCTAGGTGAACCCTGTATAGCCCCAAACTGAGACCTCATGAAAGCTGCAGATTTAAAACTACAATAAAAATGCTTTAGAAATAATTTTTACATGGTAGAGCTAATATGAGAATTTAGAGATCGGGGTTCAATATACTTTAATTTGCTCAGTGCACATTTTACAGACAAATGTATAAACTGATATATAAATATTCTCTTACCACTAACATCCTTCCCAAGAATTCCTTTTGCTTGTTTGACGGTAACTTTCACACAGAATATTGGTGGCTGAAAACAAAAGGTGTGGAGTCTCAGAATCATCTCATTTACACCATACATGCTTGACCTGACTTAACCCTAATGCCGCGTACACACGACCGTTTTTCATGACGAGAAAAATGCCATTTTTTAATTTGGTAATTAAAAACGATCGTGTGTGGGCTCCAGAGCATTTTTCACGACGTGAAAAATGGCCATTAAAAATTTGGAACATGCTCTTTTTCTCGTCGTTTTTCACGTCGTCGCTTTTCTCATCATGAGTAGGCTTTAACGACGTAAAAAAACGCGCATGCTCAGAAGCAAGTGATGAGACGGGAGCGCTCGTTCTGGTAAAACTAGCGTTCGTAATGGAGATAGCACATTCCTCACGCTGTAATGGACTGAAGAGCATGAGGCTGAAAAGCGCGAATCGTCTCTCACCAAAAACTTTACTATTACGAGGATGAGCAAAAGCAGCCCAAAGAGTGTCGCCATCCGAATGGAACTTCCCCTTTATAGTGCCGTCGTACATTTTGAACGTCACCGCGCTTTACTCAAGCATTTTTTTTCATGATAGTGTGTAGGCAAGGCAGGCTTAGGAAGAATCACGTCGAGAAAAACTTCGTTTTTTTCAATGACATTAAAAACGATTGTGTGTACGCGGCATAACAGTATACCTGACTGCACAGATTTCAGAGACCAGCATGCAATCATCACCAATGGGAGTCTAATGCGGCGTACACATGATCGTTTTTCATGCCATTTTTTTAACCAACGTTTTCTCGTCGTTTTTTTTCATGTTTCCTCTCAAGCCTGTCTTGCATCCACACAATCATTAAAAAAAACGCTCGAGCAAAGCGCAGTGACGTACAACACGTATGACGGCACTATAAAGGGGAAGTTCAGTTCGAATGGCGCCACCCTTCATGTTAGTAAACTTTGTTGAGCGCCGATTCGCGCTTTTCAGCCTCGTGCTTTTCAGTCCGTTACAGCGTGACGAATGTGCTATCTCCATTACGAACGCCAGTTTTACCAGAACAAGCGCTCCCGTCTCATACTTGATTCTGAGCATGCGCGTTTTTTCCCCCCTCATAAAAGCATACACACTATCGTTTTTCACGTCGTTAAAAAAAACGACATGAAAAACGACGTGAAAAAATAGATCATGTTCGAAATTTTTAATGGGTGTTTTTCACACCGTTAAAAATGCTCTGGAGCATACACACGATCGGTTTTAATGGCCATTTTTAAAAATGGCATTTTTAACGGCATGAAAAACGATTGTGTGTACGCCGCATTACTCCTATGGCTTAGTGTCAACTTTACTTATCTGATTCCTTCCCCCCTCCGGTGCCGTATTGGGCACTTTTCAGGGGGGGATCGGGTACCCTGCCCTCACTTCCGTGGGACCCCGATGTGGTGAGGTACATCAGAAGTTTGGCCCCCCTCCTCCTTCCTCTGCTGCCGGGCCAGTAAGAGAGCGCAGCGCGTTTCGCCATGCGCAGTTGGGACCCGGCTGTGAAGCCACAAGGCTTCACTGCCGGGTTCCCTTACCGGTGTTCTATCGAGAAATGCCCTCCGTCAAAAAAAAACTCAGATGGGTCTGCGCAGATCGTCAGAGTCAGTATCTGACGATCTGCTAAGCGCTGAGAGAGAATGAAATTGTCAGATTCTGCCTCGCTGTTGCAGGGCGGGTTTTAGCTGTACTGCGTGTTTACTGTCTGTTGTACGGTGGCTTGAGTGTGATAAACGGCAGGTTTTTGCTGTGTCTAAGGGCGGGTTAAAACACACATAAAACCGACCCACAACCCGCCCCACAATAGCGAGGCAGGATCTGACAATTACATTCTCTTTCTGCGCTTAGCAGATCGTCGGATACTGACTCTGACGATCTGCAAATGCGCCGTGTTGACGCATATCAGCTGGAGTGACGTTGCGTACTGCGCATGCGCAGACCCATCGAAGGCATTTTTTACAACGAGGGGCGTTTCTAGATAGAACACCGGCAATGGCGGCGGCAGCACCCGACAGTCAACAGAATCATCGGCTGGGGTGCCGAAATCACGGGCTCCCTGGACAGGTAAGTGTCCTAATAATAAAAGTCAGCAGCTGCAGTATTTGTAGCTGCTAACTTTTACATTTTAGAGGGGGGGGGGGGCGGAACACCGCTTTCATCTTTTTTTAAGGTAAGCACCCGAGTACAAGCCTGTATACCTGAGAACCAGCTTCCTTCCTGACATCCTTGGAGGATGTCAAGAAGGAGAGTGCAGACGGGGCCACCCACCAAGCAAATTTTGTATGGCTCATTGGGAACTGCCCAGAATTTGCCCAGTGTATGACCAGCTTTAGCCCCTGTTCACATTGACTGCATCTTTGATTACGTGCAACTGCATGTCAGCGCGACTTCGGGTGCGACTTGGAAGACATCTGTGAGGCTTCATGCACAAATGTCTATGCAAGTCGCACCCGAAATCGCCAAAAGTAGTGCAGGAACTACTTTTCCAAATTAATGCGACACGGCACAGTCGGCGTCTCACCAATTTGAACAGTGCGATTTCCGGCAATAGGGTACAACTTGTCATGCAATTTAACCTGTCAAATCATACGACAAGTCGCTCCAATGTGAACAAGGGCTTAGTAATGCTGCAAAACCGCTATTGCAGAAAAGTACAGATGTCTGGATACAATAGTCGGGTGGAGATTATCCCCCAAACCACTTCCAATGGGTGGATGAAGAAATCAGTTCAGACTTTTTTCCTTGCCTGCTGGCTGAAGGACAAAACTGAGCCATTTATGGGCAGCATAAGAAGGTAGACTGTTTCCACTGTATGTATATCATTACTTTTCTGACGGGATCACCCTGTACAATGAAAATCCCTATGTGATATCACCATTGTGTTTTATACTGTATATACAAATTTAATGTCTAAATCAGGGATGAGCCGAACACCCCCCTGTTCGGTTCGCACCAGAACCTGCGAACAGACAAAATGTTCGTGTAAACTTTAGAACCCTATTAAATACAATGGACTCGAACGTTCGAAATCTAAAGTGTTAATTATAAAGGCTAATATGCAAGTTATTGTCCTAAAAAGTGTTTGGGGACCCGGGTCCTGCCCCAGGGGACATGTATCAATGCAAAAAGAAGTTTTAAAAACGGCCGTTTTTTCGGGAGCAGTGATTTTAATAATGCTTAAAATGAAAAAATAAAAGTGAAATATTCCTTTAAATTTCGTACCTGGGGGGTGTGTATGATATGCATGTAAAGTGGCGCATGTTTCCCGTGCTTAGAACTGTCCCTGCAAAAAATGTCATTTTTGAAAGAAAAAAATGCATTTAAAACTGACTCGCGGCTATTAATGAATTGTCGGCTCCCGGCAATACATACAAAAGTCATTGATAAAAAAAAAAAAAAAGCGTGGGGGTTCCCCAGAATTCAATTACCAGGCCCTTCAGGTCTGGAATGGATATTAAGGGGAACCCCGCCGCAAATTTAAAAAAAATTGACGTGGGGTTCCCCCAAATATCCATTCCAGGCCCTTCAGATCTGGCATGGATTTTAAGGGGAACTCCACCCCAAATTTAAAAAAAAAATGGCGTGGAGTCCCCCTAAAAATCCATACCAGACCCCTTATCCGAGCACGCAACCTGGCCGGCCGCAGGGGAAAAGGGGGGGACGAGAGAGCGGCCCCCCCTCCCTCCTGAACCGTACCAAGCCACATGCCCTCAACATGGGGAGGATGTCCCCATGTTGATGGGGACAAGGGCCTCATCCCCACAACCCTTGCCCGGTGGTTGTGGGGGTCTGCGGGTGGGGGGCTTATCGGAATCTGGAAGACCCCTTTAACAAAGGGGACCCCCAGATCCCGGCCCCCCCCCTATGTGAATTGGTAAGGGGTACATTGTACCCCTACCATTTCACGAAGAAAGCGTAATTTTTTTTTAAAAAAAAACACACAAACACCTTGAAAAATTCCTTTATTTAAAAAAAAAACCAAAAAACATTCCAGCGGTGAAATCCAGTGTCCCGCGGCGATCCCGATGTCCAGCGCTGTCCTTCATTGGTTGTGCCTGAGCGGACCTGATGGGGAACTCCCTCTCAGTATTTTAAATGTATAGACCCACCCCTTCTAAAGTTCCCCATCAGGTCCGCTCAGCGGACCAGATGCGGAACATGAGAAGGGGCGGGTCTATACATGTATTACCAAAGTGAGAGCAGTTCCCCATCAGGTCCGCCCCCTCGGTATGTCGGACCCGCCTACGTCATTGGCTTGAGCGGGGAACTTCCTTCACTGTGTAAATTTAAATTACACAGTGAAGGAAGTTCCCTGCTCAAGCCAATGACGTAGGCGGGTCCGACATACGGAGGGGGCGGACCTGATGGGGAACTGCTCTCACTTTGGTAATACATGTATAGACCCGCCCCTTCTCATGTTCCGCATCTGGTCCGCTGAGCGGACCTGATGGGGAACTTTAGAAGGGGCGGGTCTATACATTTAAAATACTGAGAGGGAGTTCCCCATCAGGTCCGCGCAGGCACAACCAATGAAGGACAGCGCTGGACATCGGGATCGCCGCGGGACACTGGATTTCACCGCTGGAATGTTTTTTTTTTTAAATAAAGGACTTTTTCAAGGTGTTTGTGTTTTTTTTAAACATTTTTTTACGCTTTCTTCGTGAAATGGTAGGGGTGCAATGTACCCCTTACCAATTCACATAGGGGGGGGCCGGGATCTGGGGGTCCCCTTTGTTAAAGGGGTCTTCCAGATTCCGATAAGCCCCCCGCCCGCAGACCCCCACAACCACCGGGCAAGGGTTGTGGGGATGAGGCCCTTGTCCCCATCAACATGGGGACATCCTCCCCATGTTGAGGGCATGTGGCTTGGTACGGTTCAGGAGGGAGGGGGGGCCGCTCTCTCGTCCCCCCCTTTTCCCCTGCGGCCGGCCAGGTTGCGTGCTCGGATAAGGGGTCTGGTATGGATTTTTAGGGGGACTCCACGCCATTTTTTTTTAAATTTGGGGTGGAGTTCCCCTTAAAATCCATGCCAGATCTGAAGGGCCTGGAATGGATATTTGGGGGAACCCCACGTCAATTTTTTTTTAAATTTGCGGCGGGGTTCCCCTTAATATCCATTCCAGACCTGAAGGGCCTGGTAATTGAATTCTGGGGAACCCCCACGCTTTTTTTTTTTTTTTTTTTTATCAATGACTTTTGTATGTATTGCCGGGAGCCGACAATTCATTAATAGCCGCGAGTGAGTTTTAAATGACCTTTTTTCTTTCAAAAATGACATTTTTTGCAGGGACAGTTCTAAGCACGGGAAACATGCGCCGCTTTACATGCATATCATATACAACCCCCAGGTATGAAATTTAAAGGAATATTTCACTTTTATTTTTTAATTTTAAGCATTATTAAAATCACTGCTCCCGAAAAAACGGCCGTTTTTAAAACTTCTTTTTGCATTGATACATGTCCCCTGGGGCAGGACCCGGGTCCCCAAACACTTTTTAGGACAATAACTTGCATATAAGCCTTTATAATTAGCACTTTAGATTTCTCCCATAGATTTTTAGAATTTGCCGCGAACACCCCAATTTGTTCGCTGTTCGGCGAACGGGCGAACAGGCAATGTTCGAGTCGAACATGAGTTCGACTCGAACTCAAAGCTCATCCCTAGTCTAAATGAACTGTACTTTGTACTGCTACAAATACAGCCTTCAATATTATGCTGCGGGTACCTCAAGGCCTTTAACACTTTCGAGGATGGCTTTATGCTCTTCCGGATCCATGTTGAAGGCCTGTAAGAAACAAAGGATTACCACAACTACCAAAATATGTAATGGGCTCTGTAATGCTGCTTATCACTTTATTATTATTATTATTATTATTATACATGAAATTTGTTTAGTTCCAAATTCGTTTTTTTTTACTGAATTACGACAAATTCGTTAATTCTGAAATATCCCTTTTAACTGAATATTAGAAAATTTGAAAACTCGAAAATCTGAAATAATAACTAATAATAACTTAACTATTACTAACTATTACATTTTATAGGTATTGGAATTTCCTTTCAAATTTGGCTGTTATTATTATTTAATGTACTTATATAGCGCTGTCAATTTAAGCAGCGCTTTACATATACAATGTATATTCACATCAGTCCCTACCCTAAAGGAGCTTACATTCTAAGGTCGCTAACATACATTCATACCTATACTAGGGCCAATTTATACAGAAGCTAATTAACCACTTAAGCCCCAGACCATTTTGTAGCTAAAGGACCAGGCCACTTTTTGCGATTCGCCACTGCGTCGCTTTAACTGACAACTGACAATTGCGCGGTCGTGCAACATGGCTCCCAAACAAAATTGCCGTCTTTTTTTCCCCACAAATAGAGCTTTTTGGTGGTATTTCATCCCCTCTGTGGTTTTTATTTTTTGCGCTATAAACAAAAATAGAGCGTCAATTTTGAAAAAAATGTAATATTTTTTACTTTTTGCTATAATAAATATCCCCAAAAAATATATATAAAAAACTTATTTTTTCCTCAGTTTAGGCTGATACGTATTCTTCTACATATTTTTGGTAAAAAAAATGCAATAAGCGTTTATTGATTGGTTTGCGCAAAAGTTATAGCGTCTACAAAATAGGGGATAGTTCTATGGCATTTTTATTAATAAGTTATTTTTTTACTAGTAATGGCGGCGATCCGCGATTTTTACCGTGACTGTGACATTATGGCGGACACATCGGACACTTTTGACACCATTTTGAGACCATTGTCATTTTTACAGCGATCAGTGATATAATTATGCACTGATTCCTGTAAAAATGACACTGGCAGTGAAGGGGTTAACCTGTAGGTGGCGCTGTAGGGGTTAAGTGTGACCTAATGTGTGATTCTAACTGAAGGGGGGCGTGGCTTGGCGTGTGATGTCACTGATCGTCGTTCCCTATGACAGGGAACAGACGATGACTGACACTGCCACTATGAAGAACGGGGAAACGTTTGTTTACACTTACCTCTCCCCGTTCTTCAGCTCTGTGACCTGATCACGGGACACCGGTGGCGGTCGAGTCCGCGGGATCCGCGGGCGCGGTCACGGAGCTCAGGACCGGGTCGCGAGCGCGCTGCCGGCGGCGCGCAAGACCCACGGCTGGGATCTTAAAGGGGACGTACCTGTATGCCCTTGTGCCCAGCTGTGCCATTCTGTCCACATACATCGTCGTGCGGCGGTCCTTAAGTGGTTAACCTGCCAGCTTTTTTTTTTAAGTGTGGGAGGAAACCAGAGTACCCAGAGGAAACCCACGCAGGCACAGGGAGAACATGCAAACTCCAGGCAGGTAGTGCTGTGGTTGGGATTAGTGAACATAGCAAATACAAATTTATCCAAAGTTACGAATTATCCGAAATAACGAATGCCGTATCTGAACGAATGGAACATAAAAAATGTATAATAATAAATAACAATAATAATTAATAATACAATTTTTGTATTATTATTTATTAATAATTTGTTCCGTTCCATTTGTTTAGATGCATCACTCGTTATTTCGGATAATTCATAAACTTCAGATAAATTTGTATTCGTTACGTTCACTAACAGGCAAATTTGAAAAATTACAATACCTATGATTTAATAGTTCGTTATTTTCAGATTTTCTTTCTTTCAAATTTTCTTTCTCATTTTTGGATTTTCGAAAATACGAATTTTCAAATTTACTAATTTTTTAATTTACGAATTGCGATCATAATGAATGACCCGAAAAACTAAAACAAAAAAACAAATGAAACGAAAACGAACACATTTTTTGGCAGTGCACATGTCTAATTATTATTATCATTATTTTCTCACTATTCTGTTAATTTCTGAAAGAACAATTTATCCAAATGAATATAAATATATATATATATCTATATCGATATAGATATATATCTATATAGATATAGACATATATATATATATATGTCTATATCTATATCTATATAGATATAGATATATCTCAAACCACGCATTTCCTGAACCCTTGAAGAAGACGACACAGGCAAAACGCGTCGGAGTGAATTGTCCTTTCCTGTTTTGATACGTGTTGTACATAATGTGAACCATAACTTGGGATTTTTGCTATGACTATATATATGCATGATATACACAGCAAGGAAACTCTACTTCCAGGGGGTTATTTTGGTCTGAACTATATGTGTGTGGGAACAAATTCATGTTCTTAAGGGGTATCATCCCCAGTATGTCTTTTTTAGCATATTTGTAATAAAAACTTTTTATACCTTTATATATGTAGTGATATTCATTCTGAGAGTTTTTTTTTTGGCACCTTTAAAGTCCCACCTATGCATTATTTTTCTTCTGAAAGAACAACTGCACCTTTGTTTTAAAATCAGTATTGTAATGAGCCTATTTTATCAGAAATATAAATTATATACTTTTTTTCACATAAAGTAAGCTTTTATATTGGTCTGTCTAACTTAGGCCCCGTGCGACTTGTGTGACGTGTCCTGCGACTTGGGACTGCAAAGTCGCATGACAAATCGTACCCCATGATTTCCAATGAGTACCGTTCATATCTGTGCGACTTCAAGTGACTGGCCTCATATGATACACAGAGATGAAACAAATCCTCCTACATAAGTTGTGTCTGTTTAAATGCAGTCTTCTCTTCATTACATTCTTTCAAAGTGAAGGATTTATAAAGCTTGTCTGCTCTGCCAGGGAAAAAGGGGCGGAGAGCTGAAGATTCACTCTACAGAGCTCAGTGAGGAGAGCTGATTTGAGGGAAGGGACACATACCCCTCCACACAGCATATAGGAACAGAGCTGAGGCTGTCAATCAGCTGGAGGTCCCTACCATGTCACCCTTTTCCTTTTAGTGTCAGGAAAACTTGCTAGAAGTGATTCATGCTGGTAGCAGAGGAACGAAGCAGCAGACAGAAATGACACTCAGTGCTCTTAACTGAGACAAGTACATACTATAGAGCAGGGGTCCCCAACCACCGGGCCACGGCCCACTACAGGGCTGTGGCCTCTGCAGCCGGGCTGTGGGTGCAGCGGGGGGGGGGGGGGGGCGGGTAGCATGAGAGAGCAAGGCAGGCGGGGGGCGGATGAGAGAGCCGGTTGGATCAGAGAGGTGGGCAGATGAGAGAAGCGGGCTGGCAAGCAGAGATGACATCATCTCTCTCCACCTGCTCCGCATCACTGCTCTTCTACCCTCACAGCGTGGGCCTTATCAATGTCGGAGCTGTAGCGGGGAGCAGAGAGATGACATCATCTCTCACCACCCACCCCACATCACCGCTCTCCTGCCTTGCTCAGAAACTACCACTGCACAGAGGTCTGCCTCTGTGCCAAATGAACCAGTGCTGCCACCAATGCAGTGACAATCCACATCTGGGGGCATTGGCATACGACGTGGCAAGTGACAATACTCATTTGGTGCCAGGCAGCGTGGCAAGTGACAATCTGCATCTGGTGGCAGGTGACATGGCAGGTAACATTCCTCATCTGGTGGCAGGCGACATGGCAGGTGATAATCCGCATCTGGTGGCAGGGGACGTGACAAGTGAATGTCCACATCTGGTGGAAGGCGACGTGGCAAGTGACAATCTGCATCTGGTGGTAGGTGACGTGGCAAGTGACAATCCGCATCTGGTGGTAGGCGACGAGGCAAGTGACAATCCGCATCTGGTGGCAGGCAATGTGGCAAGTGGCATTCCGCATCTGGTGGCAAGCGACGTGGCAAGTGAAATTCCGCATCTGGTGGCAAGCGACGTGGCAAGTGACATTCCACATCTGGGGGCAGGCGACGTGGCAAGTGACATTCCGCATCTGGTGGCAAGCGACATGGCAAGTGACATTCCGCATCTGGTGGCAGGCTACGTGGCAAGCGACATTCCGCATCTGGTGGCAGGCGACGTGGCAAGTGACAGTCTGCATCTGGTGGCAAGCGACATGGCAAGTGACATTCCGCATCTGGTGGCAGGCTACATGGCAAGTGACATTCCGCATCTGGTGGTAGGCTACGTGGCAAGTGACAATCCACATCTGGTGGCAGGGGACGTGGCAAGTGACAATCCACATCTGGTGGCAGGGGACGTGGCAAGTGACAATCCACATCTGGTGGCAGGTGACGTGGCAAGTGACAATCTGCATCTGGTGGTAGGCGACGTGGCAAGTGACAATCTGCATCTGGTGGCAGGCGACGTGGCAAGTGGCATTCCGCATCTGGTGGCAAGCAATGTGGCAAGTGAAATTCCGTATCTGGTGGCAGGCTACATGGGAAGTGACATTCTGCATCTGGTGGCAGGCGACATGGCAAGTGACATTCCGCATCTGGTGGCAGGGGACGTGGCAAGTGACATTCCGCATCTGGTGGCAAGCAACATGGCAAGTGACATTTCGTATCTGGTGGCAGGCTAGGCGGCAAGTGACATTCCTCATCTGGATGCTGGGCTACGTGGCAAGTGACATTTCTCATCTGGTGGCAGGCTACGTGGCAAGTGACATTTCTCATCTGGTGGCAGGCTATGTGGCAAGTGACATTCCTCATCTGGTGGCAGGCTACGTGGCAAGTGACATTCTGCATCTGGTGGCAGGCTACGTGGCAAGTGACATTCCGCATCTGGTGGCAGGCGACGGTGGAAAGTGACATACTCGGGGCACCCACTGATTCTCATTATAGCGAGTTGAACTATTTAAGTTTATAGTACAATGTAATAATAGAAATAATGCACTTCAATCATTCTGACACCATACCAACTATGGTGTCGTGATGGTTGAAGCGCCAACACCAGCCATTGCCCTGACACATTGCCCACGAAAAATCGCATACCCCCCACGCGCCCCCACCCCTGGGCCTTGGCACAATTTTCTTCCACGCAGCCGGTCCCCGGTGCCAAAAAGGTTGGAGACCGCTGCTATAGAGGGTTGTTCATACATCATGTCTAAAGCCCTGTACACACGATCGGATTTCCTATGGTTTTTAAACCGATGGATTTTTCCATCGGAAAACCAATGAAGCTGACTTCCATCAGTCTTGCCTACACATCATCAGTCAAAAAACCGACCGTTCCAAACGCGGTGACGTAAAACACTCCGATGGGCCGAGAAAAATGAAGTTCAATGCTTCTGAGCACGCATCGACTTGATTCTGAGCATGCGTGGGTTTTTTATCTGATGGAGTTCCCCACAGACGATAGTAATTTGCTATCATTTTTTTTTCCATCGGATAAATTTAAAACATGTTCTATTTTTTAACACCGATGGAAAAAAGACCAATAGGGCCCATACACGATCGGTTTGTCCGATGAAAAAAGTCCATCGGACTGTTTTCACCGGTAAAACCGATCGTGTGTAGAGGGCTTAACAGGTTTCCTTTTAAGAGTGCCCTGTATTTGGCTCCATCCATCTTCCCATCAACTCTGACCAGCTTCCCTGTCCCTGCTGAAGAAAAGCACCCCCACAACATGATGCTTCCACCACCATGTTTCACAGTGGGGATGATGTGTTCAGGGTCATGCACAGTGTTAGTTTTCCACCACACATAGCGCTTTGCTTTTAATCCAAAAAGTTCCATTTTGGGTCTCATCTGACCAGAGCACCTTCTAACACACGTTTGCTGTGTCCCCCGCATGGCTTCTCGCAAACTGCAAATAGGAATTATTATGGCTTTCTTTCAACAATGGCTTTCTTCTTGCCACTCTTCCATAAAGGTCAGATTTGTGGAGTGCACGACTAATAGTGGACAGATTCTCCCACCTGAGCTGTGGATCCTCCAGAGTTACCATGCGCCTCTTGACTGCTTCTCTGATGAATGCTCTCCTTGCCCGGCCTGTCAGTTTAGGTGGGCGGACATGTCTTGGGAGGTTTACAGTTGTGCCATACTCATTCCATTTTCAGATGATGGATTGAACAGTGCTTCTATTTTTTGACACTGATAGAAAAAAGACCGATGGGGCCCATACACGATCGGTTTGTCCAATGAAAAAAATCCATCGAACTGTTTTCATCTGTAAAACAGATCGTGTGTACGCGGCTTTAGGTTTACAACCACTTTAAATCTGGTTCTAAAATCAACCAAAATGGTGCCACTGGAATCATCACTAAGATTTTTTTTTTTTTACGAATCTCTCCATAAAGAGCACCTGTCATCCTTATTTCTATTACAAGGGATGCAATAGGAATAACAGTAATAAAAAAAAAAAAAAAAAAAATGGGACAGTGTAAAAAATAAATAAATAAAATAAAATAAATAATTAAAAGAAAAAAAAGTAAAGTGCCTAAGTCGCGCACGCATATGTAAACAGTATTTGCACCACACATGTGAGGTATCGCCGCAAACGTTAGAGTGAGAGCAATAATTCTAGTGTTAGACCTCCTCTGTAACAAGTAACCTATAAAGGTGTTTAAAGCATCGCCTATGGAGATTTTAAGTACCATAGTTTGTCCCCATTCCATGAGAGTGCGCAATTTTAAAGCGTGACATGTTAGGTATCTATTTACTCTGTTTAAAATCATCTTTTACACTTATGCAAATATTGTGTTGTTTTTCATTTTAAATTCATTAAAGTGTATTTTTTCCCCAAAAAATTTTGTTTGCAAAACTGCTGAGCAAATACAGTGTGACATAAAAAATTACAACGATCGTCATTTTATTCCCTAGGGTCCCTGCTTAAAAAAAAAAAGTATAATGTTTTTAGGGGTTTTAAGTAATTTTCTAGCAAAATATACTGTTTTTAACAAAATGTGACAGAAAAAGCCTGGTCTTCAAGTGGTTAAAAAGTCAGTAAAATTCTGCCTTAATATTGAATCACCATCGATCATTTTGTTAGCGCAGTGTCGAACATAAGAGGTTTTCAGTAATCTCCATTTTTATTCTCCAATGTTTACATGCCAAGTATACACGAGTCCCATAGTCACATAGTCACATGTCCACCATACAGTTTAGGAACATCCAGATAAGAGATGTCAGTTTCATCACGTGAAAGACAAAAAAAAATTGTTTCAGAATCGTTCATTCTGTTAATAATTTGGTTTTGTCATATTTGTTATGTTAGAATGATTTGTTTTCAGAATTCATTTAATACATTGGGACTGGTTTCATATATGTTTGTTATTTTCCAATTGATTTGAAATTTGAATACTGGAGCATGGCTATATGCGTTCTATTTTATTCTATTCTACTCTATTTTTATTCTATTCTTTTATTTTATATTCTAGTATTTTATTTTATATTCTATTCTGTTTTATTCTATTCTTTTCTTTTATATTTTATTCTATTCTGTTTTCCTCTATTCTATTCCTTTATTTTTTATTCTATTCTTTCCTTTTTTTTTCTATTCTATTCTTTTTTTATTTTAGTATATTCTGTTTTCCTCTATTCTATTGCCCAATTTTTTATTTTATTCTATTCTGTTTTAGTCTATTTTATTTTATTCTATTATTTTCTTTTCTATTCTATTCTTTTCTATAAAGCAGCCTAAGTAGGAATCATCATCTTATTTCACTTTTATACATTACTGTATTTATTGCAATATGTTTCCATTTCGAATTTGAATTCTTTTTTGAATTTGGATAATTAATTTCGCTATAATGTAGTTTGGTGTCATTGAAATCCGTTACTATTGCATTTTGTAAATTCGGATACATCCGTAACACCAAATAATGAAAATATCGGTTTTACAATATATTTATTGAATAAAGGCAAACTCACAAAACAGTGAACAGTCGCCAAGGCCAGTGGCTGAGAGTGGTTTGAGAATGACAACATGTATGCCATAAACTAATAGGCCTCTTACAGGGTATAACCCAGGGGTCCTCAAACTTTTTAACCACTTAAGCCCCGGACTAATATGGGCCATTATGACCAGGCCGCTTTTTGCGATTCGGCACTGCGTCGCTTTAACTGACAATTGCGCGGTCGTGCGACGTGGCTCCCAAACAAAATTGGCGTCCTTTTTTTCCCACAAATAGAGATTTCTTTTGGTGGTATTTGATCACCTCTGCGGTTTTTATTTTTTGCGCTATAAACAAAAATAGAGCGAACATTTTGAAAAAAATTACATATTTTTTACTTTTTTCTATAATAAATATCCCCAAAAAATATATAAAAAAACATTTTTTTTCCTCAGTTTAGGCCGATACGTATTCTTCTACATATTTTTGGTAAAAAAAAACGCAATCGGCGTTTATTGATCGGTTTGCGCAAAAATTATAGCGTTTACAAAATAGGGTATAGTTTTAAGGCATTTTTATAAAAAAATTTTTTACTAGTAATGGGGGCGATCAGCGATCTTTTTCGTGACTGCGACATTATGGCGGACACATCGGACACTTTTGACACATTTTTGGGACCATTGTCATTTTCACAGTGATCAGTGCAATAAAAATGCACAGGTTACTGTGAAAATGACACTGGCAGTTAAGGGGTTAACCACTAGGGGCGCTGAAGGGGTAAGTGTGCCTAGGGGCGTGTTACTAACTGAGGGGGCGTGGCTATGACTGACACGTCACCGATCTCTGCTCTGATTACACAGAGTGGAGATCTCTGACAGTGTCAGTAGAGGAGTGGGGAGATGTGTGTTTACACACACATCTCTCCGCTCCAAGCCTCCGTGAGACGATCGCGGGGATCCCCGCGGCGATCGAGTCCGCAAGACCCGCGGTCCCACTCGCGGGGAAGGCAGGGGGGTCGCGAGCCCGACGTCGGCAGTTAAAGGGCCACATACAGGTACGTGATTGTGCCTGTACGAGCCATTCTGCCGACGTATATATGCCCTGAGCGGTCGGCAAGTGGTTAAACAGGGGGCCGGTTCATTGTCCCTCAGACTGTTGGGGGGCCAGACTATAGTTCGAAAAAAATATGAACAAATTTCTATGCACACTGCACATATCTTATTTGTAGTGCAAAAAAAAAAAAAACAGGATAAGACAATACAATATTTAATATAAAGAACAATTTTAATCAACATAAACGTATTAGTATTTCACAGAATCCCCTCATCACAGACCCCCCCCCCCACCTATCACAGATCCCCCCCCATCACAGACTCCCCTCTAGGGTTGAGCCGAATACCCCCCCGTTCGGTTCGCATCAGAACCTTTGAACGGACCGAACGTTCGCACAAACTTTAGAACCCTATTAAATACAATGGACGCGAACGTTCGAAATCGAAAGTGCTAATTATAACGCCTAATATGCATGTTATTGTCCTAAAAAGGGTTTGGGGACCCGGGTCCTGCCCGAGGGGACATGTATCAATGTAAAAATAATCTTTTAAAACGGTCGTTTTTTCGGGAGCAGTGATTTTAATGATGCATAAAGTGAAAAAAAAAGTGAAATATTCCTTTAAATATCGTACCTGGGGGGTGTCTAAAGTATGCCTGTGAAGTGCCACGTGTTTCCCGTGTTTAGAACTGTCCCTGCACAAAATTACATTTCTAAAGGAAAAAAAGCCATTTAAAACTGCTTGCGGCTTTAATGTAATGTCTGGTCCCGGTAATATGGATGAAAATCATTTAGAAAAATTGCATGGCTACCCCATCACCCACCCCTACCCCAGCCCATTACCAGCCCCTTTGGGTCTTGTATGGATATTAACGGGAACCCCGCACCCAAAATAAAAAAAGGCCCTATATACTCTGAACAGCAGTATACAGGCGATGCAAAAAAGACTGTAGGTTTGTTCTTAAGTACAATCTGTTTGTAATTTTGAACAGGTACATTGTTTAAGTGTAGCTCCAGCCAAAAAAATCTATTTTTAAGCTTTTTGGAGAACATAGGTAAGGGTTATCACCCCTGTAACATTTGTTTTGCTGTCTGTGCACCTGTTCAGAACATTTCACCTCACTTTCCGTCCCAATGACAAATGTTTTTGGAAAATGTGGGTTTTTTATTGAAACAAGGATTGGTGATAAAGGATCAGTGGAGAGGAGACACCTTTTTCACATATTAACTCTTACAGGAGAGAATTTGCCTTCCTAGGGGTAGATTTCCTCTCACTTCCTGTTGTCTCCTTCCGTTTGCAAGTAGTAGTCGTTTGTAAGTTGGATGTTTGAAATTAGGGGCCTGCCGTATATACTCTGCTGAAATTTGCCCCTTAGGTGTTGGTGTTGCCACAACACTGTAAGCCCTCACAGTTACTCTTGGTGGGCGCTGGAACGCCCTGCTGTCAACTATTATATCAGGAATTGTAATTACATGCCACTGTTGAACAGTGGTAGGAAAAATTGGGCCTTTGATGGTGGTGCTGGTGCCACAACACTGTAAGCCCTCACAGTTACTCTTGGCGGGTGCAGGAATGGGCCCTCCTGTGAAATATTAGATCAAGAATTGTAATTGCATGCCCCTGTTGAACAGGGGCTGAAAAATTGGGCCTTAGGCACTGGTGCTGGTGCCACAACACTGCAACCCCTCACAGATAGTGTACTTAGAGCGCAGCAATGAGCCCTGTTGCAAAGTATTGCATCAAAAATTTAGGCTTTAGGTGAATGCTGTGCAAAGCACACAGTAGTACACTAAGTGAAACACTGACTGTCTGCAGCTAGCACAATCACCAGCCTGCCTGTCACAGTATAGAGAATAACTGTATCCAGGTGAGCTTTAGGTGATCGCTATACAAAGGACACAGTAGTACACTAAGGCCCCTTTCACACTGGGGCAGTTTGCAGGCGCTATTGTGCTAAAAATAGCGCCTGCAAACCGAGCCTAAACAGCGGCTGCGCTAACAGGACGTGAACAAAAGTCCTGCTAGCCGCATCTTTAGAGTGGTGAGAGGAGTGGTGTGTTTACTGCTCCTACACCACTCCTTCCCATTGAAAGCAATGGGAAACTGCGGTAATACCGCCGGCAATGCGCCTCTACAGAGGCGCATTGCCGGCGGTATTAACCCTTTTTTTTGCCGCTAGCGGGGGTTAAAACCGCACCGCTAGCGGCCGAATACCTCCGCAATTCGGACGGTATAGCGCTGCTAAAAACACTGAGGTTGGTTTCACACTGGGGCGGTGGGTGCGGTGACGGTATAGTGGAGGTATTCTGTCGCTAGCGGCCGAAAAAGGGTTAATACCGCCGGCAATGCGCCTCTGTAGAGGCGCATTGCCGGCGGTATTACCGTGGTTTCCCATTGCTTTCAATGGGAAGGAGCGGTGTAGGAGCGGTAAACACACCGCTCCAAAGATGCGGCTAGCAGGACTATTTTCACGTCCTGTTAGCGCACCGCTCCAGTGTGAAAGTCCTCAGGCTTTCACATTGGAGAGACAGCAGCCGCTGTTTAGGCTCGGTTTGCAGGTGCTATTTTTAGCACAATAGCGCCTGCAAACTGCCCCAGTGTGAAAGGGGCCTGACTGTCTGCAGCTAGCACAATCACCTGCCTGCCTGTCACAGTATAGAGACTAACAGGAATGGATCTATCTAAACTGAATACAGTGTATAAATATATATACAACACCTAGGATGCATATATATCCTCTACACACTGTAACATCAGCTAACTGACTCACCTGCCTGTTCTATCTAACTCAATATAAATGACACTGTCTATCTCTCTGAAACTGCCTCTTTCACAAACGCCAACACACTACACAAGGCCGACTTCCAGGCGGCCTTATATAGTGTGGGGCGTATACTAAACCCCCAGAGCCATAATTGGCCAAAGCCACCCTGGCTTTGGCCAATTACGGCTCTCTGTTTTTTCTGCGCTGTGATTGGCTAAGCATGCGGGTCATAGTGCATGCTTGGCCAATCATCAGCCAGCAATGCACTGCGATGCCGCAGTGAATTATGGGCCATGTCGCGCAACACGAATTTAACGCGAACGGACCGTAAAGTTTGTTCTTCGTCGAACGATCGAACGGCCGATGTTCGAGTCGAACGTGTGTTCGACGCGAACGCGAAGCTCATCCCTACTCCTCTCCATTACAGAGCCCCCCCATTACAGACTCATCTTCATCACAGACTCCTCTCCATCACAGAGCCCCCCTTCACAGACTCCTCTCCATCACAGACCCCCCCCCCATTACAGACTCCTCTTCATTAGTGATGAGCCGAACACCCCCGGGTTCGGTTCGCACCAGAACTCGCGAACGGACCGAAAGTTTGCACGAACGTTAGAACCCTATTAAATACAATGGATGCGAACGTTCGAAATCTAAAGTGCTAATTATTAGGCTTGTGCAATTTGTTTCGTAACGAATCGAAATTCGTCCGAATTTAGCAACTTTCGGACATTCGGAAGCATTAGAATTTCCGAACAAAGCATATACGAATAAAACCGAATCCGAAATAAATTATACCGCAAAATAGCGAATGCCCGAATGTCTTCGGCATAATTCGTTATGAAAAAAGTTACGACTGTACGAATCCATTCGAAGCACAATAACACTCACTCTGCTCTCTGCTTCTCCCTCACCATGCTGAACTCCCTCTCAAAATGGTGTACAGGGGCGGAGGCTATAGCCGCATGTAAAAAACGAAAGTAAAATACAAGATTTCGAATCGTTACAAATAACCGCTATGTATTTAGAAAAGTACAAATCCATTCGAAGCACAATAACACTCACTCTGCTCTCTGCTTCTCCCTCACCATGCTGAACTCCCTCTCAAAATGGTGTACAGGGGCGGAGGCTATAGCCGCATGTAAAAAACGAAAGTAAAATACAAGATTTCGAATCGTTACAAATAACCGCTATGTATTTAGAAAAGTACAAATCCATTCGAAGCACATTAGGCATAATAGGCAGCGTCGTTGTGAGAGAGACAAGGAAAATTCCGAATCAACGAACCCAAAAAAAGTTACGAAAGTAGGAGTTGTGTCCAGAATCAACGAAAAACAATGTACCCTACCGAAAGTACGAATTATAAATCAACTAAAAATTCAACGAAAAATGACGCTTGCGAAAATACGAATTAGTCCGAACACGAAAAATCCCGTCTAGCAAAATTACGAATGATTACGAATCAACAGGACCGAAAAGAAACGAACCGAAACTAAACAAATTTTTCCGTTGTGCACAAAAAACGAACCAAAACTAAACAAATTTTTCCGTTGTGCACAAGTCTACTAATTATAACGACAATTATGCATGTTATTGTCCTAAAAAGGGTTTGGGAACCCGGGTTCTGCACCAGGGGACATGTATCAATGCAAAAAGAAGTTTTAAAAACTGACGTTTTTCGGGAGCAGTCATTTTAATGATGCATAAAGTGAAAAAAAAAAAGTCAAATATTCCTTTAAATATCGTACCTGGGGGGTGTCTAAAGTATGCCTGTGAAGTGCCACGTGTTTCCCGTGTTTAGAACTGTCCCTGCACAAAATTACATTTCTAAAGGAAAAAAAGCCATTTAAAACTGCTTGCGGCTTTAATGTAATGTCTGGTCCCGGTAATATGGATGAAAATCTTTAAGAAAAATGGCAAAGCTACCCCATCATCCCCCCCTACCCCAGACCATTACCAGCCCCTTTGGGTCTTGTATGGATATTAAGGGGAACCCCGCACACAAAAGAAAAAAGGCCCTATATACTTTGAACAGCCGTATACAGGCGGTGCATACAAGACAGGGACTGTAGGTTTGTTCTTATGTAGAATCTGTTTGTAATTTTGAACAGGTACATTGTTTAAGTGTAGCTCCAGCCAAAAAATCTATTTTTAAGCTTTTTGGAAAACATAGGGAAGGGTTATCACCCCTGTAACATTTGTTTTGCTGTCTGTGCAGTGTGCACCTGTTCAGAACAGTTCAACTCACTTTCCGTCCTAATGACAAATGTTTTTTGAAAATTTGGGGTTTTTATTGAAACAAGAATTGGTGATAAAGCATCAGTGGAGAGGAGATACTTTTTTTCCCATATTAACTCTTACAGGAGAGAATTTGCCTTCCTAGGGGTAGATTTCCTCTCACTTCCTGTTGTATCCTTCCGTTTGCAAGGAGGAGTCGTTTTTAAGTTGGATGTTTGAAAGTAGGGGCCTGCCGTATATACTCTGCAGAAATTTGCCCCTTAGGTGTTGGTGTTGCCACAACACTGTAAGCCCTCACAGTTACTCTTGGTGGGCGCATGAATGGGCCCTGCTGTGAATTATTAGATCAAGAATTGTAATTGCATGCCCCTGTTGAACAGGGGCTGAAAAATTGGGCCTTTGGTGGTGGTGGTGGTGGTGTTGACACAACACTGTAAGGCCTTACAGTTACTCTTGGTGGGCGCAGGAATGGGCCCTGCTGTGAATTATTAGATCAAGAATTGTAATTACATGCCCCTGTTAAACAGGGGCAGAAAAATTGGGCCTTAGGCACTGGTGCCACAACACTGCAACCCCTCACAGATACTGTACTTGGAGCACAGCAATGAGCCCTGTTGCAAAGTATTGCATCAAAAATTGTAATTACACGCCCCTGTTAAACAGGGGCTGAAAAATTGGGCCTTAGGCACTGGTGCTGGTGCCACGACACTGCAACCTCTCCCAGATACTCTAGTTGGAGTGCAGGAATGAGCCCTGCTGCAAAGCATTGCATAAAAAATTGTAATTACATGCCCCTGTTAAACAGGGGCTGAAAAATTGGGCCTTAGCCACTGGTGCTGGTGCCACGACACTGCAACCTCTCCCAGATATTCTAGTTGGAGTGCAGGAATGAGCCCTGCTGCAAAGCATTGCATAAAAAATTGTAATTACATGCCACTGTTAGACAGGGGCTGAAAAATTGGGCCTTAGCCACTGGTGGCGGCACCCAGAAACAAAAATGTTCTTCCAAGCTATCATCATCAATCGGATCATTGAGGAAGGAGGAGGATAGACAGTCAACATAACAGGACAGTCACTCAGCATCAGCATCAGTCTTGAAGGGATGTGACATTTGAAAATAAATTAGTCTGTTATATCAGCTTCAGGTGTTTGGTAGCTGGTGGTGATCCAAGACTGGTTCATCTTTATGAAGGTCAGTCGATCAACTGAGTCGGTGGACAGGCGCACCCTGTGATCCGTGACAAAGCCTCCAGCAGCACTGAATGTGCGTTCCGAAAGAACGCTGGATGCAGGACAGGCCAGTAGCTCAATTGCATACTGTGCAAGCTCTGGCCAGTGATCCATCCTCAAGACCCAGTAAGCCAGAGGATTTTCGGTGGGGAAGGTGTCCAAGTCTGACCTTGCCCCTAGGTATTCCTGCACCATGTATATCAGACGCTGGCGATGGTTGCTGGAACCGATCATACCTTGGGACTGCGGACTAAAGAATTGTCTGAACGCATCGGTCAGACGGCCACCTTCCCCAACGCTCCTTCTTTGACTGACCGAAGCCTCAGCAACTCGTTGTCCAGGACCAGGAGTTTGTAACCTCCCAGTCTCTGGGAACGCGTTGCACAGACCTTTCTGCAAGGCCTCCCGGAGTTGTCTCATCCTCTGCTCTCTCTGCGACGGTAAGATAAGGTTCGCAACCTTACCCTTGTACCGTGGATCAAGAAGAGTGGCCAGCCAGTAATGGTCCCTCTCCTTGATCCGAAGAATACGAGGATCCTTCCGCAGAATTTGCAGGATCAGGGAGGCCATGCAGCGTAGGTTAGCTGAGGCATTCGGTCCGGAGTCCTCTGGGTCACTAAGGACGACATGATCCGCAGCCACCTCCTCCCAGCCACGTACAAGTCCAAGGGTTTCTTGGGACTGTAAATCATCCCTAAAAGACTGCTGCTGATGATGCTGAGTGCCAGGCTCCACCTCCATGCTGACACAATCCTCCTCCTCCTCCTCCTCCTTCTCCTCTTCCTGTGCGATGGGTGGGACAGAAGGAACACTGTCTGGGTAAAGGGGGCCTTGAGAGGCAAGGAAGTCCTCCTCTTCCTGCCTCTGTTCTGCCTCAAGTGCCCTGTCCATTATTCCACGCAGCGTATGTTCCAACAGGTGGACAAGAGGTACAGTGTCACTGATGCATGCACTGTCACTGCTCACCATCCTCGTGGCCTCCTCAAATGGTGCCAGGACAGTGCATGCATCCCTGATCATGCCCCACTGGCGTAGTGAAAAATACCCGAGCTCCCCTGACCCTGTCCTGGTGCCGTAGTCGCACAGGTACTCATTGATGGCCCTCTGCTGCGTGTGTAGCCGCTGCAGCATGGCCAACGTTGAGTTCCACCTGGTGGGCATGTCACATATAAGGCGGTTCTTGGGCAGGTTCAACTCCTTTTGCAGCTCAGCCAGGCGAGCACTGGCATTATAAGATCTGCGGAAATGCACACAGACTTTCCTGGCCTGCCTCAGGACATCTTGTAAGCCCGGGTACCTGCCCAAGAACCGCTGCAGCACCAGGTTAAGGACGTGAGCCACACAGGGCACATGGGTCAGTTGTCCCTGTCGGAGGGCGGAGAGGAGGTTGGTGCCATTGTTGCAAACCACCATTCCTGGCTTAAGCTGGCGTGGCGTCAACCACCTCTCGGCCTGCCCCTGCAGAGCAGACAGAACCTCTGCCCCAGTGTGGCTCCTGTCCCCCAAACACACCAGCGCAAGCACGGCATGGCATCTTTTTGCCTGCGTACTTGCGTAGCCCCTTGAACGCCTACGGAGCACCGCTGGTTCCGAGGACAAAGCACAGGAAGAGGCCATGGAGGAAGAAGAAGAGGAGGGGGTGGAGGAGAGAGGTGTGTCACAACCAGTAGTAGCATTTTGGAGGCGTGGTGGCGGAACAACCTCCAACACTACTGCACCTTGTCCTGCATCCTTCCCAGCTGACAAAACAGTGACCCAATGGGCCGTGAAAGAAAGGTAACGTCCCTGTCCATGCCTGCTGGACCATGAGTCAGCGGTAATATGAACCTTACCGCTGACCGCCCTGTCCAGCGAGGCCAAGACATTGCCTTCCACATGCCGGTAGAGAGCCGGAATCGCCTTCCGTGAGAAAAAGTGGCGTTTGGGAACCTGCCACTGAGGAACCGCACATTGCACAAACTCACGGAAGGGGGCCGAGTCTATCAACTGAAAAGGAAGCAGTTGAAGCGCTAGCAGTTTAGCCAAGCTAGCATTCAACCGCTGGGCATGTGGATGCCGCAGTGAATTATGGACCGTGTCGCGCAACACGAATTTAACGCGAACGGACCGTAAAGTTTGAAAAAAAGGGGGAAAATACTGCGCTAAACCAAAAACAATGTGCATGCAAGCTGCCAACACTCAAACAAACAAAGTGTACAGGAATGGTAAATAAAAATAGTGTGGCGCTCAAAACAATAAAATAATAATAGGTAAATGGCTACTTAAAGCAATAAAAACAACAGTGCTCTAATAACACAATTGTGAATGTGAGTCCGCTACAAGGGTATTCAAATGAATTGTCCTCCTTGCGAACTGTGTGATATACCGTGAAGGTATAACGTGAAAAAAGGAATACAGTCCCAAATAACAAAATGTATGTGATCATGGATGTCCTTCAATGGATGACCTTCCCACAATGCAGACTGACAGAGGGACTTCAATGCAAATGATGAATCAAACAAGGAGAAGACACTAGCTGTTATAGATGGGTACTCTTACCGCTGATGGTGGACCCACCTACCGTACGGCAGTGGGTCTTGCAGGCTTAATGGTCACCAAGACCAAACGGGATATAGCTGGATGTCCTGGGTCCTCACTTGAACTCCAACCGGATGATGAAAAGGTAGCTCCAACGATGGATGATTCTCACATGGGCCAGGTTCCACAGCAATCCGCGAAAAATATAAAGATGGGAGAAAACCAAAAAGACTCCAGATGGTGCAGGTCAATAAAAACCGATGGCCGGAATTTTATTAAATAAAAATATTTTGTCCAACAATCATGCAGACAAATAAAAAGTGATCACGAAATAAAATGTATGTATTCAAAGCAATATGGGGTGCAGCGTCAGCAAGCCCTACGCGTTTCGACTACTACAGTCTTCAACAGGGGCATGGCGCTGTACCCCCCATATTGCCAACATTTATAAGAATTTCACATACTCTGACACACCCCGGAAGGGGTGGAGTCAAAAAAGGAAATGACACAAGGTCTCACAATCTCAATACATAATTTCATAATATGCAACTGAAACTGTCAGGGTCACCTGTGGCCAGGTGACAGATGCACACCGTAGGGGGACAGGAGTGCACCGCGAGGTAGTGAACCCTATGGCTGGCTTCTGTGGATAGGAAACTGGGTGGTTGTGGAAAGCGGGACCAGAGGAGCACAACCGGGATCCCAACGGAAGCGAGAGCCAAGATTCCCCAGGGCGCGGAGTCTAAGACCCAGCTGGTCTTCTCCAGGGCCTCTAGTGGTGAGGATGTTACGCTGCAGGCTGGGACCAGGTCGCGGCCCCTGGAGTTTCCTAGCTCACGCCCCGTAGGATAAGGGGAAGCAGCAGCACACGATAGAGAGAACCGAATAACAAGCCGAAGGTCAGGGGCCACAAGCAGACAAGGATAACGAAGAACGAGCCGAAGGTCAAGGGTCACGAGCAGACAGGGATGGTCGGGGACAAGCCAATAACGTAACAGAGAGACAGACGTAGCACACGGCAGGCAGGAACCCAAACACACAATGCCTAACAAACACGTTGATCAGCAAAGCAGGCTTGCAGTGCACAGGTTAATATAGTGTTCAGTGATAGGGCCTGGGGTGGAGTCAGGCTGGGAGGAGATTATAAAGGAAGCCAGGTGAAGGAGGTCTGGTCTCTAGATGAACACATGAGGAGGAAGGTAAGATGGCAGACAGACATTAATGCATATCCATGACAGTACCCTCCCTCTTACGAGGCCTCCCCCTTCCCCGCCTGGGCCCAGGTTTAGAGGGAAACTTCAGATGAAACTCCTTTAACAGACGAGGTGCAAAGACCTCAGATGCAGTGATCCAAGACCTCTCCTCAGGACCAAACCCTTTCCAATGAACGAGGTACTGAAGAACGCCTTTACAGAGTCGGGAGTCCAGAATTTGACTGATCTCGTACTCCTGATTATCCTCAGAGACAGGCGCCACGGTAGGAAGAGGACGAGAGAATTTATTGAGGACTAAAGGCTTTAGAAGAGCAACATGAAAGGAGTTAGTGATTTTAAGGCTCTTAGGAATCTGGAGTTTGAAACAAACCGGATTCAGTTTAGCAGTTACCGTGTATGGACCGATGAATCGTGGAGCAAACTTCAGAGAAGGAACTCGGAGCTTGATGTTCCTGGTAGAGAGCCAGACTTTGTCCCCTGGCTGAAGAGAAGGCGGTTTACGCCTGCGGCGGTCGGCAAAGCCTTTGAATTTTTCAGCAGCTGCCCGGAGGGAATCATGAACGTGACCCCAAACGGAATTGAGAGACTCCTGAACCGAAGCCAAAGCTGGAATGTCTGGAGAACAGATCATAGGAAGAGGAAGTTGAGGGTGTTTTCCATAAACTGTGAAAAAGGGTGTCTTCTGCGAACTGGTATTCACATGATTGTTATGGGAGAATTCTGCCCACGGGAGTAGAGAGGACCAATCGTCATGGTGAGAAGACACAAAGGTGCGAAGAAAGACCTCTAACTCCTGATTAACCCTCTCAGTCTGTCCATTGGATTGGGGATGGTAAGAAGAAGAAAAATCCAAGACAATATTGAGGGATTTGCAAAAGGCTCTCCAAAAACGAGACGTGAATTGGACTCCCCTGTCGGAAACAATATGAGAAGGGACCCCATGTAGGCGGAGAATTTCTCGAATGAAAATGGGAACCAAGGCAGGGGCAGAAGGAAGACCAGGAAGAGGAACAAAATGAGCCATCTTGGAGAATCGATCGATTACCACCCAAATGACTGTATTATTCTCAGACAGTGGGAGATCGGTGATAAAATCCATGGCAATATGGGCCCAGGGTTCCTTAGGAATAGGCAAGGGCATGAGGAGACCAGCAGGAGATTGTGTGGAGGATTTGGACTGAGCACAGACATGACAAGCTTTAACGTAGTCTTTGACGTCTGAGCGGAGATTAGGCCACCAGTAGTGACGACTGATGAGTAGGAAGGATCGGAGGAATCCAGAATGCCCTGCCACCTTGGAATCATGTCCCCAACGAAGGATCTTAGCTCTTAGCTCAGTGGGGACAAAGGTCTTACCAGGCGGAATTTTAGACTTCAGGGTGGTAGAGTGGGCAACAATGCATGAGGTGGGAATGATCGGCTCAGGTTCAGGGGCGGACTCCTCGTCCAAAGTGTCAAATGACCTAGAGAGCGCATCAGCCCGACCGTTGCAGGAACCAGGTTTGTAGGTAATCGTGAAATTAAAACGGGCAAAGAAGAGACTCCACCTGGCCTGTCTAGGATTCAGACGTTTAGCATTCTGTAGATACTGTAAATTCTTGTGATCGGTAAAGATCGTTATGGAGTGAGGGGAACCCTCCAAGAGATGACGCCACTCCTCTAACGCCAATTTAATTGCGAGAAGTTCCCGATCACCGATGGCATAATTCCTCTCTGCCTGAGAAAATTTTTTGGAGAAGAACGCACATGGTTGGCGTCTCTTCGCAAAGATTTGAAGAAGCACAGCTCCCACCCCCATTGAGGAAGCGTCCACTTCAATAAAAAATGCATTCCCAGGATTTGGTCTCCTCAAGAGGGGGCCAGAAACAAAGGCCTGTTTCAGGTTGTGAAATGCAGAGACAGCTTCGGGAGGCCAGTCTCTGGCATTCACACCCTTCTTGGTCAAAGCGATAATAGGCGCGGCAATGGAAGAGTAATTCCTTATGAACTGCCTATAATAATTAGTGAAGCCAAGAAAGCGCTGTGTGGCCTTGAGGCTAGCAGGAAGAGGCCAGTTGGTGATAGCCAAGACCTTCCCAGGGTCCATACGAAGCCCCGAACATGAGACAAAGCACCCCAAAAACAGGACCTCAGAACATTCAAAGGAACATTTCTCCAGCTTGGCATAGAGATTGTTCTCTCTAAGACGTTGAAGTACAGTGCGGACATGGTTTCTGTGGACGAGCAGATTTTCAGAAAAGATCAGAATGTCATCCAGATAGATGACAACAAACTGGTACAGCAGATCTCTGAAGATTTCATTGACAAAGTTTTGAAACACGGCTGGAGCATTACACAGACCAAAAGGCATCACCAGATATTCGTAATGCCCGTCTCTAGTGTTAAATGCAGTCTTCCATTCGTCACCCTCCCGTATTCGAATGAGATTGTACGCGCCTCTGAGATCCAACTTGGTGAAAATGGAGGCACCCTTCAACCTATCGAATAGCTCAGATATTAAGGGTAAGGGGTATCGATTTTTAATAGTAACCGCATTTAAACCCCGATAATCGATGCAGGGTCTTAAGGTACCATCCTTTTTGGCAACAAAAAAGAACCCTGCCCCTGCAGGCGATGAGGATTTCCGGATGAACCCTCTCTCCAGATTCTCTGCTACATACTCCGACATGGCCTGGGTCTCTGGGATGGACAGAGGGTAGGTACGACCCCTGGGTAGAGTTGCTCCGGGGACAAGATCAATAGCACAGTCAAAAGACCTGTGGGGAGGAAGCACCTCAGCTGATTTTTTACAGAACACATCCCGGTAATCGCTGTATGCGGCGGGAAGATCAGAAGAAACAGAAGTGGCAGCAACCGGAAGACTCTCCTTGGGGGTCACCTTGAGAAGACACGACGAGAAACATGAGGAACCCCAGGCCAGGATCTGCCCAGAGACCCAGTCCACATGTGGAGAGTGGAGCTGTAGCCAAGGGAGGCCCAATACAACTGGGGTAGAGGCCTTGGGTAGAATAAGAAAGGATATCCACTCCTGGTGGAGAATCCCTACCGACATCCTAATGGGTAGCGTCTGGAAGCGAATAGGGCCCCCTGGGAGAACAGTGCCATCAATTGCCGAGACTACCAATGGGGTAGTGAGAGGTGAAAGGGTAAGCTTCATAGAAGAAGCAGTTCTCCAATCCATGAAATTGCCGGCAGCCCCGGAATCCAGGTATGCAAGGGTTGACTGAGGAGAAGTGCCTACATGAAGGGACACCGGCAAGAGCAGGCGAGAAGGTGATGTTTCTGGGTCCAATACTCCACCTTCCAAATGTATTAGACCCGAGCGTTTCCCGGACGAAGCGAGCAGGAGTCACGAAAATGACCCTTGCCCCCACAATAGAGGCACAAGCCCAGAGTTCTGCGCCTAGCACGTTCTTCGGGGGTTAGTCTGGTCCGGCCCAGCTGCATAGGTTCTTCAGCAGGTAGAGGATGCTCCACGGGATGAAGGGAGGGGAGCTCAGACTGGCTAGGACCCAGAGAGTGCTGGCGTCTTTTTTCTAAGGACCTCTCTTGAAAACGAATGTCGATCTGGTTGCATAATGAAATTACATCGTCCAGACCGACGGGAATGGCTCTTCCCGCTAATTCGTCTTTCACTCGGTCAGAGAGGCCATGTAAAAAGGTAGCGACCAGGGCCTCATTATTCCAGCTCAATTCAGCTGTGTGGATACGGAACTGAAGAGCATATTGCCCCACTGAACTAGATTCTTGGCGAAGACGTAAGACAGCACTAGCCGCTGAAGAAGCCCGAGCCGGCTCTTCGAAGATATTACAAAAGAGCTTCAAGAATTCGGACAGACTGGAAACCACCGGATCGTTCCTCTCCCACAGGGGGGCAGCCCAGGCCAAAGCTTCACCGGAGAGGAGGGAAATGATATAGGCTACCTTAGCCCGGTCAGATAGGAAGCTTTGAGGCTGAAGCTCAAAATGAATAGTGCATTGGCTGAGAAACCCCCTGCAGGCCTTGGAGTCCCCAGAGAAACGGAACGGAGCTGGCAATCTTAGTGAGTGTGAGGCTGCGACTGGTGCGATAGGTACAGCCGCTGGTTGTACTTGGGGTTGCGGATTCGGGGTTCCCAAGGAGACCTGAAGCTGCTCGAATCGAGAAGCCAGATCCTGGAGGAATCGCATCACCTGGGTCTGATTTGATTCCTGGGTCTCAAGTCTGCGAACTATGCCCTGCAATGGATCATCCGCGGGAAGCGGGATGTCAGCCGGGTTCATGGCTGATCAAACTGTCAGGGTCACCTGTGGCCAGGTGACAGATGCACACCGTAGGGGGACAGGAGTGCACCGCGAGGTAGTGAACCCTATGGCTGGCTTCTGTGGATAGGAAACTGGGTGGTTGTGGAAAGCGGGACCAGAGGAGCACAACCGGGATCCCAACGGAAGCGAGAGCCAAGATTCCCCAGGGCGCGGAGTCTAAGACCCAGCTGGTCTTCTCCAGGGCCTCTAGTGGTGAGGATGTTACGCTGCAGGCTGGGACCAGGTCGCGGCCCCTGGAGTTTCCTAGCTCACGCCCCGTAGGATAAGGGGAAGCAGCAGCACACGATAGAGAGAACCGAATAACAAGCCGAAGGTCAGGGGCCACAAGCAGACAAGGATAACGAAGAACGAGCCGAAGGTCAAGGGTCACGAGCAGACAGGGATGGTCGGGGACAAGCCAATAACGTAACAGAGAGACAGACGTAGCACACGGCAGGCAGGAACCCAAACACACAATGCCTAACAAACACGTTGATCAGCAAAGCAGGCTTGCAGTGCACAGGTTAATATAGTGTTCAGTGATAGGGCCTGGGGTGGAGTCAGGCTGGGAGGAGATTATAAAGGAAGCCAGGTGAAGGAGGTCTGGTCTCTAGATGAACACATGAGGAGGAAGGTAAGATGGCAGACAGACATTAATGCATATCCATGACAGAAACATTCTATTATTCTAACATCCTATTATTGCTACAGGTTTAAAAACGTTATGCAGTAATAAAAATCTCATTGTCCGCCCTGCGGACAAAGGAGGTGGAATAGTAGTACTAGATAAGACAAACTACGTTAATGAGATGAATAGGCTCCTGGCAGACCGAGCGACATATCATCCTCTACCTGGGGATCCTACATTGAAATACAAAAAGGCCCTCGTTGATATTGTCAACGAGGGTTTTTCTCTCAACGTTCTTAATAAGAAAGAACAGGAATACCTGGTGCCTCTTGCACCACGTATTCCTGTGATTTATTACCTCCCAAAGGTACATAAGGACCCAGTCAATCCCCCAGGGCGACCTATCGTCAGCGGGATTGACTCGGTCACTTCACGCATTGGAAAGTACATCGATTTCTTTCTACAGCCTTTGGTGAAATCGATACCCTCTTATCTAAAAGATACGAAAGATACTATTAATTTACTTGAGAAAGTTCGGCACCATGGAGATTTGATTCTTGTCACTGCAGATGTGGCCTCATTATACACCTGCATACCACATCAATTGGGTTTGGGGGCAGTGGAGTTGTTTCTTTCCAGAGACTCCCCACTGCCTTTATTACAGAGGAACTTTATTATGGAGTTGCTCAACTTTGCCACCAGGCATAATTACTTTTGGTTCCAGGGAACATTCTTCTCCCAAATTAGGGGTGTGGCAATGGGGGCTAAATATGCCCCCAGTCTTGCCAACCTCTTCATGGCCCAGTGGGAGGAGGATGTCGTCTATGCCCTCAACAGACCTGAATTGGTCCTGTGGGCTAGATATATAGATGACATCCTCCTCCTATGGAAGGGCACGAGAGAATCACTGGATACCTTTATGAGGACTCTTAATGTTAATGACCATGGTATCACATTAACATACGAGGCCAGCTCCTCGTCGATACATTTCCTAGATTTAGAAATTATAGTTGCCAATGACCGTTTGGAATTTAAAACATACTTTAAACCAACGGACAGAAATGGCTATATCCCCGTCGATAGCTGCCACCACGAACAATGGTTGAAGTCTGTTCCTCGAGGACAGTTCCTCCGCTTGAGGAGGAACTGTACCCGAGAACAGGACTTTTTGGTTCAATCTCAGATTTTGAAGGCTAGATTCATTGATAGGGGCTACTCAGCAGTCCAGTTGAATGCAGACATTGCTTCTGTATTGGCAATGGAAAGACCATCCCTCCTTATTGAAAAACAGGCGAAAACTAAAGAGGATAGATTTAGATGGTCTTTCTTCACATCCTATTCCACCCAACATAAGGAAATTAAGAAAATCCTAAATAGACATTGGAAGGTCTTACAAAGCGATAGAACTTTGGGCCCTTCCCTGCCTGAGCGGGCTGGCTTAATTTTTAGGGGTGCACGCTCCATTCAGGGGGAGGTGGCCCGTAATATAATAGACCCTCCCAAGAAGATCTCATTCTTTCCGGAAGCTAATGGATATTATCCCTGTCGAAAATGTAATGTTTGCATGGTTAATGTGTTGGGGAGACGCAAAATAGACACATTTAGTTCCAGTGTCACGGGACGCAGTTATACTATGTCACAATTTACTACCTGCGTCACCAGATTTATCGTGTACCTCATCACATGCCCGTGCAAACTTCAGTACGTGGGGCGCACTATACGTAATTTTTCCATTCGGGTCAATGAACATCTGGCTAAAATACGTAAGGGATGTGACAAACATACGGTGTCACGACATTATTTAGAACATCATGCAAAGGACCCTAGGGGCACCCAGTTTCAAGTGATTGATAGGTTCGTTCCCCATTGGAGGGGAGATTCCTCCCTACGGGGTGTCTCGAGATTGGAGACTTATTGGATACACGAGCTCAGGTGTTACTCACCCCATGGTATGAACGTTGAGTGGGATCTCAACTGTTTCATCAATCGGGCGTGAGGCACCTGGGCTCGTGTATCCACATTTGGGGAAAGGTGAACTTGAGGCAGGTATTCTCCGCGTGCGCCTTTACAGGCGACTCGGGTGAAAGACTAGTATATTTACGTATATTTTTTCTGCCCTTGCATAGATTCTTTGCCCCTCCCCTTTTTTCTCCTTTTTTTCTATTGTTAGTAAATTCTTTGTAATACTAGTATTTGGGGTTACATTCAATTATTGGTTTACCATCATCAGATTTATTTCCAATCGTTGAGTGTATCATCATTAATTAAGACGTGAGTTAGATTTATCCTTCATCAGGTAATTGCTTGATGATTAATTATGGATAAACAAATGGAAAAATTAATTTTTCTAATAGTAACCATCATTCCACATGTGTATAAGAGGGTTAGCTAGGCGCTTTTGGGCTTTATTTATATCAGCACCTGCTACCGTCTATACAACATGTATTTTGAATATGTAGTTGGTTTAATCCCCACTAGAGGGCGCATCGGATGGTTGCACTACTTTAATCCCCCTGCGAGACGTGAAGCTTGTCTCTTTCTACATACATTCACGCTGGCCGGTATCATGTGATGCATTATGCGATCACATGACTACAACGTCGGCGCGCGCATGCGCGGGATGCGCGCGCGGACATAGCGCGGCCACGTAGCGTCTCTGGTGTCCCCATAGACATTTGCAGCAAACATCTGTTGATGTTACTGCAAGGGGAAGTGTCAGTGAGACTCTGATTTAGCGCCAGAGGGGGTAATATGGAGGTACTGCACATAGTGCACTAGATTTAGTAGTACAACATATAGATTGTACTCTGGGGGTTGCCGAGGTGTCCCCAGTGCTATATATGAGGGTGTCCCCAGTGACGATTTTGGTCAGGTGGGATAATGACATCCTGTGGTATTTGGTTTATACCGTGGTGAACTTGGGAACTCATTCTATACAGACTATCTAGATAATGAGAAGATCACAATGGGCTGTGCCCTCATTAGGGTAAGTTCCATACAGGTGTCATGATTAGATCCCTATCCTCACATTTAGATTTAGGTTATGGAGGTACATTTATTTGTTGATGTATAATATGTTTAATATACAGGTTATCCAATACTTTATTGAATTGATACATATAGCTTATGTGTTTCAGTTGCATATTATGAAATTATGTATTGAGATTGTGAGACCTTGTGTCATTTCCTGTTTTGACTCCACCCCTTCCGGGGTGTGTCAGAGTATGTGAAATTCTTATAAATGTTGGCAATATGGGGGGTACAGCGCCATGCCCCTGTTGAAGACTGTAGTAGTCGAAACGCGTAGGGATTGCTGACGCTGCACCCCATATTGCTTTGAATACATAAATTTTATTTCGTGATCACTTTTTATTTGTCTGCATGATTGTTGGACAAAATATTTTTATTTAATAAAATTCCGGCCATCGGTTTTTATTGACCTGCACCATCTGGAGTCTTTTTGGTTTTCTCCCATCTTTATATTTTTCGCGGATTGCTGTGGAACCTGGCCCATGTGAGAATCATCCATCGTTTGAGCTACCTTTTCATCATCCGGTTGGAGTTCAAGTGAGGACCCAGGACATCCAGCTATATCCCGTTTGGTCTTGGTGACCATTAAGCCTGCAAGACCCACTGCCGTACGGTAGGTGGGTCCACCATCAGCGGTAAGAGTACCCATCTATAACAGCTAGTGTCTTCTCCTTGTTTGATTCATCATTTGCATTGAAGTCCCTCTGTCAGTCTGCATTGTGGGAAGGTCATCCATTGAAGGACATCCATGATCACATACATTTTGTTATTTGGGACTGTATTCCTTTTTTCACGTTATACCTTCACGGTATATCACACAGTTCGCAAGGAGGACAATTCATTTGAATACCCTTGTAGCGGACTCACATTCACAATTGTGTTATTAGAGCACTGTTGTTTTTATTGCTTTAAGTAGCCATTTACCTATTATTATTTTATTGTTTTGAGCGCCACACTATTTTTATTTACCATTCCTGTACACTTTGTTTGTTTGAGTGTTGGCAGCTTGCATGCACATTGTTTTTGGTTTAGCGCAGTATTTTCCCCCTTTTTTTCAGTTATATTGCTTGACATATTATTTACTGCTGCTCACTATATATATTTTCTCCTTTTTGTGTATAAATGGATGTTTTTGAATACAGGGCCTCAAGGTCCTTTAACACACAGGGAGTTTTTACCATCCATAATGCCGACTCAGAAATAAGTGGTCTCTTTGCTAGGCTCAAGAACGCAATGATCTCAGAATTACATCTTCAATGGGACACTGCGTTTCTTGAGCAATATATCAAGGAGAAGATGGTACCCAGAGGTCTTAGGTGGGATGTCTCCCCACAACAGGGAGAGTCAGACATGATCCTCTGGGCTAATTACTTTAATGATGCTGGTCTACAACTTCTCAATTTTTTGATTGAGAAAAAGCGGGTCAGGATGTCCGCATTAGATAAAGAAATCAGGGAAATTAGAGACAAGCTCTCTCCCTCTAGTGGTACTCCTGAATATGTATCCCTTTCCTCTGCTCTTAAAACCATCCTTGAAAAGGAGGAGAAAGATCAGAGAAATAAGAAACAAAAAAAGTACAACCGAGATATAGGTGACTATAAGGGAAATTTAGTCTTTGGCTGGCAGAAAAAACTGGCCAACCAGACAAACAACCCTGAAAATAATCTTAACATGGATCTTTCTGAGCCAGTTGATGTAATTATTGATAGGACTCTTGTCTATGAACCTCCCTCCACATCTTTACGAGGAGGTCAGAACAATAAGGGTGGTACACATACACCCAAGAACAATAAACATACACCAGCCTTGGCTCCTCAAGAACCAGGCCGAGGTAGATATAGTTCTGTACCCCGAGGTAGAGGTCACCCTCAACGGGGTAGAGGTTATGGACAAGGTGATAGGGGTCAGATGTATCCAAGAGATCCATCAGGGAGAATTCCCTTACCTTGGAGGGATAATGGATCTGGTTCTAATACGAATTATACACAGGGTACACCTATACCTACCCAGAACCGTTATACTCTACCACAGGGCGAAGGCCCGTATGACCCGTATTACGACTCCTACTCAAACCCTGGGTGGGGCGAGGAACCACATAGACCAGTATATGGTCATAGTTATAATCACCCTGGTCCACCACAATACCAGGGTTTTCACAAGCCCACTTTCCACACCCCCAGAAGCCCAAGTACAAACGAGGCTCAAGGGGGGGGCGGCGCATCCAGCGCAAAAAGACCAAGGGTAAATTAGGTGCGGGTATTTTTAACTTAAGTTCTACAGTTCTCACTCCTCAAGAACAATCTGTATTAGATAAAGGTCTAAAGTTTGTTCCCCCGCGCAAACTGAACAAATTTTCCACCTTTATCGATTTTCAAAAGTTTATAAGAAAATTAAACATTCAAAGGCATTTTTTAGCACTTCCATCAACTGATGCCCAAAAGAAAGATGAGGTGTCTATTATGCCTTCAATACCTATTCCCTCTACACAATCAGGGAATCAGTTTACTAGTGTACGTTCAGGGCTTTCTAATCCCTCTTTGTTCAACCCTCCAGTGAGCTCAGCTCCTTCCATTAACGTTTTTCGTACTTTGGTATTGAAAGATCTTGATGAATTGCCCACCAAAAAAGTCCACCAGGATCCTATTATTGCTACAGGTTTAAAAACGTTATGCAGTAATAAAAATCTCATTGTCCGCCCTGCGGACAAAGGAGGTGGAATAGTAGTACTAGATAAGACAAACTACGTTAATGAGATGAATAGGCTCCTGGCAGACCGAGCGACATATCATCCTCTACCTGGGGATCCTACATTGAAATACAAAAAGGCCCTCGTTGATATTGTCAACGAGGGTTTTTCTCTCAACGTTCTTAATAAGAAAGAACAGGAATACCTGGTGCCTCTTGCACCACGTATTCCTGTGATTTATTACCTCCCAAAGGTACATAAGGACCCAGTCAATCCCCCAGGGTGACCTATCGTCAGCGGGATTGACTCGGTCACTTCACGCATTGGAAAGTACATCGATTTCTTTCTACAGCCTTTGGTGAAATCGATACCCTCTTATCTAAAAGATACGAAAGATACTATTAATTTACTTGAGAAAGTTCGGCACCATGGAGATTTGATTCTTGTCACTGCAGATGTGGCCTCATTATACACCTGCATACCACATCAATTGGGTTTGGGGGCAGTGGAGTTGTTTCTTTCCAGAGACTCCCCACTGCCTTTATTACAGAGGAACTTTATTATGGAGTTGCTCAACTTTGCCACCAGGCATAATTACTTTTGGTTCCAGGGAACATTCTTCTCCCAAATTAGGGGTGTGGCAATGGGGGCTAAATATGCCCCCAGTCTTGCCAACCTCTTCATGGCCCAGTGGGAGGAGGATGTCGTCTATGCCCTCAACAGACCTGAATTGGTCCTGTGGGCTAGATATATAGATGACATCCTCCTCCTATGGAAGGGCACAAGAGAATCACTGGATACCTTTATGAGGACTCTTAATGTTAATGACCGTGGTATCACATTAACATACGAGGCCAGCTCCTCGTCGATACATTTCCTAGATTTAGAAATTATAGTTGCCAATGACCGTTTGGAATTTAAAACATACTTTAAACCAACGGACAGAAATGGCTATATCCCCGTCGATAGCTGCCACCACGAACAATGGTTGAAGTCTGTTCCTCGAGGACAGTTCCTCCGCTTGAGGAGGAACTGTACCCGAGAACAGGACTTTTTGGTTCAATCTCAGATTTTGAAGGCTAGATTCATTGATAGGGGCTACTCAGCAGTCCAGTTGAATGCAGACATTGCTTCTGTATTGGCAATGGAAAGACCATCCCTCCTTATTGAAAAACAGGCGAAAACTAAAGAGGATAGATTTAGATGGTCTTTCTTCACATCCTATTCCACCCAACATAAGGAAATTAAGAAAATCCTAAATAGACATTGGAAGGTCTTACAAAGCGATAGAACTTTGGGCCCTTCCCTGCCTGAGCGGGCTGGCTTAATTTTTAGGGGTGCACGCTCCATTCAGGGGGAGGTGGCCCGTAATATAATAGACCCTCCCAAGAAGATCTCCTTCTTTCCGGAAGCTAATGGATATTATCCCTGTCGAAAATGTAATGTTTGCATGGTTAATGTGTTGGGGAGATGCAAAATAGACACATTTAGTTCCAGTGTCACGGGACGCAGTTATACTATGTCACAATTTACTACCTGCGTCACCAGATTTATCGTGTACCTCATCACATGCCCGTGCAAACTTCAGTACGTGGGGCGCACTATACGTAATTTTTCCATTCGGGTCAATGAACATCTGGCTAAAATACGTAAGGGATGTGACAAACATACGGTGTCACGACATTATTTAGAACATCATGCAAAGGACCCTAGGGGCACCCAGTTTCAAGTGATTGATAGGTTCGTTCCCCATTGGAGGGGAGATTCCTCCCTACGGGGTGTCTCGAAATTGGAGACTTATTGGATACACGAGCTCAGGTGTTACTCACCCCATGGTATGAACGTTGAGTGGGATCTCAACTGTTTCATCAATCGGGCGTGAGGCACCTGGGCTCGTGTATCCACATTTGGGGAAAGGTGAACTTGAGGCAGGTATTCTCCGCGTGCGCCTTTACAGGCGACTCGGGTGAAAGACTAGTATATTTACGTATATTTTTTCTGCCCTTGCATAGATTCTTTGCCCCTCCCCTTTTTTTCCTCTTTTTTCTCCTTTTTTTCTATTGTTAGTAAATTTTTTGTAATACTAGTATTTGGGGTTACATTCAATTATTGGTTTACCATCATCAGATTTATTTCCAATCGTTGAGTGTATCATCATTAATTAAGACGTGAGTTAGATTTATCCTTCATCAGGTAATTGCTTGATGATTAATTATGGATAAACAAATGGAAAAATTAATTTTTCTAATAGTAACCATCATTCCACATGTGTATAAGAGGGTTAGCTAGGCGCTTTTGGGCTTTATTTATATCAGCACCTGCTACCGTCTATACAACATGTATTTTGAATATGTAGTTGGTTTAATCCCCACTAGAGGGCGCATCGGATGGTTGCACTACTTTAATCCCCCTGCGAGACGTGAAGCTTGTCTCTTTCTACATACATTCACGCTGGCCGGTATCATGTGATGCATTATGCGATCACATGACTACAACGTCGGCGCGCGCATGCGCGGGATGCGCGCGCGGACATAGCGCGGCCACGTAGCGTCTCTGGTGTCCCCATAGACATTTGCAGCAAACATCTGTTGATGTTACTGCAAGGGGAAGTGTCAGTGAGACTCTGATTTAGCGCCAGAGGGGGTAATATGGAGGTACTGCACATAGTGCACTAGATTTAGTAGTACAACATATAGATTGTACTCTGGGGGTTGCCGAGGTGTCCCCAGTGCTATATATGAGGGTGTCCCCAGTGACGATTTTGGTCAGGTGGGATAATGACATCCTGTGGTATTTGGTTTATACCGTGGTGAACTTGGGAACTCATTCTATACAGACTATCTAGATAATGAGAAGATCACAATGGGCTGTGCCCTCATTAGGGTAAGTTCCATACAGGTGTCATGATTAGATCCCTATCCTCACATTTAGATTTAGGTTATGGAGGTACATTTATTTGTTGATGTATAATATGTTTAATATACAGGTTATCCAATACTTTATTGAATTGATACATATAGCTTATGTGTTTCAGTTGCATATTATGAAATTATGTATTGAGATTGTGAGACCTTGTGTCATTTCCTGTTTTGACTCCACCCCTTTCCGGGGTGTGTCAGAGTATGTGAAATTCTTATAAATGTTGGCAATATGGGGGGTACAGCGCCATGCCCCTGTTGAAGACTGTAGTAGTCGAAACGCGTAGGGCTTGCTGACGCTGCACCCCATATTGCTTTGAATACATACATTTTATTTTGTGATCACTTTTTATTTGTCTGCATGATTGTTGGACAAAATATTTTTATTTAATAAAATTCCGGCCATCGGTTTTTATTGACCTGCACCATCTGGAGTCTTTTTGGTTTTCTCCCATCTTTATATTTTTCGCGGATTGCTGTGGAACCTGGCCCATGTGAGAATCATCCATCGTTTGAGCTACCTTTTCATCATCCGGTTGGAGTTCAAGTGAGGACCCAGGACATCCAGCTATATCCCGTTTGGTCTTGGTGACCATTAAGCCTGCAAGACCCACTGCCGTACGGTAGGTGGGTCCACCATCAGCGGTAAGAGTACCCATCTATAACAGCTAGTGTCTTCTCCTTGTTTGATTCATCATTTGCATTGAAGTCCCTCTGTCAGTCTGCATTGTGGGAAGGTCATCCATTGAAGGACATCCATGATCACATACATTTTGTTATTTGGGACTGTATTCCTTTTTTCACGTTATACCTTCACGGTATATCACACAGTTCGCAAGGAGGACAATTCATTTGAATACCCTTGTAGCGGACTCACATTCACAATTGTGTTATTAGAGCACTGTTGTTTTTATTGCTTTAAGTAGCCATTTACCTATTATTATTTTATTGTTTTGAGCGCCACACTATTTTTATTTACCATTCCTGTACACTTTGTTTGTTTGAGTGTTGGCAGCTTGCATGCACATTGTTTTTGGTTTAGCGCAGTATTTTCCCCCTTTTTTTCAGTTATATTGCTTGACATATTATTTACTGCTGCTCACTATATATATTTTCTCCTTTTTGTGTATAAATGGATGTTTTTGAATACAGGGCCTCAAGGTCCTTTAACACACAGGGAGTTTTTACCATCCATAATGCCGACTCAGAAATAAGTGGTCTCTTTGCTAGGCTCAAGAACGCAATGATCTCAGAATTACATCTTCAATGGGACACTGCGTTTCTTGAGCAATATATCAAGGAGAAGATGGTACCCAGAGGTCTTAGGTGGGATGTCTCCCCACAACAGGGAGAGTCAGACATGATCCTCTGGGCTAATTACTTTAATGATGCTGGTCTACAACTTCTCAATTTTTTGATTGAGAAAAAGCGGGTCAGGATGTCCGCATTAGATAAAGAAATCAGGGAAATTAGAGACAAGCTCTCTCCCTCTAGTGGTACTCCTGAATATGTATCCCTTTCCTCTGCTCTTAAAACCATCCTTGAAAAGGAGGAGAAAGATCAGAGAAATAAGAAACAAAAAAAGTACAACCGAGATATAGGTGACTATAAGGGAAATTTAGTCTTTGGCTGGCAGAAAAAACTGGCCAACCAGACAAACAACCCTGAAAATAATCTTAACATGGATCTTTCTGAGCCAGTTGATGTAATTATTGATAGGACTCTTGTCTATGAACCTCCCTCCACATCTTTACGAGGAGGTCAGAACAATAAGGGTGGTACACATACACCCAAGAACAATAAACATACACCAGCCTTGGCTCCTCAAGAACCAGGCCGAGGTAGATATAGTTCTGTACCCCGAGGTAGAGGTCACCCTCAACGGGGTAGAGGTTATGGACAAGGTGATAGGGGTCAGATGTATCCAAGAGATCCATCAGGGAGAATTCCCTTACCTTGGAGGGATAATGGATCTGGTTCTAATACGAATTATACACAGGGTACACCTATACCTACCCAGAACCGTTATACTCTACCACAGGGCGAAGGCCCGTATGACCCGTATTACGACTCCTACTCAAACCCTGGGTGGGGCGAGGAACCACATAGACCAGTATATGGTCATAGTTATAATCATCCTGGTCCACCACAATACCAGGGTTTTCACAAGCCCACTTTCCACACCCCCAGAAGCCCAAGTACAAACGAGGCTCAAGGGGGGGGGCGGCGCATCCAGCGCAAAAAGACCAAGGGTAAATTAGGTGCGGGTATTTTTAACTTAAGTTCTACAGTTCTCACTCCTCAAGAACAATCTGTATTAGATAAAGGTCTAAAGTTTGTTCCCCCGCGCAAACTGAACAAATTTTCCACCTTTATCGATTTTCAAAAGTTTATAAGAAAATTAAACATTCAAAGGCATTTTTTAGCACTTCCATCAACTGATGCCCAAAAGAAAGATGAGGTGTCTATTATGCCTTCAATACCTATTCCCTCTACACAATCAGGGAATCAGTTTACTAGTGTACGTTCAGGGCTTTCTAATCCCTCTTTGTTCAACCCTCCAGTGAGCTCAGCTCCTTCCATTAACGTTTTTCGTACTTTGGTATTGAAAGATCTTGATGAATTGCCCACCAAAAAAGTCCACCAGGATCCTATTATTGCTACAGGTTTAAAAACGTTATGCAGTAATAAAAATCTCATTGTCCGCCCTGCGGACAAAGGAGGTGGAATAGTAGTACTAGATAAGACAAACTACGTTAATGAGATGAATAGGCTCCTGGCAGACCGAGCGACATATCATCCTCTACCTGGGGATCCTACATTGAAATACAAAAAGGCCCTCGTTGATATTGTCAACGAGGGTTTTTCTCTCAACGTTCTTAATAAGAAAGAACAGGAATACCTGGTGCCTCTTGCACCACGTATTCCTGTGATTTATTACCTCCCAAAGGTACATAAGGACCCAGTCAATCCCCCAGGGCGACCTATCGTCAGCGGGATTGACTCGGTCACTTCACGCATTGGAAAGTACATCGATTTCTTTCTACAGCCTTTGGTGAAATCGATACCCTCTTATCTAAAAGATACGAAAGATACTATTAATTTACTTGAGAAAGTTTGGCACCATGGAGATTTGATTCTTGTCACTGCAGATGTGGCCTCATTATACACCTGCATACCACATCAATTGGGTTTGGGGGCAGTGGAGTTGTTTCTTTCCAGAGACTCCCCACTGCCTTTATTACAGAGGAACTTTATTATGGAGTTGCTCAACTTTGCCACCAGGCATAATTACTTTTGGTTCCAGGGAACATTCTTCTCCCAAATTAGGGGTGTGGCAATGGGGGCTAAATATGCCCCCAGTCTTGCCAACCTCTTCATGGCCCAGTGGGAGGAGGATGTCGTCTATGCCCTCAACAGACCTGAATTGGTCCTGTGGGCTAGATATATAGATGACATCCTCCTCCTATGGAAGGGCACGAGAGAATCACTGGATACCTTTATGAGGACTCTTAATGTTAATGACCGTGGTATCACATTAACATACGAGGCCAGCTCCTCGTCGATACATTTCCTAGATTTAGAAATTATAGTTGCCAATGACCGTTTGGAATTTAAAACATACTTTAAACCAACGGACAGAAATGGCTATATCCCCGTCGATAGCTGCCACCACGAACAATGGTTGAAGTCTGTTCCTCGAGGACAGTTCCTCCGCTTGAGGAGGAACTGTACCCGAGAACAGGACTTTTTGGTTCAATCTCAGATTTTGAAGGCTAGATTCATTGATAGGGGCTACTCAGCAGTCCAGTTGAATGCAGACATTGCTTCTGTATTGGCAATGGAAAGACCATCCCTCCTTATTGAAAAACAGGCGAAAACTAAAGAGGATAGATTTAGATGGTCTTTCTTCACATCCTATTCCACCCAACATAAGGAAATTAAGAAAATCCTAAATAGACATTGGAAGGTCTTACAAAGCGATAGAACTTTGGGCCCTTCCCTGCCTGAGCGGGCTGGCTTAATTTTTAGGGGTGCACGCTCCATTCAGGGGGAGGTGGCCCCTAATATAATAGACCCTCCCAAGAAGATCTCCTTCTTTCCGGAAGCTAATGGATATTATCCCTGTCGAAAATGTAATGTTTGCATGGTTAATGTGTTGGGGAGACGCAAAATAGACACATTTAGTTCCAGTGTCACGGGACGCAGTTATACTATGTCACAATTTACTACCTGCGTCACCAGATTTATCGTGTACCTCATCACATGCCCGTGCAAACTTCAGTACGTGGGGCGCACTATACGTAATTTTTCCATTCGGGTCAATGAACATCTGGCTAAAATACGTAAGGGATGTGACAAACATACGGTGTCACGACATTATTTAGAACATCATGCAAAGGACCCTAGGGGCACCCAGTTTCAAGTGATTGATAGGTTCGTTCCCCATTGGAGGGGAGATTCCTCCCTACGGGGTGTCTCGAGATTGGAGACTTATTGGATACACGAGCTCAGGTGTTACTCACCCCATGGTATGAACGTTGAGTGGGATCTCAACTGTTTCATCAATCGGGCGTGAGGCACCTGGGCTCGTGTATCCACATTTGGGGAAAGGTGAACTTGAGGCAGGTATTCTCCGCGTGCGCCTTTACAGGCGACTCGGGTGAAAGACTAGTATATTTACGTATATTTTTTCTGCCCTTGCATAGATTCTTTGCCCCTCCCCTTTTTTCCTCTTTTTTCTCCTTTTTTTCTATTGTTAGTAAATTCTTTGTAATACTAGTATTTGGGGTTACATTCAATTATTGGTTTACCATCATCAGATTTATTTCCAATCGTTGAGTGTATCATCATTAATTAAGACGTGAGTTAGATTTATCCTTCATCAGGTAATTGCTTGATGATTAATTATGGATAAACAAATGGAAAAATTTATTTTTCTAATAGTAACCATCATTCCACATGTGTATAAGAGGGTTAGCTAGGCGCTTTTGGGCTTTATTTATATCAGCACCTGCTACCGTCTATACAGCATGTATTTTGAATATGTAGTTGGTTTAATCCCCACTAGAGGGCGCATCGGATGGTTGCACTACTTTAATCCCCCTGCGAGACGTGAAGCTTGTCTCTTTCTACATACATTCACGCTGGCCGGTATCATGTGATGCATTATGCGATCACATGACTACAACGTCGGCGCGCGCATGCGCGGGATGCGCGTGCGGACATAGCGCGGCCACGTAGCGTCTCTGGTGTCCCCATAGACATTTGCAGCAAACATCTGTTGATGTTACTGCAAGGGGAAGTGTCAGTGAGACTCTGATTTAGCGCCAGAGGGGGTAATATGGAGGTACTGCACATAGTGCACTAGATTTAGTAGTACAACATATAGATTGTACTCTGGGGGTTGCCGAGGTGTCCCCAGTGCTATATATGAGGGTGTCCCCAGTGACGATTTTGGTCAGGTGGGATAATGACATCCTGTGGTATTTGGTTTATACCGTGGTGAACTTGGGAACTCATTCTATACAGACTATCTAGATAATGAGAAGATCACAATGGGCCGTGCCCTCATTAGGGTAAGTTCCATACAGGTGTCATGATTAGATCCCTATCCTCACATTTAGATTTAGGTTATGGAGGTACATTTATTTGTTGATGTATAATATGTTTAATATACAGGTTATCCAATACTTTATTGAATTGATACATATAGCTTATGTGTTTCAGTTGCATATTATGAAATTATGTATTGAGATTGTGAGACCTTGTGTCATTTCCTGTTTTGACTCCACCCCTTCCGGGGTGTGTCAGAGTATGTGAAATTCTTATAAATGTTGGCAATATGGGGGGTACAGCGCCATGCCCCTGTTGAAGACTGTAGTAGTCGAAACGCGTAGGGCTTGCTGACGCTGCACCCCATATTGCTTTGAATACATAAATTTTATTTCGTGATCACTTTTTATTTGTCTGCATGATTGTTGGACAAAATATTTTTATTTAATAAAATTCCGGCCATCGGTTTTTATTGACCTGCACCATCTGGAGTCTTTTTGGTTTTCTCCCATCTTTATATTTTTCGCGGATTGCTGTGGAACCTGGCCCATGTGAGAATCATCCATCGTTTGAGCTACCTTTTCATCATCCGGTTGGAGTTCAAGTGAGGACCCAGGACATCCAGCTATATCCCGTTTGGTCTTGGTGACCATTAAGCCTGCAAGACCCACTGCCGTACGGTAGGTGGGTCCACCATCAGCGGTAAGAGTACCCATCTATAACAGCTAGTGTCTTCTCCTTGTTTGATTCATCATTTGCATTGAAGTCCCTCTGTCAGTCTGCATTGTGGGAAGGTCATCCATTGAAGGACATCCATGATCACATACATTTTGTTATTTGGGACTGTATTCCTTTTTTCACGTTATACCTTCACGGTATATCACACAGTTCGCAAGGAGGACAATTCATTTGAATACCCTTGTAGCGGACTCACATTCACAATTGTGTTATTAGAGCACTGTTGTTTTTATTGCTTTAAGTAGCCATTTACCTATTATTATTTTATTGTTTTGAGCGCCACACTATTTTTATTTACCATTCCTGTACACTTTGTTTGTTTGAGTGTTGGCAGCTTGCATGCACATTGTTTTTGGTTTAGCGCAGTATTTTCCCCCTTTTTTTCAGTTATATTGCTTGACATATTATTTACTGCTGCTCACTATATATATTTTCTCCTTTTTGTGTATAAATGGATGTTTTTGAATACAGGGCCTCAAGGTCCTTTAACACACAGGGAGTTTTTACCATCCATAATGCCGACTCAGAAATAAGTGGTCTCTTTGCTAGGCTCAAGAACGCAATGATCTCAGAATTACATCTTCAATGGGACACTGCGTTTCTTGAGCAATATATCAAGGAGAAGATGGTACCCAGAGGTCTTAGGTGGGATGTCTCCCCACAACAGGGAGAGTCAGACATGATCCTCTGGGCTAATTACTTTAATGATGCTGGTCTACAACTTCTCAATTTTTTGATTGAGAAAAAGCGGGTCAGGATGTCCGCATTAGATAAAGAAATCAGGGAAATTAGAGACAAGCTCTCTCCCTCTAGTGGTACTCCTGAATATGTATCCCTTTCCTCTGCTCTTAAAACCATCCTTGAAAAGGAGGAGAAAGATCAGAGAAATAAGAAACAAAAAAAGTACAACCGAGATATAGGTGACTATAAGGGAAATTTAGTCTTTGGCTGGCAGAAAAAACTGGCCAACCAGACAAACAACCCTGAAAATAATCTTAACATGGATCTTTCTGAGCCAGTTGATGTAATTATTGATAGGACTCTTGTCTATGAACCTCCCTCCACATCTTTACGAGGAGGTCAGAACAATAAGGGTGGTACACATACACCCAAGAACAATAAACATACACCAGCCTTGGCTCCTCAAGAACCAGGCCGAGGTAGATATAGTTCTGTACCCCGAGGTAGAGGTCACCCTCAACGGGGTAGAGGTTATGGACAAGGTGATAGGGGTCAGATGTATCCAAGAGATCCATCAGGGAGAATTCCCTTACCTTGGAGGGATAATGGATCTGGTTCTAATACGAATTATACACAGGGTACACCTATACCTACCCAGAACCGTTATACTCTACCACAGGGCGAAGGCCCGTATGACCCGTATTACGACTCCTACTCAAACCCTGGGTGGGGCGAGGAACCACATAGACCAGTATATGGTCATAGTTATAATCATCCTGGTCCACCACAATACCAGGGTTTTCACAAGCCCACTTTCCACACCCCCAGAAGCCCAAGTACAAACGAGGCTCAAGGGGGGGGGCGGCGCATCCAGCGCAAAAAGACCAAGGGTAAATTAGGTGCGGGTATTTTTAACTTAAGTTCTACAGTTCTCACTCCTCAAGAACAATCTGTATTAGATAAAGGTCTAAAGTTTGTTCCCCCGCGCAAACTGAACAAATTTTCCACCTTTATCGATTTTCAAAAGTTTATAAGAAAATTAAACATTCAAAGGCATTTTTTAGCACTTCCATCAACTGATGCCCAAAAGAAAGATGAGGTGTCTATTATGCCTTCAATACCTATTCCCTCTACACAATCAGGGAATCAGTTTACTAGTGTACGTTCAGGGCTTTCTAATCCCTCTTTGTTCAACCCTCCAGTGAGCTCAGCTCCTTCCATTAACGTTTTTCGTACTTTGGTATTGAAAGATCTTGATGAATTGCCCACCAAAAAAGTCCACCAGGATCCTATTATTGCTACAGGTTTAAAAACGTTATGCAGTAATAAAAATCTCATTGTCCGCCCTGCGGACAAAGGAGGTGGAATAGTAGTACTAGATAAGACAAACTACGTTAATGAGATGAATAGGCTCCTGGCAGACCGAGCGACATATCATCCTCTACCTGGGGATCCTACATTGAAATACAAAAAGGCCCTCGTTGATATTGTCAACGAGGGTTTTTCTCTCAACGTTCTTAATAAGAAAGAACAGGAATACCTGGTGCCTCTTGCACCACGTATTCCTGTGATTTATTACCTCCCAAAGGTACATAAGGACCCAGTCAATCCCCCAGGGCGACCTATCGTCAGCGGGATTGACTCGGTCACTTCACGCATTGGAAAGTACATCGATTTCTTTCTACAGCCTTTGGTGAAATCGATACCCTCTTATCTAAAAGATACGAAAGATACTATTAATTTACTTGAGAAAGTTTGGCACCATGGAGATTTGATTCTTGTCACTGCAGATGTGGCCTCATTATACACCTGCATACCACATCAATTGGGTTTGGGGGCAGTGGAGTTGTTTCTTTCCAGAGACTCCCCACTGCCTTTATTACAGAGGAACTTTATTATGGAGTTGCTCAACTTTGCCACCAGGCATAATTACTTTTGGTTCCAGGGAACATTCTTCTCCCAAATTAGGGGTGTGGCAATGGGGGCTAAATATGCCCCCAGTCTTGCCAACCTCTTCATGGCCCAGTGGGAGGAGGATGTCGTCTATGCCCTCAACAGACCTGAATTGGTCCTGTGGGCTAGATATATAGATGACATCCTCCTCCTATGGAAGGGCACGAGAGAATCACTGGATACCTTTATGAGGACTCTTAATGTTAATGACCGTGGTATCACATTAACATACGAGGCCAGCTCCTCGTCGATACATTTCCTAGATTTAGAAATTATAGTTGCCAATGACCGTTTGGAATTTAAAACATACTTTAAACCAACGGACAGAAATGGCTATATCCCCGTCGATAGCTGCCACCACGAACAATGGTTGAAGTCTGTTCCTCGAGGACAGTTCCTCCGCTTGAGGAGGAACTGTACCCGAGAACAGGACTTTTTGGTTCAATCTCAGATTTTGAAGGCTAGATTCATTGATAGGGGCTACTCAGCAGTCCAGTTGAATGCAGACATTGCTTCTGTATTGGCAATGGAAAGACCATCCCTCCTTATTGAAAAACAGGCGAAAACTAAAGAGGATAGATTTAGATGGTCTTTCTTCACATCCTATTCCACCCAACATAAGGAAATTAAGAAAATCCTAAATAGACATTGGAAGGTCTTACAAAGCGATAGAACTTTGGGCCCTTCCCTGCCTGAGCGGGCTGGCTTAATTTTTAGGGGTGCACGCTCCATTCAGGGGGAGGTGGCCCCTAATATAATAGACCCTCCCAAGAAGATCTCCTTCTTTCCGGAAGCTAATGGATATTATCCCTGTCGAAAATGTAATGTTTGCATGGTTAATGTGTTGGGGAGACGCAAAATAGACACATTTAGTTCCAGTGTCACGGGACGCAGTTATACTATGTCACAATTTACTACCTGCGTCACCAGATTTATCGTGTACCTCATCACATGCCCGTGCAAACTTCAGTACGTGGGGCGCACTATACGTAATTTTTCCATTCGGGTCAATGAACATCTGGCTAAAATACGTAAGGGATGTGACAAACATACGGTGTCACGACATTATTTAGAACATCATGCAAAGGACCCTAGGGGCACCCAGTTTCAAGTGATTGATAGGTTCGTTCCCCATTGGAGGGGAGATTCCTCCCTACGGGGTGTCTCGAGATTGGAGACTTATTGGATACACGAGCTCAGGTGTTACTCACCCCATGGTATGAACGTTGAGTGGGATCTCAACTGTTTCATCAATCGGGCGTGAGGCACCTGGGCTCGTGTATCCACATTTGGGGAAAGGTGAACTTGAGGCAGGTATTCTCCGCGTGCGCCTTTACAGGCGACTCGGGTGAAAGACTAGTATATTTACGTATATTTTTTCTGCCCTTGCATAGATTCTTTGCCCCTCCCCTTTTTTCCTCTTTTTTCTCCTTTTTTTCTATTGTTAGTAAATTCTTTGTAATACTAGTATTTGGGGTTACATTCAATTATTGGTTTACCATCATCAGATTTATTTCCAATCGTTGAGTGTATCATCATTAATTAAGACGTGAGTTAGATTTATCCTTCATCAGGTAATTGCTTGATGATTAATTATGGATAAACAAATGGAAAAATTTATTTTTCTAATAGTAACCATCATTCCACATGTGTATAAGAGGGTTAGCTAGGCGCTTTTGGGCTTTATTTATATCAGCACCTGCTACCGTCTATACAGCATGTATTTTGAATATGTAGTTGGTTTAATCCCCACTAGAGGGCGCATCGGATGGTTGCACTACTTTAATCCCCCTGCGAGACGTGAAGCTTGTCTCTTTCTACATACATTCACGCTGGCCGGTATCATGTGATGCATTATGCGATCACATGACTACAACGTCGGCGCGCGCATGCGCGGGATGCGCGTGCGGACATAGCGCGGCCACGTAGCGTCTCTGGTGTCCCCATAGACATTTGCAGCAAACATCTGTTGATGTTACTGCAAGGGGAAGTGTCAGTGAGACTCTGATTTAGCGCCAGAGGGGGTAATATGGAGGTACTGCACATAGCGCACTAGATTTAGTAGTACAACATATAGATTGTACTCTGGGGGTTGCCGAGGTGTCCCCAGTGCTATATATGAGGGTGTCCCCAGTGACGATTTTGGTCAGGTGGGATAATGACATCCTGTGGTATTTGGTTTATACCGTGGTGAACTTGGGAACTCATTCTATACAGACTATCTAGATAATGAGAAGATCACAATGGGCCGTGCCCTCATTAGGGTAAGTTCCATACAGGTGTCATGATTAGATCCCTATCCTCACATTTAGATTTAGGTTATGGAGGTACATTTATTTGTTGATGTATAATATGTTTAATATACAGGTTATCCAATACTTTATTGAATTGATACATATAGCTTATGTGTTTCAGTTGCATATTATGAAATTATGTATTGAGATTGTGAGACCTTGTGTCATTTCCTGTTTTGACTCCACCCCTTCCGGGGTGTGTCAGAGTATGTGAAATTCTTATAAATGTTGGCAATATGGGGGGTACAGCGCCATGCCCCTGTTGAAGACTGTAGTAGTCGAAACGCGTAGGGCTTGCTGACGCTGCACCCCATATTGCTTTGAATACATAAATTTTATTTCGTGATCACTTTTTATTTGTCTGCATGATTGTTGGACAAAATATTTTTATTTAATAAAATTCCGGCCATCGGTTTTTATTGACCTGCACCATCTGGAGTCTTTTTGGTTTTCTCCCATCTTTATATTTTTCGCGGATTGCTGTGGAACCTGGCCCATGTGAGAATCATCCATCGTTTGAGCTACCTTTTCATCATCCGGTTGGAGTTCAAGTGAGGACCCAGGACATCCAGCTATATCCCGTTTGGTCTTGGTGACCATTAAGCCTGCAAGACCCACTGCCGTACGGTAGGTGGGTCCACCATCAGCGGTAAGAGTACCCATCTATAACAGCTAGTGTCTTCTCCTTGTTTGATTCATCATTTGCATTGAAGTCCCTCTGTCAGTCTGCATTGTGGGAAGGTCATCCATTGAAGGACATCCATGATCACATACATTTTGTTATTTGGGACTGTATTCCTTTTTTCACGTTATACCTTCACGGTATATCACACAGTTCGCAAGGAGGACAATTCATTTGAATACCCTTGTAGCGGACTCACATTCACAATTGTGTTATTAGAGCACTGTTGTTTTTATTGCTTTAAGTAGCCATTTACCTATTATTATTTTATTGTTTTGAGCGCCACACTATTTTTATTTACCATTCCTGTACACTTTGTTTGTTTGAGTGTTGGCAGCTTGCATGCACATTGTTTTTGGTTTAGCGCAGTATTTTCCCCCTTTTTTTCAGTTATATTGCTTGACATATTATTTACTGCTGCTCACTATATATATTTTCTCCTTTTTGTGTATAAATGGATGTTTTTGAATACAGGGCCTCAAGGTCCTTTAACACACAGGGAGTTTTTACCATCCATAATGCCGACTCAGAAATAAGTGGTCTCTTTGCTAGGCTCAAGAACGCAATGATCTCAGAATTACATCTTCAATGGGACACTGCGTTTCTTGAGCAATATATCAAGGAGAAGATGGTACCCAGAGGTCTTAGGTGGGATGTCTCCCCACAACAGGGAGAGTCAGACATGATCCTCTGGGCTAATTACTTTAATGATGCTGGTCTACAACTTCTCAATTTTTTGATTGAGAAAAAGCGGGTCAGGATGTCCGCATTAGATAAAGAAATCAGGGAAATTAGAGACAAGCTCTCTCCCTCTAGTGGTACTCCTGAATATGTATCCCTTTCCTCTGCTCTTAAAACCATCCTTGAAAAGGAGGAGAAAGATCAGAGAAATAAGAAACAAAAAAAGTACAACCGAGATATAGGTGACTATAAGGGAAATTTAGTCTTTGGCTGGCAGAAAAAACTGGCCAACCAGACAAACAACCCTGAAAATAATCTTAACATGGATCTTTCTGAGCCAGTTGATGTAATTATTGATAGGACTCTTGTCTATGAACCTCCCTCCACATCTTTACGAGGAGGTCAGAACAATAAGGGTGGTACACATACACCCAAGAACAATAAACATACACCAGCCTTGGCTCCTCAAGAACCAGGCCGAGGTAGATATAGTTCTGTACCCCGAGGTAGAGGTCACCCTCAACGGGGTAGAGGTTATGGACAAGGTGATAGGGGTCAGATGTATCCAAGAGATCCATCAGGGAGAATTCCCTTACCTTGGAGGGATAATGGATCTGGTTCTAATACGAATTATACACAGGGTACACCTATACCTACCCAGAACCGTTATACTCTACCACAGGGCGAAGGCCCGTATGACCCGTATTACGACTCCTACTCAAACCCTGGGTGGGGCGAGGAACCACATAGACCAGTATATGGTCATAGTTATAATCATCCTGGTCCACCACAATACCAGGGTTTTCACAAGCCCACTTTCCACACCCCCAGAAGCCCAAGTACAAACGAGGCTCAAGGGGGGGGCGGCGCATCCAGCGCAAAAAGACCAAGGGTAAATTAGGTGCGGGTATTTTTAACTTAAGTTCTACAGTTCTCACTCCTCAAGAACAATCTGTATTAGATAAAGGTCTAAAGTTTGTTCCCCCGCGCAAACTGAACAAATTTTCCACCTTTATCGATTTTCAAAAGTTTATAAGAAAATTAAACATTCAAAGGCATTTTTTAGCACTTCCATCAACTGATGCCCAAAAGAAAGATGAGGTGTCTATTATGCCTTCAATACCTATTCCCTCTACACAATCAGGGAATCAGTTTACTAGTGTACGTTCAGGGCTTTCTAATCCCTCTTTGTTCAACCCTCCAGTGAGCTCAGCTCCTTCCATTAACGTTTTTCGTACTTTGGTATTGAAAGATCTTGATGAATTGCCCACCAAAAAAGTCCACCAGGATCCTATTATTGCTACAGGTTTAAAAACGTTATGCAGTAATAAAAATCTCATTGTCCGCCCTGCGGACAAAGGAGGTGGAATAGTAGTACTAGATAAGACAAACTACGTTAATGAGATGAATAGGCTCCTGGCAGACCGAGCGACATATCATCCTCTACCTGGGGATCCTACATTGAAATACAAAAAGGCCCTCGTTGATATTGTCAACGAGGGTTTTTCTCTCAACGTTCTTAATAAGAAAGAACAGGAATACCTGGTGCCTCTTGCACCACGTATTCCTGTGATTTATTACCTCCCAAAGGTACATAAGGACCCAGTCAATCCCCCAGGGCGACCTATCGTCAGCGGGATTGACTCGGTCACTTCACGCATTGGAAAGTACATCGATTTCTTTCTACAGCCTTTGGTGAAATCGATACCCTCTTATCTAAAAGATACGAAAGATACTATTAATTTACTTGAGAAAGTTTGGCACCATGGAGATTTGATTCTTGTCACTGCAGATGTGGCCTCATTATACACCTGCATACCACATCAATTGGGTTTGGGGGCAGTGGAGTTGTTTCTTTCCAGAGACTCCCCACTGCCTTTATTACAGAGGAACTTTATTATGGAGTTGCTCAACTTTGCCACCAGGCATAATTACTTTTGGTTCCAGGGAACATTCTTCTCCCAAATTAGGGGTGTGGCAATGGGGGCTAAATATGCCCCCAGTCTTGCCAACCTCTTCATGGCCCAGTGGGAGGAGGATGTCGTCTATGCCCTCAACAGACCTGAATTGGTCCTGTGGGCTAGATATATAGATGACATCCTCCTCCTATGGAAGGGCACGAGAGAATCACTGGATACCTTTATGAGGACTCTTAATGTTAATGACCGTGGTATCACATTAACATACGAGGCCAGCTCCTCGTCGATACATTTCCTAGATTTAGAAATTATAGTTGCCAATGACCGTTTGGAATTTAAAACATACTTTAAACCAACGGACAGAAATGGCTATATCCCCGTCGATAGCTGCCACCACGAACAATGGTTGAAGTCTGTTCCTCGAGGACAGTTCCTCCGCTTGAGGAGGAACTGTACCCGAGAACAGGACTTTTTGGTTCAATCTCAGATTTTGAAGGCTAGATTCATTGATAGGGGCTACTCAGCAGTCCAGTTGAATGCAGACATTGCTTCTGTATTGGCAATGGAAAGACCATCCCTCCTTATTGAAAAACAGGCGAAAACTAAAGAGGATAGATTTAGATGGTCTTTCTTCACATCCTATTCCACCCAACATAAGGAAATTAAGAAAATCCTAAATAGACATTGGAAGGTCTTACAAAGCGATAGAACTTTGGGCCCTTCCCTGCCTGAGCGGGCTGGCTTAATTTTTAGGGGTGCACGCTCCATTCAGGGGGAGGTGGCCCCTAATATAATAGACCCTCCCAAGAAGATCTCCTTCTTTCCGGAAGCTAATGGATATTATCCCTGTCGAAAATGTAATGTTTGCATGGTTAATGTGTTGGGGAGACGCAAAATAGACACATTTAGTTCCAGTGTCACGGGACGCAGTTATACTATGTCACAATTTACTACCTGCGTCACCAGATTTATCGTGTACCTCATCACATGCCCGTGCAAACTTCAGTACGTGGGGCGCACTATACGTAATTTTTCCATTCGGGTCAATGAACATCTGGCTAAAATACGTAAGGGATGTGACAAACATACGGTGTCACGACATTATTTAGAACATCATGCAAAGGACCCTAGGGGCACCCAGTTTCAAGTGATTGATAGGTTCGTTCCCCATTGGAGGGGAGATTCCTCCCTACGGGGTGTCTCGAGATTGGAGACTTATTGGATACACGAGCTCAGGTGTTACTCACCCCATGGTATGAACGTTGAGTGGGATCTCAACTGTTTCATCAATCGGGCGTGAGGCACCTGGGCTCGTGTATCCACATTTGGGGAAAGGTGAACTTGAGGCAGGTATTCTCCGCGTGCGCCTTTACAGGCGACTCGGGTGAAAGACTAGTATATTTACGTATATTTTTTCTGCCCTTGCATAGATTCTTTGCCCCTCCCCTTTTTTCCTCTTTTTTCTCCTTTTTTTCTATTGTTAGTAAATTCTTTGTAATACTAGTATTTGGGGTTACATTCAATTATTGGTTTACCATCATCAGATTTATTTCCAATCGTTGAGTGTATCATCATTAATTAAGACGTGAGTTAGATTTATCCTTCATCAGGTAATTGCTTGATGATTAATTATGGATAAACAAATGGAAAAATTTATTTTTCTAATAGTAACCATCATTCCACATGTGTATAAGAGGGTTAGCTAGGCGCTTTTGGGCTTTATTTATATCAGCACCTGCTACCGTCTATACAGCATGTATTTTGAATATGTAGTTGGTTTAATCCCCACTAGAGGGCGCATCGGATGGTTGCACTACTTTAATCCCCCTGCGAGACGTGAAGCTTGTCTCTTTCTACATACATTCACGCTGGCCGGTATCATGTGATGCATTATGCGATCACATGACTACAACGTCGGCGCGCGCATGCGCGGGATGCGCGTGCGGACATAGCGCGGCCACGTAGCGTCTCTGGTGTCCCCATAGACATTTGCAGCAAACATCTGTTGATGTTACTGCAAGGGGAAGTGTCAGTGAGACTCTGATTTAGCGCCAGAGGGGGTAATATGGAGGTACTGCACATAGTGCACTAGATTTAGTAGTACAACATATAGATTGTACTCTGGGGGTTGCCGAGGTGTCCCCAGTGCTATATATGAGGGTGTCCCCAGTGACGATTTTGGTCAGGTGGGATAATGACATCCTGTGGTATTTGGTTTATACCGTGGTGAACTTGGGAACTCATTCTATACAGACTATCTAGATAATGAGAAGATCACAATGGGCCGTGCCCTCATTAGGGTAAGTTCCATACAGGTGTCATGATTAGATCCCTATCCTCACATTTAGATTTAGGTTATGGAGGTACATTTATTTGTTGATGTATAATATGTTTAATATACAGGTTATCCAATACTTTATTGAATTGATACATATAGCTTATGTGTTTCAGTTGCATATTATGAAATTATGTATTGAGATTGTGAGACCTTGTGTCATTTCCTGTTTTGACTCCACCCCTTCCGGGGTGTGTCAGAGTATGTGAAATTCTTATAAATGTTGGCAATATGGGGGGTACAGCGCCATGCCCCTGTTGAAGACTGTAGTAGTCGAAACGCGTAGGGCTTGCTGACGCTGCACCCCATATTGCTTTGAATACATAAATTTTATTTCGTGATCACTTTTTATTTGTCTGCATGATTGTTGGACAAAATATTTTTATTTAATAAAATTCCGGCCATCGGTTTTTATTGACCTGCACCATCTGGAGTCTTTTTGGTTTTCTCCCATCTTTATATTTTTCGCGGATTGCTGTGGAACCTGGCCCATGTGAGAATCATCCATCGTTTGAGCTACCTTTTCATCATCCGGTTGGAGTTCAAGTGAGGACCCAGGACATCCAGCTATATCCCGTTTGGTCTTGGTGACCATTAAGCCTGCAAGACCCACTGCCGTACGGTAGGTGGGTCCACCATCAGCGGTAAGAGTACCCATCTATAACAGCTAGTGTCTTCTCCTTGTTTGATTCATCATTTGCATTGAAGTCCCTCTGTCAGTCTGCATTGTGGGAAGGTCATCCATTGAAGGACATCCATGATCACATACATTTTGTTATTTGGGACTGTATTCCTTTTTTCACGTTATACCTTCACGGTATATCACACAGTTCGTAAGGAGGACAATTCATTTGAATACCCTTGTAGCGGACTCACATTCACAATTGTGTTATTAGAGCACTGTTGTTTTTATTGCTTTAAGTAGCCATTTACCTATTATTATTTTATTGTTTTGAGCGCCACACTATTTTTATTTACCAGGACCGTAAAGTTTGTTCTTCGTCGAACGATTGAACGGCCGATGTTCGAGTTGAACGTGTGTTCGACACGAACGCAAAGCTCATCCCTACTCCTCTCCATTACAGAGCCCCCCCATTACAGACTCATCTTCATCACAGACTCCTCTCCATCACAGAGCCCCCCTTCACAGACTCCTCTCCATCACAGACCCCCCCCATTACAGACTCCTCTTCATTAGTGATGAGCCGAACACCCCCGGGTTCGGTTCGCACCAGAACTCGCGAACGGACCGAAAGTTTGCACGAACGTTAGAACCCTATTAAATACAATGGATGCGAACGTTCGAAATCTAAAGTGCTAATTATAACGACAATTATGCATGTTATTGTCCTAAAAAGGGTTTGGGATCCCGGGTTCTGCACCAGGGGACATGTATCAATGCAAAAAGAAGTTTTAAAAACTGACGTTTTTCGGGAGCAGTCATTTTAATGATGCATAAAGTGAAAAAAAAAAAGTCAAATATTCCTTTAAATATCGTACCTGGGGGGTGTCTAAAGTATGCCTGTGAAGTGCCACGTGTTTCCCGTCCCATCCCATCCTTCCCAGGTGCCAAAAGAGTGACCCAATGGGCCGTGAAAGAAAGGTAACGTCCCTGTCCATGCCTGCTGGACCATGAGTCAGCGGTAATATGAAACTTACCGCTGACCGCCCTGTCCAGCGAGGCCAAGACATTGCCTTCCACATGCCGGGAGAGAGCCGGAATCGCCTTCCGTGAGAAAAAGTGGCGTTTGGGAACCTGCCACTGAGGAACCGCACATTGCACAAACTCACGGAAGGGGGCCGAGTCTATCAACTGAAAAGGCAGCAGTTGAAGCGCTAGCAGTTTAGCCAAGCTAGCATTCAACCGCTGGGCATGTGGATGGCTGGGAGTGAACTTCTTTCGACGGTCCAGCAGCTGGGGCAGGGAAATTTGCCTGCTAGAATCGGACGTCGGTGTACTGCTAGCAGAGTGCCCGCAAGTACTTGGCTGTGACACACCTAATTCTACACCTTCATTCCTCTCAGTGCAGGTTTCAGAGAGGACTGAAGGTATAGTGGGGTTGGAGATCCCAGCTGATGCGGTGCAAGGAGAGGTCCTTGCTTTGTTCTTTGGTGTGGGTCTTTAAGGTAGGCTTGCCAACGAGCTGCATGGCAGGTCAACATATGTCTGGTCAAGCATGTGGTGCCCAAGCGGGTGATGTTTTGGCCACGCGATATACGCTTGAGACATATGTTGCAAACAGCAGCTGTGCGATCTGATGCACTCGACTCAGAAAAGGCCCACACCAAAGAACTTTTTGAATAACGGGCAGAGGCAGCGCCCTGCACAGGCGGAGCTCTGCGGTGTGATTCCGTCTGTGTGCTGCCCTTACGCTGGCCCCCCGAGGGCATCCTGCCTCGTTGGAGATGTGCCTCCTTCTCATCCTCCTCCTCCTCCTCTCTCCTATTAGGCACCCACGTGGAGTCAGTGACCTCATCATCCCCTCCCTCCTCATCACTGGAGCCAATCTGGCAGTATGCTGCAGCTGCTGGAACATGACTGCCAGATTGGTGTCCTTCTTGAGCATTCCCTCTCTCTGCTCTCACGCTACTGCCTTCCTCTAGCTGGGTATTATCATCAGACCCTTCGAAACGCTGGGCATCCTCCTGGAGCATGTACCCAACACTGTGCTCAAACAGTTCGGGGGACTCCTCAGGAGGACATGGTGGGTCTAGGGAAGGAGTGACTGATGATGACATTGATACCAGGGAAGAGGACGCTTTGGCAGCTGCTTTGCCAGTACCCTGAGCCTGGGTGAGAGAGGATGAGGAGGATGAGGAGGGCTTGGTCATCCACTCTACCAAGTCTTCGGCATGATGTGGCTCAACATGTCCAGCTGCCGAAAAGAAGGACAAGCGTGTCCCATGGCCATGTGCTGATGACAATGCACCGCGTCCATGACCAGCACTGTTGCCCCCAGACACAGAGCCTGCTTGCCCTCTTTTATTGGCTCCTGACTGTCTGCCTCTCCTTGTTTGCCTTCCAGATATTCTAATGGCCTGCAGGGAGATGGGCAAACCAGCAATAAGGCCTAGCTTCTGGAGTATATTTTGCAGGAAGCACACTACGCCCGCTGTAAGTGCTGCAAATGCCTGTTGGTGTAACACACCAGGAAAACACAGCAATACGGGCTAGCTTCAGGAGTATATTTTGCAGGAATCACACTACGCCTGCTGTAAGTGCTGCAAATGCCTGTTGGTGTAACACACCAGGAAAACACAGCAATACGAGCTAGCTTCAGGAGTATATTTTGCAGGAATCACACTACGCCTGCTGTAAGTGCTGCAAATGCCTGTTGGTGTAACACACCAGGAAAACACAGCAATACGGGCTAGCTTCAGAAGTATATTTTGCAGGAATCACACTACGCCTGCTGTAAGTGCTGCAAATGCCTGTTGGTGTAAAAACACTAGGAAAACACAGCAATAAGGCCTAGCTTCAGGAGTATATTTTGCAGGAATCACACTACGCCTGCTGTAAGTGCTGCAAATGCCTGTTGGTGTAACACACCAGAAAAACACAGCAATACGGGCTAGCTTCAGGAGTATATTTTGCAGGAATTACACTACGCCTGCTGTAAGTGCTGCAAATGCCTGTTGGTGTAACACACTAGGAAAACACAGCAATAAGGCCTAGCTTCAGGAGTATATTTTGCAGAAATCACACTACGCCTGCTGTAAGTGCTGCAAATGCCTGTTGGTGTAACACACCAGGAAAACACAGCATTACGGGCTAGCTTCAGGAGTATATTTTGCAGGAATCACACTACGCCTGCTGTAAGTGCTGCAAATGCCTGTTGGTGTAACACACTAGGAAAACACAGCAATAAGGCCTAGCTTCAGGCGTATATTTTGCAGGAATCACACTACGCCTGCTGTAAGTGCTGCAAATGCCTGTTGGTGTAACACACCAGGAAAACACAGCAATACGGGCTAGCTTCAGAAGTATATTTTGCAGGAATCACACTACACCTGCTGTAAGTGCTGCAAATGCCTGTTGGTGTAACACACTAGGAAAACACAGCAATAAGGCCTAGCTTCAGGAGTATATTTTGCAGGAATCACACTACGCCTGCTGTAAGTGCTGCAAATGCCTGTTGGTGTAACACACCAGGAAAACACAGCAATACGGGCTAGCTTCAGGAGTATATTTTGCAGGAATCACACTACGCCTGCTGTAAGTGCTGCAAATGCCTGTTGGTGTAACACACTAGGAAAACACAGCAATAAGGCCTAGCTTCAGGAGTATATTTTGCAGGAATCACACTACGCCTGCTGTAAGTGCTGCAAATGCCTGTTGGTGTAACACACCAGGAAAACACAGCAATACGGGCTAGCTTCAGGAGTATATTTTGCAGGAATCACACTACGCCTGCTGTAAGTGCTGCAAATGCCTGTTAGTGTAACACACCAGGAAAACACAGCAATACGGGCTAGCTTCAGGAGTATATTTTGCAGGAATCACACTATGCCTGCTGTAAGTGCTGCAAATGCCTGTTGGTGTAACACACTAGGAAAACACAGCAATACGGGCTAGCTTCAAGGAGTATATTTTAGAGGAATCACACTACGCCTGCTGTAAGTGCTGCAAATGCCTGTTGGTGTAACACACTAGGAAAACACAGCAATAAGGCCTAGCTTCAGGAGTATATTTTGCAGGAATCACACTACGCCTGCTGTAAGTGCTGCAAATGCCTGTTGGTGTAACACACCAGGAAAACACAGCAATACGGGCTAGCTTCAGAAGTATATTTTGCAGGAATCACACTACGCCTGCTGTAAGTGCTGCAAATGCCTGTTGGTGTAACACACTAGGAAAACACAGCAATAAGGCCTAGCTTCAGGAGTATATTTTGCAGGAATCACACTACGCCTGCTGTAAGTGCTGCAAATGCCTGTTGGTGTATAGGGATGAGCTCGGTGTTCGAGTCGAACATAGGTTCGACTCGAACATCGGCTGTTCGCGCGTTCGGCGAACAACGAACGATTTGGGCCGTTCGCGCCAAATTCGAGTGACGCGAACGGCCCACAATACACTGCGCCATCGCAGTGTAATCCCGGCGCTGTGATTGGCCAAGCATGCACTGTGACCCTGCATGCTTGGCCAATCACAGCGCCGGCAGCGAGGAGAGTAATGATTGGCCACAGGCAGGATGCCTGTGGCCAATTATTTCTGAGGGGGTTTAGTACACGCCCCACACTATAAAAGGCCGCCAGCACGGCGGCCTCGTGTAGTGTGTTCCGGCGCAGCGAAAGAGAAGGATAGGCAGGGACAGTGTCATATTTTTTCTTTGCTAAACCTTGTGTGTAGGGACAGAGAAGGATAGGTAGGGAGAGTGTCAGTGTCATATTCTTTGCTAAACCTTGTTTGTAGGGACAGAGAAGGATAGGCAGGGAGAGTGTCAGTTTCATATTCTTTGCTAAACCTTGTGTGCTGAACTATATTGCTAAACCTTGTGTGTAGGGACAGACAAGGATAGGCAGGGAGAGTGTCAGTGTCATATTCTTTGCTAAAACTTGTGTGCTGAACCATATTGCTAAACCTTGTGTGTAGGGACAGACAAGGATAGGTAGGGAGAGTGTCAGTGTCATATTCTTTGCTAAACCTTGTTTGTAGGGACAGAGAAGGATAGGCAGGGAGAGTGTCAGTTTCATATTCTTTGTTAAACCTTGTGTGCTGAACCATACTGCTAAACCTTGTGTGTAGGGACAGACAAGGATAGGCAGGGAGAGTGTCAGTGTCATATTCTTTGCTAAACCTTGTGTGCTGAACCATATTGCTAAACCTTGTGTGTAGGGGCAGACAAGGATAGGCAGTCGAGAGTGTCAGTGTCATAATCTTTGCTAAACCTAGTGTGCTGAACCATATTGCTAAACCTTGTGTGTAGGGACAGACAAAGATAGGCAGTCGAGAGTGTCAGTGTCATAATCTTTGCTAAACCTAGTGCACTGAACCATATTGCTAAACCTTGTGTGTAGGGACAGACAAGGATAGGCAGTCGAGAGTGTCAGTGTCATAATCTTTGCTAAACCTAGTGTGCTGAACCATATTGCTAAACCTTGTGTGTAGGGACAGACAAGGATAGGCAGGGAGAGTGTCAGTGTCATATTCTTTGCTAAAACTTGTGTGCTGAACCATATTGCTAAACCTTGTGTGTAGGGACAGACAAGGATAGGTAGGGAGAGTGTCAGTGTCATATTCTTTGCTAAACCTTGTTTGTAGGGACAGAGAAGGATAGGCAGGGAGAGTGTCAGTTTCATATTCTTTGCTAAACCTTGTGTGCTGAACCATACTGCTAAACCTTGTGTGTAGGGACAGACAAGGATAGGCAGGGAGAGTGTCAGTGTCATATTCTTTGCTAAACCTTGTGTGCTGAACCATATTGCTAAACCTTGTGTGTAGGGAAGGGCCGGCCCTACCATGGGACCCGATGGTACCATTGTACCAGGCGGCACAATCAGGGGGGCGGCAAATTGCCGCCTGCCCGTTCCTCTCCCCCACTCCACCTATCACTGTGAAACAGCAGCAGCGGCATTGTAAAGAATACACTGTGCCTGCGGCTGCTGTGTGTGTTTGGGATTCAAAGCTCCTTCCTGTCTCTTCCCCCTCCCTCCAGTCTCCTGCCGTGCGGGGTCCCTGTTATCTCCGACATCAACCCCCCCCTCCAATCACCAGTGCGGGGTCCCTGTTATCTCCGACATCAACCCCCCCCCTCCAATCACCAGTGCGGGGTCCCTGTTATCTCCGACATCAACCCCCCCCCCTCCAATCACCAGTGCGGGGTCCCTGTTATCTCTGACATCAACCTCTCCCCCTCCAATCACCAGTGCGGAGTGTTGTGAGAACTGGGGGGCGGAGCTCACTGTCTTCTGTCAGGCTGGCCAGAGGAAGGGAGGAGGTGAGCTGATTTTTTCTGGGAGAAGTTTTCTAGGGTGGATAGTAGTTGCTTTCAAAGTGTTTTTTTCTTCAGGAGATGCAGTGAAGGGTTAACAGAAGTTGACAGAAGAATCGGAGGAGATAGTGAGTGTGGGGGGGGGGGGGGGAGGGGGGTCTGCAGCAGCCCGATCACATTTGACAGATCACTTCTAAGCATGAAAAGTCTGTGCAAACATCCTCCAATCCAATTGTTCAGACTAGATAATGTGAAGTCATTTATAACCATTCATGTAACCTGTATATATGTGGTGAGTTCACACCTCTGATTGTACAGACTCAGAGCCTGGATACCACAGGGTTATATGAATGGTCATACATTACCTTCACATTATCTGGGTATACAGAGTGCTGGGAGCTCCATTACATAGATCTGTAGTACTGTTGTATGATTTATTGTTGTATGTTTTTAGTGGATGAGTTTTTTTTTTATTATATACATCGCTATCTGACCACTTCTCAGCCCCCAACTCCCCCCAGCTGGCATCACCCCCCCCCCCCGACCACTTCATACAGACGTCACTCAGAGCTGCTTCCTACCCCCCCCCATCATTTCATGGTCACTTTCCTTCCCCTATCTTCCCAACATCACTCCCTGGTCACCCCATAGACACAGCAAGAAATCCCTCCCCATTCTGCCACCGCCATACCCTCCGAAGTCCTCTCCTGTACCAACTGCACCCATCATACCCTCCGAACTCCTCTCCTGTACTAACTGCACCCATCATACCCTCCGAACTCCTCCCCTGTACTAACTGCACCCATCATACCCTCCACACTTCTCTCCTGAACATACCGCCCCATCATACCCTCCACACTCCTCTCCTGTACTAACTGCACCCATAATACCCTCCGAACTCCTCCCCTGTACTAACTGCACCCATCATACCCTCCGAACTCCTCTCCTGTATTAACTGCACCCATCATACCCTCCGAACTCCTCTCCTGTACATACTGCCCCCATCATACCCTCTACACTCCTCTCCTGTACATACCGCCCCATCATCCCTTCCGCATTCCTCTCCTGTACATACTGTCCCCCATCATCCCCTCCACACTCCTCTCCTGTACAAACCGCCCCCCTCATACCCTCCCAACTACTCTTCTATACATACTGCTCCATCATACCCTCCACACTTCTCTCCTATGCATACTGCCCCCATCATACCCTCTGCACTCCTCTCCTGTACATACTGCCCCCATCTTACCCTCTGCACTTCTCTTCTGCAGAACCCTGTGCATTCAGATGTAAAGGGGAACTCTGCAGATTCAGATCTGAAGGAGAACTCTGTTGACTCTGATATAAAGGGGGACTCTTGTGATTAACTCCATATGATTAGAAATTTTATTTAATCACAAAAATATATGTACAGTGTATACTAAATAAAAAAAATTAGCTGTGCATTGCTTTGTACAGAGGTAATGAATTTAATGTACTACAAAAAAATATATATATTGGCGTGCGCTGCTAATGTGTTCGGGTTTGGCTTGACGAAAAGGTGGCAACCCTACGCTGCACTGTGAGGCAAATTGTCGCCAACCCGTTCCGCCTGCTCCGCGCTCCACTGTGAGGCAAATTGGATGCCGGCCAGCCCGCTCCGCTCCCCGCGCGCTCCATTCACCTGGGCTTTGGGCCCAGGTGAATGGAGCGTGCGGGCAGAACAGGGGAACAGTCAGCGGGCGGGACAGTCAGCAGGTGAGCGGGCTTGCTGGCCAAACAGCGGGCGGGGGAGCAGAGAGATGACATCATCTCTCACTGCCCGCCCTGCATCACTGCAGTTCCGCCCCCACTGTGCGGGCAGCAGAGAGATTACATTATCTCTCTGCTGCCTGCCTTTACTCTGGGACACAGCAAGTGGCAAGTGACAATCTGCAACGTGTGGCAGGTGACGTTGTGGCAAGTGACAATCCGCAATGTGTGGCAGGTGGCGTTGTGGCAAGTGACAATCTGCAACGTGTGGCAGGTGACGTCGTGGCAAGTGACAATCCGCAATGTGTGACAGGTGGCGTCATGGCAAGTGACAATCCACTACGTGTGGCCGGTGACATCGCGGCCGCCGGCCACGCACAGGTCCTTTTATACTCCTATATACATGTATAGAGCCATGACAGGTCCTCTTTATACTCCTACATACATGTATAGAGCCATGACAGGTCCTCTTTATACTCCTACATACATGTATAGAGCCATGACAGGTCCTCTTTATACTCCTACATACATGTATAGAGCCATGACAGGTCCTCTTTATACTCCTACATACATGTATAGAGCCATGACAGGTCCTCTTTATACTCCTACATACATGTATAGAGCCATGGCAGGTCCTCTTTATACTTCTATATACATGTATATAGCCATGACAGGTCCTCTTTATACTCCTACATACATGTATAGAGCCATGACAGGTCCTCTTTATACTCCTACATACATGTATAGAGCCATGGCAGGTCCTCTTTATACTTCTATATACATGTATATAGCCATGACAGGTCCTCTTTATACTCCTACATACATGTATAGAGCCATGACAGGTCCTCTTTATACTCCTACATACATGTATAGAGCCATGACAGGTCCTCTTTATATTTCTATATACCGTATTTTTCCGTGTATAAGACGCTTTTTTTTCCTAAAATAATAGCCTGTAAATCGAACAGCGTCTTATACACGGTCAGTCAGCCTGGGAGACAGCCGCGCAGGTGCGTCGCGGCCCATAGCTTGTCAAGCGGCTTCCTCCAATCACGAGCCGTATGTTACTGACGTCAGCTAAAGCTGGGGGTGGAGGTGGAGAGTGAGCAGATGCGATCCTGTTGGAAGTGGAGATGCACAGATGCAACAGGGACTGGAGTGTTCTGGGACCAAGATGTCAGAAAATAATAAAAGTAAGTGATTGTCTTACTCTGCCAAATCAAACCAAATGTAGCCAGCTATGCAAAAAAGAGCGTGGGAATAGAGCTGCAGAGAAACAGTTTGGACTTGCCTCCGCAGAGTGTATGATAGACAGTGGAGAAAACAGGAAGAACAACCCCTGCATAATATACTAGTATTTAAACGCTACCTGCGGTAATTACTAAATAAAAATGTGTTCTGTTTTACCTATGTGTAAAATATTGATTTCTTAATTTTGGGTTGGAAAAATCTTGTACATGGGGGCGTCTTATAGACAGGAAAAATACGGTACATGTATAGAGCCATGACAGGTCCTCATTATACTTCTATATACACGTATAATGCCATGACCTCTTTATACTCCTGTATACATGAATAGAGCCATAACAGGTCCTTTTTATAGAGCCATGACAGGTCCACTTTAGTTATCATGATATAAAATGATGGATGTGGGGGCATTTTGGTGGGCGTGATTTTTTTTTGGGGGGGGGGGCAGCATTTCATTCTTGGTACCAGGCAGCACAATGTCTTGGGCCGGCACTGGTGTAGGGACAGACAAGGATAGGCAGTCGAGAGTGTCAGTGTCATAATCTTTGCTAAACCTAGTGTGCTGAACCATATTGCTAAACCTTGTGTGTAGGGACAGACAAGGATAGGCAGTCGAGAGTGTCAGTGTCATAATCTTTGCTAAACCTAGTGCGCTGAACCATATTGCTAAACCTTGTGTGTAGGGACAGGCAAGGATAGGCAGTCGAGAGTGTCAGTGTCATAATCTTTGCTAAACCTAGTGTGCTGAACCATATTGCTAAACCTTGTGTGTAGGGACAGACAAGGATAGGCAGGGAGAGTGTCAGTTTCATATTCTTTGCTAAACCTTGTGTGCTGAACCATATTGCTAAACCTTGTGTGTAGGGACAGACAAGGATAGGCAGTCGAGAGTGTCAGTCTCATAATCTTTGCTAAACCTAGTGCGCTGAACCATATTGCTAAACCTTGTGTGTAGGGACAGACAAGGATAGGCAGTCGAGAGTGTCAGTGTCATAATCTTTGCTAAACCTAGTGCGCTGAACCATATTGCTAAACCTTGTGTGTAGGGACAGACAAGGATAGGCAGTCGAGAGTGTCAGTGTCATAATCTTTGCTAAACCTAGTGTGCTGAACCATATTGCTAAACCTTGTGTGTAGGGACAGACAAGGATAGGCAGGGAGAGTGTCAGTTTCATATTCTTTGCTAAACCTTGTGTGCTGAACCATATTGCTAAACCTTGTGTGTAGGGACAGACAAGGATAGGCAGTCGAGAGTGTCAGTGTCATAATCTTTGCTAAACCTAGTGTGCTGAACCATATTGCTAAACCTTGTGTGTAGGGACAGACAAGGATAGGCAGTCGAGAGTGTCAGTGACATAATCTTTGCTAAACCTAGTGTGCTGAACCATATTGCTAAACCTTGTGTGTAGGGACAGACAAGGATAGGCAGTCGAGAGTGTCAGTGTCATAATCTTTGCTAAACCTAGTGCGCTGAACCATATTGCTAAACCTTGTGTGTAGGGACAGACAAGTATAGGCAGTCGAGAGTGTCAGTGTCATAATCTTTGCTAAACCTAGTGTGCTGAACCATATTGCTAAACCTTGTGTGCAGGGAGAGAGAAGGATAGGCAGGGGACAGTGTCAGTGTCATTGTTGCTAAGCCTCCTGCACAGTATACACCTGAAGCTAGCCCTTATTGCTGGTTTTCCCATCTCCCTGCAGGCCATTAGAATGTCTGAAAGGCAAACAAGGAGAGGCAGACAGTCAGGAGCCAATAAAAGAGGGCAAGCAGGCTCTGTGTCTGGGGGCAACAGTGCTGGTCGTGGACGCGGTGCATTGTCATCAGCACATAGCCATGGGACACGCTTGTCCTTCTTTTCGGCAGCTGGACATGTTGAGCCACATCATGCCGAAGACTTGGTAGAGTGGATGACCAAGCCCTCCTCATCCTCCTCATCCTCTCTCACCCAGGCTCAGGGTACTGGCAAAGCAGCTGCCAAAGCGTCCTCTTCCCTGGTATCAATGTCATCATCAGTCACTCCTTCCCTAGACCCACCATGTCCTCCTCCTGAGGAGTCCCCCGAACTGTTTGAGCACAGTGTTGGGTACATGCTCCAGGAGGATGCCCAGCGTTTCGAAGGGTCTGATGATGATACCCAGCTAGAGGAAGGCAGTAGCGTGAGAGCAGAGAGAGGGGATGCTCAAGAAGGACACCAATCTGGCAGTCATGTTCCAGCAGCTGCAGCATACTGCCAGATTGGCTCCAGTGATGAGGAGGGAGGGGATGATGAGGTCACTGACTCCACGTGGGTGCCTAATAGGAGAGAGGAGGAGGAGGAGGATGAGGAGGAGGCACATCTCCAACGAGGCAGGATGCCCTTGGGTGGCCAGCGTAAGGGCAGCACACCGACGGAATCACACCGCAGAGCTCCGCCTGTGCAGGGCGCTGCCTCTGCCCGTTATTCAAAAAGTTCTTTGGTGTGGGCCTTTTTTGAGGCGAGTGCATCAGATCGCACAGCTGCTGTTTGCAACATATGTCTCAAGCGTATATCGCGTGGCCAAAACATCAGCTGCTTGGGCACCACATGCTTGACCAGACATATGTTGACCTGCCATGCAGCTCGTTGGCAAGCCTACCTTAAAGACCCACACCAAAGAACAAAGCGGACCTCTCCTTGCACCGCATCAGCTGGGATCTCCAACCCCACTATACCTTCAGTCCTCTCTGAAACCTGCACTGAGAGGAATGAAGGTGTAGAATTAGGTGTGTCACAGCCAAGTACTTGCGGCCACTCTGCTAGCAGTACACCGACGTCCGATTCTAGCAGGCAAATTTCCCTGCCCCAGCTGCTGGACCGTCGAAAGAAGTTCACTCCCAGCCATCCACATGCCTACCGGCATGTGGAAGGCAATGTCTTGGCCTCGCTGGACAGGGCGGTCAGCGGTAAGGTGCATATTACCGCTGACTCATGATCCAGCAGGCATGGACAGGGACGTTACCTTTCTTTCACGGCCCATTGGGTCACTCTTTTGGCAGCTGGGAAGGATGCAGGACAAGGTGCAGTAGTGTTGGAGGTTGTTCCACTGCCACGCCTCCAAAATGCTACTACTGGTTGTGACACACCTCTATCCTCCACCCCCTCCTCTTCTTCCTCCGTGGCCTCTTCCTGTGCTTTGTCCTCAGAACCAGCGGTGCTCCGTAGGCGTTCAAGGGGCTACGCAAGTACGCAGGCAAAAAGATGCCATACCGTGCTTGCGCTGGTGTGTTTGGGGGACAGGAGCCACACTGGGGCAGAGGTTCTGTCTGCTCTGCAGGGGCAGGCCGAGAGGTGGTTGACGCCATGCCAGCTTAAGCCAGGAATGGTAGTTTGCGACAATGGCACCAACCTCCTCTCCGCTCTCCGACAGGGAAAACTGACCCATGTGCCCTGTGTGGCTCACGTCCTTAACCTGGTGGTGCAGCGGTTCTTGGGCAGGTACCCGGGCTTACAGGATGTCCTGAGGCAGGCCAGGAAAGTCTGTGTGCATTTCCGCAGATCTTATAATGCCAGTGCTCGCCTGGCTGAGCTGCAAAAGGAGTTGAACCTGCCCAAGAACCGCCTTATATGTGACATGCCCACCAGGTGGAACTCAACGTTGGCTTTGCTGCAGCGGCTGCACACGCAGCAGAGGGCCATCAATGAGTACCTGTGCGACTACGGCACCAGGACAGGGTCAGGGGAGCTCGGGTTTTTTTCACCACGCCAGTGGGGCATGATCAGGGATGCATGCACTGTCCTGGCTCGATTTGAGGAGGCCACGAGGATGGTGAGCAGTGACAGTGCATGCATCAGTGACACTGTACCTCTTGTCCACCTGTTGGAACATACGCTGCGTGGAATAATGGACAGGGCACTTGAGGCAGAACAGAGGCAGGAAGAGGAGGACTTCCTTGCCTCTCAAGGCCCCCTTTACCCAGACAGTGTTCCTTCTGTCCCACCCATCGCACAGGAAGAAGAGGAGGAGGAGGAGGAGGAGGAGGATTATGTCAGCATGGAGGTGGAGCCTGGCACTCAGCATCATCAGCAGCAGTCTTTTAGGGATGATTTACAGTCCCAAGAAACCAGTGGACTTGTACGTGGCTGGGAGGAGGTGGGTCCACCCGACGCGTTTCAACTAAAAAGTCATCATCTGGGGACTTTTTAGTTGAAACGCGTCGGGTGGACCCATTTACACACATCGCTCTTGCATTTTGTGATATGCCTATGATGTTCTTCCAAATGTGAGTGTACATTTTTTAATCTTTTTTTAAATAAATACTTCCTTGTACGGTATCACACTATGTGAGTTTTTTTCCCCATTACGCATGTTATGTGGTTACCGTATCTCTGGCTCCAACAAGACTATATGTATTCACACTTCCTGGTGTTTACGGGAATTTGCGGTGCCGACTGATATGCGGATTCAGGACCAGCTGGATACACCTTGCTGACTGATTATTTAAGCCTGTTTTGACTTGGGTGGTATACACCTTACCAAGTCAATACCATCTGGTAAGCCTCCTCCTTATAATCGGTGGTGGTGTCTCTATCCTTTCACAGAGAGGGTCATATCCATGTGGGACTCTTTTTTTCAACCTTGCAGTTTTTTCTACACTTTTGGACTGTTATTTGTGTGTGGTCACAATAGAGGACTGTTTTGTTCTGATTTATTTACATATAATATATTTTTTTTCACGGATCACACTCAGTCACTTGGTGTCACTGAAATTAATATATATGCATGTTTGCAACATTTGTTATGTTTTGTTAACTGACTCTTTCACAAAAATAAGCGCTACACTTTTTCATATTCACCAGTTTTTGCTTTGTCTCAGCTGTGTTGGCAGCTAATTTTTGTGTTCACTCATTGCACAGCGCAGTATATCCCATATCTAATTTCTTGGACAACGAGTTGCTGAGGCTTCGGTCAGTCAAAGAAGGAGCGGTGGGGAAGGTGGCCGTCTGACCGAAGCGTTCAGACAATTCTTTAGTCCGCAGCCCCAAGGTATGATCGGTTCCAGCAACCATGGCCAGCGTCTGATATACATGGTGCAGGAATACCTAGGGGCAAGGTCAGACTTGGACACCTTCCCCACCGAAAATCCTCTGGCTTACTGGGTCTTGAGGATGGATCACTGGCCAGAGCTTGCACAGTATGCAATTGAGCTACTGGCCTGTCCTGCATCCAGCGTTCTTTCAGAACGCACATTCAGTGCTGCTGGAGGATTTGTCACGGATCACAAGGTGCGCCTGTCCACCGACTCTGTTGATTGACTGACCTTCATAAAGATGAACCAGTCTTGGATCACCACCAGCTACCAAACACCTGAAGCTGATATAACAGACTAATTTATTTTCAAATGTCACATCCCTTCAAGACTGATGCTGATGCTGAGAGTTTGTCCTGTTATGTTGACTGACAATCCTCCTCCTCCTCAATGATCCGATTGACGATGATAGCTTGGAAGAACATTTTTGTTTCTGGGTGCCGCCACCAGTGGCTAAGGCCCAATTTTTCAGCCCCTGTTTAACAGGGGTGTGTTATTACAATTTTTTATGCAATGCTTTGCAGCAGGGCTCATTCCTGCACTCCAACTAGAGTATCTGGGAGTGGTTGCAGTGTCGTGGCACCAGCACCAGTGGCTAAGGCCCAATTTTTCAGCCCCTGTTTAACAGGGGCGTGTAATTACAATTTTTGATGCAATACTTTGCAACAGGGCTCATTGCTGTGCTCCAAGTACAGTATCTGTGAGGGGTTGCAGTGTTGTGGCACCAGTGCCTAAGGCTCAATTTTTCTGCCCCTGTTTAACAGGGGCATGTAATTACAATTCTTGATCTAATAATTCACAGCAGGGCCCATTCCTGCGCCCACCAAGACTAACTGTGAGGCCTTACAGTGTTGTGTCAACACCACCACCACCACCAAAGGCCCAATTTTTCAGCCCCTGTTCAACAGGGGCATGCAATTACAATTCTTGATCTAATAATTCACAGCAGGGCCCATTCATGCGCCCACCAAGAGTAACTGTGAGGGCTCACAGTGTTGTGGCAACACCAACATGTAAGGGGCAAATTTCAGCTGAGTATATACGGCAGGCCCCTACTTTCAAACATCCAACTTACAAACGACTCCTCCTTGCAAACGGAAGGATACAACAGGAAGTGAGAGGAAATCTACCCCTAGGAAGGCAAATTCTCTCCTGTAAGAGTTCATATGGGAAAAAAAGTGTCTCCTCTCCACTGATTCTTTATCACCAATTCTTGTTTCAATAAAAACCCCAAATTTTCAAAAAACATTTGTCATTAGGACGGAAAGTGAGGTGAACTGTTCTGAACAGGTGCACACTGCACAGACAGCAAAACAAATGTTACAGGGGTGATAACCCTTCCCTATGTTTTCCAAAAAGCTTAAAAATAGATTTTTTGGCTGGAGCTACACTTAAACAATGTACCTGTTCAAAATTACAAACAGATTCTACATAAGAACAAACCTACAGTCCCTGTCTTGTATGCACCGCCTGTATACGGCTGTTCAGAGTATATAGGGCCTTTTTTATTTTGTGTGCGGGGTTCCCCTTAATATACATACAAGACCCAAAGGGGCTGGTAATGGGCTGGGGTAAGGGGGGGGGGGGGGTGTGATGGGGTAGCTATGTCATTTTTCTTAAAGATTTTCATTCATATTACCGGGACCAGACATTACATTAAAGCCGCAAGCAGTTTTAAATGGCTTTTTTTCCTTTAGAAATGTAATTTTGTGCAGGGACAGTTCTAAACACGGGAAACACGTGGCACTTCACAGGCATACTTTAGACACCCCCCAGGTACGATATTTAAAGGAATATTTGACTTTTTTTTTTTCACTTTATGCATCATTAAAATGACTGCTCCAGAAAAACAGACGTTTTTAAAACTTCTTTTTGCATTGATACATGTCCCCTGGTGCAGAACCCGGGTTCCCAAACCCTTTTTAGGACAATAACATGCATAATAGTCGTTATAATTAGCACTTTAGATTTTGAACGTTCGCATCCATTGTATTTAATAGGGTTCTAAAGTTCGTGCGAACTTTCGGTCCGTTTGCGGGTTCTGGTGCGAACCGAACCCGGGGGTGTTCGGCTCATCACTATTGGTGTAACACACCAGGAAAACACAGCAATACGGGCTAGCTTTAGGTGTATAATGTGCAGGAGGCACACTCCGCCCGCTGTAAGTGCTGCAAATGCCTGTTAGTGTAACACACCTGGAAAACACAGCAATAAGGGCTAGCTTCAGGTGTACACTGTGCAGGAGGCTTAGCAACAATGACACTGACACTGTCCCCTGCCTATCCTTCTCTCTCCCTGCACACAAGGTTTATCAAAGAATATGACACTGACACTCTCCCTGCCTATCCTTCTCTCTCCCTGCACACAAGGTTTAGTAAAGAATATGACACTGACACTGTCCCCAGCCTATCCTTCTCTCTCCCTGCACACAAGGTTTATCAAAGAATATTAAACTGACAATCTCCCTGCCTATCCTTCTCTCTCCCTGCACACAAGGTTTAGCAAAGAATATGACACTGACACCGTCCCCTGCCTATCCTTCTCTCTCCCTGCACACAAGGTTTAGCAAAGAATATGACACTGACACTCTCCCTGCCTATCCTTCTCTCTCCCTGCACACAAGAATAGCACAAAGAATATCAACACTGTCCCTGCCTATCCTTCTCTTTCCCTGCACCGGAACACACTACACAAGGCCGCCGCGCTGGCGGCGTTTTATAGTGTGGGGCGTGTGCTAAACCCCCTGAGCTATAATTGGCCACAGGCAACATGCCTGTGGCCAATTATGGCTCTCCTAGCTGCCGGCGCTGTGATTGGCCAAGCATGCGGGGTCACAGTGCATGCTTGGCCAATTACAGCGCCGGGATTGCACTGCGATGGCGCAGTGTATTGTGGGCCGTTCGCGTCACTCGAATTTGGCGCAAACGGCCCAAATCGTTCGATGTTCGCCGAACGATCGAACAGCCGATGTTCGAGTCGAACGTATGTTCGCCTCGAACACCGAGCTCATCCCTACTCTTCATCACAGACTCCTCTCCATCACAGAGCCCCTCTTCACAGACTCCTCTCCATCACAGACCCCCCCAATTACAGACTCCTCTTCATCACAGACTCCTCTCCTTCACAGAGCCCCCCTCCACAGACCCCTCTCCACAACAAAGCCCCCCATAACAGACTCCTCTCCATCACAGACCCCCCCATTACAGACTCCTCTTCATCACAGACTCCTCTCCATCACAGAGCCCCCCTTCACAGACTCCTCTCCATCACAGACCCCCCCCCACATTACAGACTCACCTTCATCACAGACTCCTCTCCATCACAGAGCCCCCCTTCACAGACTCCTCTCCATCACAGACCCCCCCCCCATTACAGACTCCTCTTTATCACAGACTCCTCTCCATCACAGAGCCCCCCTCCACAGACTCCTCTCCAGCACAAAGCCCCCCATAACAGACTCCTCTCCACCAAAGACCCCCCCCATTACTGACTCCTCTTCATCACAGACTCCTCTCCATCACAGAGCCCCCCTTCACAGACTCCTCTCCATCACAGAGCCCCCCATCATAGACTCCTCTCCTTTACAGAGCCCCCCATCACAGATCTCCCTGATCACTGATCCCTCCATTACAAATCCTCCCCCATCACAGATCATCACAGACTCTCCCCATTATTATTATTATTATTATTATTATTATTATTATACAGGTTTTATATAGCGCCAACAGTTTGCGCAGCGCTTAACAAAATAAAGGCAGACATTACAGTTACATTACAATTTGGTACAAGAGGAATCAGAGGGCCCCGCTCATTAGATCTAAATAGGGAGGGTCAATTGATACAAAAGGTCATAGCTGTGGGGGATGAGCTGATGGAGGAAGTAAAATTGTTAGTTAGAAGCAGGATAGGCTTCTTTAAAGAGAAGGGGTTTTAGGGATCGTCTAAAGATGGATAGATTAGGGGACAGTCGGACAGATTGGGGTATGGAGTTCCAAAGGATGGGAGAAGCTCTGGAGAAATCCTGGAGGCGAGCATGGGAGGAGGTGACAAGGGAGCTAGAGAGCAGGAGGTCTTAGGAGGACCGAACAGACCGGCTTGGTTGGTATTTTGGGACTAGGTTAGTGATGTAGCTGGGGGCCGAGTTGTTGGTGGCTTTGTAAATTATTGTTAGTACTTTGAATTTTATTAGTTGGGTGAGTGGGAGCCAGTGCTGGGGTTGACAGAGAGGGGTGGAGGACACTGAATGGTTGGTAAGGTGTATGAGTCTTGCAGCGGCATTCATGATGGACTGAAGGGGGGATAGTCTATGTAAAGGTAATCCAATGAGGATGGAGTTGCAGTCGTCGAGGTGAGAGATGACCAGGGAGTGAATTAGAAGCTTGGTGGGGGTCATTTGTTAAAAAGGGGTGTATTCTGGAAATGTTGCGGAGGCTAAGGCGGCATGATTTGGACAGGGATTGGATGTGGACCTGAAAGGACAGTTCAGAGTCTAAGGTTACCCCTAGCACCCTGGCATGTGGGGACGGACTGATAGATTTTTACAGATCACAGATCCCCCCCATCACAGACTTCCCCACATCACAGAGCCCCCCCCCCCCATTACAGACTCCTCTCCATCACAAACCCCCATTACAGACTCCTCTTCATCACAGACTCCTCTCACAGATCCCCCTCATCACAGATCCCCCATCACAGATCCCTCCTTTAAAAATCCTCCCCATCACAAATCCTCCCCATCACATACTCTCCCCCCAATCACAGATCCCCCCATCACAGAGCTCCCCCCCATTACAGACTCCTCTCCATCACAGACTCCTCTCCATCACAGACCCCCCCATTACAGACACCTCTTCATCACAGACTCCTCTCCATCACAGAGCCCCCCATCACAGACCCCTCTCCAGCACAGAGCCCCCATCACAGACTCCTCTCCATCACAGAGCCCCCCATCACAGACTCCTCTCCATCACAGATCCCCCTCATCACAGATCCCCCCATCACAGATCCCTCCATTACAAATCCTCCCCCATCCCAGGTCCCCCCCATCACAAATCCCTCCTTTAAAAATCCCCCCCATCACAGATCCTCCCCCATCACAGATCTTCTCCATCACAGACTCTACCCATCACAGATCCCCCATTACAGACTCCTCCGCATCACAGAGCCCCCCCATTACAGATCCCCCATCAAAGATCCCCTCCATCATAGATGCCCCCATCACAGATCCCCCATCGTAGATTCCACCCATAACAGATCCTTCATCATAGATGCCCCCTCATCAGAGATCCCCCCATCACAGATGCCCCCCATCAATATTACACTGTCGCCCCTTCCATGAGATCGCAGCACTCCCCCCTCGCCTCTGCTACCGTATTCACACAAGATGGGAAACATGACAGGTCCAGACAAAAGGCGGGACTTTTCAAGTGAAAGGCAAGTGATTGTTTGCTGGGACCGCTCCGCTGTCTAATAACCAATCACTCTTAACTTGAAAAGTCCCGCCCTTTGTCTGGACCTGTCATGTTTCCCGTCTTGTGTGAATAAGGTAGCAGAGGGCAGGGGGAGTGCTGCGATCTCATGGAAGGGGCAGTCCATGGGCTTGGTAAATCACCCTGGTGGGCCGTATCTGGCCTGCGGGCCGTAGTTTGAGGACCCCTGGTATAACCGGTAACATTTTGTTTGTTTGTTTTTTAAAATTTTTCGGGTCATTCGTTATGATCAAAATTAAAAAATTCGAAAATTAGTAAATTCAAATAATTCAAAAATTCATAAATTCGAAGATCCGGAAATTAGAAAATTCATCAATTCAAAAATTAAAAAATCCGAAAGTAAGGAAGAAAATCCGAAAATTCGTAAGAATGAGAATCTGAAAATCCGAAAATTCTAAATAATATCTAACTAACTAATAATAACTAACTATATTAAATTATAGGTATTGCAAGTTCCTTTCAAATTTGGCTGTTATGCCTTGTTCACACAATCGGATGGAAAAAGTCAGACGGAATTTTTTCATCGGATATTCCGACCGTGTGTGCGCCCCATCGGACTTTTTTCCGTCGGAATTTAGAAAGAGAACATGTTCTGAAATTCCGTTCGTCTGTGTGGAACTCCGACAGAGAAAAAAAAGCATGCTCAGAATCAAGTCGAAGCATTGAACTTAATTTTTATCGGCTCGTCGTAGTGTTGTACGTCACCGCGTTCTTGACAGTCGGAATTTGGTGTGACAGTGTGTATGCAAGACAGCTTGAATGGAATTCCATCTGAAAAATCTGTCGGAGTTTATCCCGACGGAAAATCCGATCGTGTGTGCAAGGCATAAGTCAACGCAACAAATACAAATTTATCCAAAGTTACAAATTATCCGAAATAACGAATGCGGCATCTAAACAAATGGAATGGAACTAATTAATAATAAATAATAATAATAATAAAAAAAATATTATTATTATTATTTTTATTGTTATTTATTATTATTAATTTGTTACGTTCCATTTGTTTAGACACGACATTAGTTATTTTGGATAATTTGTGTTGCAAGGTGTCACTTTTGCACGTAGCTTACGGACTACAGTTTGTGCCTAATAGGAACTTAGCTCCTTCTGGTGTCCGTTTGTATCATACTGCTGCAATTTGTTTGGTTCAGCTATGACAAGAACAATGCATGACGGACATTGTAGTGCAGAGAGACAGAGACTCTATTATTGTGGGTTGGAGAGAGACTACAGGGCCCACAGCGACACTGTGCTACCAAAGTGCATGGTGCCACGCACAGTCTGCTGGGAGAACTTATTTAAGGCAAGGCGGGGTTTTGTTCCGTCTCTTGGGACGCCATCTTGCAACAGGCAAGATGCCTGGAGCGAGCATGCATAGGCCGGAGAAGCCTGGGCCTAGATTTGCGGAGACCAGATCGCCTGACGGAGGGATTCCTGTCACAGCCCTGCTTATCCAACCAGGGAGAGGGACCGCTCAACACTCCACAGCATCCAGAATCACCCATTCATCGCCACCTCGTGAGCGGCTGTGCAGAGGACCAGGGACCATGACCTGCAGGAAGGCTGAGAACCAAGAGGGTCCAGACGGAGCATACCGGCGAGGCGAGGCCTCATTTGGTGAGAGGGCACCTGCCCACCAACATAACTAACTGGGTCGCAGGAAGGTGACTTCCATAGTTTCACTTGTACTTGCTGGCAACTGTTACGCCCGGGAGTGATATAGCGCTTTGGGAGGATCAGCGTTTCTCTTGCCCTTATACTGCATACTTCAAGTGTTCATTTTTTTTCTTCACCTTGTTTGTTGGATTACAAATACTCAAGTGCACCAACAAAGCTAGCCAAAGATTACTGGAAGCTGTTAGGAACAATCATCAGTTTGGTTCATTGCTTAGGTTGATACAACGGGACACGCACTAATTGAGCTGCCCACTAGGGGGAGCCAAATCGTTTATTGAACTCATATGTGTTAGCTAACTGTTTGCATCCACTTTTATTGTCATTGTGCTATTTCAGTGAGCTGGGTGGGACTTGGTGGAGAAGTACCCCATTGCTGTCATCATTGCGTTGGGAGATTCCTCCACCGTGCACTTCCTCTGGTCTGACCCTAAGTGGTGTTAATTGGGTCCCTTTTGTATAGTGAAACCCTGAAATTGTTATGCATATGTATGTCAGTTGATTCTCACAGGGACCTGTTTGAGTCAAATGTGACTTGTGTAATCTCTATTCTATTTTCTCTATCAAGTAAACGTATTACCTTTTGGTTGAACTACATCTTGTGTGGGACTCTATCTTTTGCAGCTGTGTGGCAGGTGAACCACACTAAGGTAACAATATTAAACTACATTTATTGTTGTGTGGTATCATTGTGACCCTCTACAGCCTTTTAGGGGCCCACAATCACATTATTGTCCAGTTGTGCCAAGGGGGAACCAAGCCAAATTATAGGGGTTGATAGGCAGAGTACAGGCCCAAACTTAAACCAGCAGCTCCTACGGGGTTGTGCTACACGTGGGGGGCTTGTCCGGGATTCCTGTGACTCTGCGATCAAAACCCTCCCCCACCCCCCTAGACAGAACCCCTACCTGCACAAAAATGGATTCTGTTGCTGCTATAGCGTGGTGCAAGGAAGAAAACGCCTGCTCAGATTACAGCGTGGTGCTTGAAATTCCAAGAGAGTCCCGGGGTGAAGAACAGTTAAGTCAAGCCATGAAGACATTATCCCCAGACAAGAAAGCATGGTGATTGCTGTGAAAACAGACACAGGGACCCCACATACTTATGCATTGATTGAGTGGAAACAGAAAATCCCTGAACACTTCAAGGGCGCAAGTGTGAAGTTAGCCAGCAAGGGAGAACTTGATGTAATACACCCAGAGGCACCAAAAGAAGGCCCTGCCTTATCCAGTCAAGCTGACTCTAGCAAACCAGAAGTTCCTGCCAAGTCACCTCTGGCCACCATTGGGCCCGAACTCTGTGCTGTCCTTGGGGAATTTGTTGCAAAGTGCCAAAAGGATCCCAAAGCATACTCGGCTGCTGGTTACAGGAAGCTCAGGATCTTCTCTGGAAGGCAACCAGTACCCTCAGCGGAAGACAGTTTTGAAGAGTGGCTGAACCAGGCTACCCAAGCTTTGGATGAATGGGACATACCAGAGCCACATAAGAAGCAGAGGATCACGGAGAGTCTGAAGGGACCTGCCCTGGAAGCCATTCGCAACCTGAAGCTCTGTAAAAAAGACTGTACTGCCCAAGACTACCTGAGCATCTTACAAGATGTATTCGGTCGCACTGAGAAAGTCACCGACCTCATCTAACAAGTGGAACACTCTTATCAGAAAGCAGGAGAGAAGTTGTCAGAATACATGAGGCGCCTGGACAAGATCATACACCAGATCCTGTTGAAAAAGGGGTTAGACCCTCGGAAGGTGGATGAGATCAGAGCAAAGCAAGTTTTGAAAGGGGCCTAACCTTTAGGCCCCATTACCCTTTTGTTGAGAACCCGGCAGGATGGTGGTATCTTGAAGTATCCAGACTTGATCCGGATGGTCAGGGAGGAAGAAGTCATGTTGGACAACAAGAAGAAGAGTCAGAAACCTGAATCCGCTCCGGAGTCAGAGTGATAAATGTTGATGATGGTGACCCTCAGGTTGAGCTTCTAAAGACTCAAGTGTCCCAACTAATAGAGATGATGTCCATACTGACCAACCAGCAAACTGTTTTGCCCAGTGGAAGCACTCCTGAGGAGGCCAATAAGTTTCTCCGCTCTAATGTTGCCCAAGTGCAGAAACCAAGGAAACTGATGATCTGCTTCAACTGTGGAGGAGTCGGACATTATCGGGAAGTATGTCCAAGCCCGGAGAAAGCTGCAGCACAGTACCGCAAGCCGGCGGAAAACTCCAGAGGGCCCCGGTGAAGGAGTCGACCGGGTGCCCACCAGTTTCAGCTAACTCCATAAAATCCAACGACGGGAGGAGACAGTATCGGAAGTCACCACCCTCGCCTAGGGCCCCAATTATTGCCTCTGAGTGATCTAATGTCTACCGCTCCTTAACCCAACCTGCCCGGCGGCGGAGAGTCAGTGCACACCAGACCCAACAGGGGTCGAAATCCAGTCAAAATTCCAGAAAGAAAGAAGTAAGTGTACAAACTACTGAACCGGGCAAGCAGGCCCCTCCCTGAAAGTTTCCTGTCAAGTTAGTGGGGCCCTCCCCAGTAGTCTCAATCCAGGTAGAAGGGATTTACACCCAGGCCCTCCTGGATACAGGGGTTCAAGTGACTCTCCTGTACAGAGACTTCTATGATAAGCACCTTAAACACTTGCCGTTGCAGAAGTTGGAAGAACTGGAGATATGGGGCATTGGGACTCAAGACTTTCCCTATGATGGTTATTTACCAATCAAACTAACTTTTGACCCCTCAGTGGCAGGAGGAACAGAGACTTTTGACACCTTGGCAGTGGTTTACCCTCGCCCACCAGGGGCTAGTAAAAGTTCCCTTATTATAGGGACCAACACTAACCTAGTCAGGAGACTGCTAACACCTCTGGCCCAGGAGCGGAGTACTTCAACTGCAGGAGTGCACCCCATGCTGAAACAGGCGTACCAGCGCCTAGTACTAGAACAGAAGGCTCCAGCAGAAGGAGTAGGCAAGATCTGGCGTTTGGATAAAGAAGAGAGAGTACTACAGCCCGGGGAGGTAACTTGTCTGAGAGCATCTGTCAAGCTTACTTGGAAGCAACCAGGCCCCTCTATTGTCCTTGAAATGGACCAACGGAAGGAAGGAAAGGGGATAGAAATAATCCCTGAAGTGGTTCCATTGAAGGCCCTGCGGAGGAATCATGGGAAGGTCTCAGTGAGCGTTCGCAACACGACCACCTCACCTGTGAAGGTACTGGCCAGAATGCTGTTGGGCCAAGTGAGCACAGCCACCCCAGTCGCGCCATCTGACTTGAAGAAGGAGGAGAAAGGTGAGATCCCAGTAGAGAAATGGAGAGAAAGTGTTAAAGCCCAGCTCGCCCGATGGCAGACTGCATTCTCCAAGAACGAATTCGATGTAGGGTGTACAAAGAGTGCCACCCACAAGATCTGTCTGCAGGAAGACAAACCGTTCAGAGAAAGGGTCAGACGGGTTCCTCTGGGGGACTTGGAAGACCTACGTGAACAACTGGCAGAACTCAAAAGAGTGGGGATCATCAAAGAATCCAGGAGCCCCTACGCTTCCCCAATAGTGGTGGTGCGAAAAAAAAATGGGTCACTAAGGCTGTGCATTGACTTTCTTTGCCTGGAGCCTGATCTGAGTGGTCAGGGAAACATTCTGGTGGTGACTGATCATTTTACTAGATATGCCCAAGCATTCCCAACAAAGGATCAGCAAGCATCAACAGTGGCCAAGGTCTTAGGGGAGAAGTTCTTCGTTCACTATGGCTTGCCCCAGCGTATCCACTCGGATCAAGGGAGAGACTTTGAAAGTAGCCTTATTAAAAGACTTTTAGATCTATTAGGCATCAAAAAGTCCAGAACCACTCCTTAGCAAGGGGATGCTCAACCTGAAAGGTTTAACCAAACTCTTCTTGACATGCTTGGCACTTTAAGCTCAGAGAAGAACCAACACTGGAGCAAACATGTAGCTGTCATTGTTCATGCCTATAACAATACTGCAAATGATGCTACAGGATACTCTCCCTATCGCTTAATGTTTGGACGAGAGGCTCGATTACCAGTAGACCTGGCCTTTGGCATATCTTTGGATCACACCTCAGCAACCTCCCACAGAGGGTATGTTGATCAGCTGTGGAAAAGTCTAAAGACCGCCTATGACAAAGCCCAAGCTACCTCGGACAGGAGGGGACTGAGAAATAAAAAGAACTTTGATTTCAATGTCCGAATGCAGGACCTGCAACCAGGTGATAGAGGTACTGTTGAGAAATCTGGGAGTCCCTGGCAAACACAAATTGGCTGACCGCTGGAAGTCACAGCCTTATGTCATCTGCAAGCAACTACCAGGGCTCCCAGTATACCAGATCAGGCCAGAAGGGGGTGTAGGCCCATTAAAGACTTGGCATAAAAATCACCTGCTGCCCCTCTCAGAGGCAGTTCGCCTGCCACCAATGTCAGATTTACAGGCGACTCCCTCAACCTCTCAAGGGTCTCGGCCAGTCACTAGGTCTCAGTCTGTACCTCAAGATGTGGAGGATGAAGACACTGAGGATGAAGAGGTGGAATCAGACTGGTTGTGGTCATCTCAACTACCAGGGCCTACGACCCCTCCTTTGTCCCCACCTGAAGTGACTGAACATTGGGACTCTCAGACTCTCAGACCAGAGGCCCCTGAGTTTGTGCCTCAAAGTATGCTTTCTGAGGAGCTGGAGGATGATCAGGTTTCCATGACAATGGAAGACCCTGAAGAGGTTCCATCCCTTCCAGAAGGAGAACTGGAGACTGTGGAAGAGACAGTGTCCAGTGTGCCTGAGCAAGGAGAAGAAGTTGCGGAGGAAACAGAGTCCAGTGTACCTGAGACCTTAGCACCTAAGGAACAGAGAGAGAGAAGAGTCATTCACCCACCCAAGAGACTGACTTACGATCAATTGGGTGAATGCTCTGAAGAGGCCGTGCTTACCTCTAAAAAGACAACTGAGATGCCTGGTCCTTCCACTGCACATTTGGTGGAGGACAACCCCAGCTCACCCCCTGGCACATCTGGTTGGGCCATTCCCATTAAGGTGGCCTGTAGGCAGAACAACCTCCTTTCCAAAGCATGGTGGGGGGTTCCTCTGCCTAGTTCTTATGAAAATGTGAATTGCCTTATTTCTTGTATACACTAACTGGTCCTTTTTATCCTCATGTGTATCTGAACAAAGCATGTAGCAGGTCACAAACTACTGCTGTCTTTGGGGACCAAAGATTTCAAGTGAGGGGAGTGTGATGCAAGGTGTCACTTTTGCACATAGCTTACGGACTACAGTTTGTGCAAAATAGTAACTCAGCTCCTTCTGGTGTCTGTTTGTATCATACTGCTGCAATTTTTTTGGTTCAGCAATGACAAGAACAATGCATGACGGACATTGTAGTGCGGAGAGACAGAGACTCTATTATTGTTGGTTGGAGAGAGACTACAGGGCCCACAGCAACACTGTACTACCAAAGTGCATGGCGCCACGCACAGCCTGCTGGGAGAACTTATTTAAGGCAAGGTGGGGTTTTGGGTCTCTTGGGACGCGATCTTGCAACAGGCAAGAGGCCTGGAGCGAGCGTGCTTAGGCCGGAGAAGCCTGGGCCTAGATTTGCGGAGACCGGATCGCCTGACGGAAGGATTCCTGTCACAGCCCTGCTGATCGGACCAGGGAGAGGGACCGCTCTACACTCCACAGAATCCAGAGTCACCCATTCATCGGCACCTCGTGAGCGGCTGTGCGGAGGACCAGGGACAACGACCTGCAGGAAGGCTGAGAACCAAGAGGGTCCAGACAGAGCATACTGGCGAGGCGAGGCCTCATTTGGTGAGAAGGCACCTGCCCACCAACATAACTCAATATAGAGGTTGATACTAATGCCTTTATAGACAATTCTTAACGGTCTTTGTTGACTGTTCATGCTTTGTACACTTGATCTGAGTCAAATCTTAGTTGGCCCCTAGGGGGTGCGGGTGTCCTCCACTTATTCTGGTATTAGTTGGTACCGCCTTGGATGCATTCCTACAGTCCACATTATTAATTTATTTCATTTTATTATAATATTTTTTTAGGGCCTTCATCTAATCGTAGTGACCCCTGCCAGTGTTGGTTGCGCAACTGCTCGGCTGATTTTGTCCGGGCAGTGTGCAATCTTTATTGTCTTTTAGAGGTTTAGCTTAATTGATGTGTCTCCTTTGTGTAGGAGTCATCATTCACTTAATTCTTTCAGCTGATAGCTTCATACTAGCTGTTATTATTACTACTTAATTTAAATTCATATTTTTTGTTTTGATACATCACTTCTTTGGGCCAGATTAGCCCTTTTCAGTGGTTAGTAGTAATATTAGGTCCTGTAATGTTGTTACCCTCATTAGGTATATTTAGCTCTAATTTAGTTGTTGGCCCAGGGTTTATTGAGTATACTCTATGGGTTAATACTTTTTTCTACCACAAGACGGCGACATCCTTTTGTGAGGATAAGAATTTAGCCATATAAACTGATTATCTTTTTTATCCACTGTTCCCGTCCTTGTTAGTTTATACGTTTTTCTTGTTTTTAATTTGGAATTATTGGCTTCACAACCATTATCCCGGGGTGATAGTTTGCTGTAACCAATCAAGTCCTTCGGGCGTCCGTCATTGGACTTCCGGTTTTGACTCAGATCGAAGCTTGGTTGTGTCTATTTATACGTGATGCGTCAGCTCGTCACTCGTACCCCAGACGACGTCATTTGTGTGGCGAAACGCGCGTCGGGTGGAGTGAACATGCTGACGCCATCACATCTGATCCTGGGCGAACGGGTGTTCGCCATTGCCGGCCGGCTTTACATGTGACTTGCTGTTTTTAACCTACATGGATGTAAGTGCATTTTTTATATTAAATCTTCCTTTGTTTTACGGTATTATACTATGGTGAGCCTTTTTCTTTCTCTGCACTACCTTGTGATATGATACCGAGTCCTCAGTCTTCTGGTCATCCCACACTGAAGAGTTTTGCAGAGTAGGGGGTTCCTGTCTTCAGTAGGGATGAGCCGAACACCCCCCGGTTCGGTTTGCAAGAGGACTTGCGAACGGACCCAAAGTTCGCGCAAACTTTAGAACCCTATTAAAGTGGTTGTAAACCCACTAATCCTTTTTTTTTTTTTTTTGAGGCAACCTGCAAGAGAAAGGCATAATGAGCTAGTATGACTAGCATACTAGCTCATTATGTACCACTTACCTTAGATCGGGCCCCCCGAAGCAGTCCGCGTCCCTCTCTCCAGACGCAGCCATCGCTGCGGCGATAGCTGGAATGTTACTTCCGGGTATCGCCGCACCAGCCAATCACAGCGCCGCTCCGGCGCTGTGATTGGCCGGAGCGGCGAAGACGTGACTCCGCGCATGCGCGCAGGAGCCGTTGAATTCGGCTACGTCGTCGAATGCTGCGACCTAGCCAAATTTGTGAATGGGATTAACTCCATGCGCATGCGCGTGACATCAGCGGCGCCGGTTTTAAATGCAAATATCTCCTTAACCGTGTAGGTTAAGGAGATATTTCATGCACCTACAGGTAAGCCTTAATCTAGGCTTACCTGTAGGTGTTTGTTTACAAAGTGGGTTTACAACCACTTTAAATACAATGGATGCGAACGTTCGAAATCAAAAGTGCTAATTATAACGGCTAATAGGCAAGTCATTGTCCTAAAAAGGGTTTGGGGACCCAGGTTCTGCCCCAGGGGACACATATCAATGCAAAAAAAAGTTTTAAAAACGGACGTTTTTTTGGGAGCAGTAATTTTAATGATGCATCAAGTGAAAAAAAAAATGAAATATTCCTTTAAATATCGTATCTGGGGGGCGTCTAAAGTATGCCTGTGAAGTGCCACGTGTTTCCCGGGTTTAGAACTGTCCCTGCACAAAATGACATTTCTAAAGGAAAAAAAGCCATTTAAAACTGCCTGCGGCTTTAATGTCATGTCTTGTCCTGGCAATATGGATGAAAATCTTTGAGAAAAATGGCATGGCTACCCCATCACCCCCCCTACCCCAGCCCATTACGAGCCCCTTTGGGTCTTGTATGGATATTAAGGGGAACCCCGCACCCAAAATAAAAAAAAGCCCTATATACTCTGAACAGCAGTATACAGGCGGTGCAAACAAGACAGGAACTGTAGGTTTGTTCTTAAGTACAATCTGTTTGTAATTTTGAACAGGTACACTGTTTAAGTGTAGCTCCAGCCAAAAAAAATCAATTTTTAAGCTTTTTGGAAAACATAGGGAAGGGTTATCACCCCTGTAACATTTGTTTTGCTGTCTGTGCACCTGTTCAGAACATTTCACCTCACTTTCCGTCCCAATGACAAATGTTTTTGGAAAAGTGGGGTTTTTATTGAAACAAGAATTGGTGATAAAGCATCAGTAGAGAGGAGACACCTTTTTCCCATATTAACTCTTACAGGAGAGAATTTCCCTTCCTAGGGGTAGATTTCCTCTCACTTCCTGTTCTCTCCTTCCGTTTGCAAGTAGGAGTCATTTGTAAGTTGGATGTTTGAAAGTAGGGGCCTGCCGTATATACTCTGCAGAAATTTGCCCCTTAGGTGTCGGTGTTGCCACAACACTGTAAGCCCTCACAGTTACTCTTGGTGGGCACTGGAACGCCCTGCTGTGAACTATTATATCAGGAATTGTAATTACATGCCATTTTTGAACAGTGGTAGGAAAAACTGGGCCTTTGGTGGTGGTGCTGGTGCTACAACACTGTCAGCCCTCACAGTTACTATTGGTGGGCGCATGAATGGGCCCTACTGTAAATTATTAAATCAAGAATTGTAATTGCATGCCCCTGTTGAACAGGGGCTGAAAAATTGGGCCTTTGGTGGTGGTGGTGGTGGTCGTGTTGCCACAACACTGTAAGCCCTCACAGTTACTCTTGGTGGGCGCAGGAATGGGCCCTACTGTGAATTATTAGATCAAGAATTGTAATTACATGCCCCTGTTGAACAGGGGCAGAAAAATTGGGCCTTAGGCACTGGTGTCACAACGTTGCAACCCCTCACAGATACTACTTGGAGCACAGCAATGAGCCCTGTTGCAAAGTATTGCATCAAAAATTGTAATTACACGCCCCTGTTAAACAGGGGCTGAAAAATTGGGCCTTAGGCACTGGTGCTGGTGCCACGACACTGCAACCTCTCCCAGATACTCTAGTTGGAGTGCAGGAATGAGCTCTGCTGCAAAGCATTGCATCAAAAATTGTAATTACATGTCCCTGTTAAACAGGGGCTGAAAAATTGGGCCTTAGCCACTGGTGGCGGCACCCAGAAACAAAAAAGTTCTTCCAAACTATCATCAAGAATCGGATCATTGAGGAGGAGGAAGATAGTAAGTCAACATAACAGGACAGTCACTCAGCATCAGCATCAGTCTTGAAGGGATGTGACATTTGAAAATCAATTATTCTGTTATATCAGCTTCAGGTGCTTGGTAGCTGGTGGTGATCCAAGACTGGTTCATCTTTATGAAGGTCAGTCGATCAAATGAGTCGGTGGACAGGCGCACCCTGTGATCCGTGACAAAGCCTCCAGCAGCACTGAATGTGCGTTCCGAAAGAACGCTGGATGCAGGACAGGCCAGTAGCTCAATTGCATACTGTGCAAGCTCTGGCCAGTGATCCATCCTCAAGACCCAGTAAGCCAGAGGATTTTCGGTGGAAAAGGTGTGCAAGTCTGACCTTGCCCCTAGGTATTCCTGCACCATGTATATCAGACGCTGGCGATGGTTGCTGGAACTGATCATACCTTGGGGCTGCGGACTAAAAAATTGTCTGAACGCATCGGTCAGACGGCCATCTTCTCCACCGCTCCTTCTGCTACTGACCGAAGCCTCAGCAACTCGTTGTCCAGGACTAGGAGTTTGTAACCTCCCAGTCTCTGGGAACGCGTTGCACAGACCTTTCTGCAAGGCCTCCCGGAGTTGTCTCATCCTCTGATCCCTCTGCGACGGCAAGACAAGGTTCGCAACCTTACCCTTGTACCGTGGATCAAGGAAAGTGGCCAGCCAGTAATGGTCCCTCTCCTTGATCCGAAGAATACGAGGATCCTTCCGCAGACTTTGCAGGATCAGGGAGGCCATGCAGCGTAGGTTAGCTGAGGCATTCGGTCCGGAGTCCTCTGGGTCACTAAGTACGATATGATCCGCAGCCACCTCCTCCCAGCCACGTACAAGTCCACGGATTTGTTGGGAATGTAAATCATCCCTAAAAGACTGCTGCTGTTGATTCTGAGAGCCATGCTCCACCTCCATGCTGACACAATCCTCCTCCTCCTCCTCTTCCTGTGTGATGGGTGGGACACAAGGAACACTGTCTGGGTAAAGGGGGCCTTGAGAGGCAAGGAAGTCCTCCTCTTCCTGCCTCTGTTCTGCCTCAAGTGCCCTGTCCATTATTCCACGTAGCGTATGCTCCAACAGGTGGACAAGAGTTACAGTGTCACTGATGCATGCACTGTCACTGCTCACCATCCTCGTGGCCTCCTCAAATGGTGCCAGGACAGTGCATACATCCCTGATCATGCCCCACTGGCGTGGTGAAAAAAACCCGAGCTCCCCTGACCCTGTCCTGGTGCCGTAGTCGCACAGGTACTCATTGATGGCCCTCTGCTGTGTGTGCAGCCGCTGCAGCATGGCCAACGTTGAGTTCCACCTGGTGGGCATGTCACATATAAGGCGGTTCTTGGGCAGGTTCAACTCCACTGGCATTTTATGATCTGCGGAAATGCACACAGACTTTCCTGGCCTGCCTCAGGACATCCTGTAAGCCCGGGTACCTGCCCAAGAACCGCTGCACCACCAGGTTAAGGACGTGAGCCACACAGGGCACATGGGTCAGTTGTTCCTGTCGGAGGGCGGAGAGGAGGTTGGTGCCATTGTTGCAAACCACCATTCCTGGCTTAAGCTGGTGTGGCATCAACCACCTCTCAGCCTGCCCCTGCAGAGCAGACAGAACCTCTGCCCCAGTGTGGCTCCTGTCCCCCAAACACACTAGCGCAAGCACGGCATGGCATCTTTTTGCCTGCGTACTTGCGTAGCCCCTTGAACGCCTACGGAGCACCACTGGTTCCGGAGACAAAGCACAGGAAGAGGCCATGGAGGAAGAAGAAGAGGAGGGGTGGAGGAGAGAAGTGTGTTAGAACCAGTAGTAGCATTTTGGAGGCGTGGCGGTGGAACAACCTCCAACACTACTGCACCTTGTCCTGCATCCTTTCCAGCTGCCAAAAGAGTGACCCAATGGACCGTGAAAGAAAGGTAACGTCCCTGTCCATGCCTGCTGGACCATGAGTCAGCGGTAATATGCACCTTACCGCTGACCGCCCTGTCCAGCGAGGCATGGACATTGCCTTCCACATGCCGATAGAGAGCTGGAATCGCCTTCCGTGAGAAAAAGTGGCGTTTGGGAACCTGCCACTGAGGAACCGCACATTGCACAAACTCACGGAAGGGGGCCGAGTCTACCAACTGAAAAGGCAGTAGTTGAATTGCTAGCAATTTAGCCAAGCTAGCATTCAACCGCTGGGCATGTGGATGGCTGGGAGTGAACTTCTTTCGACGGTCCAGCAGCTGGGGCAGGGAAATTTGCCTGCTACAATCGGACGTCGGTGTACTGCAAGCAGAGTGCCCGCAAGTACTTGGCTGTGACACACCTAATTCTACACCTTCATTCCTCTCAGTGCAGGTTTCAGAGAGGACTGAAGGTATAGTGGGGTTGGAGATCCCAGCTGATGAGGAGCAAGGAGTGGTCCGCTTTGTTCTTTGGTGTGGGTCTTTAAGGTACGCTTGCCAACGAGCTGCATGGCAGGTCAACATATGTCTGGTCAAGCAAGTGGTGCCCAAGCGTTTTGATGTTTTGGCCACGCGAGATACGCTTGAGACATATGTTGCAAATAGCAGCGGTGCGATCTGATGCACTCGACTCAAAAAAGGCCCACACCAAATAACTTTTGGAATAACGGGCAGAGGCAGCGCCCTGTACAGGCATAGCTCTGCGGTGAGATTTAGTCGTGTGCTGCCCTTACGCTGGCCCCCGGAGGGCATCCTGCCTCGTTGGAGATGTGCCTCCTCCTCCTTCTCCTCGCTCCTATCAGGCACCCACGTGGAGTCAGTGACCTCATCATCCCCTCCCTCCTCATCACTGGTGCCAATTTGGCAGTATGCTGCAGCTGCTGGAACATGACTGCCAGATTGCTGTCCTTCTTGAGCAGCCCCTCTCTCTGCGCTCACGCTACTGCCTTCCTCTAGCTGGGTATCATCATCAGACACTTCGAAACGCTGGGCATCCTCCTGGAGCATGTACCTAACACTGTGCTCAAACAGTTCGGGGGACTCCTCAGGAGGACATGGTGGGTCTAGGGAAGGAGTGACTGATGATGACATTGATACGAGGGAAGAGGACGCTTTGGCAGCTGCTTTGCCAGTACCCTGAGCCTGGGTGAGAGAGGATGAGGAGGATGAGGAGGGCTTGGTCATCCACTCTACCAAGTCTTCGGCATGATGCGGCTCAACACGCCCAGCTGCTGAAAATAAGGACAAGCGTGTCCCATGGCCACGTGCTGATGACAATGCACCGTGTCCACGACCAGCACTGTTGCCCCAGACACAGAGCCTGCTTGCCCTCTTTTATTGACTCGTGACTGTCTGCCTCTCTTTGTTGGCCTTCCAGACATAGTAATGGCCTGCAGGGAGATGGGAAAACCAGCAATTGGGTAGTGTATATCCTGCTGGAGGCACACAACACCCATTAACTCCAGCAGATGCCTTTATTAGAGAACAGCAATGACGGGTATATACAGGTGTATACTGTGCCACTAACTCCTGCAGATGCCTGTATTAGAGAACAGCAATGACGGGTATATACAGGTGTACACTGCCACTAACTCCTGCAGATGCCTGTATTAGAGAACAGCAATGAGGGGTAAATACAGGTGTATACTGTGCCACTAACTCCTGCAGATGCCTGTATTAGAGAACAGTAATGACGGGTATATACAGGTGTATACTGTGCCACTAACTCCTGCAGATGCCTGTGCTATAGAACAGCAATGATGGGTATATACAGGTGTACACTGTGCCACTAACTCCTGCAGATGCCTGTATTAGAGAACAGTAATGACGGGTATATACAGGTGTATACTGTGCCACTAACTCCTGCAGATGCCTGTGCTATAGAACAGCAATGATGGGTATATACAGGTGTATACTGTGCCACTAACTCCTGCAGATGCCTGTATTAGAGAACAGCAGGTACGGGTATATACAGGTGTACACTGTGCCACTAACTCCTGCAGATGCCTGTATTATAGAACAGCAATGACGGCTATATACAGGTGTATACTGTGCCAATAACTCCTGCAGATGCCTGTATTAGAGAACAGCAATGACGGCTATATACAGGTTTATACTGTGCCACTAACTCCTGCAGATGCCTGTATTAAGCCCCGTACACATGGTCTGACTTTTGCCCAACAAACTTAGTTTTAAGCAAGTTGGACCAACAATCCGACCGTGTGTACGCTCCATCGGACAAACTTTTTTTCGTTTGGTTTTGTTTTCATCGGACAAAAGTTGGGTCTGCAAACGGACAAACTTTTGCCCAACATAAGTCCGATGGAGCAAAGTCCTACCGTGTGTACAGAAAACCATAGGACTTTTGTCCGATGGACAAAACAATTAATGTTAAAATCAACCAACAATAGCAGAAGTTGACCAAAGGGTGGCGGTAAAGAGCAGAAAAGAGCAGAAAAACCATGTGATGTTGCAAAAAGTTTTTGGAAAGTTTGCAGAAAAGTCCTGTGGTGTGTATGCTATGGGTATGCCCGGCCAACTCAGTTCGGACAAAAATCCACGGAAAATTCAGATGGAAGTCCGACCGTGTGTACGAGGCTTTAGAGAACAGCAATAACGGGTATATACAGGTGTACACTGTGCCACAAACTCCTGCAGATGCCTGTATTAGAGAACAGCAATGACGGCTATATACAGGTGTACACTGTGCCACTAACTCCTGCAAATGCCTGTATTAGAGAACAGCAATGACGGCTATATACAGGTGTATACTGTGCCACTAACTCCTGCAGATGCCTGTATTAGAGAACAGCAATGACGGGTATATACAGGTGTATACTGTGCCACTAACTCCTGAAGATGCCTGTATTAGAGAACAGCAATGACGGCTATATACAGGTGTATACTGTGCCACTAACTCCTGCAGATGCCTGTATTATAGAACAGCAATGATGGGTATATACAGGTGTACACTGTGCCACTAACTCCTGCAGATGCCTGTATTAGAGAACAGTAATGACGGGTATATACAGGTGTATACTGTGCCACTAACTCCTGCAGATGCCTGTATTATAGAACAGCAATGATGGGTATATACAGGTGTACACTGTGCCACTAACTCCTGCAGATGCCTGTATTAGAGAACAGCAATGACGGGTATATACAGGTGTATACTGTGCCACTAACTCCTGCAGATGCCTGTATTAGAGAACAGCAATGACGGGTATATACAGGTGTATACTGTGCCACTAACTCCTGCAGATGCCTGTATTAGAGAACAGCAATGATGGGTATATACAGGTGTACACTGTGCCACTAACTCCTGCAGATGCCTGTATTAGAGAACAGCAATGACGGGTATATACAGGTGTATACTGTGCTGGGGCACACAACACCCACTAACTGCTGCAGATGCCTGTATTAGAGAACAGCAATGACGGGTATATACAGGTGTATACTGTGCCACTAACTCCTGCAGATGCCTGTATTAGAGAACAGCAATGACGGGTATATACAGGTGTACACTGTGCCACTAACTCCTGCAGATGCCTGTATTATAGAACAGCAATGACGGCTATATACAGGTGTACACTGTGCCAATAACTCCTGCAGATGCCTGTATTAGAGAACAGCAATGACGGCTATATACAGGTGTATACTGTGCCACTAACTCCTGCAGATGCCTGTATTAAGCCCTATACACATGGTCTGACTTTTGCCCAACAAACTTAGTTTTAAGCAAGTTGGACCAACAATCCGACCGTGTGTACGCTCCATCGGACAAACTTTTTTTCGTTTGGTTTTGTTTTCATCGGACAAAAGTTGGGTCTGCAAACGGACAAACTTTTGCCCAACAAAAGTCCGATGGAGCAAAGTCCTACCGTGTGTACAGAAAACCATAGGACTTTTGTCCGATGGACAAAACAACTAATGTTAAAATCAACCAACAATAGCAGAAGTTGACCAAAGGGTGGCGGTAAAGAGCAGAATAGAGCAGAAAAACCATGTGATGTTGCAAAAAGTTTTTGGAAAGTTTGCAGAAAAGTCCTGTGGTGTTTATGCTATGGGTGTCAGATGGAAGTCCGACCGTGTTTACGAGGCTTTAGAGAACAGCAATGACGGGTATATACAGGTGTACACTGTGCCACTAACTCCTGCAGATGCCTGTATTAGAGAACAGCAATGACGGCTATATACAGGTGTATACTGTGCTGGGGGCACACAACACCCACTAACTCCTGCAGATGCCTGAGAAAAGAATAGAACATAGAACACATTGTCCCTGCCTATGTATCTCTTTCCCTGCCTGCCTATCTAGCTTAGAGAACAGCAATGACAGATATATACAGGTGTATACTGTGCTGGGGGCACACAACACCCACTAACTCCTGCAGATGCCTGAGAAAAGAATAGAACATAGAACACACTGTCCCTGCCTATGTATCTCTTTCCCTGCCTGCCTATCTAGCTTAGAGAACAGCAATGACAGATATATACAGGTGTATACTGTGCTGGGGGCACACAACACCCACTAACTCCTGCAGATGCCTGAGAAAAGAATAGAACATAGAACACACTGTCCCTGCCTATGTATCTCTTTCCCTGCCTGCCTATCTAGCTTAGAGAACAGCAATGACGGATATATACAGGTGTATACTGTGCTGGGGGCACACAACACCCACTAACTCCTGCAGATGCCTGAGAAAAGAATAGAACATAGAACACACTGTCCCTGCCTATGTATCTCTTTCCCTGCCTGCCTATCTAGCTAAGAGAACAGCAATAAAGTGTAGATCCAGGTGTATACTGTGCTGGAGGCACACAACACCCACTAACTCCTGCAGATGCCTGAGAAACGAATAGAACATAGAACACACTGTCCCTGCCTATGTATCTCTTTCCCTGCACGCCGGAACACACTGCACGAGGCCGCCGCGTTGGCGGCCTTTTATAGTGTGTGTGGCCAATTATGGCTCTCCTCGCTGCCGGCGCTGTGATTGGCCAAGCATGCGGGGTCACAGTGCATGCTTGGCCAATCACAGCGCCGGAAATGCAGTGCGATGGCGCAGTGCATTGTGGGCCGTTCGCGTCACACGAATTTAGCGCGAACGGCCCATAATGTTCGCAATTCGGCGAACAGACGAACAGGCGATGTTCGAGTCGAACATGCGTTCGACACGAACATCGAGCTCATCCCTAGTCTTCAGTCCTCTGGAGCCTGCAGAGTAGGGGATTCCTGGCAAAAGCCCTGGCTGGGGTTTACAGCTGCAAGCTTTTCTTTGCTTGCTTTCTGGTAAGTGCACTATTTATTTGGTGATTCACGCATGGTGGTGGTGGAGACCCTATTGGATTTGTTCACTCATCTTTCCTTCAAGGAACCCAACCTTTCTGAATATTCACTTGTTCTTTAATCATCAACTTTGGACTTTTGTTTATATATACCTATTTGTATTGATTTATTGAATTTTTTATATGCTAGATTTCAACTTATTTTTGCTGTTCATTCACGGTCTATATATTTTATCTACATATGATCTGTTTATATTTATGACATAATAATGTGAACACAGGGGTTTTAGAATTACCTTTGTGGGTTAGCGTGGCTACATCTTTTCTAATTCCATTTTTTAGTGTGTATTCCACTATTTAGCTGCTGCATTATTTCTCTTCTTTTTTGGGTAGCGCGGTATTTTTCAATTTTTTTATTTCACCAACATAACTAACTGGGTCGCAGGAAGGTGACTTCCATAGTTTCACTTGTACTTGCTGGCAACTGCAATGCCGTAAGTGGAGACTCGTTACGCCCGGGAGTGATATAGCGCTTTGGGAGGATCAGCGTTTCTCTTGCCCTTATACTGCATATTTCAAGTGTTCATTTTTTCTTAACCTTGTTTGTTGGATTACAAATACTCAGGTGCACCAACAAAGCTAGCCGAAGATTACTGGAAGCTGTTAGGAACAATCATCAGTTCAGTTCATTGCTTAGGTTGATACAACGGGACACGCACCAGTTGAGCTGCCCACTAGGGGGAGCCAAATAGTTTATTGGACTCATTTGTGTAAGCTAACTGTTTGCATTCACTTTTATTGTCTTTGTTCTATTTTTTTAAAATTTTCGCGGGGTTCCCCTTCAAGATTCTCCGCACACGAGTCGCCCCGCAAGTCGGATCATCTTGATCCGACTTCTGGTGCGACCGCTATTCAAATCAATGGGCTCCCATAGGGAACCATTGATTTTGAATAGAGAAAGAAAAACGCGGCTGAAAGCTAGCGTGGGGAAACGTGCATTGAATTCAATGCAAAACGCAGAAAAAAATTGCGTTAAAAATGCCGCTTTTTTCCTGGCTTCTGTACTAGCTTTACAGCCCATTTTTTAAAACGTCCGTGGGCATGAGGCCTTAGACACACTCACCACCTACTGTATTTAGGAAATGATCATATACTGTAGGCAAATAGCTAAACCCATGATTAAAATACAGTTGTGTGCAGTGTTTTACCTCCAAAACAACTGCTATTCTGCTTCTAACCCAGATACCCCTGTCAATCCCCTTTTTTCCTTTGCGTTTAAACATTACAGCTTGGTTGAGGCTGTGACTGGATAGTAAAGGAGCTGCAGAAATCATCTCTGTGCTCTCTCCTCCAATTCCCTGCACTGCGCAATGCAGTGGCAGAGTGTGTTGTGTAAAGGGGTACATGGCACAGTGTGTTCTATGTAACGGGGTGCATGGCACAATGTGTTGTCTAAAGGGGTGCATTGCATAGAACAGTGCGTTGTATGTAACAGGGTGCATGGCATGCTTTGCATGTAATGGGATATAATACACAGCAACCCTGATTCACTAAAGGAGTAGATCATGAAAATGTTTCTTTCAAGCCCAATTATCCATATGGTAATCTCTGTGCTATCTACGGTGTCTTGAAAAAGTATTCACACCCCTTGAAATTTTCCACATTTTGTCATGTTACAATCAAAAACGTGAATGTATTTTATTGGGATTTTATGTGATAGACCAACACAAAGTGGCACTTAATTGTGAAGTGGAAGGAAAAAGATAAATGGTTTTCAAAATTCTTTACAAATAAATATGTGAAAAGTGTGGCATGCATTTGTATTCAGCCCCCTTTAGGCCCCATGCACACGAGACGCAGGTGCAAACTCTGCTGAACACACGTTTTTAAACGCTGAAACCGGCGTTTATAAACGCGCGTTTTGCCGCGTTTGCGGCCGCGTTTAGCGGCGTTTAACCGCGTTTGCGTTTATAAGCGTTTCATCATAGACCCTCCCTAAGCTCAAAAAACAGTAAATTTTAACCATTTCAGCCAGTTTGTGAGACCAGAGTGAGTAGCAGCAGCTGAGAGAGCAGCAGTGTACTTGTATTTAGCGTATCACTTGCCACATCATCTGCCACAAGTTGTGGATTGTCCACTTGCCACGTCACCTGCCACGTCACCTGGCCACATCACCTGGCCACGTCACCTGGCCACGTCACCTGCCACAAGTTGTGGATTGTCCACTTGCCACGTCACCTGGCCACGTCACCTGGCCACGTTACCTGCCACGTCACCTGCCACGTCACCTGGCCACGTCACCTGCCACAAGTTGTGGATTGTCCACTTGCCACGTCACCTGGCCACGTCACCTGGCCACGTTACCTGCCACGTCAGCTGGCCACGTCACCTGCCACAAGTTGTGGATTGTCCACTTGCCACGTCACCTGCCACGTCACCTGGCCACGTCACCTTCCACGTCACCTGGCCACGTCACCTGCCACAAGTTGTGGATTGTCCACTTGCCACGTCACCTGGCCACGTCACCTGGCCACGTTACCTGCCACGTCACCTGCCACGTCACCTGGCCACGTCACCTGCCACAAGTTGTGGATTGTCCACTTGCCACGTCACCTGGCCACGTCACCTGGCCACGTTACCTGCCACGTCACCTGCCACGTCACCTGGCCACGTCACCTGCCACAAGCTGTGGATTGTCCACTTGCCACGTCACCTGGCCACGTCACCTGGCCACATCACCTGACACAAGTTGTTGATTGTCCACTTGCCACTTTACCTGCCACAAGTTGTGGATTGTCCACAATGCGATGCAAGCAATTACAGTTTTCTTTTATATTTTTTAATAGTTTTTCATCATTTGCCATCATTTTTGAGATTTCTAATGTTAAAAAATAGGTCATCTTTAAAAACGCTTATAAACGCAAACGCGGCAAAACGCCGGTACCGCGTTTAGCCGCGTTTAGCCGCGTTTAGCAGCGTTTAGCGTCTGAAACGTGAAAACTTTTGCGTCCGAACCCATTTTTTTGCTTCTGGAAAAACGAGGTTAAACGCAACTGCTTGTAAATGCCAAAAAACGAGAGTGTGTGCATGGACACATAGGATAACATTGAATGGGTTCAGGAGCAGTTGAAAAAAGCGTCCAACTGCCTCTGAACGCGCGTTCAACAGCAAATAACAGCGTCTCGTGTGCATGGGGCCTAACTCTGATATCCCTAACTAAAATCTAGTGGAACCAATTGCCTTCAGAAGTCACCTAATTAGTAAATAGAGTCCATCTGTGTATAATTTAATCTCAGTATAAAAACAGCTGTTCTGTGAAGCCCTCAGAGGTTTGTTAGATAACCTTAGTGAACAAACAACATCATGAAGGCCAAGGAACACACCAGACAGATCAGGGATAAAGTTGTAAAGAAGTTTAAAGCAGGGTTAGGTTATAAAAAATATCCCAAGCTTTGAACATCTCACGGAACACTGTTCAATCCATCATCTGAAAATGGAAAGAGTATGGCACAACTGTAAACCTACAAAGACATGGCCGTCCACCTAAACTGACAGGCCGGGCAAGTAGAGCATTAATCAGAGAAGCAGCCAAGAGGCCCATGGTAACTCTGGAGGATCCACAGCTCAGGTGGGAGAATCTGTCCACAGGACAACTATTAGTGGTGCACTCCACAAATCTGACCTTTATGGAAGAGTGGCAAGAAGAAAGCCATTGTTGAAAGAAAGCCATAATAATTCCTGTTTGCAGTTTGCGAGAAGCCATGCGGGGGGACACAGCAAACGTTTGTTAGAAGGTGCTCTGGTCAGATGAGACCCAAAATGGAACTTTTTGGCTTAAAAGCAAAGCGCTATGTGTGGTGGAAAACTTACACTGTGCATCACCCTGAACACATCATCCCCACTGTGAAACATGGTGGTGGAAGCATCATGTTGTGGGGGTGCTTTTCTTCAGCAGGAACAGGGAAGCTGGTCAGAGTTGATGGGAAGATGGATGGAGCCAACTACAGGGCAATCTTAAAAGGAAACCTGTTAAGCCCTCTACACACGAACGGTTTTACCAATGAAAACAGTCCGATGGACTTTTTTAATCGGACAAACCGATCGTGTATGGGCCCCATCGGTCTTTTTTCCATCGGTGTTAAAAAATAGAATATGTTTTAAATTTATCCGATGGGAAAAAAAAACGATAGCAAATTACTATCGTCTGTGGGGAACTCCATCGGATAAAAAACCCACGCATGCTCAGAATCAAGTCGACGCATGCTCAGAAGCATAGAACTTCATTTTTCTTGGCTCATCGGAGTGTTTTACATCACAGCGTTTGGGACGATCGGTTTTTTGACTGATGGTGTGTAGGCAAGACTGATGGAAGTCAACTTCATCGGATTTCTGATCAAAAAGAAAAGAAAATCACTTCTGGAAGCAGCACTCCGATTAAAAAGCCTTTATTCCAAAAGGTTCAGGAAACAAAAAACACACTGCACGACACGGCAAACTGGTCACGTCAGCTAGATGTGACCAGTTTGCCGTGTCGTGCAGTGTGTTTTTTGTTTCCTGAACCTTTTGGAATAAAGGCTTTTTAATCGGAGTGCTGCTTCCAGAAGTGATTTTCTTTTCTTTTTGATCATAATTGCATTTGCCTGCACCCTTGGCTGCTGGGAGGAGGCATTGTCAGGGATTTCCACACCTGAGCGGCTCCCTCTTTCCCGTTTCATCGGATTTCTGATGGAAAAATCCATCAGTTTAAAATCCATAGGAAATCCGATCGTGTGTACAGGGCTTTAGAGTCTGCAAAAGACATGAGACTGGGGCAGAGGTTCACCTTCCAGCAGGACAACGACCCTAAACATACAGCCAGAGCTACAATGGATGGTTTAGATCAAAGCATATTCATATGTTAGAATGGCCCAGTCAAAGTCCAGACCTAAATCCAATTGAGAATCTGTGGCAAGACTTGAAAATTGCTGTTCACAGACGCTCTCCATCCAATCTGACAGAGATTGAGCTATTTTGCAAAGAAAAATGGGCAAAAATTTCACTCTCTATATGTGCAAAGCTGGTAGAGACATCCCCAAAAAGACTTGAAGCTGAAGGTGATTCTACAAAGTATTAACTCAGGGGGCTGAATACAAATGCACACCACACTTTTCACATATTTATTTGTAAAAAGAATTGAAAACCATTTATAATTTTCCTTCCACTTCACAATTATGTGGCACTTTGTGTTGGTCTATCACATAAAATCCCAATAAAACACATTTCCTTTTTTGGTTTTTACATGACAAAATGTGGAAAATTTCAAGGGGTATGAATACTTTTTCAAGGCACTGCATCCATGGACTATGGCTGTGTCTTACCGTCTGCAGATAGTTGTACAGCTGGTCATAATCAGATATATGTTGCGGCTCTGAAACCCCCATTCGATGTATTATGGTATAGAGAGCTTCTCCATAAAGCAGATTACGCTGAACAAAAAGAGTATAAACAAAGGTTATATCAGAGCATAATGTATAATACGGTATTTGCATAATGTTTCATAAGATAAAGCACGTAAGCCAGTCTTTCTCAACCTTTTCAACGCAGAGGAACCCTTAAAATAATTTTCCCGGTCTCAGGGAACCCCTGCTAAAAAGTACTGTATATACAACTCATGATACATTGGTGTGATGGTCAGTGGGAAGAATTCTCCATACATGTGTGGTCATTGGGAAGAATTACCCCCCTACAGACAGCTAAAAAGATCAACGGTGACAGTGAGATTTTATCAGAGAGGCAGAAATTTCCCATTGCTCAAGGAACCCCTCTTAACTTTTGGAGTAAACCTAGAGTTCTCTGCAGGGCCGCCATCAGGGGGGTACAGGCAGTACACCTGTAAGGGGCCCGGATGGCAACCCCTCTTTTTTTTTTCTTTTTTTAAATAATTTTTTTTTTTTGTAAGGGGCCCAGAGGTACCCTTACGATTTTTTTTGTATTTCTTTTTTCTTCTTTTTTTTTGTAAGGAGCCCAGAGGTCCCCAGGGCCACGGATGGCAACCCCCCCTTTTTTTTTTTCAAAAAAAAAAATATTTTTTCCTTTTTTTTTTTAAATCTTTTTTTATTTTATTTATTTTTTGTAAGGAGCCCAGAGGTCCCCAGAGGCCCGGAGGTCCCCAGGGCCCCGGATGGCGACCCACCCCTTTTTTTTTTTACAATTTTTTTTGTATTTCTTTTTTCTTCTTTTTTTTTGTAAGGAGCCCAGAGGTCCCCAGGGCCCCGCATGGCAACCCACCTTTTTTTTTTGTTCTCTTGTTTTTTTGTTCGTCAGCACTCAAATCCCCCCTGACCTCAACAATTTGTGGCGGGCGGCAGCACCCCCGCCCCTCAATTCGTGGCACCCCCCACTTCTCAATTCGCGGAAGAAGCCCCCCCGCTTCTCAATTTGCGGCAGCAGCACCCCCCCAGTTCCCCTCTGCTCCAGGGGGCCCATGCCTGAAGCTGTGTAAGGGGCCCCAAAATTCCTGATGGCGGCCCTGGTTTTCTGTTTGAGAAACCCTGATCTAAGCTGGAAAATGTGAGTTCAACTGAAGGCTGAATATATTAGGAATGTTTTTAAAATCTAGAACATAAAGAAGAACGTAACTCCCTCTACATTTTTCCACCTCCCTCTACCAGCTGTGTTCCCTAGGGATCGACCATGCAGCACCTCTGGTCCCCCGCCTCCTCATTTTCAAATGTCACCAGGGGGCCAACAGTTTCTTACAAGGCGAAGAGTGGCCACGTGATACCACATCATCGGAGGGGGGGGGGGCAGCTGTAAAAACCATGAATAAACAGCCCCCCCCTCCGATGACAGAGATCCAGCCATGTTGTCAGGAAGGTTTGGGAGGCTCCTGCAGGTATGTGTAGGTATCTTGATGCATGCATTCATACCTCCAGCTAATGTGTCCACTTTTTTTGTAAAGGTGCATTCTCCAAAGTTATCATCCTGATCTTGGCTTCTTACCTGTACCGAAGCGGAGACTTTTGGCCCATCATTGCTCTCCTTTGGAGGTTTTGTGTGGATTGTGCTCTTTTTTCCATACCTAGCCTAGGAGATAGGCAGGAAATATCACCAGTTTGAAATCCATTGTCAGCACAGAATGACACCAAATAACAATAATATAACTCAAAGCTGTTCTGTATGGTCTTACCTCTTTGCGAGTGATACGGTGAGGGCCAAGTGAAGATTCCATCTGCCAGAAACAAAAAGCAAACAGAAAATAAAACAGTGAGTGTCGGTTCACACTACAGCGACTTGGGATCCGAATTGTCAGACCTCAAGTCGCCCCAAGTCGCTTGACATAAGAAATTCCATTATAGTTAATGAGAGCCGTCTTAATGTACACTACTGAAGTCACTCCGACTTCAGAAAAGGTTCCTGTACTACTTCAAGGCGACTTCAAGGTGACTTGTACCCATAGATTTCAATGAAAGTTGCCTCCGAAGTCGGATCTCCATCTTAACTGAAGCAACTTTACAGGAAAAGAAAATAGTTTACCCAGGCAAATCCCTCTCTCCCACAGAGCTGATTATTCTGTGATTGGCCACAGCCAAAGTCGCCTGTCCTGGAGGCAACTTTAAGTTGCGTTGTAAGTTACTCAAAGTCGCGCTGAAGTCGCCTCCTAATCGCCTTGCAAAGTCGCTCTGTAAGTCGGGTTGCCCCTGTGTGAACCGGCATGAAACTATATAATCACACTTCTACACAAGCACCACCATGGGCGTCCGCTGAACTTTTTTCAGGGGGGGGCATCATTTTAAGGTCATCCATGCTCGGTCCCTTTTTGACAATGTCATGAAGAAGTGACCCGTGACCAGTAAATTCATTCATCAGTGACCAGTAAATTCATTCATCTGTGACCGTGACCAGTAAATTCATTCATCAGTGACTAGTAAATTCATTCATCTGTGACTGTGACCAGTAAATTCATTCATCTGTGACTGTGACCAGTAAATTCATTCATCAGTGACCCGTGACCAGTAAATTAATTCATCTGTGACCGTGACCAATAAATTCATTCATAAGTGACCGTGACCAGTGCAGGACATTAATACATGAGTTACTATGACCAGTGCAGGACATTTACCCCCCTCCCCCCCGCCGCATATTAAAAAAATCAGTCATCACAGTTAATAATCTTCAGACTACATCATTCCGTATGGCATGATGCCATACGGAATGCAGTCTGAAGATTTTTTTAATATGCAGCATGGCGGCGGGGGGGGGGGGGGGTGTCCTGCACTGGTCATAGTAACTTGTGTATTAATGTCCTGCACTGACATTAATACATGATTAATACATGAGTTACTATGACCACTGACCAGTGCACCCTCCTGGCATTTTACGGGTTTATATATATATATATATACAAAGAAAAATGTGAAGGTTTTTGTTGCCAATCCCCTTAAAGTGCTAGTTGTTTGGCTGTCTCTGGTGGCTTTCCAGCCAAGAAACTAGTATTTTCAGAAGGGAAGTCAGTAAAAGCAGGCTGGCTTCGCAGTGCAGTAATGTGCATTGCCGCAACACACATTGGTGCACTTTGCATGTATTAATGTTTGCACAGTTGCACTGACATTTTTTTTAATGGCTCCCCAATGCACTAAAGGAACACACCTACATTGTAGAACACCACAATGCATGGTAATACACTACATGGTGTTGTGGTGCACTGCTTCAGAAAACATAGTGCAGCTGCCTTGAAGTTTTATCTATTGCACCGCCACCAATGCTAACTCAGTACATCCATCATTCTCAATAGACCTAGTACATGATGATTTGTATTGTAATTGTTATTCCAGCGCCATTTATTTTATAAGTGTGTGTCACTCAGTGACAAAAATAAAATAAATGGCGCTGGAATAACAATTACAATACAAATCATTACATACTAGGTCTATTGGGCTGGATGTACTGAGTTAGCATTGGTGGCGGTGCAATAGATAAAACTTCAAGGCAGCTTTTAGGATCAAGTAGGAGATGTTTCACAGACAGTGAAACTAACTTGCCTAAACAGCGGCGCGCTGGCTCCTCTTGGTGCAGGGACAGCTCTCCGCTCCTCCCATCAGTGTTATTCTAATCCCCCCCCGGCGTGAGTGTCGTCACGCCGCCAGGACGGAGGCCGGGCGGGGCTGTAGGGGGAGCATCAACTATTGGCTGGCGGCAAACAGGGGCGGGAGCGGAGCGGAGCAGAGCGAAAATAAATTAGTGACATGACATGACACTGAGGCTGCGAGGCAGACAGTGACAATCGGCGGCAGCGCGGCTAAATGTGGTGTCTATTCCAGCCAGGGGGGGGGGTGAATGCCCTCCCTTGCCCTATGGAGCGGACGCCCATGAGCACCACAATAAGGGCGAAGGCTGCATTCACACCTGAGTGTTTTTACGCAATTTTTATGCACAATTTTGGTGCGTTTTTATGCATGATGTGCCCCTCCGGTTCCGCTGCCCCCCTTTCGTCCGTCTGCATCCTCCTGTCACGCCACTCTTCTACTGTGACACTCCCCCCTCCATTCCCACTTCCCCCTCCTAACCCACTGCCCCCCACCTGGCCCCCTGCTCCCTTTCTGTCCCACTTCCCCTCTTCTGTGGTAGGAGGAGATGGGACTGGAGGAGGAGGAGGAAATGGGATGGAGAAGATGGGACTGGAGGATGAATGGGATGAAGGAGATGGGACTGGAGGAGGAATGGGATAGAGGAGATGGGACTGGAGGAGGAGAACATGGGATGGAGGAGATGGGACTGGAGGAGGAGGGTGAAATGGGATGGAGAAAATGGGACTGGAGGAGGAGGAAGAAATGGGATGGAGGAGATGGGACTGGAGGAGAAGGAGGAAATGGGATGGAGAAGATGGGACTGGAGGAGGAATGGGATGAAGGAGATGGTACTGGAGGAGGAATGGGATGGAGGAGATGGGACTGGAGAAGGAAATTGGGATGGAGAAGATGGGACTGGAGGAGGAGGAGGAAATGGGATGGAGGAGATGGGACTGGAGGAGGAATGGGAAAAAGGAGTTGGGACTGGAGGAGGAATGGGATAAAGGAGTTGGGACTGGAGGAGGAATGGGATGGAGGAGATGGGACTGGAGGAGGAATGGGATGAAGGAGATGGGACTGGAGGAGGAAGAGGAAATGGGATGGAGGAGATGGGACTGGAGGAAGAGGAGGAAATGGGATGGAGGAGATGGGACTGGAGGAGGAATGGGATAAAGGAGATGGGACTGGAGGAGGAAGGGGGTGGAGGAGTGGAGGAGATGGGACGGGAGGAGGAGAACATGGGATGGAGGAGTTGGGACTGGAGGAGGAAATGGGATGGAGAAGATAGGACTGGAGGAGGAGGATGAAATGGGATGGAGGAGATGGGACTGAAGGAGGAGGAGGAAATGGGATGGAGAAGATGGGACTGGAGGAGGAATGGGATGAAGGAGATGGGACTGGAGGAGGAATGGGATGAAGGAGATGGGGCTGGAGGAGGAATGGGATGGAGAAGATGGGACTGGAGGAGGAAGAGGGTGGAGAAGATGGGACTGGAGGAGGAGGAGGAAATGGGATGGAGGAGATGGGACTGGAGAAGGAGGAGGAAGTGGGATGGAGGAGATGGGACTGGAGGAGGAGGAGGAAATGGGATGGAGAAGATGGGACTGGAGGAGGAATGGGATGAAGGAGATGGGACTGGAGGAGGAATGGGATTGAAGGAGATGGGACTGGAGGAGGAATGGGATGAAGGAGATGGGACTGGAGGAGGAATGGGATGAAGGAGATGGGACTGGAGGAGGAAGGGGGTGGAGGAGTGGAGGAGATGGAACGGGAGGAGGAGAACATGGGATGGAGGAGATAGGACTGGAGGAGGAATGGGATGAAGGAGATGGGATTGCAGGACGACGAAGAGGACATGGGATAGAGAACATGGGATGGGGAAGGAGGAGGACGCGGGATGGCCAGTGGGCGCATTCAATAGGACAGCCAGTGGGCAGACCCTGGGGAATGTTGGTGGTCAGGCCCGGGAGGACCCAGGCCTAAAGCTGTGTAGGGGACCCCACAATTTCAGATGGCTGCCCTGGACTGGCAACAGAAACATTTTCTCTGCAGACCATTCACACCACATGGAGGACCAAAAATCCCCAGAGTGAGCACAGCCAATAGTGGCATTCTCATTCAGGGAGGAAGATACTGGACACCGACTGCATAAACGCTTCTCATCACAGGTGTCAAGGTTCTAGTTGCGAGGTGGATGTTATGCGTTTCACAGATGCAGTCTACTTCATCAGGCTATATGGGGAACCACCCTGACTACAAATAAATAATAGAAGTAATATATGGTGTCTCACAATAACTAATAATCACTAAATAAAAAATCAGTAGTGTACAAAAATATATCTTTATTTCCATGATGGCACCCTGAAACCTTAACCAACAATTAAATAAAAAAAAAAACATTACCCATATTCCCTGGAAGGAACCGATGAGTAGTATCTGTAATCACGCAGGTACACAATTATTTGTGTTTAAATGGCATACAGTATATGGCACCATATCTGTATATCGCGTGATTGAATAATTGCAAATAATAAATATGTACAAACGTGTTAATGAGCATATAATGCCATTATTTAATCACCACTAATTGTGGATCTGCATGATCATAGATACTCCTGCATGATGAAGCATCTGTGAAACCGGTAATAACAACCACCTTGTGACTACTAGTACCTTGGCACAAAGTCTTCTTTCCTCAGGGTAGAGCATGGGCATTAAAGGGCAATTATATGGGAATAATGTATGGTCATTTGATGCATAGTGGTACTATCAGTGACAAATTTGCTTTTTGGATTTTATGAAGTGCTATTTTTATGAAATTGTAAATAAAGATCTATTCATTTTTTTTACAGAAATTTTTTGTGTATAACTATAGTAAATGCAGTGCAAATATTTGTCAGTGCAAGGATGTGATGTCCTGATCTATTTCACTTCTGTACCTCAAAAAGTGAACTATTAGCTTTAGATACACTGGCCTGACAAGGATGAGAGAGGGTCCCATTGATAAATTATACCTCTAATTTGTATGTTCCTAAAAAAAAACAATCTGAGCCACCACAGCATTACTGCCTTTGCGCCGGTGCCTCCCAGCCCTTTAAGAGGTTTATAACGCCGGGAGGTGGGGCTTAAGACCACATGACTGCCGCGATTGGCAAGGAGTGATTGGGAGCATTCGGTCAGACGACAGTAACTTTTTCGGGAGCATGCAGCGTGCGCGCTCTCAGCGCAGGTGTATGGGCAGCAATTCACGAAAATATGTGGCCCCTCAGCCATTTAAGAGGCTTTTAACGCTGGAAGGCGGGGCTTAAGACCACGTGACCGCCATGATTGGCAAGGAGTGATTGGGAGCAATTAAGTCAAATGGCGGTTACTGTGCCGGGAGCACACAGCACGCACGCTCTCATCACAGGTGTATAGGCAGAAATTCACGCAAATATGCGGCCCCTCTTCCCTTTAAGAGGCTTATAATGCTGGGAGGCAGGGCTTAAGACCACGTGAACACTGTGATTGGCAGGGAGTGATCGAGAGCAATTAAGTCAAATAACGGTAACTGTGCCAGGAGCACACAGCACGCACGCTCTCAGCACAGGTGTATAGGCAGCAATTCATGCAAATATGCAGCCCCTCTGTCCTTTAAGAGGTTTATAATGCCGGGAGGCAGGGCTTAAGATCACGTGACTGCCATGATTGGCAAGGAGTCATCGGGAGCAATTAAGTCAAATGGCGGTAACTGTGCCGGGAGCACACAGCACGCACACTCTCAGCACAGGTGTATAGGCAGCAATTCACGCAAATCTGCGGCCCCTCTTCCCTTTAAGAGGCTTATAATGCTGGGAGGCAGGGCGTAAGACCACATGAACACCGTGATTGGCAGGGAGTGATCGAGAGCAATTAAGTCAAATGACGGTAACTGTGCCGGGAGCACACAGCACGCACGCTCTCAGCACAGGTGTATAGGCAGCAATTCATGCAAATATGCGGCCCCTCTGTCCTTTAAGAGGTTTATAATGCCGGGAGGCAGGGCTTAAGAACACGTGACCGCCGTGATTGACAAGGAGTGATCGGGAGCTTTTGGTCAGATGACTGTAACTGTGCCGAGAGTGGAGGTGTATGGGCAGCAATTCACGCAAATATGTGGCCCCTCGGCGCTAAAGACCAGGTGTCGAGAGGCCACATATTTTCGTAAGGCCGACGTCAAGGGGTTAAAATGGTTTTTAGGTCTCCACAATAAACTCCCATGATAGGTTCTCTTATGGGGCAATAGCAATGGCAGTGTGTTTTTTTTTTTTTTCAGCAATAGAATTTCAGCAATATCGGTCAGTCATCGCAGGAAGGATCGGCTGGTGGATCGCAGGAAGGATCAAAGAAAGGAAGGACCAGTCGATCAATGTAATGAAGGATCAGTCGATCAATCGCAGGAAAGATCGGTCAGTTCATCGCAGGAAAGATCAAAGTAAAGAAGGATCGGTTGATCGATCGATGGAAGTATTGGTCGAAGGAAGGATCGGTCAGTCGAACGCAGCAAGGATCCCTTCGGTCAATTGATCACGGGAAGGATCATCCCTTGTGAAAGCAATAAAGTTGATAAAAAAAAAACACAGTATAAAAAAAAAAAAGTTTTGAATAAAATAAATAAATATATATTTTTTATAGTGCCCCCTCCCCCTGTGCTTATTCGAAAAAGCGAATGCATACGCAAGTCCCTCACACGCATATGTAAACAGTGATTGCACCACACATGAGGTATCACTGCAAACGTCAGTGTGAGAGCAATAATTTTAGCTCCAGACCTCCTGTGTAACTCTAAACTGGTAACTAGGGATGAGCTCGGTGTTCGAGTCGAACATAGGTTCGACTCGAACATCGGCTGTTCGCAGCGTTCGGCGAACAACGAACGATTTGGGCCGTCCGCGCCAAATTCGAGTGACGCGAACGGCCCACAATACACTGCGCCATCGCAGTGTAATCCCGGCGCTGTGATTGGCCAAGCATGCACTGTGACCCTGCATGCTTGGCCAATCACAGCCCCGGCAGCGAGGAGAGCAATGATTGGCCACAGGCAGGATGCCTGTGGCCAATTATAGCTGAGGGGGTTTAGTACACGCCCCACACTATAAAAGGCTGCCAGCGCGGCGGCCTTGTGTAGTGTGTTCCGGAGCAGGGAAAGTGAAGGATAGGCAGGGACAGTGTCAAATCTTGTCAAATCTATTCTTTGCTAAACCTTGTGTGTAGGGACAGAGAAGGATAGGCAGGGAGAGTGTCAGTGTCATATTCTTTGCTAAACCTTGTGTGTAGGGAGAGAGAAGGATAGGCAGGGAGAGTGTCAGTGTCATATACTTTGCTAAACCTTGTGTACAGGGAGAGAGAAGGATAGGCAGGGCACAGTGTCAGTGTCATATTCTTTGCTAAACCTTGTGTGCAGGGAGAGAGAAGGATAGGCAGGGAGAGTGTCAGTGTCATATACTTTGATAAACCTTGTGTACAGGGAGAGAGAAGGATAGGCAGGGGACAGTGTCAGTGTCATATTCTTTGCTAAACCTTGTGTGCAGGGAGAGAGAAGGATAGGCAGGGAGAGTGTCAGTGTCATATACTTTGATAAACCTTGTGTGCAGGGAGAGAGAAGGATAGGCAGGGGACAGTGTCAGTGTCATTGTTGCTAAGCCTCCTGCACATTATACACCTGAAGTTAGCCAGTATTGCTGCTTTTTCCAGGTGTGCTACACCAACAGGATTTTGCGGCACTTACAGCGGGCGGAGTGTGCCTCCTGACCATATTACACCTTAATTAGCCTGTATTGCTGCTTTTTCCTGGTGTGTTACACAAACAGGATTTTGCGGCACTTACAGCGGGCGGAGTGTGCCTCCTGACCATATTACACCTTAACTTAGCCTGTATTGCTGCTTTTTCCTGGTGTGTTACACAAACAGGATTTTGCGGCACTTACAGCGGGCGGAGTGTACCTCCTGACCATATTACACCTTAACTTAGCCTGTATTGCTGCTTTTTCCTGGTGTGTTACACCAACAGGATTTTGCGGCACTTACAGCGGGCGGAGTGTACCTCCTGACCATATTACACCTTAACTTAGCCTGTATTGCTGCTTTTTCCTGGTGTGTTACACAAACAGGATTTTGCGGCACTTACAGCGGGCGGAGTGTGCCTCCTGACCATATTACACCTTAACTTAGCCTGTATTGCTGCTTTTTCCTGGTGTGTTACACAAACAGGATTTTGCGGCACTTACAGCGGGTGGAGTGTGCCTCCTGACCATATTACACCTTAACTTAGCCTGTATTGCTGCTTTTTCCTGGTGTGTTACACAAACAGGATTTTGCGGCACTTACAGCGGGCGGAGTGTGCCTCCTGACCATATTACACCTTAACTTAGCCTGTATTGCTGCTTTTCCCATTTCCCTGCAGGCCATTAGAATGTCTGGAAGGCAAACAAGGAGAGGCAGACAGTCAGGAGCCAAAAAAAGAGGGCAAGCAGGCTCTGTGTCTAGAGACAACAGTGCTGGTCGTGGACGCGGTGCATCGCCATCAGCACGTGGCCATGGGACACGCTTGTCCTTCTTTTCGGCAGCTGGACGTGTTGAGCCGCATCATGCCGAAGACTTGGTAGAGTGGATGACCAAGCCCTCCTCATCCTCCTCATCCTCTCTCACCCAGGCTCAGGGTACTGGCAAAGCAGCTGCCAAAGCGTCCTCTTCCCTGGTATCAATGTCATCATCAGTCACTCCTTCCCTAGACCAACCATGTCCTCCTGAGGAGTCCCCCGAACTGTTTGAGCACAGTGTTGGGTACATGCTCCAGGAGGATGCCCAGCATTTCGAAGGGTCTGATGATGATACCCAGCTAGAGGAAGGCAGTAGCGTGAGAGCAGAGAGAGGGGATGCTCAAGAAGGACACCAATCTGGCAGTCATGTTCCAGCAGCTGCAGCATACTGCCAGATTGGCTCCAGTGATGAGGAGGGAGGGGATGATGAGGTCACTGACTCCACGTGGGTGCCTAATAGGAGAGAGGAGGAGGAGGAGGATGAGGAGGAGGCACATCTCCAACGAGGCAGGATGCCCTCGGGGGGCCAGCGTAAGGGCAGCACACCGACGGAATCACACCGCAGAGCGTCGCCTGTGCAAGGCGCTGCCTCTGCCCGTTATTCAAAAAGTTCTTTGGTGTGGGCCTTTTTTGAGTCGAGTGCATCAGATCGCACAGCTGCTGTTTGCAACATATGTCTCAAGCGTATATCGTGTGGCCAAAACATCACCCGCTTGGGCACCACATGCTTGATCAGACATATGTTGACCTGCCATGCAGCTCGTTGGCAAGCCTACCTTAAAGACCCACACCAAAGAACAAAGCTGACCTCTTCTTGCACCGCATCAGCTGGGATCTCCAACCCCACTATACCTTCAGTCCTCTCTGAAACCTGCTCTGAGAGGAATGAAGGTATAGAATTAGGTGTGTCACAGCCAAGTACTTGCGGGCACTCTGCTAGCAGTACACCAACGTCCGATTCTAGCAGGCAAATTTCCCTGCCCCAGCTGCTGGACCGTCGAAAGAAGTTCACTCCCAGCCATCCACATGCCCAGCGGTTGAATGCTAGCTTGGCTAAATTGCTAGCGCTTCAACTGCTGCCTTTTCAGTTGGTAGACTCGGCCCCCTTCCGTGAGTTTGTGCAATGTGCGGTTCCTCAGTGGCAGGTTCCCAAACGGCACTTTTTCTCACGGAAGGCGATTCCGGCTCTCTACCGGCATGTGGAAGGCAATGTCTTCGCTTCGCTGGACAAGGCGGTCAGCGGTAAGGTGCATATTACCGCTGACTCATGGTCCAGCAGGCATGGACAGGGACGTTACCTTTCTTTCACGGCCCATTGGGTCACTCTTTTGGCAGCTGGGAAGGATGCAGGACAAGGTGCAGTAGTGTTGGAGGTTGTTCCACCGCCACGCCTCCAAAATGCTACTACTGGTTGTGACACACCTCTCTCCTCCACCCCCTCCTCTTCTTCTTCCTCCATGGCCTCTTCCTGTGCTTTGTCCTCGGAACCAGCAGTGCTCCGTAGGCGTTCAAGGGGCTACGCAAGTACGCAGGCAAAAAGATGCCATGCCGTGCTTGCGCTGGTGTGTTTGGGGGACAGGAGCCACACTGGGGCAGAGGTTCTGTCTGCTCTGCAGGGGCAGGCCGAGAGGTGGTTGACGCCACGCCAGCTTAAGCCAGGAATGGTAGTTTGCGACAATGGCACCAACCTCCTCTCCGCTCTCCGACAGGGACAACTGACCCATGTGCCCTGTGTGGCTCACGTCCTTAACCTGGTGGTGCAGCGGTTCTTGGGCAGGTACCCGGGCTTACAGGATGTCCTGAGGCAGGCCAGGAAAGTCTGTGTGTATTTCCGCAGATCTTATAATGCCAGTGCTCGCCTGGCTGAGCTGCAAAAGGAGTTGAACCTGCCCAAGAACCGCCTTATATGTGACATGCCCACCAGGTGGAACTCAACGTTGGCCATGCTGCAGCGGCTGCACACGCAGCAGAGGGCCATCAATGAGTACCTGTGCGACTACGGCACCAGGACAGGGTCAGGGGAGCTCAGGTTTTTTTCACCACGCCAGTGGGGCATGATCAGGGATGCATGCACTGTCCTGGCACCATTTGAGGAGGCCACGAGGATGGTGAGCAGTGACAGTGCATGCATCAGTGACACTGTACCTCTTGTCCACCTGTTGGAACATATGCTGCGTGGAATAATGGACAGGGCACTTGAGGTAGGAACAGAGGCAGGAAGAGGAGGACTTCCTTGCCTCTCAAGGCCCCCTTTACCCAGACAGTGTTCCTTCTGTCCCACCCATCGCACAGGAAGAAGAGGAGGAGGAGGAGGATTGTGTCAGCATGGAGGTGGAGCCTGGCACTCAGCATCATCAGCAGCAGTCTTTTAGGGATGATTTACAGTCCCAAGAAATCAGTGGACTTGTACGTGGCTGGGAGGAGGTGGCTGCGGATCATGTCGTCCTTAGTGACCCAGAGGACTCCAGACTGAATGCCTCATCTAACCTACGCTGCATGGCCTCCCTGATCCTGCAAAGTCTGCGGAAGGATCCTCGTATTCTTCGGATCAAGGAAAGGGACCATTACTGGCTGGCCACTCTCCTTGATCTACGGTACAAGGGTAAGGTTGCGGACCTTATCTTACCGTCGCAGAGTGAGCAGAGGATGAGACAACTCCGGGAGGCCTTGCAGAAAGGTCTGTGTAACGCGTTTCCAGAGACTGGGAGGTTACAAACTCCTGGTCTTGGACAACGAGTTGCTGAGGCTTCGGTCAGTCAAAGAAGGAGCGGTGGGGAAGGTGGCTGTCTGACCGAAGCGTTTAGACAATTCTTTAGTCCGTAGCCCCAAGGTATGATCGGTTCCAGCAACCATCGCCAGCGTCTGATATACATGGTGCAGGAATACCTAGGGGCAAGGTCAGACTTGGACACCTTCCCCACCGAAAATCCTCTGGCTTACTGGGTCTTGAGGATGGATCACTGGCCAGAGCTTGCACAGTATGCAATTGAGCTACTGGCCTGTCCTGCATCCAGCGTTCTTTCAGAACGCACATTCAGTGCTGCTGAAGGAATTGTCACGGATCACAGGGTGCGCCTGTCCACCGACTCTGTTGATCGACGGACCTTCATAAAGATGAACCAGTCTTGGATCACCACCAGCTACCAAACACCTGAAGCTGATATAACAGACTAATTTATTTTCAAATGTCACATCCCTTCAAGACTGATGCTGATGCTGAGAGTTTGTCCTGTTATGTTGACTGACTATCCTCCTCCTCCTCAATGATCCGATTGACGATGATAGCTTGGAAGAACATTTTTGTTTCTGGGTGCCGCCACCAGTGGCTAAGGCCCAATTTTTCAGCCCCTGTTTAACAGGGGTGTGTTATTACAATTTTTTATGCAATGCTTTGCAGCAGGGCTCATTCCTGCACTCCAACTAGAGTATCTGGGAGTGGTTGCAGTGTCATGGCACCAGCACCAGTGGCTAAGGCCCAATTTTTCAGCCCCTGTTTAACAGGGGCGTGTAATTACAATTTTTGATGCAATACTTTGCAACAGGGCTCATTGCTGTGCTCCAAGTACAGTATCTGTGAGGGGTTGCAGTGTTGTGGCACCAGTGCCTAAGGCTCAATTTTTCTGCCCCTGTTTAACAGGGGCATGTAATTACAATTCTTGATCTAATAATTCACAGCAGGGCCCATTCCTGCGCCCACCAAGACTAACTGTGAGGCCTTACAGTGTTGTGTCAACACCACCACCACCACCAAAGGCCCAATTTTTCAGCCCCTGTTCAACAGGGGCATGCAATTACAATTCTTGATCTAATAATTCACAGCAGGGCCCATTCCTGCGCCCACCAAGACTAACTGTGAGGCCTTACAGTGTTGTGTCAACACCACCACCACCACCACCAAAGGCCCAATTTTTCAGCCCCTGTTCAACAGGGGCATGCAATTACAATTCTTGATCTAATAATTCACAGCAGGGCCCATTCCTGCGCCCACCAAGACTAACTGTGAGGCCTTACAGTGTTGTGTCAACACCACCACCACCACCACCACCAAAGGCCCAATTTTTCAGCCCCTGTTCAACAGGGGCATGCAATTACAATTCTTGATCTAATAATTCACAGCAGGGCCCATTCCTGCGCCCACCAAGACTAACCGTGAGGCCTTACAGTGTTGTGTCAACACCAGCACCACCACCACCACCAAAGGCCCAATTTTTCACCCCCTGTTCAACAGGGGCATGCAATTACAATTCTTGATCTAATAATTCACAGCAGGGCCCATTCATGCGCCCACCAAGAGAAACTGTGAGGGCTCACAGTGTTGTGGCAACACCAACATGTAAGGGGCAAATTTCAGCTGAGTATATACGGCAGGCCCCTACTTTCAAACATCCAACTTACAAACGACTCCTCCTTGCAAACGGAAGGATACAACAGGAAGTGAGAGGAAATCTACCCCTAGGAAGGCAAATTCTCTCCTGTAAGAGTTAATATGGGAAAAAAAGTGTCTCCTCTCCACTGATTCTTTATCACCAATTCTTGTTTCAATAAAAACCCCAAATTTTCAAAAAACATTTGTCATTAGGACGGAAAGTGAGGTGAACTGTTCTGAACAGGTGCACACTGCACAGACAGCAAAACAAATGTTACAGGGGTGATAACCCTTCCCTATGTTTTCCAAAAAGCTTAAAAATAGATTTTTGGGCTGGAGCTACACTTAAACAATGTACCTGTTCAAAATTACAAACAGATTCTACATAAGAACAAACCTACAGTCCCTGTCTTGTATGCACCGCCTGTATACGGCTGTTCAGAGTATATAGGGCCTTTTTTATTTTGTGTGCGGGGTTCCCCTTAATATCCATACAAGACCCAAAGGGGCTGGTAATAGGCTGGGGTGGGGGGGGGGGGGGGGTTGATGGGGTAGCTATGCCATTTTTCTTAAAGATTTTCATCCATATTACCGGGACCAGACATTACATTAAAGCCGCAAGCAGTTTTAAATGGCTTTTTGTTCCTTTAGAAATGTCATTTTGTGCAGGGACAGTTCTAAACACGGGAAACACGTGGCACTTCACAGGCATACTTTAGACACCCCCCAGGTACGATATTTAAAGGAATATTTGACTTTTTTTTTTTCACTTTATGCATTATTAAAATGACTGCTCTAGAAAAACGGCCGTTTTTAAAACTTCTTTTTGCATTGATAAATGTCCCCTGGTGCAGAACCCGGGTTCCCAACCCCTTTTTAGGACAATAACATGCATAATAGTCGTTATAATTAGCACTTTAGAATTCGAACGTTCGCATCCATTGTATTTAATAGGGTTCTAAAGTTCGTGCGAACTTTCGGTCCGTTTGCGGGTTCTGATGCGAACTGAACCTGGGGGTGTTCGGCTCATCACTACTGGTAACCTGTAAAGGCTTTTAAAACGGTACTAATAGAAATTTTTAGGTACCGTAGTTTGTCGCTGTTCCACCTGTACACGGCATAATTTTAAAGCGTGACATCTTAGGTATCTATCAGTTATATTTTAACAAATAAAAGTGTATTATATAGTGTTTGTGCGCACAAAAATGTATTAAAGTATTTTTTTTATTGCGTTTCAAAAACCGCTGCACAAAGATGACATAAAAAATTGCAACACCCATCATTTTATTCTCTAGGGTCTCTGCTAAATGTTTGGGGGTTCTAAGCAATTTTATACTTATTTTTACATGTAGAAGAGAAATATCAGAATAGGCCTGGGTGGGAACTGGTTAACAAAAAGAAGGGGAGAAGTAGCTTCAGGGGAATAGCATTGCTCTATCTAGGCAGGAGGAGAAGGGAAGTGTGGGAAAGAGATCTGCTCTCACACAGACTACAGAAGAGATAGGGAGATAGGGAGAGACGCTGAATGAGAGAGCTGGATGATGAAGGCTTGTAACTGACTACATTATAAGGGATCAGCAGCCATGATAAACATCAGTTTACAGAGGGGAAGACAGGAACTGGCAGGATCAACCAGGTATTGTACAACATAGAAAGGGACAATTGGCAACATGGCAAAAGTACTATGCTATATCTCGTGCCTAAAAGGGACAGAAGCATGTTTTTTTTTCAGGGTTACACGCACAAAGGTTTTACCCCAAACAAGACCAGGCCATTTTTTGCTATTCGGCACTGTGCTACTTTAACTGGCAATTGCGCAGTCATGCAATACTGTAGTGTACGCAAACCAAATTAATATAATTTTTTTTCCACAAATAGAGCTTTCTTTTGGTGCTATTTGATCACCACTGGGTTTTTTTATTATTATTATTTATTTGCACTATAAACGAAAAAAGTATATTTTCTACTTTCTGTTATAAAACATATCCAATGAAAAAAAAATGAAAATCACATGTCTAAATACATTTAGGCCAAAATGTATTCTGCTACAAGTCTTTGGTTAAAAAAAATCCCAGTAGGTGTATATTGGTTTGTGTGAAAGTTATAGCGTCTACAAACTATGGTATATACAAATGTGCTCATAAGTTTGCATACCCTGGCAGAATTTATGATTTTTTGGCCATTTTTCTGAGAATATGAATGATAACAAAAACTTTTTTTCACTCATGGTTAATGTTTGGCTGAAGCCATTTATTATCAATCAACTGTGTTTACTCTTTTTAAATTTATAATTGCAACAGAAACTACCCAAATGACCCTGATAAAAAGTTTACATACCCCAGTTCTTAATACCGTGTAGTGCCCCCTTTAACATCAATGACAGCTTAAAGTCTTTTGTGGTATTTGTGGGTGAGGCTCTTTATCTTCTCAGATGGTAAAGCTGCCCATTCCTCTTGGCAAAAAGCCTCCAGTTCCTGTAAATTCTTGGACTGTCTTGCATGAACTGCACGTTTGAGATCTCCCCAGAGTGGCTCAATGATATTGAGGTCAGGAGACTGAGATGGCCACTCCAGAACCGTCACTTTATTCTGCTGTAGCCAATGACAGGTCCACTTGGCCTTGTGTTTTGGATCATTGTCATGTTGGAATGTCTAAGTATGTCCCATGCGCAGCTTCCTGGCTGATGAACGCAAATGTTCCTCCAGTATTTTTTGATAACATACTGCATTCATCTTGCCAATAATTTTGACCAAATTTCCTGTGCCTTTGTAGCTCACACATCCCCAGAACATCAGCTATCCACCTCCGTGTTTCACAGTAGGAATGGTGTAGCCAAATTTTGGTCTCATCACTCCAAATGACCCAGAAGGTTTGAGGCTTGTCTCTGTGCTGTTTGGCATATTGTAAGCTGGATACTTTGTGGCAGTTGCGTAGTAATAGCTTTCTTCTGGCGACTCGACCATGCAGCCCATCTTTCTTCAAGTGCCTCCTTATTGTGCTAATAAATCTGCACTGTCACATTACTAATGACACTGGCAGGGAAGGGGTTAACATCGGGGGCGATCAAAGGGTTAAATGTATGCCTAGGGAGGGATTAGTAACTGTGTGGTGGGTGCTTGTACTGTGGGAAGGCAGAAATCCATGTTCCTACAGAGACACAGGATCTCTGTCTTCCCTACTAACAGAATGGTGGTCTGCCTTGTTTACATAGGCAGACCGCCGTTCTGCCTCTGTTGGGAATGATTGGCTCCCACTGTGCCCAATCACAGCGGGTCGCAGACCCGGAAGTGCAGAATCACGTACCTGAATGTGATTTCGTGCAGAGGAGCCGCCACCCCGCAGTAAATGTAGGTGGGGCGGTCGGCAAGAAGAAGGGGAAAACTGCTCTAGAACACTGCCAATGATCATGCTAGAGGTGTGATGCACGTTGCATAAAGAAATGGCCATATGTTTGCCACAAAACACACTGGCAATGTGTTACCCCTAATGCAGGCATATTGGCGATACTCAATCTGACAACCTGACATGGGGCCCCATACAGACAACCTGACATGAGGCCCCATACAGCCAATGCTTCAGTTATGAATAAACACAGTGCGTGATCGGCACCAATCACTCATTGTATTCATTCAGGAGAGGTATGGGGCTGGTAACAATGACATATTTGCCAGACTCTTCCCCCCTCTCAATTTTGAAGGATCTTGTTGTGTGCTTGCAGCTGTGGGCAGGAAGGAGAGGAGGGAAGAATGCAGGACTGCGGGGATAGGGGGGCACTCAGGGGGGCCTGGGCAGCAGGGGGGAATGTATGGTGAACAGGGAGGGTGGTGGGGCAATTACTGGAACCAATTCTTTGTATGGCTCTCTCTGTAGCAGCTGAAAACCAATTGGAGGGAGAGGAGAAGAAGCCAGCTTTCAGCTGCTGCAGAGAGAGCCATACAGGGGATCGGTTCCAGTAATTGCTCCCCTGCCATACCAATCACCCTCCCTGCCCACATTCGATTGACCCTGCTGGCCCGGACCCCGTACAGGAGGACGGGTGGAACCCCCTGGGTGACCTTAAAGTGGCATTAAACCCAAAATCAAAAATGTACTCTATTGCAGCTTATGACCACTTTCACACTGAGGCGCTTTTCAGGCGCTTTCACGCTAAAAAAAGCGCCTGAAAACGTATTTCCATTAAAATCAATGAATCCTTTCACACTGGGGCAGTGCGCTGAAAAAACGCCCCTCTCCATTGAAATGAATTGAAAGCGCTTCAAAAGCGCCTGAAAATCGCTTCAAAATCACTGTGTGTTACTGGCAGTTTTTCAAGCGCCTCAGTGTGAAAGTGGCCTACCAATCATTAGATGTGGTGGCTGCATTTGTTTTCTCCCTCTGTTTTCACCTTGTGATCTGGCCATCTCCTGTATTACAATGCCTACACTCTGGATGAAGGAGCACAGGGAACACCTTTGGACAGCAGCAGTGTCAGTCTGGGGGGAGTCCTAGATTTACTAGCAGATTTAGATACACTAACAAATTGAAGTCAAGCTCCAGCTAATACAGTTTTTTTTTCCCCTTTTGGGATAAAGACTTTACATAAATAAATAAAAGCTGATCATTGTAAGCACCCTGCTTGTGTTAAATGATTGGTCTCATGCCTGTAAATTGATACGGCTGCTGGAGAGCTTCTTCTTTTGAAATACAACAGACTTACTGGCTGGATCACCAGATGAAAATAGAAGAAAGAAAGCCTAAAAAAGAAAACGAGTGCAGCCATCACATCTCACAATAGGTAAGCTGCAATCAATAATAAATGTTTCATTTTTCGCTTTAATACCGCTTTAATTACACCCCTATGCAGTTTTTTTATTTAGACAGTTATCTTCTTGTATCTAAATCAGTGGTCTCCAAACTGCGGCCCGAGGGCCGGATGCGGCCCTTTGCTTGCCTTTATCCGGCCCTTGGGCCAGTATCCCTCCCACTGATACGAGACACTATTCTGACATCTGACACCGACAGTGGAGCACCATTACTCCCACTGACACCACTAATGGGGCACTATTCCTCCCTATGATACCAACAATGGGGCACTATTTCTCCCCCTAATTCCATATGTTTAGTCCCACTGATGCTAGGAAATTTTCCACCCCCCGTTGGCCAAAGTCCGGCCCTCCAAGAGTCTGAAGGACAATAAACCGGCCCTTTGTTTAGAATGTTTGGAGACCCCTGATCTAAATTATGGGTCCCTCTTAGTTTTACAGCATAGATCATTAAGGCCAGCCATACACGGTTTGAATCTCAGCCTTTTCCTGCTGAATTTTAAACCGTTATTGGGCAGGCTGAATGTACCAAGTTGATCGATCGATCAACTTGGGCACAACCAGCTTGCCAGATTCACTTGAAATTATCGCCAGCGACTATTATAGCTGCTAGCAATAATCACTTTCTTCTCCCAGCAGGGGTTGCAGGAAAGAAATTTGCACCGTATATGGCTGGCCGAATACAAACCTTTTTTATTTTTAACACACAGGAGCTGAGGGGAAATTTGCATCACAGCAGAAGCAAACGAGAAGTGGACACAATACCATACTACATAGAAAATGGGTGAAGTAATAGAAGATGAAAAAAGAAAGAGGAAGATGATACCAATAGAAAGTATCACATTAGTTTGTTCCTTAACCTTCAACTCTGAAAGATTTACCCCCCTTCATGACCAGGCCATTTTTTGCGATACGGCACTGCGTTAATTTAACTGACAATTGCGCAGTCATGCGATGTTGTACCCAAATAAAATTGTCGTCCTTTTTTCCCCACAAATAGAACATTCTTTTGGTGATATTTGACGGCCGGGAAGTGGTTCAGTTATCCTGTCTGGGCATCATATGACGTCCAACAGGATAAGCCACAATCGCGAGACCACAGGGGCACGCAGCGCGGTGATCGGTGATGTGGTGTGTCACTCTGACACACCGCATCTCCGATCTAGGTAAAAAACCTCTGACGTAGGCTCTTTACCATGTGATTAGCTGTGTCCAATCATGGCTGATCACAATGTAAACAGGAGAAGCCATGTATCGGCTTTTCCTCCACTCGTGCTAACAGATGCGAGTAGAGGAGAGCCGATCGACGGCTCTCCTGACAGGAGGATCTGCACTGATTGATTATCAGTGCAGTCCCCCCGGATGCCCACCTGGGACCACCAGGGATGCCCACCCAGGACCACCAGGGATGCCCACCTGTGGCCACCAGGGATGCCCACTCATGGCCAGCAAGGATGCCCACCCATGACCACCAAGTAAGCCCACTAGAGCCCACCAGGGATGGCAATCATTGCCCATTAGGGATGGCACTCTGTGCCCATCAGTGATGCCTGCCAGTACCTCAGATCAGTGCTGCCTATCAGTGCCATCTATCAGTGCCATCTATCAGTGCTGCCCATCAGTGCCCCCCAGTGCCTATCAGTGCTGCCTATACATGCCCTCCAGTGCCACCTATAAGTGCCCATCAGTGCCACCTATGAGTGTCCATTAGTGCCACCTATGTGTGCCCATCAGTGCCAACTATCAGTGCCCATTAGTGCTGCTTATCTGTGCTGCCTATCAGTGCTGTATATAAGTGCCACCTCATCAGTGCCAATCAGTACTGCCTTATCAGTGCCCGTCAGTGCAGCCTCATCAGTGAAGGAGAAAATGTACTTATTTACAAAGTTCTGTAAGAGAAACAAAGAAAAACTTTTTTTTTCTTTCTTTCTTTTGTTATTTGTAGCGCAAAAAATAAAAACTGCAGAGGTGATCAAATACCACCAAAAGAAATCTCTATTTGTGGGAACAAAATTATAAAAATGTTGTTTGGGTACAGTGTAGCATGACCGCGCAGTTGTCATACAAAATGTGAGAGCGCTGAAAGCTGAAAATTGGTCTGGACAGGAGGGTGTATAAGTGCCCTGTATTGAAGTGGTTAAAGTCGCATGACAAGTCGCACCCCATTAACTGCAATGGAACCGTTCTAATCAGTGCGACTCAGAAAAAGGTTCCTGCACTACTTTGGGGGATTTGCATTGACTTGTGTATAGTGATCACCATGTAGACTGTGGTAGTCCTAGCACCACATCTCCTGAAGTCCTCTATCCCCTGTCATTAAGATGAAGAGTGTATACAGTGTATACCGTATATACTCGAGTATAAGCCGAGATTTTCAGCCCTTTTTTTGGGGCTGAAAGTCCCCCCCCCCCCCCCTCGGCTTATACTCGAGTCAGCGAAATTTTTTACATTGAAAATAGTACCGAATCGTTCGAATTCCGCGGTCTCTTCCTGTTCCTTCCATGATAGGCGATTCTCATCAGACACTCTCCGCCTATCACGATCATTCTCCCATCCTCAGTTTCCCAGCAGACGTCTGTGATTGGCGGAACACCCAGCACAGTGTCTGCTGGGAAACTGAGGATGAGAGAACGTTCGTGATAGGCGGAGAGTGTCTGATGAGATTCGCCTATCACGGAAGGAACAGGAAGAGACCGCGGAATACGAATGATGGACGCCGCAGCCGCAACTTCTTTACAGGTACTATTTACAATGTAAAATTATAGGATAGGAAACAGTGAGCTAGGGAACAGCGAGCTAGGGAACAGTGAGGATAGGAACAGTAAGGATGGGAACAGTGAGGATAGGGAACAGTGAGGATAGGGAACAGTGAGGATAGGAAATAGGGATGAGCTTCGTGTTCGAGTCGAACATACGTTCGACTCGAACATCGGCTGTTCGATCGTTCGACGAAGATCGAACGATTTGGGCCGTTCGCGCCAAATTCGAGTGACGCGAACGGCCCACAATGCACTACGCCATCGCAGTGTCATCCAGGAGCTGTGATTGGCCAAGCATGCACTGTGACCCCGCATGCTTGGCCAATCACAGCGCCGGCAGCGAGGAGAGCAATGATTGGCCACAGGCAGGATGCCTGTGGCCAATTATTGCTGAGGGGGTTTAGTACACGCCCCACACTATAAAAGGCCGCCAGCGCGGCGGCCTTGTGTAGTGTGTTCCGGACCGGAGTAGGGAAAGAGAAGCATAGGCAGGGACAGTGTCATTATTTTTCCTTTACATAATCCTGGATTCCTTGTGTTTAGGGACAGATAAGGATAGGTAGGGAGAGTGTCAGTGACAGTGTGCTATTCTGTGCTAATCCTTGTTTGTAGGGACAGAGAGGTACAGTGAGGGAAAGTGTCAGTGTGCTATTCTGTTCTAAACCAATCTTGCTGAACCATATTTTCAATCCTTGAGTTTAGGGACAGAGAGGTACAGTGAGGGAAAGTGTCAGTGTGCTATTTTGTGCTAAATCTTGTTTGTAGGGACAGAGAGGTACAGTGAGGGAAAGTGTCAGTGTGCTATTTTGTGCTAAATCTTGTTTGTAGGGACAGAGAGGTACAGTGAGGGAAAGTGTCAGTGTGCTATTCTGTTCGAAACCAATTTTGCTGTTCCATATTTTCAATCCTTGAGTATAGGGACAGAGAAGGACACTCGTAGAAATTATCAGTGTGCTATTCTGTGCTAAATCTTGTTTGTAGGGAGGGACAGAGTAGGACAGTGAGGGAAAGTGTCAGTGTGCTATTCTGTTCTAAAACTATTTTGCTGAACCATATTTTCAATCCTTGAGTTGAGGGACAGAGAGGTACAGTGAGGGAAAGTGTCAGTGTGCTATTCTGTTCTAAAAATATTTTGCTGAACCATATTTTCAATCCTTGAGTTGAGGGACAGAGAGGTACAGTGAGTGAAACTGACAGTGTGCTGTTCTGTTCTAAACCAAATTTGCTGTTCCATATTTTCAATCCTTGAGTTGAGGGACAGAGAGGTACATTGAGGGAAAGTGTCAGTGTGCTATTCTGTTCTAAAACTATTTTGCTGAACCATATTTTCAATCCTTGAGTTGAGGGACAGAGAGGTACAGTGAGTGAAACTGACAGTGTGCTGTTCTGTTCTAAACCAAATTTGCTGTTCCATATTTTCAATCCTTGAGTTGAGGGACAGAGAGGTACAGTGAGGGAAAGTGTCAGTGTGCTATTCTGTTCTAAAACTATTTTGCTGAACCATATTTTCAATCTATGAGTTGAGGGACAGAGAGGTACAGTGAGTGAAACTGACAGTGTGCTGTTCTGTTCTAAACCAAATTTGCTGTTCCATATTTTCAATCCTTGAGTTGAGGGACAGAGAGGTACAGTGAGGGAAAGTGTCAGTGTGCTATTCTGTTCTAAAACTATTTTGCTGAACCATATTTTCAATCCTTGAGTTGAGGGACAGAGAGGTACAATGAGTGAAACTGACAGTGTGCTGTTCTGTTCTAAACCAAATTTGCTGTTCCATATTTTCAATCCTTGAGTTGAGGGACAGAGAGGTACAGTGAGGGAAAGTGTCAGTGTGCTATTCTGTTCTAAAACTATTTTGCTGAACCATATTTTCAATCCTTGAGTTGAGGGACAGAGAGGTACAGTGAGTGAAACTGACAGTGTGCTGTTCTGTTCTAAACCAAATTTGCTGTTCCATATTTTCAATCCTTGAGTTGAGGGACAGAGAGGTACAGTGAGGGAAAGTGTCAGTGTGCTATTCTGTTCTAAAACTATTTTGCTGAACCATATTTTTAATCCTTGAGTTGAGGGACAGAGAGGTACAGTGAGTGAAACTGACAGTGTGCTGTTCTGTTCTAAACCAAATTTGCTGTTCCATATTTTCAATCCTTGAGTTGAGGGACAGAGAGGTACAGTGAGGGAAAGTGTCAGTGTGCTATTCTGTTCTAAAAATATTTTGCTGAACCATATTTTCAATCCTTGAGTTGAGGGACAGAGAGGTACAGTGAGTGAAACTGACAGTGTGCTGTTCTGTTCTAAACCAAATTTGCTGTTCCATATTTTCAATCCTTGAGTTGAGGGACAGAGAGGTACAGTGAGGGAAAGTGTCAGTGTGCTATTCTGTTCTAAAACTATTTTGCTGAACCATATTTTCAATCCTTGAGTTGAGGGACAGAGAGGTACAGTGAGTGAAACTGACAGTGTGCTGTTCTGTTCTAAACCAAATTTGCTGTTCCATATTTTCAATCCTTGAGTTGAGGGACAGAGAGGTACAGTGAGGGAAAGTGTCAGTGTGCTATTCTGTTCTAAAAATATTTTGCTGAACCATATTTTCAATCCTTGAGTTGAGGGACAGAGAGGTACAGTGAGTGAAACTGACAGTGTGCTGTTCTGTTCTAAACCAAATTTGCTGTTCCATATTTTCAATCCTTGAGTTGAGGGACAGAGAGGTACAGTGAGTGAAACTGACAGTGTGCTATTCTGTTCTAAACCAATTTTGCTCTTCCATATTTTCAATCCTTGAGTTGAGGGACAGAGAGGTACAGTGAGGGAAAGTGTCAGTGTGCTATTCTGTTCTAAAACTATTTTGCTGAACCATATTTTCAATCCTTGAGTTGAGGGACAGAGAGGTACAGTGAGTGAAACTGACAGTGTGCTGTTCTGTTCTAAACCAAATTTGCTGTTCCATATTTTTAATCCTTGAGTTGAGGGACAGAGAGGTACAGTGAGGGAAAGTGTCAGTGTGCTATTCTGTTCTAAAATTATTTTGCTGAACCATATTTTCAATCCTTGAGTTGAGGGACAGAGAGGTACAGTGAGTGAAACTGACAGTGTGCTGTTCTGTTCTAAACCAAATTTGCTGTTCCATATTTTCAATCCTTGAGTTGAGGGACAGAGAGGTACAGTGAGGGAAAGTGTCAGTGTGCTATTCTGTTCTAAAACTATTTTGCTGAACCATATTTTCAATCCTTGAGTTGAGGGACAGAGAGGTACAGTGAGTGAAACTGACAGTGTGCTGTTCTGTTCTAAACCAAATTTGCTGTTCCATATTTTCAATCCTTGAGTTTAGGGACAGAGAAGGACACTCGTAGAAATTATCAGTGTGCTATTCTGTGCTAAATCTTGTTAGTAGGGAGGGACAGAGTAGGACAGTGAGGGAAAGTGTCAGTGTGCTATTCTGTTCTAAAACTATTTTGCTGAACCATATTTTCAATCCTTGTGTTTAGGGACAGAGAAGGATAGGCAGGGGACAGTGTCAGTGTCATTGTTGCTAAGCCTCCTGCACAGTATACACCTGAAGGTAGCCCTTATTGCTGTTTTTCCCATCTCCCTGCAGGCCATCCATTAAAATGTCTGGAAGGCAACCAAGGAGAGGCAGACAGTCAGGAGGCAAAAAAAGAGGGCAAGCAGGCTCTGTGTCTGGGGGCAACAGTGCTGGTCGTGTACGCGGTGCATTGTCATCAGCACATGGCCATGGGACACGCTTGTCCTTGTTTTCGGCAGCTGGACATGTTGAGCCACATCATGCCGAAGACTTGGTAGAGTGGATGACCA